>CM077457.1:28954487-29605045 GCA_039654765.1 Mylopharyngodon piceus | reverse complement strand
CCTCTTGTCAGCTGACTCAAGCACGTGAAGTAAAGTGAAGGAGCATCTGTATACTCTATCCAGTGTAGACAGCATCAGTGATTATAATGGGTTCTATTTGCTTTTGACACAACGCTCGCATCCGGAGTAGGCAAGTGTCAGACAACTGAACGGCAGTACGCTGGGCCTGTGGTGGAATGATATAAAATTGATGTGTTCATTGATGTCTTGCTCTGGAGGCAGGCATATGCAAATGCATGACGTCACAAGTCCCCCAATATCCAAATGAGCTGTTTTTGGAGCTTGATTAAATAAATGCTTTGTTTATAATGAGGAGGAGTTATAAGCTCTGAAACTTGCAGGATGTGTCTAAAGATCAAGGCAAATTTGATTTCTCATGTCATGACCCCTTTAACAAAATCTTACCGACCCCAACCTTGTGAATGCTAGTGTATGCAGGATAAAACTTTACAGATGCAGTTAAATATCTTAGCCCAAGTACCAGTGAAGATTACTCTCAATGTACTCACCAAAAAACCATCAATTAAACATGTTGCCTGCTATTTTTCTGCTAAACAGTAAAGTATGATCCATGCCCAAACCCGGGCGTGCCGGACAACGGCTACCAGACTCTGTACAAGCACAGTTACCAGGCAGGTGAGACGCTACGTTTCTTCTGCTATGAGGGCTACGAGCTCATCGGGGAAGTCATCATCAACTGTGTCCCAGGACACCCCTCTCAGTGGAATAGCCCACCACCCTTCTGTAAAGGTATGTGAATGTGAACTAGTCCAATACATAGAGTTGCCATTTTTATCTGAATAAGTTTATCTTAAGAAATTAATAATGTTTTCTTTGTTTGTAGTGGCCTATGAAGGGTTACTGGATGATCATAAATTGGAGGGTAACGATGATTATCATTGTATCAGTGATATTCATATTGCTTTGATAATCTGGCCCACTGTGTCATGTAATGATGTCCATGCTATTAACTTTCCTCTTTTCAGTTTCTCAGTCATTAGAGGCATCTCATCAAATGCTGAGTGAGAACATTGCATTGGCTATCATTCTGCCAATCATTCTGGTCATCCTTCTGATTGGTGGAATCTACATGTACTACACCAAGTAAGTTTGGGAGGCTGCTTTTGCTTTGTATTAAACATTTTTTTTGAACATGAAATCAAAATTAACCCTATTAACTTTCTTAATAGATGTACCCAGTATTATTTTGATTAATACCAGTATTATTTATTTTTAAGCATTATTAAATGAAACCCTGCTCTGAAATACTTCACATTACCAAAGTAAAATGACTTGCAAGTACTATTCCGTGTTGGCTTTAAAATTCAGTTGTTTTCACTGATAATTGTCAAAACCTTCTTAACAGCTCTTCTTATTTAGCTCTTCTGTGCTAACAACTCTCTCACCGTCTCAGTGTGTGTAGGTGGCAGTGGAAACCGTTGTTCTGGAAGTCTCTCTCTCACACCCACTCCTACAGTCCCATTACAGTGGAGTCTGACTTTAACAACCCTCTCTATGAGGCAGGGGTAAGATACTCACAACCTAGTGGAATTTATACTTATTAACTGTTAGGATGTACAACTGAATACCAGAGGTGGGAGTAAGTCACACATGTGCAAGTCACAAGTAAGTCTCAAGTCTTAACTTTCAAGTCTCAAGCAAGTCCAAGTCAATTTTTGTGAGAATCAAGCAAGTCAAGTGAAGTCACTGCTTTATGTCAAGCAATTCAAGTCAAGTCGTAGCTTGGGTCAAACAAGTCACTGGCAAGTCATACAAATGTTTGATGATTTAACTGAATTTATATTAAAATAAGTTAAAACTACAGTAGTTATGGACTATGGGAGTTTTATTTGCAACAAAAAAAAAATTGCAATATGCATTTCTACTCAAAAGGTGTCCACATACAGCGGAGTTGTTAATACAATAAAAATCTAAAATTAAAAAAATAAATAAATGAATGTGTGTACGTGTGTATGAGTGAAAAGTGTATTCTTTGCATGTGCATGGTTATGTTTGCAAATTTGATTTTTTCTTTTTATATGTGTGTGTGTGTGTGTGTGAGAGAGAGAGAGAGAGAGAGAGAGAGAGAGAGAGAGGTGATTTGATTGAGTGTGATTCATTAATATTTGTGAGTGGATGTGTGTGCACATGTATGAGTGAAAAGTGTATTGTTTGTTTGCAAGTTTGAGTTTTTTTTGTTTGTTTTGTTTGTTTGTGTATGCATGGTTGGGTTTGCAGGTCTGTATGATTTTTTTTTTCTTTGTGTGTGTGTGTGTGTATGTGTATACAATATATTTATGTGCATCCCCATAAACTATCCATAGGCCTTTCACTCAAAGTCTAACAGTGAAGACCAATTATTACACACTGTACACATGCATATACTAAGTGATATTGTAAAAAAAAGCTGACATTTCCTTATAAACAGTGAATAACCATTTACAATGCATTGCACTTGCAAAAAATTAAATGTGATAATTTTCTCTGTTACCTTTGTTCTTCAATGACAGACAGCATTGGTTGCTGTCACTTTAAGATCTGCCGCACATGACGCAGATCTCACGCGCGTCCCACTTTCTCACAACTATTTACTTTCGTTTAAGACTTTAACTCATTCAAGGCTGCTCTAATGAAGATACTCGACAAAACAGACATTTTTGGCATTATTGGGTGTGTTATTGTTCGTTCAAGCGTGACATTCTGGCGCGCGTCTTTCTGTGCGTCATGTGTGTGACACCAGGACATTCACAGACAGCGCGTTCTCTTTTTGTCTTTTGGCGAGCTTAAATGGTTTAAAAGCATTTGCATGAATAAGAGCGTGATCATATATTGTAATGCTAGGCAAAGGATGACAGAAAAAACGGATGCTGCGTTTGCGTTAAATATTTTTGATGCGTTAAACTGGAAAACGTTGACAGCACTGATTTTAACCCAATTTTCTGTTTAATGAACACAAAACCAATTCAAAGTCAGCTCTTAACATGTCCAAAACGTTATTTTTTATTTTTTGCTTAATTATTCTTGGCGTAGCGGCTTCCATGTTCAGTCACGACTGTCCATGCTCTGTCCTTGAGAGAGCTCATGATAGCTCTCTCTGCTTGCCTGCTGCGTCACGTGGTTAGGTTGCGGTGCGTTCAAAAACAGATATTTATTAAACAAAAGACTATTTTATTATAAGTTATTTCGAGTCATTTAACTCAAGTCCGAGTCAAGTCATGAATGTCAAGTCAAAGTCAAGTCAAGTCTTTTATTAATATTTGTCAAGCAAGTCTCAAGTCCTAAAATGTGCGACTTAAGTCTGACTCGAGTCAAGTCATGTGACTCGAGTCCCCCACCTCTGCTGAATACCAAATTAAATGCATGTTCATGCATGTTCTCTTTAAGCAATCACAGTCTGTTTGCTATGTTTGGTCTCATATATCTTACATTGGGAAGCCTGAAGTTCACTGTAGTCAATTGATTTGGATGGTATTTAAATGACTCACTCATTTAAAGGGTTAGTTCACCCGAAAATGAAAATTCTGTCGTTAATTACTTACCCTCATGTCGTTCCACACCTGTAAGACCTTCGTTCATCTTCAGAACACAAATTAAGATATTTTTGATAAAATCCGAAGGCTCAGTGAGGCCATTGCCAGCAAGATATTTAACACTTTCAAATGCCCAGAAAGCTACTAAAGACATATTTTAAACAGTTCATGTGACTACAGTGGTTCAACCTTAATGTTATGAAGCGACGAGAATACTTTTTGTGCACAAAAAAAACAAAATAGCGACTTTATTCAACAATATCTAGTGATGGGCGATTTCAAAACACTGCTTCATGAAGCTTCGAAGTTTTACGAATCTTTTGTTTCGAATCAGTGGTTCGGAGCGTGTATCAAACTGCCAAAGTCACGTGATTTCAGTAAACAAGGCTTCGTTACTTCATACGTGTTTCGAAATTTCAATGGTTCACCACTGGGGGGCGTGACTTTGGCAGTTTGATACACTGAGCCATTGGATTTTATCAAAAATATCTTAATTTGTGTTCCGAAGATTAACGAAGGTCTTACGGGTGTGGAATGACATGAGGGTGAGTAATTAATGACAGAAATTTTATTTTTGGGTGAACTAACCCTTTAAATGAGTCTCTCAGCAGAAGTCACAGCATAGCATTCTCTCTCTAATTTTATGTGTAGAATATGTATAGTTACACTAATGTTCAAATGTTTAGGGTCAGTAAGATTTTTTTAATGTCTCTTATGCTGCATTCATTTGATCAAAAATGCAGTAAAAACACAAATCAAATTTTGTTAAATACTATTACAGTTTAAAAAAGTTTTATAGTGGTTAAAAGTAGTTAACTATTTTAACTTTCTTAAAAATGTAATTTATTTCTGTGATGGTAAAGCTGAATTTTCAGCATCATTACTCCAGTCTTCAGTGTCACATGATCCTTCAGAAATCATTCTAATATGATGATTTGCTGCTCAGGAAACATTTCTTATAATTATTAATGTTGAAAACAGTTGTGCTGCTTAATTTTTTTGTGGAAACCATAGTGCATTTTCCTCAGGATTTTTTGAGTTCTTAAGGACAGCATTTATTGAAATAGAAATCTTTTGTTACATTATAAATGTGTATACTGTCATCTTTCATATATTTTTTTAATTTATTTAATGCGTCCTTGCTGAATAAAAATAATTAATTTCTTAAAAAAAAAAAAAAAAAAAATCTTACTGACCCCAAAATTTTATATGGTAGTGTAGATGCTGCTGTTTGTCATCATGTTTTAGTTTCCATTATAAATTAGGATGTTTTATATTTTTGTTGTTGTATTTAGTGTCGATATACATGTATGTCGGTTAATGGTCTCACTCTTAATGAGTTCATTTATTTAGAAACCCTAATGGACTAGTTGCACGTGGTCGCCATTTTGGATTTTCGACGCATATACACTTCCGGTTTCGCTTTATGCAGAATGCCGGGGAAAGCCGAAAATTATCTCTTATAGTTGTTTATAGAATCTGTTATATCACTTAAAATACAACTAAGATATATAGTACAATCACATGAGCCAATGGCATTTAAATGCATGCATGCATGGGTGATTAGGGTCATTAATGAACTGCATACCTTCAGTTCGTTGGTGCATACACATATAGGCTACAGTGACAATAATGCCTGTATATATACAACTACGATTAGAGTTGTCTGCATAAAATGCCTTGTGAACATTCACATGTTTGCCCTGGGATAAATTTTTTCTATAAATACAATTTTCTCAATTCTGCGCATATATTTTCACTTACCTACATCAATTGCTCCATCAATATGATCACTACATATTTTACGATTTCTTTGCATCAATTATCTTTTTAGATAAAAACAAGGGCTGTGAAAAGATTGCGATTAATTTACATTTTTAACTGTAGCACAAACAGTTTAATATAGGTACATTTTTTTTTACCCGTAGTAAAATGCCTTTTTTGCTGCTTAGACGAGACAGATAATGATTTATGCAACAGATGCTCTTTACTCGTCTCACTTGAACTAAATAAATGCAGTAATTAATAGAAACGCACAGGGGAAATACAAACACTGAAAATTATGCATTTAAATTACATTGGCTACTAAATAATACAGTTAGCGAATATAATGTTACCAAATAAAGTTACTTAAGCATACACTGAGTCCATATCATATTCCCATGTTTATTTATATCTCTGATGAGGATTGATGCTTCGGTTGACAATAGCAAACATTAGATCTTCATGAAGGTCGAGTGTTGTTCCACGCAGAAAGAGAAGGCAGTTTTTGAGCCATTTAGTTCCCCAGCTGTCAGAACAAAATCAGGAGATATATATTACACACTTGAGTGTTTTGTATGGATAAAGAGATCCCTGTGGATCACCGCTGAGCCTGAACCGCATAATTAACAGGAGAAAGATTGAAAGTCATAGATCGCGTATCTCCGCGTATCTCATTGAATTACCACACAGAGGTAACGTTACACAATAATATAACAAGGATGTTTTCTTTCGTCTCTGATAGACCACCATCTTCTCTTTAATAAAAAAAAACTATTATATCTAGCCAAGTTTCATATTTAAGTTTCTTCTTGCACCAAATGCAAGCGTCGCTAAGACCAGAAGGGCATGAGCGGAAGTAACCATGCGCACAGTCGCATCACCGCAGCTCACCGGCGCCATCTCGTGCACCTAGTCCATTCTTTGGATAAATACCACCATTATATTATATTATATTATATTATATATTATATTATATTATAAAAAAAGATATTGCCCCCTCAAAGGGTTAGTTCACCCAAAAATTTAATTTCTGTCATTAATTACTCACCCTCATGTCGTTCCACACCCGTAAGACCTTCATTCATCTTCAGAACACAAATTAAGATATTTTTGATGAAATACGAGAGGTTTCTGATCCCCAAGAGAAAGCAACGTAATCACCACATTCAATGTCCAGAAAAGTAGTAAAGACATCTGCAGTGCATACAATGCAGCGCTTCTGGGTTCTACGTCAGAACGGCAGCTTGAAACTCTGAACTGTTTTGTTTTTGCGCACAAAAAGTATTCTCGTCAGTTCATAACATTAAGGTTGAAACACTGTAGTCACAGGAACTATTTTAACAATGTCTTTAGTACTAATTTTACTGGACTCTGAATGTGGTGATTACGTTGCTTTCTATGGGGGATCAGAAACCTCTCGGATTTTATCAAAAATATCTTAATTTGTGTTCTTAAGATGAACGAAGGTCTTACGGGTGTGGAACGACATGAGGGTGAGTAATTGACAGAAATTTAATTTTTGGGTGAACTAACCCTTTAAATAGTTACTTTTGGTTAGTAGCTTGTAGTGTAGCTAACGTCTTTTCAGTAGAATTTTCCATCGTATTTGTTGGTAAAGTGTGCATGTTTTTCCCTCTCTCTCACTGTAGGACACACGAGAGTATGAGGTGTCCATCTGAGACAGGAGTCTTCAAATGAATCCAAATTGTGGGTGAATGAAAAGGAGAAGAAAAGGAAGGATACTGTTATTTTTCTCTCTTTCCACAAGACATTCATTTGTTTTATTCAGTTAATTACAACACATTAATCCCACTCTACACAGTCTCTCTCTCCTCTCTCTTGGTCGTTTCACTGATGTTTGTGCTTTACAAGTGCGTGTGCTTGTGAGTTTATACAGGTGCCTCTGTATGTTAGCTTGTGTTTACATGTGTGTGTATGTTATTGGTATCAGAGTAATGAAGTACTGAAAGTAACAACAAAATTGTTGTAAGTACATATTGTGAGTATGATTTCTACAGTCAGGCATGTTTTGTAACAGAAGGCTTTGTGCCTTAAGGACTGTAAAATGGTGAAGGATTGAAAGAGAACGAGAAAGTGAGATGGGGGAGAGAGAGAACGAGAGAGACTTTGACAGAAGTGAGACAAAGTACACATACGTATATAATCCGAAATACAGAAACTATACTCTCATGTTCCCATGTTTGTATACAGGTACATGGCCACACATTCATATACATACACATGATGACAAGAACATATTGAATGTAAATATTTTGATTGAATATTGAGTATACAAACCAGATTCAGTGCCAAAATACATCCCATAATGTGACGCCACTTCATGTTTCACTGGTTGCCATAGTATTTCTCACATTATTATGTAATAATGAGGACAATGCCAGCATTTCATATTGTTCTTTGCTGTTTCTTAAAAATATATTTCTGCTTGATGTTGAATGACCATGTTTCAGAGGAGCGGAATGTCCTCTCGCTTACGGCACGCAACGATTGTATATTTTACCGCTTCAGCTTAGGATTCATGATCAATTATACTTACTGTCATTGTTATCAGAGTTGATGTTGTTGCATATGCACTATGTTGAGGAAAATATATACAGAAAAAAACTGCTTGCTGTGATGCAGTAATCGAATTGAAATGCTTTTTATAAATTGCAATTTTTTTATTTATTTATCTCATGGTTTATTGTTAATATGCAGTGAGTTTCGTCTTTTCCACTGTGCCATTACCAGGGCCCATGTTGTGGAGGGCTTTGTTGCATTATAGTATTACTTGATTGTTATTTATTTATCAACATAATATACTTGTCATGAAGACATTTATTTGCTGAGATTTAAGATTAAATAAAAGTCTCTGTTGGATGGTGAACATGTCTTTCATAAATGGATCTTTATGATTTATAATAATTATAATTCATATTTCTTGCTGTTGGCAAAAGTATTAATTATATATTAAAAGTTATAAATATACATATTATATATTAATAATATATAATTTATTTATAATATACTTATAATTCCTTAATATACAATTAATACATTTGCTAATAGCAAGAAATGTGTGTGTGTGTGTGTGTGTGTGTGTGTGTGTGTGTGTGTGTGTGTTTTCATACATTCCATATATTCCTCATTCCCTGTGTGTGTGTGTGTATATTAACACATTTGTGAAAAAATGGGTAATTCTGAAGGGCTCATGGAATTCAAGCATGGTACTGTGATAGGATGCCATCTTTACAATATCTTAGTTTGTGAAATTTCATCCCTGCTAGGTGACTCTGGGTTTGGCAGATGCCATGAGAACGTTACCTGCCTGATTGCATTGTGCCAAATGTAAAGTTTGGTTGAGGAGGGATAATGGTATGGGGCTGTTTTTCAGAGGTTGGGCTAGGACCCTTACTTTCAGGCTGAAGGTAAATCTTAACACTTCAGCTTAAGACATTTTGGACAATACTATGCTTCCAAGTTTGGGAGAGGCCCTTTTCTATTCCATCATGTGCCCTAGTACACAAAGCAAGGTCCATAAAGACATGGTTGGATGAATTTGGTGTGGAAGAACTTGACTGGCCCACACAGAGCCCTGATAATTAACCCCATTGAACTAGAATGGAGATTGCGAGCTAGGCCTTCTTATCCAACATCAGTGCCTGACCTCACAAATGCTCTACTTGATTAATGGGCAAAAATTCCCACAGAAAGGTTTTCCAGAAGAGTGGAAGCTGTTATAGCTCCATATTAATACTCCATAGTATATACACAAATTACACTCATTTACATATTCCACGTTCCCAAGACACAAAAGAAAAAAGGTTTTAAAACTTAAAATAAATTCTGTGTTACAGAAGAAAACATTGACCTAATAAAATAGCCCCATGAGTCATGACTGACTGAATTCAGACACAGCTTTTCTTCAAATCATTCCGCACGTACTAGGCCGTTACGGGGGGCGGAACTAACTCGCTTGACAGACATTCGTTTGGACCAATCAGTCAACGAAAGACACTCCTCGCGAGGCTGAGCAGCCATTGTCAACCCACAACAAGCAAGAAAGAGGAAGATAGTCGTGCTGCGAGACAACAGAGGAAATTATGATTTGTTGAAAAATAATGGCAGGTTTACTGTTATAGATGTAACAGTCCGTAGCGATTACGTTATATTTTGTGCACCTTATCGCGGGGATCCAGCTCGGTGAGTGTTTCGCTCGTTGACAGCCACTCTAATGTCATCAAGAGCTAGCTCAAGGGCTAATAAGCTTATCAATATGAGACACATACTTCACACTTACTATACAGATTTTAAATGTGTGAAATACTTTAACTGCTAGTTGTCAAGTCATTAAATGACTAGTGAATGGTGGGAAACAAATTTTGTGTGGTCTAGACGAGGATTAGCGAGATCTCTCAGCTGGAGTTAAGATCTTACTGAATGTGTTGACCTAATTCTGTCCATTTCCTCTGATATCAGTACAGAAACACATTTGTGGCCTCCCCAGTGGAGTGGACAGATATTCACAATCACAACCCTCCAGACTATTGCTAAATGCGTGTTATTCACTTATGTTTGAGTTTGTAGGGACGCCGCAGTGAGATGCTCTTTGACTGATGTTACATGCTTACATTGCTTAATGTATCAAATATTGTATTTCTTCTGATTTATGGATGTTTTTTTTGTTATATGTGGTTTGAAATAGTTTCAGCGGTTGTCACATGAGGTGTGCACACTTAATGGTGTAATGTCACCTTGTTCATGCATATCTCTGAAGATGTATCAACATTTATTGGTTTATTTTGCCCTCATAAAGTTTTATGTCTTTTGTACATATGTGAACTCGTGTGAGCAATCACCAGAGATTGCTTTGATGTCCTGCTGTTTCTTTTTAAATGAATAGTTCAGCCAAAAAAAAGATTATTCTGACATAATTTACTTTTTAAGTAAATAACATTAACATTTACTCACTTTCATCCAATGAAGGACTGGGTCTTGGGCTGTCAAGCTCTGAAATGTTAAAAATGATTATTAAAGTATCCATATCCACTTGTGTGCTGTATTCCAATTCCATTTGTTTATTTTGAAATCGTATGTACAGATGCTATTCACTGAAAAATGTGCTCTCCAGTGGGCTGTTAACTGCTGAACGGTCAGTCCGATTTGTCAACAAAGCATTCAGACCAGTTTTGTGAACTAGATCAACTAATTTACTCAAAAGGTCTGAGTCTGACTGAAACAGTCAATTTGTTTAGAAATCGGACATTTTGTGAACATGCCAAAGAGAGCTAGGGCAGATTTTTAATCAGTAATGTCCTAAATTTTGATCTGTTCCTCACACAAAGCTACTGCATGTTTTTAGAGGTCTTGGAATATAGTACATGATTCATGTGGGTCACATTTGTGCTGCTTTGTAATTTTGGTGCAGTCCTCATTCAGTTTCATTAAGTGAATGGAAACGAGAATATTCTTTAGAAACTGTTCCATAGAAGAAAGAAAATCATACAGGTTTGGGACGACATGAGCAATTATGAAGTATTCAAGTTTGGGTGAACTATTCCTTTACCGCTTAGTTTCAGAACGACACCGTAACATCTCGTAACAACCAGACTGAAATTCTATCTGCTCTGTATTTGTGCGCTTTATATTTTTAGGCAGTAAATAAGCAAGTATTTGATTTCTACTCCCCTGATGTCTGCTGAGGCATCTGGTTCATCTGGTGGGAATGTGGTGACTGTGTCCGGTTCTGCCTCATCGTCCTCCAGCCATGTTGGGGAAGGAAAGGCCGACAGGAGCCTGGCGGGCAGTAAGTATGTGAAGCTCAATGTGGGGGGAACTCTCCACTACACCACCGTCCAGACGCTCAGCAAGGAGGACAGTCTGCTCAGGAGTATTTGTGATGGGAGCACGGAGGTCACCATAGACTCTGAGGGTAAGAAAAAGCATGAGAATGTGTTGCTGTACACATTTACTCACCCTCAAGCCATCCTAGGTGTATATGACTTTATTCTTTAAGACGAACACAATCGGTGATATATTTAAAAATCTCATTAGTCCTCCAAGGTTTATAATGGTTGTGAATGGGGGGCCATGTTTAAAAAAAAAAAAAATGCATCCATCCATAATCTAAGTAATCCATACGGCTCCAGGGGGTTAATGAAGGCCTTTCCATATTTAAAACTTTATAAATTCAAATAACTAGCTTCCGGTGGACAACCGTACGCATACTGTGCAAATCGACTTGCGCCAAATGAGTAACCCCTGAAGCGATGTATGACGCAGGATGTAGGAGTATCGTAAGCTTAGATGTCTCTCACGGTTCAAACAAATAGGGCTGTGCAACAAATTTAAGCTCCTCTAATCTTATATCGAAATCCTCCGACATTTCTCTTTAAAATTTCTTGTTTTAGACTTCTAATTTGTGACCGGTGATTTGTTTTGCTCTATCCTCTACGCCTCCGCGTTCATCTTTGCGTCATTGCATCGGGTCAAAGGTTGCTCTTCCGCCCAAGTCGACTTGTGCAGTATGCGTACAGTCGTCCGTCGGAAGCTCTGTGCCAATATTGTTATAGTTGTGGTGTGGACTCTACTATTCTTTTTTTATTTTTAGAACTATATCTTTATTGTTATCATTATAGTTATCGCCCTTTTGCTCATTTAGTAACATTATAAATGTCTTTACTATCACTTTTTATCAATTTAATGCATCCTTGCTGAATAAACGTATTAATTTCTTTAAAAAAAAATCTTATAGATGCAGAAATTAGAACAGATGTGTATATAATATAATGTGTGTTCACTCATATTTTAAGGCTGGGTGGTGTTAGACAGATGTGGGAGACACTTTTCCCTGGTGCTGAACTTCCTGCGGGACGGGACAGTTCCTTTGCCGGAGAGCACACGGGAGCTGGAGGAAGTGTTGAAAGAGGCGCAGTACTACAGGCTCCAGGGTCTTGTTCAGCATTGCCTCACCACATTACAGGTTAGAGGATCCACTGGACTTGTGTTTCTGTCCCTTCAGTGTTCTTCTAAAGAAGCATATGTCTGCATAGAAATTAAATGATTCTTTGAACCAAACTTGCTAATGGCTTTTTTGATGTTGATGTAGAAACGCAGGGATGTCTGCAGGGGTTGTCACATTCCTATGATCACTTCAGCCAAAGAGGAACAGAGAATGATAGCAACATGTAGGAAGGTGAGATAAGAGTTTTAATATTTACTTCCCCTCTGACCAAAACATCACATGAAAAATGAGATCTCTTAGGGCTGGAATACACTATGCAGCTTTTGCACAGATTTGCAGTCTGGAGGAGTCGATGCTTGTGGCTAAATGTCAGAGCCAGTCTGCAGATTATGGGCAGTTGGAGTTGGCTGATTTCACAGAAGACTGTGTGGTGTGCGATGGACACAGATTCAATCCATTCGGAGGAGGACTTTTTGAGCTGATTTTAGAACATATTTTTATCATTTGTTATACGTTTCCTAGCAATGAGGCGCATGCTTTTGCGTGAGTTTGTTGTGTTCAGTAACCATTAGAGTTGTCAAAAGTACAGACTTCGGTACCTAGTCGGTACTGAAATTTTAAAAATGTGACGCTTTGAGCGCTGTTTAGCGGATTGGTAAACGCCTCTGATTGGCCATTGTGTTCATGGCTCATCGGATATGTCTGTGATTGGCTTCAATGATCAACGCTGTAAAAATAGTTGTAAATAGTCATCAATGACGCTCTTCACCGAGCGCTTACACAGATACACACAGGAGTGTTTGAAAGCAGGTGTCTATTGCAGATCATTGATCATTGTAGCCAATCACAGACATATCCGATGAGCGCGTGAACACAATGGCCAATCAGAGGTGTTTACGAATCCGCTCAACAGTGCTCTAAGCGCATTTTTAAAATTTCAGTACGGATTGGTACTGAAGTCGGTACTTTTGACAACTCTAGTAACCATTTACAAAGTTGCCAAATGCATGATACCTACCGTTTTAAAATCTGTTCTGATTTTAAGGCAAGACACTACAAGTAAAACCATTGTTTTTTCATGCAATAGTTAATTTTGATATTTTGGGCTATTTTGCTTGACTAGTGGATGGAAAACCTCCATAATATACACATTTAAGTGTTTATTTTATTACACTTTATCTGTTTGTGTCTGTAGATTTCAGTTACCATACATATATTCAAAGCCCATTTTCTCAAAATGAGTTTTTCCCCCTTATGCACTAAGCCAGAAATCTCGACTTCAGTAGCACTTTTGAACTATATCAAACTTTGGAATACACCAAACTCTCTGGATTTATTCCTATCTATATTCTGAAGGTTTTTACAGAGGGGTTTGTTCATACTGTATATCATTTGCCTGATTTATATATAATTTTTTCCTAAAAACATGGTGATTTTGATTCTGCCTGTTGACAGTACTTTCTGATTTATGTGATTTAAAAAAAAAAAGGATCCAAAATCCCCTCAGTAAAAACCTTTAACTAATATGCCAACAAAATAAAACAATTTTGAACCTGGCTTTATCCAGATTTCTGTTCTGGAAATGTATGGAAATTAGTGAATTTAATTGAATAATGCATCATTTGCATCATTTTCAAGCATAACATTTCAGAAAACTTGTAATGCAAAAAAAATTGTCTTAATCTTGGTGTCGTGTATTCTGGCCTTTAAGGATCCAAATAAAACCTTCTATCTTATATGGGCATACAGTATGGAGAAAAAAATGGTCTTTGTTTCATAAATAATCTTTTCCTCATTACAGCCAGTGGTGAAACTGCAGAATAACAGAGGGAACAATAAATACTCCTATACCAGGTACTTCAGCTATTTCAGAAAGAACAATGTTTACTCTGAGCAAACCACCTTCTCATTTCAGAAAGAATATGAACCATAATGCGACTTAGTCAAACACTATTCTGAATCTAAATGAATAATTGTTGTCATTCCCACACCTTAATTTTTTAGCAAAAAAACTATATAGCTTAATGGCACCTTGTAATTATGCTGGAGACTGTAGGAAGCAGTAAGAGAAATCCAAAATGATTTTTAAATCAAAATCAATTTCCAGGGAATGCATAAATTATAAAAATGTATAGCTTGAATACAAGTCGCTTTGGATCAAAGCATCTGCCAAATGCATAAATGTAAATGTGAGCGCGAGGTGCATTTTCTATATAAAGTTACCCTTTGTTCCCTCAGCAACTCTGATGATAACCTTCTGAAGAACATCGAGCTGTTCGATAAGCTGGGGCTGCGCTTTAATGGCAGAGTGTTGTTCATTAAAGACGTGTTGGGAGATGAGATATGCTGCTGGTCTTTCTACGGCGAGGGACGCAAGATTGCTGAAGTCTGCTGCACCTCTATTGTTTATGCCACTGAGAAGAAACAGACCAAAGTGAGCAAAAGGGAATTGAACTCTCTTGTCTGTGTGCATAAATATGTCTGTTTTCTCACTTGATTTTTTTTTTTCATCTGTTCACATAGGTTGAGTTCCCAGAAGCTCGTATCTTTGAGGAGACACTCAACATTTTGATCTATGAAAATGGGCGAGGCTCGGGTTCGGGAGGCATGGCCCTGCTGGAGTCAGGGGGCGTCTCGTCACCAGGTGTGGGCCAGTCGGAAGAGGAAGGGGCTGGTGTAGGGGGCGGGGATAGGCGGGTGAGGCGTATTCATGTTCGGAGGCATATTATGCATGATGAAAGGGGTCACGGACAGCAGACTGTTTACAAAGACTGAATCAGAATGGTACGATGTTGATGGTACGATGTTTTGCATGTAAAAAAATAGAAAGAATGGTTGTGAAAAGAGAGACAACTTTTCAATACTGCACTGAAATGGGAGGGGTGAGGGTAATTATGGGCTAGTTTAGAAATAATACTGAAGTTGCCACAGTGTGGCACAGTTTTGTTTTTTTCTGTGAGATAAATTTACCTTTTTTCATTTTTTGTTAAATTTAATTTATTATTCGGTTAATTTATTGTCCAGAATTTTCACTTTTTTAAGTTTCAATGTGAAATAATTTTTTTTTTTTTATTATTATTGTTCTGATTTGTTTGTATGGGCCATGTGAAAGTTTATATTTCAGTGTTTAATAGTAAACTGTGATGTATGCTGACTTGAGTTGTTGAGAGTAATGAAAGGTACATGGTGGAGGTGTCATGTTGCATAGGACTGTCAGATCTTCTTAGAAACTGACCAAATGTGCGCAGCTTGTTGTGGCCATAGATAGCAGGGGGTCCAGTTTTAAACATCCTTTTGTAACGCAAAAAGAAAGCTTAACAAGTAAATAGTTTTACACAACTGTGCCTCACGATTGGTACGTAAAATTTGGATGGACATGTTAAACAATATTTCTAAAACTAATATTGTTACTGTTTAAAAAGTAAATGATCGCAGTAGTTTCTAACATGATATCACTGAACACATTCTAAAACAGAAATGGGTTAGAAGGATTGAAATACTTCTAGCCACATCTGCACTAAACAATGTTATAATTTTATTCAAAATCATTTCTAGACAAAGATGGCTCCTGACATGATGACAGTAGTTACCACTAAGTTACAAACCACTTCATAAAACAATGTTTTATTGACCAATGTAAGCCATAAATGTATGCACTCACTGTCCCTAGAGCAAAAACACCTCCTTAATTCTGCCAATTAAACTAGAATGCCGTCCAAATGTTGTCTTGGAATATTAATCAAATGGAGTTAATATTCCATTAACATTTTCAATAAAAATGCTTTTTGGTAAAATTCTTTGTGTTTTTGAAGTTACTTTGGTCTTGTCTTAAAAAAGTAACAGAATGAAAGATATTATTCCAAAGAATTATCCTTAAAAATACACATCATAAGAGTGTCAAAATGACGTATTCATACTAAAATGGTAAATATGCGAATATTACATTACTGAACTTTAAAGAACATTTAAAAGAAAACCCCAAATCAATCATGAAAGTATCTGTTTAAGATTTAAAGACGTTTAAATCCTCTAACCTAAAATATTTTTAATTTGCATATTTATAAGCGAATTCATCTAGTGCAAAGCCGGTTTTAACGGACATAAGAAACGTTTTGACCAACGGTATGATGTTATAAATATTAAATAATACGTAAACGCGTCTCTCGGAAATTGTGCGTGATGACGTAAAGCAACGTAGCCGAGCACAGCTAAGCGCGCCAAGGGAGGGTGTCGCGTTTAGTACGCACAGTACGCAGTCGTGTAAAAAGTGGCGCAAATGTGTAAAAAAACATGGCCAAAGAAGAGGACGCGATACGAGAGTTCGTTGTGAGACAACTGCACAAGTGTTCGGACTTAAGGTAAATTGCGGGTTGAAAGAAATGTCGAAAGTGCTGTTAAAAACGGTGGTTATCATCATTACATATCAAAGAACGTTATGTTATGTCTAAGTCAGGGCTGAATCATAAACTCGTTCATAAACTCGTTCCTTAAGAAATATTGTACGCATGTAAGGTCTCACATTGGCTACTAAATAGCTAGTGAGTGACCTGAAGGAAAAAGAAGCGGATTACGAAGATATGAAGGGGTGGTTAGTGTTGGATTCATGCATGCAGACGATCACATCACATAAGAATTGCTTTAATTTGAATGTGTCGCATAAATATGGTAAAGGGACACAGTGATGTGTGACGCAGCTTACGTAAAAGAGCCTGAAGGAAATCCTATAGTTCAATAGTAGGCAGATAGACACAAAAATGTCTCTAAGCCTTCACATCATGTCCATGAACAAGCCACTATTAAGTGAAAGTGTGCTTGTGTTTTGTTGAGCACAAAATATGTAAAGTGTTAAGTCATGTGACATTTAGCATGGATTTCTATTGGTCCATCAGAATGACATCTGTATGTCTAATTCACTTTCTCTGCCACCTTTCAAGTACACTGACTTTAGGCATTTTGCGGAGGAGATACCTGGAGAAAGTGGGTAGAGAATCGCTCAGCCCCAAGGACAGACAGTTGATGAAGAAAATTGTCGAGGAGGAACTTTTGAAGATGCAGGTGAGGAAGAGACAGTAAAGTCATGTGATCTTACCATCATTCATCTGTCAGAAAACATCCCATTGCTAAGCTCCACCCTTTTATTATTATTATTAATTCCAACACACTTTATAAAAAGTCTTAGAACAAATTGAAGGTCTTTGGTCAACTGAAGAAGGCTTTGAAGTTGGCCGAAAAATCATTGTTTCTAAAGAAATAATGTTATAATCATGTTTAACATGAGTGAGCGCACTAGTAATTATTGGTGAAATGTGCTCATAAAGTTGTTAAAATTGATTGGAGATTATTTCTTCATGGACAGGAATGAATTGTAACATTGCTAAGCATTTTATCTTTTTATCAGCATGTTTTCCTATAAATAAATTAAGTTACACATAGGGGTGGCGATATGACCAAAATCTTAAATCACAATACGAGTAATTTTATTTCACGATAACGATATATATCACAATATAGTTATTTTTGCATTAAATAAGGTTTTTATGATGTTGAAATTTTTTAATTATCATCACCAATTTTTAAAAAAAAAAAAAACTAATACTAGCTTAAGTTTAAAAAAAGCTCACTGAAGACAAACAGTGATAAAATAATAACAAAGGACCTTATTACAAGCAATAGGATAAAACTACAATAGAACAAAGACACAAATGAAATAGACCTACCTGAAATACTACAAGCACTAGAAATAAGAACTACATAAATACTACATATACTATATAAATTGTATAAAGTAATTAAATGTACAAAAACACTGCAAAGTCTTCACTGTGTAAATTAAATATTAAATGTATGTTATTCTTATTAAAGTTACAAAAAGTGATTCAGTCAAGAGCAGTGAGAGATTTTCTCTCTTTTGTTGTTTGATTAACATTGATGACACAGACGACAGCAGGTGTATTATGCTGGCATCACTTTAAAGGATTAGTTCACTTCTGAATTAAAATTTCCTGATAATTTACTCACCCCCATGTCGTCCAAGATGTTTATGTCTTTCTTTCTTCAGTCGAAAAGAAATTAAGGTTTTTGAGGAAAACATTCCAGGATTTTTCTCCATATGATGGACTTCAACAGTTACCAACCGGTTGAACATCCAAATTGCAGTTTCAGTGCAGCTTCAAAGGGCTCTACACGATCCCAGCCGAGGAATAAGGGTCTTATCTAGCGAAATGATCTGTCATTTTCTAAAAAAAATAAAAATTATATACTTTTTAACTACAAATGCTCGTCTTGCACTGCTCTGCGATGCACCACGCGTTACGTAATCACGTTGGAAAGGCCACGCGTGACGTGGGCAGAGCAAGTGTTTACAAAGCGAACGTGCAAACTAGACTAAGTCAAACGGCCTTTATATAAAAATGGTAAAACAACGATGTCAGAGGATTTTGAAATTGGAGGAGAAAATGAGATGGAGTTTTTCGCCCTGAATTTACCGTGACGCATGACCTTTCCAATGTGATTACGTTATGCGTGGCACATCGCAGAGCTAGTTCAAGATGAGCATTTGTGGTTAAAAAGTATATAAATTTTTATTTTTTAGAAAATTACCGATTGTTTCACTAGATAAGACCCTTATTCCTCGTCTGAGATCATGTAGAGCGCTTTGAAGCTGCACTGAAACCTTCAACCCGTTGTACCCCAGTGAAGTCCACTATATGGAGAAAAATCCTGGAATGTTTTCCTCAAAAACCTTATTTTTTATTTGACTCAAGAAAGAAAGACATAAACATCTTGGATGACATGGGGGTGAGTAAATTATCAGGAAATTTTAATTCTGAAATGAACTAATCCTTTAAGATCGAATGCACAGATGCCTTAATATATACTTTCTCAAATGTTTACATTCACTTAAGACATAAATTACTGTGTTTATGAGGGTACTCGCAAAGATGGGCATTTTGACACATAAGTATGTACATTAGACTGTTCAGGCCCAATAAGGCGCCAAAAAGAACTCAATTCAGTACTAATCTCTACTATAATCTGAATGAATACACATAATAAACGTTATTGAAATTTACTTTCCTTGAGTCAGTTAATGATGCTTTTGGGAATGAAGGACACAGTTTAGACCTCTGCTTGCACTTATTATTAAGATTTAATTAAAAATACCTTGTGTCACTATTCTAAGAGTCTCAACTAAAACGTTTTGCCAAATGATTTGATATTTTATATTTAAAACTATCCAAAAAATGCAAAAAAGAAGAAAAGAACAAAAGCTTGTTTGATAATATGGTGTACATCAAAGGTGTGATTTGTCAGTAATGTTATGAAGTTGAGGCTTAACGAAGGAAACCTGTTTCAATTTTCAGGCCAGCAGTGATGATGAGCCTCTTATTAAGAGTGTGAATCCATCAAAGAGCCAGAGCAAAAGGAAAAGGGTGGATGATGACAACGAAGATGATGATGGGGATGAAGAGAATAAAATGGTGGGAAAGACAAAGAGATCACGGCTGGGGGAGTCTTCTCCAGGTAACTGTGTAGTACTTGTGGTGTTTGTCCTTGTTTTATTTTCTCATTGGATGTTGCGTGAGTAACTTTATAATCTCTCTTTTCCAGATTCCCCTGACTCTGGAATAGAGAAGGCTATGAATGAGGGAGGGCAAAAAGAGGAAGAAGCTGGAAGTGATAAAGACACGGGTGAAGACAGTGAGGTGGAGCAAGAGAAAAAGAACATTAACAGAAAACCACAGAATAAGAGGCAGGGCAAGCAGAACACACAAGAAAAGGACAATGACAAGAAAAAGAAAACGAAGAAGAAAGGGAAGACGATAGAAAGTGATGAAGAGGAGGAGATGGAGGATTCTGATGAGGAGGAGGCCATGCAAAAACCACCATCAAAAGAAAAGAAAGAGGATTCAGACAGTGAGGAGGAAACCAGTGATAAACCAGCAAAAAGTGAGTCTGCGAGTGATTCTGAGGGTGAAAAAGTGAAGAGCAAAGTGAAGACACAAAGCAAAAGAAAAGATGTCAGAAAAAAGAAGCCAGTAGAGAGGGATTTTGTGAAAGAAGTGGAGAGAGAAGTGTTTGGGAGCAGCTCTGAAAGTGAGGAGGAGAAAAATGAGGACACTGAAACAAAAAACAAGAGCAACTCTGAAAATGAAAGCCCTGGAGACAGTGAAGAGGAGAAAGATAAAAGAGATGATGCTGCTGATTTATCCTCTAAAGAGACTGAGAAAAATGGTAAGAATTCCTCAGAGGTCAAAGAGGGTGCACGTTTAAACCTTTCTACTTAGTTAAAAGGTTAGTTCATCCCAAAATGTAAATTCTGTCATTAATTACTCACCCTCATGTCGTTCCACACTCGTAAGACTTTTGTTCATTTTTGGAACACAAATGAAGATCTTTTTGATGAAATCTGAGAGATTTCTGTTTCTCCATTGACTGCCTTTGCAACGACTACTTTGACACTTCAAAAAGTTCTTAAAGAGATTGGAAAACTAATCCATTTGTATGAAGCATTTTTTTCAAATTCGGTTGAGCTTCTGCTTATGTTCGCTGATCAATGTTTACATGCGTGTAAAAGCCTAAATTAAATCTATTCATCATTAAAAGTGATCGAGTCTCTTCAGAAAATTTGGACTAAACCGCTCGATTCATATGGATTAGTTTTCCAATCTCTCTATGAACTTTTTGAAGCAGTCAAAGTTGCAAAGGCAGTCAATGGACGGACAGACATCTCTCAGATTTCATCAAAAAGATCTTCATTTGTGTTCAGAAGATGAACGAAAGTCTTGGAGGGTGAGTAATTAATAACAGAATTTTCTTTTTGGGGTGAACTAACACTTTAATCTCTTTTTTTTCAGGACAGGACAACCAGAAAGAGGCAGCAGAGGACTCAGACTCCTCGTCACTTCCCTCACTGGAGGATGAGGAGGAACAAGAGAAGGGCAAGAAGGAGGGGGAAAAAAGCGAGACAAAGAAAAAACGTAGTGGGGATAGGGAAAACACAGCCAGAGGAAAGGCAAGATGAATTTAAGAACTCAAAAGTTATAATAACACACAAACAACTTTTTTTTCACTACTGTCTGTTATATTTAAGCAATATCAAACAAGCAAGAGTGCTGTTATTCTGAAAATCAGCATGGCTTTGATTCAGCCATACATAAACTACTGTTTCAAAGTTTGGGGTCAGGAAGAGTTTTTTTTATAAGCATTAAAGAAATCAATACTTTTATTTAGTAAGGATACATTACATTAATCAAGAGTGACAGAAATCTTTTGTAACATTTAGTGATGCACCGAAATTTCGGCCACCGAAAAATATCGGCTGAAAATGGCATTTTCGGTTTTTGGTCGAAAGAGAAAAATGGCCGAAAATATATGCCGCCCCGCCCCTCAGTGTTCAGCTCTCAGGTTCCAGCTCAGTGTTCTCACTCTCGCTCTAGCTGTTATCACTGCGCGGTGGGACGTCACACTCAATATTACGCTCTATCCAAGTGAGCTCTGCTCAGTTTGCTCACGGCCCATGCGAACGCTCCACTCGTGTACCACTCATGCTCATCGGTAAAGCAAAGTCTGTTCAAATAATGCGCTGGCATGAGTTTTCTATGTAGTAGTATATTTGTTTCTGTTTGCAATAGCCCTATTGTGCTGTAACATGGTGTGGTGGCATAGCCGTGCTGGGCAACGTTCGTAAAATGACGCTACCCTCTCGTTCACCGATCCGCTCCCCACTATGCTCTGCTCACATGCTCTGATCATAATAGCTTTGTTGGACTATACATTATTTGGATAATTGGTCAAAAAAATAAATCTGTTAAATCTGATCCTGTTGCATAAACTAAATAAAGAATAATATAGGCCTATTGCTATTTAATATTAATATATTTTCTGTCCAATTTTAGTAAGTTATTTTCAATAAAAGTTATTTTATTTTATTGGCTTGTATTTTTTAGGTTCAGTATCATTACAAATATTGAATTTCATTAAAAAGTATAATGTTAATACAATTAACAAAAAAATATAATTAAAAAAAAGTTTTCTGCCAAGTGCATCTAGAATTTTTGGTTTCGGCCCAGAATTTTCTTTCGGTGCATCCCTAGTAACATTATAAATGTCTTTACTATTTCAAATAAGTGCTTTTCTTTTGAACTTTGTATTTCCTTTATACTTTACATGTTTTCCACAAAATATTGAGCAGTTTATACAGAATATATAGTTTATACAGAACTGTTTTCAACATTGATAATTATAAGAAATGTTTCATAAATTCTTTGCCATCACAGTAATACATTACATTTTAAAATGTATTCAATTAGAAACTGTAATGATTGTAATAATATACTGTTATATAATAATATAATACTGTTTTGACTGTATTTTTGATCAAATAAATGCAGCCTTGGTGAACATAAGAGACTTTTTTTCAGAAACATTAAGAAGTCTCACCGACCTCAAACCTTTGAACGATATTTCTGGTTTGGAGCAAAATGCTCCAGATATTTAAAATGTTGGACAAAATACCCAGTAGTGAATTTTGTCATCTGTCAGTTGACATATTTTACAATATTCTGTTCTTGGCTAAGTATGGATGCTTGTTTTTGCCAGGGAATTAAAAAAAATAAATATAAAGGTAATTGCAACTTTTTATCTTTATCTTTTTTTTAATCTCAGAAAAGAAGTGAGAATTGCGAGATATAAACCTCACAATTACAAGAAAATGTCAGATGTGAGCGGACTTTTTTTTTTTTTCCTCAAGGAAATGGACTTGATAATTCGCAATCGTGTCTTTATATCACACATTTGCGAGAAAGTCGCAGTTAGCTTTTTCATTTTTTTAATTCCGTGGTGGAAACAAGTTGTAACAAGAAATCTAGCAAAATCTAAACCGTTTGTTATGGTTAGTGCCTTTACAGACACAGTAGTGACCTATAGCTCTCATATGTCTGCATTCATTGTCTCTGAGGCAAGTGTAATCCAAAATGGATTTTGATGGAGAGAAAAACAAACAAACCAAAAAACTGTAAATACCAAACAAAGAAATTCCCAACATCTCCCAACAACTGAAATGGCAGACAACAGTGGAAAGTTATGTAATCTAACAACACACTCAAAGAGGTGTGTTTATTTTGTGTTATATTTTGTGGATTTTTTAAGGCTGCTTCTGTATTTAATGTTTATTTATAACAGCCAGAATTGCTCAGATTGAGAATGTTTAAATTTGCTTGTATTTTACACTAAATGTGTTTATAAATGGTCAGAAAAATATTCCCCTTATTAAACCTAATTTTTGATTTTATTTCTAAGAAATTATTAAATTACTAAGATAGTGATTATTATAATAACTGAGTTTAATCATTTTTCACCGTCAGGATGAAGAGAATAAGGCTGTGTCCAGGCTGAAGCGCTACATCGCCCTCTGTGGTGTGAGACGGAACTACAAGAAGCTGTTAGACGGCTGCCGATCAGTAAAGGCAAAGGTGGCTGTGCTGAAAAAAGAGCTGGAGGAGCTGGGTGTGGAAGGTTAGTGTGCATGTGAGGACACACGGGGGAGCACACACACAAACACACAATTAAACCTCAATAAGACTGCTTTTACATATGAAGTCTGCATGTTCTGCGTGTCTCTGTGTGAATGACTACACATACAAAACATGCAAAACAGACAAAACACATTTCATAAGGCTGTGTTATTGTTAAAATGTTAATAAATTGTTAAAGTTTTATGAATTTAATTGATTAGACATGATTTTTATTACAATTTTAAACCATTTTTAATAAAAAACAAAACAAAATAGCAAAAAGAATTTGGGACAAAATGAAACTGATTTCATATGGCCCTATTTATGTCAAAGAATTTTTGTACAAAGACTTTTATTACCCATTAAATATGTCTGTCCCAGGTCAGCCCTCCATAGAGAAGTGTAAGAAAGCTCGACTAAAGAGAGAAGAAGCACAGGAACTGGCTGAGCTGGACGTCAGCAACATCATCACCACTCAGGGTAATGACACTTGATACTGTATCTCTTAAGATACATTTGAATTCAAGGGAGAAGGATTCCTATGTGCATAAATACCTGGAAATTTAAAAATTGTGATTTTTATCCTGTTCGGTCCTAAACTAATGAAATGACGCTTTGTTCACCAGGACGTCCCAAAAGGAGAGCAGCAGCAGCAGCATGGCCCCCCGCACAAAATGCCTCTCCTCCCCCGTCTGGCTATAAACGTGTTGTGGACTCGGACTCAGATAGCGGGGAGAGCAACACAAACACGGGCCGCAAGAGAGGAGCAGCCTGGGGCAACCTGCAGGGAATCATCAGTGACGATGGGGAGAGTGACTAGATGGAAAGTGCCTTGTTCCTGCAGTCTGTTCCAGCATTATACAGTGCATTCCATAAGTTCACCTGCTCTCAGTTTTACAACAAACAGTTTAAAAACTGTTAAACCTGCTCTAATGAATCAGTCTATACATTTCAAAGGAATTTTATGTGTACATCCTCTATGATTGTAGGATGTGTTTGGATTTCCTTCCAATATATTTGTTCTCTTCTTTCATGCGTTTTATAACTGTTAGTTTGTACTTTGAAGCATATTTAAGTGTTCCAAATGTGTACAATGAGGTTCATGCAGCTTTGAAAATAAAATAATGTATATTGAATCTGTTTTACATTCTCCCTTCCTTCTTCCATGCGTCTCTTTTTGCTGACTTGGTATTAATTATTTCAGAAATGTGCTTTGACTTGAAGGTTTGAGTATTTATGTTTCACAATGTAGACAAAGAAAAGAGCATTCCCACAATGAATTCTTGCCTCCTTTAATACATGTTCTAAAATAAAAATCTGATTACATTGCAGAGAATAGATTGCTTATGTGAGCTCAATACAGAAATTCAGTTCTTGAGATATGAAGTAGTATTATAAAATGCAATCTTTTAATAAAGTGAATGCATTTGTAATGAAGAGATTGGTGTGAGTGAAGAGAAACTTTCATTTCCAAAATGCTTTATGTTCTAAGCTTTTTCATGTTGATGATGACCCCAGAATATAACCACTAATCAATATTGAAGTTTGTCAAAAATTAGAAAGACCTTTAAAAGAAACTGTCAACTTTATTTAAGGTCCATAACCATCAAATTACAGAGACAGAAGATGAGAGTGATGATGGAGAATGTGACAGCAAGGGAAGATGAGAGGAGGTTGTGGAAGTTTCCACTCTCAATTAAGGGGAATGAGACAAACCCCGGCTGGTTGCTGCTTATGTGAGAGTTGATCCAGTCTTGATATTCAGACACTCTGATGTACAGACCAGAAGTGTTATTACCACAGCTTGCATCAAAAATCAAAATGCCAGACTGAATCCACTGGGATCCCTGCTTACTGACCAGTGGTCCTCCAACGTCATTCTGCATACAAACAGTTCTTATTTACACCTCTACAATAATACTGTCAACAACCGTAACAGAAGATAACACAGGACTGATATCGCTATTCATGTCTGTCTTAAAGCTTTTCAACATGGTGATGGTGTAGCCTACCTTGTGGCCATCTGGTGGTCAAAACGACGCTACCTATATCACACTACTGTGCTGCTGGTCTCACATCTGGTTCAATGGTTCTACAATTCTTTACAAACATTTTATTTATTTATTTATTTGTTTGTTTAAAATAAAAGTCATTGTCGAGTAGTTTGGGTGTATTAGCTTTAATATAAGTGAAATAACACTAATTCATGTTATCACAAATTTTGCTTTTTGCAAAAATGAATCAAGTTCAATTTGTACTTTGAAATAAGTGTCTCAAAGGTGTAGGCTATAGGTTTTTGCAGCTTTGAAAATAAAATTACATATGAATTATTAAATAGAATATGTTTTACATTCTCCCTTCCTCCTCTTTCATGTCTTTTTTTTTTGTTGTTGCTCTGAATTATGTAAAAGGCTTGAGTAGATTAGACACAGCACATTCTCAAAATTAATTCTTACATTATTTATTAAAAATAATTTTATTTATGCAGTGAATAGTAAATGATTATTACAAGTTTTAAAGGAAAAAGATCTGATTACATTACAGAGACCAGATTAGTTATGTGAGCTCTGATTACAGAAATAAAGTTTAATATAGTGAATGCAATGCATCTGTAAAAAGTCCCATCAATTGTGGCTCGCCAGTCTCATATGTCGGTTCCCACAGAGATGTGAATGTTAAAAGGGAAACTTTTATTTCCTGGATGCTTTGAAATCTGCATACTTTTGTGCCTCAGATTTTGGCCAAATATTAAATCCACACCTGCTGTATGAGACACGGCTTGTAGATTATTGCAAACTAACGATGTTTTTAAAAAATAATGAACTGTTTTACAAACCATACTGATGATTCTTCTATTTTAAAGGTGCAGTGTGTAAATTTTAGCGGCATCTAGCGGTGAGGTTGCGAATTGCAATTTAGAGAAGCTACGGTGTCCAACACAGGACAAAGATGTCGTCGTCTGAGACAGAAGAGAAGCCAGTCAAGCAAACGTGCTCTGTAGAGCAGTTTGTCTGTTTAGGGCTACTGTAGAAACACGGCGGCGCAAAATGGCGACTTAACATGTAAGGGGACCCGCGGTGTATGTAGATAGAAATGGCTCATTCTAAGGTAATAAAAACATAATCGTTCATTATGTAAGATCTTTATACACCACTGAAAACATATGTATATAATATTGCATTTCTGTCAATAGATCCTCCTAAAATTTACACACTGGACCTTTAAAGTTTCTGTTAAAGAAAAGACTTTTTTTTTAATTAACAGTTCTTTCATCTTCATCAAAAAGCTGTAACAATCTAATTATTGTTCTTTAATCTTAAAGAAAAGATACAGCACATTGCAATGTTGTGTGAAAGTGAAGAAAAGACATACATTCTAAACTATATTTTGTATATTCATATTGTTATATAAATTAAATATTATTCACTATAATAATAATGATAATAATAATTTCAATGTGAATTGCCATTAAAATATCATCATTCTACTTGGTATTGGCCTACATTTTGTGCCAATCCATAAAGCTGAAGGTGGCTGAGCTAAAATAATGAGCTGGAGGAACTGGTCGTGGAGGTTGTGTGGGATAAAGTCAGATCATAAAGTCACATGCACTGTGCCAAATGACACCTGCTAAGTTGCATTCCTTCAGTAGTTTTGGTTACCAAATTAATGCTATTCAAGTTCAAGTAGTCCCATTATGTGTAGAGATAAACAAGAAAATGAGATGTCCAAAATGAGTAACACAGTGCTAAATATAAAACATATCATGAGAACAAAATTGTAGTGCAAAAGGAAATAGATTAAAACAATGCAAAAGACTTTCACAGAAATGTGTATCAAGATACATCATGATGAACTGAATGTTTTGGGAACTTTTCCACATGTTTGCAAGTTGCATGTTTTATGAGCAACTATCATTAAATGTCAGTGCAATACATTTTACAATAGCCTACAGGTTTTTCTTTTCGTTTTTGGGATTGATGTGTTAAATAAGATATCAACAAGAGTGTGTTTATGTTCTGTTTGTTATAATGTATTTTCACACCCACACGCTAGTTTTACCCATTAAATATGGCTAAAAAGCAAAAACATTTTAAAATGTTAAGATTTTTATGTGTCCTAAATGTATAGAATGAGGTTTATGCAGCTTTGAAAATAAAAGTAAATACTTTAATTACTTTTACATTTGTTTTTTTTTTTTGTTCAGTATTTCACTTGATTTTGTATACTAACCCTCACTTCAATACTTTACAATAGATAGAGATAATAAAAAAGCATTCACAAAAATAATTCTTGCATTTGTATTTTGTTTATTCAACATAGTAAATGATTAGTTCAAGGAAAATACAGGAAAATATATATGATCACATTGCAACAGGTGCTATTTATTTGAATAAAATCTTATTAAAAATTAAATGCAGTGCATTTGTAATGAATCCTGTCAGTAAATGTTCTTTTTTAAGAGAATGCTGAACTATATCAAAGTTTTATGTGTTTTATTATAAACATAATTATTATCCCAGAATCTAATGAATACGAAAGTTTCTATCAAAGAAGAGATTACAAAAAGAAACACCCATTTCACCTATGTATGTGTATCACATGTGTATCATTACAGAACCGTATCAATAAAATGATCATGACTCACACAATCTTTTAAAAAACGTGAAAGAAGATGAGAGGGATGATGGAGAATGCGAGAGCAAGGGAAAATGGGAAGAGGATGATTGAGGCTCCATCTCCGATATAAAGAATAAGGGGGAATGGGACAAATCCAGGCATGCTGCTGTTCGTGTAATAGCTGATCCAGTCCTGATATTCAGACACTCTGACGTATACAGCAGGAAATTCGGGTAGACCACATCTCGAATAGACTGCAACTCCGGACTGAATCCACTTGGAGCCCTGCCTACTGACCAGTGGACTTCCACCGTCTCCCTGCAAAGACATACGTTTTTACACCTCTACAATATCACACAACTATTAAAGATGTGAATATGAAATACACTCTAATTTTCATAATTTTAATGGCAAGAGAAACTGTAATAAATCTAACAGGACATTTCATGCAATTTTACAGTTTTTGGAAGTGAATTTATACTGTTTATACTGTTGATAAATGTTGATAAACTATAATGTTGATTCCATTTTTTTTTTACCTGCAACCACAGCAACCCCCCTTTTTTTTTTTTTCTTCCATAAATGGCACTTTTTTTTTATAGTAGACAAATGGATCAAGATCTGGGTTGGTATTTTAGTACTGTGACCTATAAGATTAAATGACAGTTCTTGTCGCTCACAATTGTAGGGGAAAAGCATATGTTTTGGATAAAAAGTGCCTGATAAAATGTCTTACCACACATGGGGCTTTCCCTCCCTCATTTAAAAATCCAGCACATATCAAGTTGTTTGTAATGATGCCTCCATAGGCAGCATCACATTCAAAGTTGTTCACAACAGGGGTCTCCAGCTCCTGCAGTATGTCAGAAAACTTTGTGCGTTCTATCGCACAAAATAAATATATTGATCAGTGGAAACATAAAATCCTTCATCATTTCTAGTTAATTTTTGTGACACCTTGAATGAGTGTGATTTTGAAGCAATGTTCCTCACCTTTATTACTAATTGTGCCCCATCCAGTGACCCAACTCTCTGTACCATCAACAAATACGCTACCAGCAGCAGCCAGACACACTGGCTTAATGTAATCAGTGAAAGTCACAGGTGAAGAGAGCTGGAGCAGTGCTAGCTTTTGGTCAAGACTGTTATATTTAGGATGTTTGATGACTTTAATTACTGTCCTGTTTATCTCATGTGGGTTTGAACCATTTTGGGTCAGGCGTCCCAAGTACACCACAAGGTCAGACGCAGGGATGCTATAAATACAAGAACAATTTAATTACACTATTATAGACTGTATGGTACTTGGACACTTGAAATTCATATAAAAACTTATATTAATATTAAACTTGGGCACTCCATACGTTGTGAAGCAGTCAGCTAGAGACAAAACCCATTCTTTACTGATTAGTGTCCCACTGCAGAAATAGCTTCCAGAGGACGCATTCTGAATGCTGGCTTGCCACGGCCAAGACCCTGCTGTCGCATTCTCCCCTCCAATAATCTTGGTGTTGACGGCGACTTGGCCACATACTGATGAGAGAAAAGATAATTCCCTGTCTACTCAAGTACAACACATTCAAAACAAAACATTCTGTGTGACTGAACATGAGTTTGAATTGTAAAAACTTACCATCTATTTGACCCAAGCAGCCTATGTAGGAGGGGGAAAAAATCAAATACTTAGACTCAGTTCTTTGTTAAAGTCCTGTTGATCTGCATTTTCAGATCAGTCAAAATTGGCTAAGGAACCAGGAACTAAAAAGTAACCAGGATTCATATTCAGCAAATATATTTTCTATATAATTTATATAATATAGGCTATTTTGATGAATATTTTTTTGTTTCACTTTTGCAAAAAGAGTTTTTTGTATTTGATCAGAAATTATTATTTTTTTAATAACATATTTTATAGATTTTAGATGGCCAAGGCTATTCAACAGTCACAAAGTAAATAAAGTGATTTTTTGAATATTTATTTATTATTATTCTATGACTTATTATTTTGTTAAATTATTAATCACATTTTTCTTGAATTAAGTGTCCATTTTCACATATAGTAGTCAACATTTGAAGTGGATCAAAACCTTTCATCAAAGTTGTCCTAAAACCTTCTTCTTAGGACAACTTTGATGAACTTTTTTGATCCACTTCAAATGTTGACTACTGTATATGTTTGTGCGTATTACATATACAAAGTAAACTTTATTAATATGTATTCAATTCTATTTCAGTCAATTATTTAACATACTTTAAAAATGAACATAAGTAATTTAACAAAAGCAAATTATTTGTAGATGTACCTGCTATGTTGAGCAGTATGGCTCCAGCCACACAGAAGACTGTGTTAAACTTCATACTTCTGTTCTGGTGTGTGTTGTGACTGCTGTTTCTTCCTCTGTCAAGTCTCTAATGTCCTGTGAGGTAGAAGTACTCCTGTATTCATCAGGAGTTTTCTTTCCTCCACCCCACCTGATGTTTTTCCCCTGGAAGTTGTTGGTATTTACAGTGTGGAGACCAGTGATGATCAAAACACATCACTTTATTACTATCAGTCATTTTAGGATTTTTGATTAAATAGAATATTTACAGTATATACTGGGTATAAATTAATTGCTTATTGTCATATTATAATGCCCTACCATGTTTTATGAACAAAGAAAATGTTACTGTGTAACTATGAAAATTTTGTCAGCAGCCCTGAGAGTTAAAGATGCTGTTAAAACATTTTTTTTACAAGAAATTGAATTTGGGTTTTTAACTGCATTTAATAGGTAGTTAGCCCTTTGTTCCACTCAATGTGCTGCTTTTATTATTATTAACAGTGCAGTTAATTATAGCACCTTCACCCCATATGTCATCTCTCAAAAGTCCTTGTTTACAACACACTCCTCACATTATTTCTGTTTATCTCTCATTTTCTTCACAGATAAGAAAGTTAAAATTACAGGAAAAGTCAGTTTCATGCTTTTATGAGCCATCAACAAATTGGGCTCTGGTCTACCTATATAATGGCATGTTAATTATTTATAAATCACAATATTGACATTTCCTTTTATTTTGATTCACCTTTTTATTCAACCTTTGTCAATAGAGGCTATGATAGACAGACAAAGGTTTGTCTGGTTAGTGGTTTTAATTTTACATTCACAGCTTCTCCTGCTATTTAAACACATGGCCTTATTCATAAAATACAAGCAGAACTAATTTCTATGTAAACTGTATTTAAATCCATTTGTGCATAAACTGTTGCATTCAATTATATCCCCCCCCTCTCTCTGGTTCTTCTGGTTCTTGTTGTGTTTCATGAACAATGTGTGGATGACATATGGGTGAACACCCAGCACATGGTTAACTATCTTTGACAAGTGATACATGCGGGAAGTTAATGTTATCTGTTGGGTGTGCACATGCGGTATTCATTTAATAATGAACAGAATGATGTCTGGGTATGCATTTCCTGGTAATTGCTTGTGTAGTATGGGCACTTGTATGTTTCTGAAAAAAAAACAAAGCAACTAATAGCATAATATAAATGTCAATAAATTGCACTTCTGTTCTTGTCAGGCCATCCCAAATGGACAGCAGCATTCTGGGGCAACCTATAGGGAATCATCTGTGATGGTGAAGCGAGCGACTTGATGGTAAGTACCTATTAACCACAATCTGTTTGTGCAAAGTAGATATCTGTGATGGCATCCCAAACTACTTTAAGCATCCCAAATGTATGAGATTTGTTTATGCTGCTTTAAAAAAAAAAAAAAGAATTTGCATGCAGTGTAGCTTCTCACCTCCTCCCTTGCCTGAAGCAACCCCCCACCTCCATTTTTAAATGGCAAGAGCTCCTCCTTCAGGGGATCTCCAAAGTAAAATCCTCCAAAGGATCTCTAACTAAAAATTGCATAACACAGGATCCCATTGTTCTTTTGGAATGGCGATCAGTGGAGAAAACAACTGAATAAACTGATTTTGTGTCATTTATTCTGTGCTAAATCTCTTTATGATGTTGACTTAAAGCTGCAGACCATAACTTTTTTGGTTAAAAATAATCCAAAATCAAATTCGAGCATGCCGCCGTTTGTCTTTGCGTCATTACGTCACGTCTGTTTACATAAAGAAGGAGTCCCAGCTAGTAGGCTATATGCATATGAAGATGCTGCAGGTGGCGGATCATTTATAGCCTTTTCTCAGCGCAGACTTAGCATTTTGATGGCGGATTGTATGGTATGACAAATTAACATTAGAGATTAGAAATTAAGAATTAGAAATCTACAGGTAACGCTAATACACACTAAATACATGTAGTCACACAATGCTGATGTTGTTAACATTAACAATTGGAGAACAAAGTATAGGCCTAACAATAATAATACTACAGTATTTGCACGGTTTCATGTGATATGAGCTAACCCTGTTGGAAAAAACAGCATATGCTGGTTAGGTATGTTTTGAAGCATGGAAGCTGGTTTGAGCGGGTTTATGCAGATTTGTTACTTACTTGTTACATTCTCCGGTAAAAATTATTATTTTGGTCATACTTCCAAGACTATAATCTGTGATTCCGAAGTACAGTATCCACTGATGCGGTGACTGACAGCCACACATTCTCCTCAAAACATTAGATTCATCCGCGCTGAGGAGCCGTGCCGATGCACAACCCACGTAAAGATGATAATTCCGCAAATAACCGCAATTGCAGGTTTCAAACAGAGAGGGCGACAAAGAGGCAAAACTTATGCACTTTAAGCTTTAACAAATATCTAAATGTGACATTTGTGTCTCCTAAATAGTCATATATCATTTTATATAATTGAAGCTATGAATAATGTGGTGAAAATAATCCCAGAATTCAGTCGTATGGATCTTTATTCATTTCCCAGATAACATTTATAGGCCTCTTTTACACTTGGTATTAAAATTCTCTGTGATTGGATCACAATCTAGTCTCACTTTAACACATTAAATGCCAGGTGTTGATGCAATGCGTTTTCATTAGATTCAGCTATGACTACAGTTTTTTTAATTTGCTTTGGTACTATTTTCACAAGTAGGTGTATATTTTCAGAACTCTCAAACTGATCACACTTGTAACAGCTAGTCATTCTTTCCAAACCTGATCTCATGCTTTCATTCTAGTTGTACATATTTTCATTCTACATCATCACTGTTTCAAAATACAAGATCATTGTGATATGTAATGAGAACATTTGATTTAATCACTGAAACGCAACAGTATGATCTTCTTTCAGTTTAGTACTTTTAACATTCAGTTAATACAATAGCAAACAATGCAAGATACATGTTTCAAATCACCCTTGTTGCTAAAATATTTACAGTTACACCAGCTACAGATGCCACAATTAGAAAATACACTTGCATTACCTAAATTACATAATTGACATAAAATCCATAATGTTTGTAATAGTACCTATGTAGTGTGTTATCAAAAGGTGTGAAGTATGACACAGTCATGAGGTTTTGTGCTAGAACAGAGTTTGCTGACAATACAGTAAATGTTCTGACTGTACCATATGACTGAATCTGTGTAGTCGACCTTTATAAGGGTGAGTTACAATAATGTGGCAGTCTCTACCATGGTAATGCCTCTGTTTACAGTGTCACATGGCATACTATAATGTAAAATGCAGTATCTGATGCCATCTGTCTCCCTGGTTCTGATCAATCTGATGTTATTCAATTTCTTTTCCCTTGTCTATCCTGCTCTGTGTTCACAAATTTCAAATCTCTCTCTCTCTCTCTCTCTCTCTCTCTCTCTCTCACACACACACACACACACACACACACACACGGGGATTTTTCTATGGACATAATGATTTTTCTATGGACATAATGACATTGTGGGGACATCACACTTTAAAAATTGTGGTTATCATCTAAGATAAATTGCTTATAATGTAAAAAGAATTCATTACATTTGATTATCCATATCGGAAATTGCAAACAAGTTCTATAGAAACTATGCCTATAGAAATCTATAGGTGTACCAAATGATTCATTGATTAACCATTAAGTTCAGTTGGATTAAATAATAGACAAATGTATTAAACTGAACGAAAAGAGATGCAAATGAAAAGTTTGATAGTAATATGAAAGGCAGTTACTTTGAATGAAACATTTACAGTATATAGATGAAACACTTATTTTGTGTAGTGAAAAGGATACTTTGTGATTTTGTGTAACACAACTGATTGAAAATATGCTGAAATGTTTGAAAAAAGTGCACTTTTGATGATCTGTTGTGATATTAGTATTAAGAGTTTTGAAAATGTACCAATTGCTTGTGAAAATTGTACCAAAGCAATTTAAAAAAACTGTAATATGTAATAAGACTACAAACGTCACTTTGATGGACCGGGCCCTTAAAGCAGTGTGTTGCAGGTTCTTTCTTTTTGTCTTGCGATGTGAGATAACAAAAATTCTTTCAATGTTTTTTCAGCTCAAAGTCTTAACTGGTTAGACAACTTGGATCCTAAAGATGCATGTGCAGAACTTCAATTGTAAGTACATAACTGACAACAAATACTTTTGTTTACCCCTTTAGTTTTAAAATGGCATTGTATGATTATGCTATGATTTTAGTAAATATATTTACAGAACTATTATATCTTACAATTAATATTAGTGCATTGAAGTACCCAAAATATCCACTGGGTGGCACTATATAATTGTTTTTGACAAAATAAAGGACTGGTGGAGGCCTTTTGTCTCAACAAAGGTAGAAATACCGTACATAAAGGAACAGTACATTTTTTTTTGTCAGATTTTAATGAAAATCTGTCATTATATACTCAGCCTCATGCATCCTAAACACGTATGACAAATGAAGAAATGAATTGATCGATAATCAATGAACAAATTGGCACACTTTTAACAGGTACTTAAATCATAAAAAAGAATTTGTATACATGCATACATAAAAAGGACATCACAGATTAACAGTATCACAATGAAACAAAGCAGTATCAAACTAATTTAAACATGCCGATCATTATGTACATTATTGAGGTAACTTTTTTTTCTGCTCTGTTGGGAACCCAATAGAATTAGGCATTGTTTAGCACATTTCTGTGGTAAACTGTTGTACTGTTTATGTGCAATATAGTGTGTTTATGTGTGCACTGGTATGTGTCTAATCTCAAATATGCAGGCCACAGGATGACATTTGCTGGCTGACACAGGCTGAAAATAAGAAAGCTGTGGTCAAAGAAAGCCAAGAGGAGTAAGACAGTGGATGTGGCAGCGCTTGCTTTCTGGTGTCCATGATTTAATTTCATGCATGAAAGAAGAAAACCACTAAAATGATTTCTGATACAGGAGAGTCAGTCACTCAACTGATTCAAAGTGTAATTTTTGTTTTAATTATTCGCACATTAGTATTATTCTTGTTGTGTTAGTAATATATTCCCTACCATTTGCTTTAAAGGTTAAAATGCTTTTATCTTGCATTTTTCTAATACAATTTATATTTATTACAAAAGTTGAATTAAAATATGAACATGATTTCAGATTGTCTAAGTATTTGAAGGCTCTCTTTTGATTTAATGAGAGCAACACTCAAGCTGCATGAGATCAACAAGTTTGTGTAAAACCTGATGATCTTGTTCTCCAGCATTAAGATGATCCAAAGAGCATTTTTAAAGTCACATGATCTGTGTCATGTGACATGTGAAATGTTTTTCATCATTTTCCATCATAATGTTTCATTTTGAACTTTCTCTAAGACTTTCTCTTATTTCCAGGTTTAAATTAGATTTTGAATCCCCAATTAACAGACTTTTGGACCCTTCCTATCCACCTTTTTTTTCATGTAAGAGCGGGCGCAGCCATTTCTAAATTGGCTTCTGGTCTCATACGTTTCCAGTTATTTTTAGCTGTACAAAACAGCTTGTTATGCTGCTTAATACTGCAAACTGATATTTCTTACCATATTACTTCTTACCATATTACTATTACTTTATTATATGTATTGTCATTAATTCTAAACACACTGGTTTTACCATTTACTGCACTTTGTTATTCTTCTCGTTCAGTGGTCACCAACCTTTTTAAGCCCAAGATCCTTGACCTCGACCTTTATGAAATACAAGCTCTACCTATTGAAGACTTGATAGAAAAAGACAGCCCAGATTGTATTTGGTAATTTTTCATGGCCAATTCACATTCTAATTTATTTATTTATATTTACAAGCAAATTGGCAGATTCCGATACTGGTTGCAGATATTATTATTATTATTATAAACAAAAATATCTAGCCATTTCAAATTAGAGGTAGTCACTGCATTTTAATCACAATCCAAACAAAGATGCTACACACATTGCATGAGCAGTTGTTTTTTCATTTGAATTGTGAAATTTTATGCTACACACAAAAAAGCATGAAACAAAAACAGCAGACAGGCTGAATGAGACGCAAATTCACTCTCTGACAGCAGGTGGCGCTTATGGAAGAGCAGTGATACGGCGTTTCCTTGGTTACCGCTGTAAACAAAGCAGCACTGGCCTTATAAATAGCTACTTTATTCGGAGGTAAGAGGAAAATAAAATGCCATTGCCGTCGAAACTTTTCTGAAGACAGCAAGTTCCCTTCAGAGACATTCATATAATCTATCACCCCCATTTCAATATTTATATTTTCTTCCTATATTTCGATCATCGTGAACAGTGAGCTGCTCTGCCTGCTAAAGAATTTTCTCCTCTTAGCGTCCGTCTTCAGCGTCTCTGGCCTCTGTTAACGGCCGTTTACAGACTCAGGTATGATGTGGGCTAGTTACCTTTATCACTGTCCCAGTAGCTCCCGAAATTAACAGAAAAATAAATTAAAAAATACAGTACAAAGACTGGAGAAATGTAATGTCTTTTTGTACTCATATTTCTGTTATTTTCGGGAGCTACTGGGACAATGATAAAGATCTACCGATCGACGCGTTGGCGACCACTGTTCTAGTTATTTACCTAAAGCAGCTAATGAATCGAAAATCAAACATTCACAGAAAATAACTTACTTCCGCAGTGCGAAATAAGGTGAATACTTTATACTTTCCCTCCACACCATAAAAAAAAAATAATTGTTGGTTTAACTTAAAAAAGTAAGTTACCTGGTTGCCTTAAAATTTTGAGTTCATTGAAATGAAAAATTTGAGTTCATACAATGAAGGCGATTGGTTTAATTAGCTAACAGAAACTCAAAATATTGTTATCTGAACCACTTTAAATTGAAGTTGATTTGACAAAAGAAAAAATGTTGTGATAATAAATCATGAAAATAATTTTTTACAGTACATCTCTGATCTAAACAACACTTTTTCCACTATAAAGAACCTTTTGTGGAAAGAAAAGATTCTATAGGTGTAAAGGTTCTTCATGGAACCACCAATGTCAATAAAGAAACTAGAGTGTTAGGTCCGTTGTTGAACCAGCGAGTGCTTTAACTGTAGCAAACTTTTGGAGGCACGAGAGTTTAATGAAAGCGCTGCATATTCCCTTCAGCGTGCTCCCACTCTCCCGTTCTCTCACTCATTTCAATGCTCCTCTCCCACAACGATCACACCCACCCCACAGTAACACCTCAAACACTGTAATTAATCAAGACGCGTGCCGTAATCAGGAGGAAGAGAGGCTATTTTTAAAAGCCCTGTCACTGCGGGCACATTGAGAAACAAGATGAGAGAAAGAGAGAGAGGAAAAACAAGACAGATTCATTTATTATGAGTGCATTTGGCTCTGAGATATCAAATACAACATTTAGCTCGGTGTCTTCCATCTGAGCTGCCTGTATCTTCGCACCAACTCTATTAAATCTGTTCAAGTCTGGATGAGAAAAAAATCAATGAAAGGTGGTGATAAGAGGAATTTAGATACATGAGCCTTCCGCTGCTAAAAGAGTCTTTTCTTCCTCTTTGTCTCTCTCTTTATCTCATTTCATGATATTCTATAGACAATCTTCACTCTTTCACAAACACAATTGCCTCAAGACTATAAAGCAGCTAGTTTATCAGTGGTTTTTCAAGTGGTGTCCTTCAATAGTTACTTTAAAAAGAAACTTTTTTTTTTTTACCTGATCTAACCCTAATGTATTTAGGATGATTGAGTTTAAGCTGACTTGAAATTAAAATTTTTCAATTTAGCACATTTTTAGGTTAACATTTTTTTGTATTCTCTGGACAAGAAACGGTGACCCAACTCAATAACATAACCGTTTATTGCACAGAAAATGTCCTTGAAATCAAATGCAAAAATAAAAGTTGTATATGATGTACAGTATTTACAGTTTAAGTGATTGTTTTCAATTGCATTTGAAGCATTTCATGCATTCAGCAGCATTTAATTCATCACACTAAACATATTTGGGTCATGGTTATTTCTATATTCAAGTTAAATGTAATCTCTGGGCTGTAATTTCTTCACCTTGCATAGTTTTGTTCTTGGTTTTCAAGGATGAGAGCATGACATGCAACCTGCCCAAGTGAACTAATGTGTGCCATAATACTGTAGTTTAATTGCAAACATGACAAAAGATACAGTAAGTGTTTTATATTAAAACCTGTTATCTTAGTAGTACTGTTTATTTAGTATTTATTAATGTTTTGAAGTTGCTTAATATTTTGAATCACCTTTATTTTCAGTTTTCATTTTAATTTTTTTATATATATATATATATATCATTTTATTTTTATTTATTTTATTTTATATTATTTTATATATTTTATTTTATGTTATTTTAGTATTATAGTATTTATTAATATTAAGAATTTGCTTTTATTTTCAGTTTTCATTTTAATTTAATTATATATATATATATATATATACATTTTTTTTTTATTTTTTTTTTTTTATTCAGTGGGAAACATTTCCAATTTTTGTTTCAGTTAAGATATATTTTTCATCTAATAGTTTCATTTAGCATGTGCCAGGCGTCCCAGCAGGATCTCGTGTTAGAGACTGATGGCATCTTTAATCACTAAAACACTGTCCTAGTATTTAGTGTCAGTCTGTTTAAGTCACTATAACACTAGACTGTGTATTCTGATAGATCAATGATAGTAAATGGTGGTACAGTTTATTAATGGTGGTATTGTTTATTAAGCTATAGTTTCATGTCAAAATGTCAACTAATTATTATTTGAATGTGCCTTTCGTCCCTTTCTTTATCAGAATCTGTAAAATAAATGGTAGCACTGTATTTTACAGTCCTGTTCCCCATGTATATATGATGTACTTGTTACAGTATTTACAATAACTGGGTAATGACTAGGTATATATTATTAGTAGGTAATATATTACCTAGTATTTTCGTACACTGTAAGTACATGTACTGTAAAATAAAATACAACAAAATAAATAACATAAAATGGTCTTATTTAATAACAAAATATTCGCTTGAGTGATCTAAAAATCCAAATCATTCAGATCAGTGCTGAGGTCTAAACTGGTTGATGTATTATAACAGAAGATGACTAGCCATCATCCACTTAGTGTCAGTGACTTTTTGACACAGACATCTCTCTCTCTTACACACACACCCTGCGGCATGTGCCCAGCTATATGGCCATTATCTCTTTTGGTTGCTATGGTAACCCTACCCTGCGATCGCAGGCTTTAGGTGGTGATGACACTGTGTGTGTGCACTTATGAGGTATGTTGGTATCGGAATATTGAGTTCATTTGCAGTTACTATTTTTAAAAGTAATGATGTCACTCGTGTACCTTCGAACTGAGACAAGCCACACGCTTTGCATGTATAAACAAATACACGCACATAATCCACAATCATAATATCACTTTCAACCAGTACAGAATGCTGTTAGTGAATGTGCCGTTTTCACTCCTAAAGCAGTCAGTCTTTGTAAAGTCCAAAACTGAAAAAGCATGTTTGGTCACACTTTATATTAGGTGTCCGTAACTACTATGTACCTGCATCAAAAAATAAGTGCAATGTACTTATTGTGTTTATATTGTATTGCAAAACACTTTTGCTGCTATTGAGGTGGGATACGGGTAAGGTTAGGGACAGGTTTGGTGGTATGGGTAGGTTTAAGGGTGGGTTAAGGTGTAAGGGATGGGTCAACAGTTTAATTAAAGATTACAGCTGTAATTATATGCAGGTATTTTTAAAATTTAATGTAAAAACATATGTACACAATAAGTGCATTGTATCAAATGATTAATTTAAATGTTAGTATATAGTAGCTAAAGACACCTAATATAAAGTGGGATTGCATGTTTTTTTTATTTTTTTATTTTGCAGATATGGTCAGTGTTGATTGATTTATTAGAAATAACAAGAATTGAACTCATCCATTACTCTATTTGACCTCCTTTCATACTCCATCAACTCCATCTGAGTTTTGTGGAAAGCTACTGTAAATCCTCTTAAGGATATTTTTTGGCTGGTTGCTTCACATTTTGTTCTGCCGAACTGATGTTGGACTTCATATTTTCGCTGGGTGCACACTGTATGATTTATAATAGTTCTACCAGAAAGACTCGGGAGGCAAGATAACGAAACAATGATATTTATTACCAATCAGCAAGCAAAATATAACAAGATAAGGTTCTTTGGCGTAGGCCCCGTCCGTAGCTCACATCCTGAGGGTTGCGGACTTTGCGTTTCCTGCCTGAAGCTGAAGGCAGGGCGTAGCCGACCCCCCGGAAGTATGGACAGGGACCATCCTGGTGGTGGTAGGGAGGATGGAGGTGAAGGTTGGCGTCAGCATCTGCGAACTCAGACATGTGTAAGTACTGATCTTTTATACTCCAAGTGTTAGATAATGATTGGTTAGATCTGAACTAAGAGGTGACGTAACATTTGAGTCTTCCCGGCAGAACTTGCTCTAGAGCTTCATTTCTTTACGACGGTTGCTTGTCAGACTGTACGAATATAATCCCTGCTGTAAGCCATGTCACACTGTAGGATCTCAGTTGTCATTAATCTTATAAGGAGCAACAGAGTCCAAGACATCAGAGCAGAGTTAAAAACAGTAAGTGTTTTTAAGAGAAAATGGTGCTTGGAAAATAAAACACATCCTCAACCCAAACTGGGCAAAATATGCAATTTGATACAGTTGCTGACATTTATAGTGCCAGAAAGTAAGATGAAATTCTGATAGTTTGTAATGTAAATTAATAAATTCTTTATAACCGTAGACTACATAAAATGCATATAAATATCAGTTGTCACTCTATATCTTCAAATAATATAAGATGATATTTAAATGCTTAGTTTTATGATCAAAGCCCTGTAGTTTTAATGCAAACAAATAATTCATTACAATCAATTGATGGTTGAGAGATGTACAAAGAAACGTTCCTCAAAATCCTTTTGTATCATATTTGATGCTCACATTTGAACTAAAAATGATTTTATTATCAATTAAACCTAAGTTGCTTTAGTCCAGAAACTGTTCATCTTGAAATTAACAATATAAATTTTATTCTTACATTTTCTTACATTTAAAAAAAAAAATCAAAGAGACGTGTGCCACGACCTGAAGGTGGCCATTTTTACAATTATGCTAAAAGGCTTTTTGGTTATACTTTATTTTAAGGTGTCCGTGTTACAGTGTAATTATATATTTAAGTACTGAGTAATAAAAATTAACTACATGTACTTGCTATAGGGTTAGGGTTAGGGTTTGGATTAGGGTTAGTCACATGTAGTTGTGCATAATTTATAGTTATTACCACAGTAACATGTAATATATGTAACAAGGACACTGTAAAATAAAGTGTTACTGGCTTTTCACTTGATAAAAAAAAGTAGCATAAACTATTTATCTGATGACAGAAGGAATATAGAAGATTCTGTGCAAAGATTGAACATGTTGATAATTTTAAGGTGCAGTGTGTAAATTTTAGCGGCATCTAGCGGTGAGGTTGCGAATTACAATATAGAGAAGCTACAGTGACCAACACAGGACAAATATGTCGTCGTATGAGACAGCAGAGAGAAGCTAGTCAAGCAAACGTGCTCTGTAGAGCAGTTTGTCCATTTAGGGTTACTGTAGAAACATGCCGGCGCAAAATGGCGACTTAACATGTAAGCGGACCCGCGGTGTATGTAGATAGAAATGGCTCATTTTAAGGTAATAAAAACATAACGGTTCATTATATAAGATCTTTATACACCACTGAAAACATAGCTATGTATATTATATTGCATTTCTGTCAATAGATCCTCCTAAAATGTACACATTGCACCTTTAAATCATATTTTGACTTGGTTTAATCAAGTCAAAATATGATTTAATATTGCAGAATATATTTACTACAATATTTAGTAGAGAGTTCACCCAAAAATAAATTATTTACTCATCCTCTTGTCATTCAAAACCTGTATGACTTTCTTTTTTTCTGTGGAAAACAAAAGAAGATACTTTGAACAATGTCTCGGGGTGTGTGTCCAAATATCAATGTCCAACACAACCTTGAACCCAATTGACTTTCATTATATGGAAAGAATAAGAATTATAATGTAAGAATATAGTTTATTGCTGCATTTAGAGTAAAGCATAGGATATATATATATATATATATATATATATATATATATGGCTGTTTGAACATAACTAGGGTCTGAACAGGTTAAAATGACATCTGGTTTCCCAAGAGACCAGGCCAATGCATCTCCAAATATCACAGGAATTATGAAACAAACAAAGTCTATTGGATTGATTTACACAGAGTACAGTATTCTCTAGAGAAATGTTCCAATAATTTGAAAAAGTGAGGACAGTGCAAGAGATGCTGCCAGGCGAGTTTGTTGAGAGCGCGCGGGCGGACGGGCGTGCATGCGGTGGCTGGCAAATGTCATACTGACAGAGAAAACCGTGGGAGAGAAGAGACAGAGATAAATTAAGAAATGAAAAACGGAGTGTCGATAAAACCAGAGCAAACTTTTCTGTGAAACTCAAGCTGTTCTGCGCTCACTATTGATTCTTCACTCTCTTTGCCAAAAAAAGAGATAAAAGCGTATTTTAATTAATAGAGGCACTGAAATATAATAACAGGATTATAGGATTATTCTACTTCCAAGCAAATGTCTATTTTCTACCTGTCAGACAACCTGCCTGTAAGAATGATTTGCTGGTTTGACAAAAGTGCTTAATTAATTTGTGCAAAGGTCACTTTATTCACCAAACCCTTCAGCATTATGATGTGGTCAAATTAGATTATTGTGTAGAATGCAATTAGCCCAGCTGTTGCTATAAATAAGACTGCAGTGCCGTGTTTTTCAACCCTTCTTTGTGTACTCGCCTTGTGCTTTCCATCATTTATTGCGTGGATTAATATGAAAGAAGCTTAAGAGCGTAAACACATACATGCTGCATATCTCCCACACTGTTTCAGTGGACTTCACACATTACTAAAGTCCTTTGTGCTTTCTTTTGCAGTTCACAATGAACAATTATTCATCATCCTGGCTAGATGAGACACTTATATTACTATTCCTATGAGTCCAGCATGTAGCTGAAATACTGCGTACTTCACAAATTTAGATACTGACGGATCTCTACACTTCTTAGCAACAGGCAACCTTTATGCATAGTGACAGATGGCTGGTTATTTTGGGTGGACAAATAGATGAAGGAAAGGAATGCGATGCATGGATAGAGACAGAGGAGGTTGCAGGGTGAACGGTCAGAAAAGTGGGGAGATGTTTCCACTTAACTGAGGGAATTGGCAGCCTAGCAACAAAATTTAAGCAAAGATGTCCCCTAGCAACCAAGTAGGCTTCACTCCCTTTTCCTACCGCACAGATGCTTGCACACAGAAACTATAGCAGTGAAGTTCAACAAAGCAATGAGACACAAAAAAACCCTGCACATACACAAACATGCTCACAAACAAGTATGTGCAGTTAAACAGGACGCACTGTTCTCTGTTTGTTCTTTAAGTATAATTACTGCAGTTGATTCTGAATAAAACAGGAAGAGCACACATTTTTAACCTTCCTTTGCAACATAGTTAGAACTGTTTGTTTTCTGTGGGGGGTTCAAACCTCCTCTCTCTGTCTAAATGGCACTTTGCTGAGATCACCCAGCGAGTGCATTAGCAGTCTAGCGCTAACCAGAAGACCCAGAGAGGTCTCGCAGCATGGTGCTGTGTGTGCTTACTTCTGGTTCTGACTTATTTGAGTTTGTGTAAGAGACTTGGTGTCACTGACTTCAGCTATTATTAAAAAAACATCATACTCTCAAAGCAAGCACAATTAGATTCTCCATACTTTAAAGGTAGGAATTCAGCTGTGCGTGTATTTATGTGTGTTTATTTGAAAGAAACCCACTTCAGCACCAGGTCCTTCAGCTCCACCCATCCGTTCACAATCACCAGAGTTTTGAGCAGCCACACCTGTCACATCTCAATTAGGAACCACATATATACCCATAGTTCTGTTTACTTGTTGTCTGGTCTCGTCAAGAGAGTGCACCTACCTGCATATTTACTCACCTTCTTTGTCTTCCTAACACCTGTGATCCACTCCACTGCTGTCAATGCCAACTGCTCTGCCATTCACTCACCTGCTTGCCGATGAGATTTACCATTGCCTACACACACACACACACTTAATCACTTTTTTGAATTGGAAAAAAATTTAATTTCAACCTTCAAATTCCCAAATATATTTTTAATTTCAATGAAATGAATGTACTATATTTTAGATATATGTTTGATATATTTATATATATATATATATATACTGTCAAACCAAAAATTCAAAACACTGCTTCATTAAGCTTCGGAGCGTTATGAATCTTTTGTGTCGAATCATAATTCGGATCGCATGTCAAACCGCCAAACTGCTGAAATCACGTGACTTTGGCGCTCCGAACCACTGATTCAACACGCTGATTCATAACGCTCCGAAGCTTCATGAAGCAGTGTTTTGAAATCGGCCATCACTATATAAGTCGTTATTTTGTTTTTTTGGCGCACCAAAAATATTCTCGTCGCTTTATAATATTAATATTGAACCACTGTACTCACATGAACTGATTTAAATATGTTTTTAGTACATTAATGGATCTTGAGAGAGGAAATGTCATTGCTGGCTATGCAGGCCTCACTGAGCCATCGGATTTCAACAAAAATATCTTAATTTGCGTTCCAAAGATGAACGAAGGTCTTACGGGTGTGGAACGACATGAGGGTGAGTAATAAATGACAGAATTTTCATTTTGGGGTGAACTAACCCTTTAACTTGGGGTCATTAAAAACAAATATCCCCTCCAGACATCACTTTTGGCCACAACTGTCTGTATATAGTATATATACAGTACTGCTTGAAAGTTTGTGAACCCCTTGCAGAATCTTCAAAATGTTTATTATTTTAACAAAATAAGAGAGATCATACAAAATGCATGTTATTTTTTATTTAGTACTGTCCTGAATAAGATATTTTACATAAAAGATGTTTACATATAGTCCAAGATAAGACAAAAAAAATATATGAATTTATAAAAATGACCTTGCTTAAAAGTTTACTTACTATTGATTCTTAATACTGTGTGTGGTTACCTGGATGATCTATGACTGTTTTTTTGTTTTGTGATGGTTGTTCATGAGTCCCTTGTTTGTCCTGAGAAGTTAAACTGCCCAACGTTCTTCAGAAAAATCCTGCAAATTATTTGATTTTCCAGCATCTTTTGCATATTTGAGCCCTTTTCAGCAGTGACTGTATGATTTTGAGATCCATCTTTTCACACTGAGGACAACTGAGGGGCTCAAACAAGTATGACTTTGTCTAGTTTAGGAATACAGTGCGTATCAGTGAGATCAGCAGATAATGATGCTTTAATTAAGGCAGACTCACTCGGTGAGGAGACCCTCTTACTACAGAGTTCAAACTTGCTCTGCACACACACATTCACACACACACACACACACACACACACACACACACACACACACACACACACACAAATAAAAGCTTTCTACCTTCTGCATTAATTATTCCTGCTTCTTTTTTGTCACCTTTCAGCCCTCTTCTGGGAGTACACATCACACACACTCGCTTCATGTGGTCAAAGATCAGTTTCTCCAGCAGAGCTCAATCCAAACATGTATTATGTGTTATTAGCCCATGCTGACCCCCAGATCGGGTCTGGAGCTCCGGCGATCTATTAGGCATTTCTTTCTAAACACAAAGTGCATGAATGAAAGTGGAGTCACAGGTGAGTAATGGAGATTATTGAGGAAGTATTGTCAGGAGAACTGAAACGCAGACACCTGCACACACACAATGGCGCAGATCAAGCCTGTGTACTGTGGCTTATCCCTCTACCTCTCTATCTCAAACACAATTCCACAATTCCAGCACACTAAGCAGTAACTAAGCAACAGGCCAGAGAGGGGGAGAGAAAAAAAACAGAGAGACACAGAAGGGATGGGGTAACAGAATCAATGGGTCCAGTGGTATCTGCGGTTTCTTTAGCATTGATCTAATCAGGCCTCATGTACCCTTTTTTTTAAAACACTCATTATTTCTCCCAACCTCTTTCCTTCATAAGGGAATTATTGTGATCTCACGACATGGGGCTGTTGTGTCTGATAGGATAGAGATGTGTCTCAGCCAGAAAAAGTCTGGATGATTAATTCATAATAGGAGAGACCGGGGCTAGTTGTCACACTTTTTTACTCCATTGAATACATTACCGTTCAAAATTTGGGGTCAGTAAAACTTTTTATTGTTTTTAAAAGAAGTCTCTTTTGCTCACCAAGGCTGCATTTAGCTGATCAATATTACAATAGAAACAGTATTACTGTGAAATATTATTACAATTTAAAATAACTATTTTCTATTTGAAAATGTTTTAAAATGTAATTTATTTTCATTTATTCCTGTGATGTCAAAGCTGAATTTTCATAACTCCAGTCTTCAGTGTCACATGATCCTTCAGAAATCATTCTGATATGATGATCTGATGCTCAAGAAACATTTCTTATAATTATCAATGCTGAAAACAGTTCTCAATAATCTGCTACTTAATATTTGTGTGGAAACTGTGAAACTGTGATTTTTTTCACGATTATTTGATGAAAAGAAAGCTATTGAACATTTATTATTGCGCAGAAAAAAAGATACTCATTGAACACATATTGAACTTTTTGTGATTAAATATACTGAAAAAAAATACATTTAAAATAATATTAATATTTGTAATGTAATATTTATATAAAAGTTATAAAGTCAAAATCAAACACAGAGCAATTCTTAAAACAGCAACAAAAAATGACAACTTGCCCCAGTCTGATATTTAAAGGGTTAGTTCACCCAAAAATGAAAATTTCTGTCATTAATTACTCACCCTCATGTCGTTCCACACCCATAAGACCTTCGTTCATCTTCAGAACACAAATTAAGATATTTTTGATAAAATCCGATGACTCAGTGAGGCCTCCATTGACAGCAAGATAATTAACACTTTCAATGCCCAGAAAGGTACTAAAGACATATTTAAAACAGTTCGTGTGACTACAGTGGTTCAACCTTAATGTTATGAAGCGACGAGAATACTTTTTGTGCGCCAAAAAAAACAAAATAGCGACTTTTTTCAACAATATCTAGTGATGGGCGATTTCAAAACACTGCGTCATGAAGCTTCTAAGCTTTACGAATCTTTTGTTTCGAATCAGTGGTTCGGAGCGTGTATCAAACTGCCAAAGTCACGTGAACCATTGAAATTTCTAAACATTTCGAAACACTTATGATGTAACGAAGCCTCGTTTACTGAAATCACGTGACTTTGGCAGTTTGATACACGCTCCGAACCACTGATTCGAAACAAAAGATTCGTAAAACTTCGAAGCTTCATGAAGCAGTGTTTTGAAATCGCCCATCACTAGATATTGTTGAAAAAAGTCGTTATTTTTTTTTTTTTTTTGGTGCACAAAAAGTATTCTCGTCACTTTATAATATTAAGGTTGAACCACTGTAGTCACATGAACTGTTTTAAATATGTTTCAGTAACTTTCTGGGCATTGAAAAAGGAAATTAACTTGCTGGCAATGGAGGCCTCACTAAGCCATCGGATTTTATAAAAAAAATAATTTGTGTTCTGAAGATGAACGAAGGTCTTACAGGTTTGGAACGACATGAGGGTGAGTATGACAGAAATTTCATTTTTGGGTGAACTAACCCTTTAAATAAACTCCTTTTCCAGATGACAGTTCAAATTTTCAGTTTAAATTCACCTTGATTATTTTCAGGTTGTCCTCTCCTTTGCAACATTCCTTTATTCGTGCTACCTTGCAGCAATACTGTATACTGGAAAGTATATAACAAGAGGAAAGTGAACCAGAATATTATTAATTTATATGATGTGAGGTGATGATTGGAGATGTCTTTGGTGCCTTGCCCTACAAAACCCTTCCAGCCTCCATTAATGATACTAAATTGACTCTGTATGTATAATTCAGTTCCGAGCACCGAGTCATTTCTTTTTCTTCAGCATCAAATCATTTGACCAGCAAATGGCATTTGATCTAATAACCAAACTCTATTTTCTAGCTGAGTGCTTTTCATCACATCAAACCTACCAGAACAATTTCATGCCAAAAGAGCTGCAATGTGATTAGAAAGATGTTAATTCTCATCTGCATGTATGCTGGCTTGGTTTGAAAAACTCCCATCAAGGCTTCTACAGGTTTCCAGGGCACTTTGACTGTAAAAAAAAAAAAAAAAAAAAAAAAAAGGTGAGAGAGAATAAAAAAGCTGACACAGACTAATCTTGTGTAATGTGTGTCAAGAGCTCTTCATGCTATCGAACAGTCAAAGGCATTTATCATGGTTAACAGGGTACAGAAGAGCATTTTACTTCTCTAATTTGAGTGTTCAAAGAATCAGGACTAATGGGTTCCTTGAAGATAGTGGGGCAATTTAGACAGGCCGAGGGCTCTTCATAGGTTCATCATTCCTTCTAAGTGATGGTGAAATGACCCTGGATATGCTTAACCTCAAGAATTTTGGGTACTTGAGCCATATTGTGTCAATGATCAAATGCTTATGGGAAACAGCAGAACATTAAAAAGCTTCCAGCATGTGCTGTAAGGGCACTCTGGGCATATCCAAGAGCATAAAGATCACTTTTAGTCCATCAAAAACTGACACGATTTATTATCTAAACCTTTAACCACTGAAAACCAGTCACTGGCAGTGACTCCACCATTTGAGTACTCTGAATACTCTCTGTCAGGCACAGTAAAGTCTCTCTAAGCAGACAACAGTAGACAGTGTGCCCAAAAAAAAAAAAAAAGGTCCTTCACTGGGACTTGATGTCTTAAGCTGGGTTCACACTTTATGATTGTGGCCAAGATTTGGCTGTCTGAGACAAATTTTGTGAATCCTAAAAGATCTTTGATTGCAGGTTTGACATGTTTTCGCTGAGAGCCGATTAATGACCGTTGCAATCAAATTTTACCTCAGATGAAATTCTGGCAGTGACAGAAGATTTGACACACAGTCCTGCAGTGTGACTTCTCCTATGACAACTGTCAAATCACAAACCAGAACCTGATGATGCAATTAGTGAGACAACAACAAACCACTTGCTCCAAACACATCGTCTTTGTTTTTTCCAGCTTTCTTTTCTAGACAAGCCATGATCAAAATTAATGCTACAGATTGTTTTTGTTTGTTAGCCATCATTTCGAACCCACGTGTAATGCAGCTCACAGTCACTGAACATGTCACGGATAGATGCTGTAAAACTCGGATGAGTCTTCTTCTATGCGTCCATTTTAACACTTCTTGACTGCTGTAACGCAATCGCACATTAAATGTTGCAAGACAAATCGTCAGCCCTGGCTTAATGAACATACTCGTCTTTTGAGACAGCAGTGTAGGAAGGCAGAACGGACTTGGAAGAAAAATAAATTACTGGTCTCTCATCAGAATTTACGGGCTTCACTTCTTAAGTTTCAGAAAGCTGTAAAGGACGCTAAAGCTGCCTATTTTTCAGATATCATATCGCGGCACTCAAATTCACCTAAAATTTTGTTTCAAACCATTAATAGGTTTCTTAATCCTATTGCTGTCACTAAACCTCCATCTACAGAATGTTGTGAGAAGTTTTTAAGTGTTTTCACTGGAAAAACTAAAGACATTAGGTCAAGGTTTTGTGTGTTAAATGGAAAGGTATGACACTTTTTAGTGTTAAAACTGGAGTTGAGTTTTTTTTTGGCTAAAAATTATGTGCTAGATGTTTTTCAGTCTGGTTTCAGGGCAGGACATAGCACCGAATCAGCTTTATTATGGGTTACCAATGACTTGTTACACACTGGGGACTCGGGTAGTCAGGGAGCTCTAATTATGCTCAACCTTAGTGCAGCTTTTGATTTAATAGATCACGATATTCTCACTGAGCGCTTAGAGCATGTTGTGGGTCTGAGAGGGACCGTTTTAAAATGGTTTTCCTTTTATTTGAAGGAAAGATCCTTTTCAGTGACGATTTGGGAATTCTCTTCCACTGTGGAGTTCCTCAGGGCTCCATTTTGGGGCCTATTTTGTTTTCATTATTTTTGCTGCCTTTAGGTCTTTTCTTTAAAAGACATGGTATGTCGTATCATCTTTATGTCGATGATATTCAGATTTACTTGCCTATTAAATCTGGAGGATCATCTTTTCATTCATCTTTGTTATTATGTCCTGAGGAGGTGAAGTGCTGGTTAGAGCAAAATCGTCTCCAGCTAAATGCGACTAAATCTGAAGTTATCATTTTTGGGCCAAATCAGGTTGACAGTGACATAAAAGATGTTTTAGGTCCATGGTCAACAAATGTGCAGCCCCAGATAAGGAATCTGGGTGTAATCTTTGACTCATCCTTAACATTTGCTGATCAGATTAAGTGTGTAGTAAAAAGTTGCTTTTTTCAGTTGAGGACTGCTGCAATAATGAAATCTTTTTTGTCTGCTGCTGATCTTGAGATAGTGATTCACGCATTTATTTCCTCCCACTTTGTAGTCAGTAAAGTCAATCTCTTATTTCAAAACTACAATTGGTCTAGAATGCGGCTGTGAGGCTGCTCACGACCACAAAGAAAAGGGAGCATAATACCCCAGTTTTGGAAAAGCTGCACTCGCCTCCGGTTAAATATCAGATTCATTAAGGTGTTGCTCTATGTCTATAAAGCTGTTCATGGTCTGGCCCCCAGAATATATTACGAATTTGATTCATATGAATTCTTGTAGACCTCAAAGATCATTTGTTTACTACTCGTAATTCTGAAAACTCACAAAACTAAAGGGGATTGGGCATTTTCTGTTGCTGGCCCAAGACTGTGTGTGGAATACCCTTCCACTTGACATCAGATCTGTACCCTCAATTAACATTTTTAAATCTTGAAAACATATTTGTTCTCAATGGCTTTTAAATGTTTAAATTTTGGAAGGTGTACTTTATCTTTTATTCAATGTTGTTTTCTGTTATTATTGATTGTGTTTTTGTTGTTTTATTATTATTTGTAGATTTTTTTATTGTACAGCCCTTTGGTTTACTCTGTAGTGGAAAGGGCTTTATAAATAAACTAGACTTGAGACTAGACTTTTATGTCATAAGCTTGTAAGCAGAACCAGACTTTCTCTGCAGATGTACTAATAAATTACCAGAAAGATACCTGACGACATGCGTGTTTACTACACAAATCGAGAATTTTCAATCCCAACATCTGGATCTCTGTGTATAAGTGTGCAGGTGTTAGAATTATATGAAAAATTAAAAATGGATTCCCAGAGATTACCGTTACATCACTGACCTATCTGCACCAATCACCTATCGAAGGTGATGCAAGAAGAAGAACCTTTTTCATAGACTTATTTTTAACATGTGGCAAAATTGTCCAGTTATTTCACTTACACTGTTCAGCATGGCTGACCACTGGAGAGAAATAAACAAATGCAATGTTTTAAATAACTTTATTCAAAGCATGCTGCACAACTTCAAGTTTTCAAGTCAGTATAGTTTACAAAATATTCCATGCAGCATTGAGGTGTTACCTAGAAAGTGCCTGACACACCGAGCACCGCGCATGCAGAGGGAGAGACGTCAACCGCTGGGATCAGGGAAGAAATCACTTGAAAACGCCCCCACCAGAGGAGCATCTCCCCCCTCACGTGCTCTCGGCCACAAGTTAAACTCCAAGAAAAATACATTTTGACATCTTCAAAATCAAAACACCTGCGATTCAAGGTGCAAAAGTCACCGTTCACAAAACAACATGCTTTTGGAAGTGATTGTCTAGTACAAACCAGGGTGGTGGGTTTGGGGAAGTCAGAATTTCTCCATTTATAAGGCTTGAACCCCCCCACCCCCAAAAGAAAGTCAAAACACAAGATTTGAAGGATCTTAGTAAATGTACTTTTTTTTTTTTCATGCAAGCATATATTGGTTTCAAACAGGGTTTTCAGTAATAATAAAAGTTAGACCGCTTATTTTCACATGTCGTTAAATTGTGCTGGCAAGGAAGTAACCATGACAACACGATTGACGATTTTTGTGCGGGTGCGACAATAAAGCATAAGTTATCGTGTATCACTGTATTATGACAAAAATATTCGTGTTTGTTTAAACTATTTTGTAGATAACGGACTTTTAGAATAGTTGCGCCCAAAATAGCTACAATTTTCGTTTCGCAAGTCGATCCCCCCTCACGCTAAAGTCATTGTATAATTCGCATAGCTACTTTTACAAACATAATGCAGGAATACATACTCTGGTTTTTATGAGGTAAAAACGTGTAAACACTTCAATGTAAAAAATCACAAGCAAAATTACCTCAAATACAAAAAGCTACGTAAACATGAATAAATACATTCTCATTTTGTAAACGTGCAGCTGTATCTCTGTCATTTTTGCTTCAAGAACAGTTCATCCACATCGCCTTTTCTTCCCAGAACACAAAGATGTAAGTTGCATATCTTCCTGCCTCCCAATCTGAGGACAATTGCAGCCCGGTTACAGGTGACACCCGTGGCTAACTCAGTCCGATCATCACCGCCTCGACGTCTTTGGATGGTCTCCGGTCCTTGACCAGAAAGTTAATCATACTTTCGGACTTAATCATGAGGTTGCAACCGAGAAAGAAGATCCCGAACATCACTGTGAGTGAAAGAACGCACAACACCGCGATCTGCACCACGCGCGTAACGAACAGCTTGCGCTCGTCATGAGCGAGAACTAAAGACCCGCCACCGTCGTTTGCGGTCACCTCGCTCCCGTTACCCGTGCAGCAATCAACTAGTGTCCCTGCGAGCTCTTGACTGCGGTTGAGCAGAACGCCGTGCGTAAACACCGTGTGGTTGAAAAACGTTCCGTTCATCCTGAGGGGAGACGCAGAATACTGAAGCTGAAGACAGTCGAGACTCTTATGGCATCAAGTCACTTTCTGCAACTGCCTGTTGAGTCGGGCAAGTTTCGTGAGGAGGAAAAAGTAATAAAAGTATCTCCTAAAATCATTTGGGATTGTTCATGCCACCAGTTTACACGCAAATTGGATAAAAAAGTGCCCCGTTTCTGTTGCGTTCTCTCACACTTGGCTGTCAATAAGTAGTTTTACAACCACGATCAACGCCCAATCCATTTGCAAAGCCACTGCAACTCAGTTGAGACCTGCGCGCAGGTTTCGTGTGTGCGTGCGTATGGTCCATGTAGAAGGGGGTGGGAGGCCGGGAGAGAGAGAGCGCGCGCGATCAGCCTGGATGTCGCCAGGGAGACCGTTCTTTGTCAGAGCTAGAGAGAATGCTCTAATCAATGGGATTTGATCCAGTGTTCAAAAATGTCAACTCATGATCGGTCTGGAAAATCACTAGAAGCCCACGCCTTGAGCTGGACGCACCTATATGATATTTTAAAGAAAGTGATTTTTGAAGTCTAAGTCTTTCTATCTCATCTTGACATATTCAGGCTCTGCATTTATCCCAATGGACATCATTTTTTTTTTAGTGTGTCTGGATTGAAGCCAATTGCACTTTTTATAAAATAAAAAACTTTGGAAATGAAGCATGGCAGCCTATGACACAATACCTCTCTTAAAGGGTTAGTTCACCCAAAAATAAAAATTCTGTCATTAATTACTCACTCTCATGTTGCTTCACACCCGTAAGACCTTCGTTCATCTTTGGAACATTAGGATATTTTTGATAAAATCCGATGGCTCAGTGAGGCCAGCAAGATAATTAACACTTTCAGATGCCCAGAAAGTTACTAAAAACATATTTAAAACAGTTCATGTGACTACAGTGGTTCAACCTTAAAGTTATGAAGCGACGAGAATACTTCTTGTGCGCCAAAAAAACCCCCAAAATAACGACTTTATCCAACAATAGTGATGGGCGATTTCAAAACACTGCTTCATGAAGCTTCGAAGCTTTACTAAACAAACTGCCAAAGTCACGTGATTTCAGTAAACAAGGCTTCGTTACGTCATAAGCGTTTCGAAATTTCAATAGTTCACGTGACTTTGGCAGTTTGATACACGCTCTGAACCACTGATTCGTAAAGCTTCGAAGCTTCATGAAGCAGTGTTTTGAAATCGCCCATCACTAGATATTGTTGAATAAAGTCGCTGTTTTGTTTTTTTGGTGCACAAAAAGTATTCTTGTCGCTTCATAACATTAAGGTTGAACCACTGTAGTCACATGAACTGTTTTAAATATGTCTTTAGTAGCTTTCTGGGCATTGAAAGTGTTAATTATCTTGCTGTCAATGGAGGCCTCAGGAGCCATCGGATTTTATCAAAAATATCTTAATTTGTGTTCTGAAGATGAACGAAGGTCTTATGGGTGTGGGACGACATGAGGGTGAGTAATTAATGACAGATTTTTCATTTTTGGGTGAACTAACCCTTTAATGCCAAACATATTAATAATAGAAAAATCTAATAGAAAAATCTATGTTTTTTAAATGGAACAGTTTATTGAGCTTTTAGACAAAATATTGTAAAGAATTATTTAAAAGAAAAAAGGTTTGCATCAGTGTTAATTTCGTTGACGAATAATTTGTCATAATTTTCGTCAACGATATTTTTTCACGGACGAAAACGAGAAGATGGTTAAATAAAAATGCGTTTTGAATGACTAAAACTATGACTAAAATCTACTCTAATTTTCGTCAACGAATAAAAACGAAACGAAAATGACAGAGAGGGACGATTTGGCAAGATATTCAGGCAGGACTGCGGTCCTGTGTGGAAGACGCGCACATTTGAAGTGTAACTTGCTGATCTAACCGCGGGAAAAGCGGCGCTGTTGCGCGCTCTACAGGCTCGCGCAGCAGCACTTCAGACTGCTTCGCAATCAATGAATAGCGCACATTTATGCCATGCGATTGCTTATAAGCTAATGTTGATGAATTATGACAATGTTTATGACATTTTATCTCCCTCATCTGAGCTTAAATGAGCAGCCTGCTACAGTGCAGACTGCAGACATTTCAGAATAAGAGTCACGGTGTATTTCGGGATAGTTTATAATGATTTTTTCCTGGTCATTATTGTTATTTTGTTTACACAATAAACTGCATTTAATTTAATTTCTATTTAATTCATAGCAAACTACTGTATCTTCTGTCACAGGAAGGAAAGACAAAGAACATTATTTGACACATTATTCTATATATTTTACAGGTATAAGGGTTATTACAGTTAACTAAACCTAAAACCATAAAAAAATCTTCATTACTTGAAATAAACGTTAACTGAAATAAAAAATAAATATGTAAAAAAATGTACATTTATTTTATTTCATCTAGTTTCCAAGCTTTAGCTTAACATGACTAAAATAACTAAAACACAAATAAAAAACTATATAGACATTTAAAAGCAAAAACTAAAAGACATAAACACAAAAACTAAAATTACAATGAAAGCAGAAAAACTAAAAATCTAATCAAAATTTTAAACAAAAACTTTAATGGTACCTCAATTTATCATTGTCAATCCCTGAAAAACACTGAATTGAGCTCTTTCGTGTCTTTTTGCACTTGAATGGTCAAAAACTTTGGCAAGTAAAGTACATTTGATTGTCTTAAGTGAACATAAACAGTTTGGAGAATATCAGATGTATATCAGTGTATTGCATCTGTGTATTGTTAGAGAAATGATTACTTAATGCATTACAATTTAACTAAATTAGATTTTATTCGACTAAATTTACTGTAGATTTTGTCGACTAAAATCTTATGATATTTAGTCGACTAAAACTAGACTAAAATTTCCGATGACTAAAATATGACTAAAACTAAATGCCATTTTAGTCAAAAGACTATGACTAAAACTAAATCAAAATTAGCTGTAAAAATTAACACTGGTTTGCATATTTGTTTTTTGTTGTTTATCATATTTGATACATCAGGCTTTTATAGCTTGACAGATTTTACTTGATTTCACATCCTCAGTCCCCAGTCCATTTGTTCAAATTCCAGATAATAATATCATCTAATAATATCATCAAATATGCATGCTTTCCAGTAACTAACAATGTATATGTTGCAGTAATTATCAAGCCTGTTGATAACCTGATAACCTGTTTTACTGCGTATGTTCTTGAACTGAAGTGGCACCTACAGCCAGTGTTGGGGTATAACGCATTACAAGTAATGTAAGTAACGTAATCATATTACTTTTCTTAAGTAACAAGTAGTGCATTACTTGTACATTATAAGAAAATATCTGCGTTACTTTTTCAAACCAGTAACACAAGTTACTTCGTTTCCACATTTATTGACTGACACCTCTCCTGTCCCCATGTTGAGAGAAATCGTGAGTAATGTGCAGCGGCAATGTTTGCGCTAGTAAATATGATGGTTATTGTAGTTCTAGACTAACTGTGAACATGCATTTCATCTCACTTGCACAAAAAACAGATTCAGTATTCCTCAAAATCAATAAAAGCAGTTAAATGAAAACTATTAAGCAAACCTAAAATCATTAAAATGTTAAATAATACATTATTTATGTATTTAATGTCACATTATTAACCTTTATTAACTTTATTAACCACTTTCAAAAAGTTGTGGGGACAAATCAACTTATTTGGGAAAAAGTGGTGGGGTCCCACCCGCAAATTATGCTTATGATTGAAAAAATTCTAGTACAAACTCTTTTCTGTGTTTCTCTATTTTAATTGAAACACACTGATGTTGAAGGTTCTGTTCAAGATTATGCATTTGTGACTAACTATTTGGTTTTAGCTGTGGTTGTTGAATTGAGACATAAGTAAGTTTAGCAAATGAACCACCAGAAAAAGGTCTTTAAATCAAAATCTTTTTCAAGATCATTTTTGTCTGCAGTGAGTGTTAGCATGTTGTTAAGGCTATCTGCCTTTTCAGATCATTAATGTTACTTTGTGGAAGAAATTCTAGATTTGTCTTTTTTTAAAATTGTGAATTCCTAACTGAACAATTATGCCTTAAATGCATGTAGATGATTTAAAAAAAATAAAAAAATAAAATGAAGTTCGTCACATCGAATGCATCATTTTTGCTACCAGACAGACAGACAGACAGACAGGATGTGTTGTTAATGAGAGTGTGACTGAGAAAATTGTTTTTGTGTCATTTAGAGGAAAAATGTGAATGTGTTTGAATCACTTCTCTAAAGTTAAGAGTTTCAAATCATTTTAAAATTAGCTAAATTAAATTAAAAGTAGGTGCTTTTTAGAAAAAAGAATTTGCCAGAGTAGTCAGAAATGTTGCTTAATGTAGAAGCAGAATCGCTCAGTCTGCATCCCTGGAATGAAGAAGAAATAGGGAAGAAAGGAGAAGTGCTTAATGGCACAAACTGAACTGTGTCTGCTGCTCTACATTGTTTTGAATGCTTTAGCAAACTACAGTCCCATCCTCTATGAGGATACAACACAGATCTTATTAGATAATCAAGCAGGGGTGCGTTTCCCGAAAGCGTTGTTAGTCAACTATGGTCGTTAGTCCCATTGAACTCTATTGGTAACGACGGAACTTGCAACCATAGTTCGCTTTGGGAAACGCACCCCAGAGCAAGAAGCAAAGCATTGATTGGCTGTCTGTGATATAGTATGTGTTAAGAGAAAGATTAAATGCATGTACATGTAGCCTATATGCAGGTGTGCTGAATATTTTCAAAATATTCATGTGTCCCTAATAATATACAGCAGTCTGCTGTAATCTGTGTCAGTGAGGTAGCAGGTTGGATGTTATGTGTTGGGGATGGTTAGGTGAACCTGCCCCATTTTGAATATCTACTTAGGGCCCCCAAAATCCTAGGGCTGGCCATGTCTTTCCAGAAAATTGTATTAGAAAAATTTCATGCTGTCAAGTACAACAAATATTTTATAGGTAAAGTGAATGGGTGAACTTTTTAAACAACTCATTTTGTCAGTGTAAAACAAACTATCACAGTTATGGAAAATTAAAAGTTACATTTAAAGCTTCAATCTCCTCCTGAAAGAAGTCCACTGGTGCCTCTGTGACTACTTCACTCAGAGAAGCTGTCAATCACAGCTGTCAATCGTGACACCCACCCAGTTTTTACAGCATCAAATAACTAACTAAAACCCAACTTGAACATACATCATCGTGATAAGAACTAACTAAAATGACAGAAACCATCTTTGGAAGAAAAAAAAAATGTATTTGAAGTGGTGTTGGATTTTTTTTTTTTTTTTTCATATAGAGGGCGGGGTTCATGACCTATACTGTAGACAGCCACCAGGGGGCGATCGAAATGATTGGTGTCACTTTTCAGGACTTGTGTGGCAGACTTGGCAAAGACCGACTACAAAGCAAAGCCATGCAGCACCAGAAGTCGAAAATACTTCTGCTGCTTCTTCGTTTGCTGCTGGTCGACCATCATGGTCTTTCTGGTGATGCTGGTTAACCATCGATGCTGGTCTTTTACCACACATGGTTTTCAGTGCAAATGTCATAAAAAGTGAGAGTTCAAAGCACCAAGGATTAGAAAAGATTAAGAAAATGATTCTGCTGTTGTGACTTTCAGTGGAAAGTAACATGAGATGCTGTTCACACGTCAATACTATCACAGATATAAAATAGTGTGAACAGATCATGACGGGAAATAAAAGCAAAGTCAAATCACTGCAGAGGCTAGTATGATTTTGCAAGCATTATGAAAGCATTTATTTGTTTTGCATGACATAGTGATCAAAGAAATAACAGGGACAGAGTTAGAAATCTGTTAATGTTATTCTATCATGCCACCTTCACATTTAGAGCAAGCTTAACTGTGTACAGCACAGTCAAAATGCTTAGTTGGGTTCAAAAACAATTAGCATGTGGATCAAATTGTAAGTTCCACTACAGTGCCTTGAGGGCCACAGAACGATCAAAAATAACAGTAACTCTCTCACACAGTGATACACAACATTACACATTGCAAGCATCAAGCAAAATCTACTGTTTAACAAGCAAAAGAGAAGGATGGCTAACAGGAAAGGAAGTGTGAGCCACCTATATAGAGGAAAATTTTTTTTTTAAAGGAAGGCATATAGCCTGTAGAGGAGATGTGAGTACTGTCTCAGGCTTCTGTCTCATGCTCAGCATGGAGATGTGATTTTTCTCCAGCATGCATCTCATCATTTCCTCCATTCCCACTTCCTTTAATGGACTGTAAAAATAAAGGTAAGTAGAGAGAATCCTGAGAGCTGGAAAGAGAGAGAGATTCACAGAATTAACCTGTTACATAAAATATTTAATTTTACAAGCAGCAAATGAGCTTTGCAGTGTCAGCGCTGGATGGTTATAAAGTATTTGGCCAAATAAAAATTCAGGGGCATGCACACATAAATTTGTGCACAAATGAAAAATGTTTTTGTCTTTGATTCTCTATTTTTATATTTATTAACAATTTAGTACTATTTACCATTTTCTCTCTTTTTCTCACTTTATCATATTTTTGCATTAGGCCTACTGCCAATTAATTTTTAAACATAATGTACAGCAAAAATTTTCTGGTTATCTGATTCTTTCTTTTTTTATTATTATGCATATTTTATTATATATGACCATACTGTACTTTTTTCTTGCATTGCTGTTGTATTTGCACAGTTTTTAAAATGCTTCAATTTACTACTTTATTGGATCTGAATCATGCCAGTAAAATTGCGTAATTTTCAATTCCATAAGAAACATTTTCATCTCATGCAGGAGTGAAGTGCATAAATTTCTTTGAAATATGCTATGAATGCAATCAACATAGCTGAGGTGAATGTTGACATGCTTTTCAGTAACATTAATATGGCCACTAGATGGTGGCAAACAACTGGTTCAACTGGTGGTTATTATACAGCTTTGAGTTATTCTTTGGCAAAAGTCTTAAATATAAACTTAAATAGATAAATAACTAAAACAAACAAAGGGAATATATGGTAAAATAAAAATTATGACCCAAATAATGGTAAATGCCCCATATTAAATAGGCTGTTCTAAAAAGTTTGATTTGTTTTAGATGATTATAATATCTAAAGAAGTGACTTCTAAAAAAAACAAAAAAACAACAACAACAAAGGAAGCTGCTGGAAAAAAAGAACGTAATGAATTCTATACTGTGCCTTTGATTAGCTACACGTGCATGTAAAATGCAGAGGCCCCATGTCATTCAGACCTTACGAAAAATAAGTTTATTCAAGTGTGCTATTAGTATAATTCTTTTAAACTAAAAATAAGACAGTATACTTTCAGTCTACTTCATGTACTTCTCAGAAATATACTTAAAATTGCACTAAAGTATACTTGACTTATACTGACAGAAAAGTCTAAGTATATTTGGCCTACTTGTAATCTTTTGATCAAGATATACTTAAGAGTATAATTAAGTAAGGGTGTTTTCACACTTGGTCCTTTTCAGGGGTCTGAGCGCGGTTTGTGTAATTTTTGGCCCATATGTGAACACTCCAAATGATCTCAGAGCCCTTAAAAACAAACCAAACTGAGGATGTGTGTCCAAAACTGAATTATCTGTTGTGCCTTATTGTGTTTAAAGTGTCACTCTAGGTTCACATAAACATGCTTTGTTTTAAGTGAATGTATCTGGGAAAGAAATCGTGTATGTTTATCAGTATATTGGATCCATGCTTTACTGTAGTTCTTAAAGTGACAGCCCCATTAATAAAACAATCAGTAGAATCAGTACGTTTTATTCATACAGTGAAGAATATGCAGTTTTATTTTTTCATTTGATTATTTGATTTCTTACTTGAATGCTTTTAGGTAGGCTATACCTACTGTAGACCTACATCAGGGGTGTCAAACTCATTTTAGGTTGAGGGCCGGATAGGAAAAAATGTAACCATGTGCGGGCTGAATTACCTTTTTTAAACCTTAGTGCACTGACAGTTACATTTAATATTAACCCAACAAACTACAAATTAATTTGCAAGAAAACTAGAAAAACACACTGCTCTTTGAAAACAGCATTTGTTTTTACAGCGAAAAGACTTTATTACATTTTTATTTAATAATACTTTTATTTAATATTACTTTTATTTGATATTTTTTATTTAATATTTTTTATTAGTGATGCACCGATTTTGATTTTTCATGGCCAAGTCCAATTTTATTACAAGCAAATTTGCCGATTCTTTAGCATGAGCAGTTGTTTTTGATTTAAATTTGATTATATAATTTCAATATTTACAGCAAAAACAGCATGGTCTGAATATAGTTTTGTGAAATTATGCTACATAAGACACCTGCACAAAACAAAAATTGCAGATGGACTGAATGAAAATGCAAACTCACTCTCTGTCAGTAGGTGGCACTTATGGAACAGCAGCGATATAGCGTTTCATTGGTTACCGCTGTACACTAAGCAGCGCTGCGCTTGAAAAACAAAACTTTATACGGAGATAAAGAGGAAAGGAAAATGCCTTCGAAACTTTTCTGTCAGTTCTCTTCAGAGATACATTTATATAAACCTCAATATTTATATTTTTCTTCCTATATTTCGCGAACAGTGAGCTTGTGCCTGGTACAGTCTTTTCCTCTGCTGGCGCATCTATGTTCTCCTCTTTGCGTCCGTATTCAGTGTTTGCCTGTTTTAACGTCCTGTTTACAGACTTCGTAATATTTCCACACAAATGGCAGTCTGGGAAATGATTGCAAAGCAGTTTGCTTGCAAGTCCAGAAAAGAGATTGGCCAAAATAAAACTAAAAACCGTTCGGATTTATGGCTGGTGCCATACATCTATATTTTTTTTATTATTATTATTGTTCAATTCATTCCCTGGGCCGGATTGGACACCTTTGTGGGCCGTACACCCCTGGACACCTTTGTGTTTGACACCCCTGGCCTACATGGAAAATTTAAAGCAGTTTATTTCATTCGCATTCATTCGCATTTTTCTATGCTGATGTTGCCTTCTGCAATAAAAAAAAAAAAAAAAAAAAAAAACATGATTCAAGGAAAACAATTCAAAATAAATGTTATTTACAAATATGGATGTGTGATATAGTGCAAGAATACGGATATAAATATTGCTACAACATTTATATTTTTGTGCAAAAGATAAACAACTTAAGCTCATTCAAGAGCATTTGTAGCAATTTTTTACAAAATAACAATTAATTAATAATGATAATCTTTACAAACAAATTTCTTGGTTAGTGAGGCACATACAATGTAAGTTAATTGGGATCAAATTTTGAAGGCCATAGGGTCAGCCATCAAACACTGATCCAAAAAGCAACAGTATGAACACAAAGAGGTCTGAGACCACATTCCTACTTAAGTGGACCAAAAAAGGATCTGAGTCCTCTTTCAGGGACAGTGTGAACGTAAAGAGAACTGGGTCCCTGGTTCTTCTGAAATAGTACAGAATCTCCGGATCAAAACACAGGCGAAGAAGAAGCAGAAACAAGTGATAGAAGACTGCTTACGCAAATGTAAAATAACACAATCATCAAACATTAAACAGCATCAAAACTGCCTAACGTTACTGAATGAAATGTCGACCCAGGATGAGTTATAGGACTGTGAACATTTGGGGGTGTTGATGGACGGCATCTACTTCATCTATGTCCGATCCGGACGTAGTCTTTGATAAAAATGCAATTTTCAAAGCTTTTTGTTTAAAATGTAGGGTTTTTTTTTTATTTAGCCTATTTAATTTTTTTTTAATTTTTTTTTTTATAAAACTTACCCACATTCAATTGTTGATAAAAAATGATGCATGCAGCTAGAATAAAGTTCACTTGTAGTATAGGCTAGTTGCAGTACAAACGAAAAACTTACAAGTTGTTTACTCAGAGTTTACTACTGTTACACTTAAAGTATACTTAAAAGTATAATACACTAAGGGTACGTTTACACGACAACGATATGCTTAAAACGGAGAAGTTTTTCTTTTGAGTTTTCCGCGTACAGACGACACCATTGTAAAAACGATCCCCATTCACACGGATCCACGAAAACGACTAAAAATGCTGTATTCTGCTGGCAGGCCATTAGATGGCGATGAAACACTATAGACTGAACATGTAATACGCATTACGCATGGGCACGACGTCATCGTTTTCACAGATTCGCGTTTTTGTTAACACGGAGACAGTTTTCAAAACCTTGCACTTTGAAACCTGTTTTCAGGCACCCAAAACGCCGTTGTCATGTAAATGAAGTTTTACGTTTTTAGTTGAAAATGGTCTCCGTGTAAACAACAAAAACGCGAATCTGTGAAAACGATGACGTCGTGCGTAATGCGTATTACATGTTCAGTCTATAGTGTTTCATCGCCATCTAATGGCCTGCAGAATACAGCGTTTTTAGTCATTTTCACGGTTTCGTATGAATGGAGATCGTTTTGACAGTTGCAGTACGCGGAAAACTCAAAGGAAAAAGTTCTCCGCTTTAAGCATATCGTTGTAGTTTAAACGTACCCTAAAAGTGGGCCAATTTAGTCCCAAGTAGTACTGAAACAGTACACTTACAAGTATAATTCTAGTACATTGATATTAGTATACTTACTACATAAAGTATACTTAAAAATATACTTGAACTTTACTTAAGTATACTTACTAAAATGAAATTGAAGTATACTAATTTTTTGTAAGTGAATGTTCACATGCTGAGTCTTATATTTCCTGTGGTTGCACATTTCCTTGTGTCTTGATGAAACAGATTGCATTTGCGAAATGCTGAAAAACATTAGGTCATCTGTCTTTACATGTCTCAGAACGGTAGTTTCCACTCCCAGTTTGTACATCAGAGAATCAGAGTGGAAACAGTGTTTCTACAGCAGGAGGCCCTCAGTAATTTGGTTCTGTTAAAATGGGACTAAATTTGATGGAAGTTTGGGTACCAGTTTTACTTCTAGTTTCCTCAGCTGCGAGTAAGTTTGCCTTTTGTTATTTGTTGTTTGTTTAGTTAATGACACAAAGAATGTGAAGAATGTGTATGTGCTGCAAACATTTTTTTTTAAATTACTTTCTGCATTTGATTACTTTTTCACTTGTTTCAACACATCTGAGAGGCTGTTAAATGGAGCTTGAAAGAAAAAAATTCTAAAGAGTAGAAAGAAAAGAAACTATGTAACAGTATATGTATGAGATTAATGATATTGTTTCTCCAGGCTCTAACATTTGCACTTCCAGAGGAGTGAGTACCTGTAAAGAATGTCTGTCGATCCATCCAACCTGTGCTTGGTGCTCTCAAGAGGTACAGTAATAAACACAGTTTCATCCACATGCATAAACAAACACACCTGTATAGACACTCAAATAGCTGTTTGAAATGTCTCGATCTGATTGTTATCAGTATGTGTACGTGTGTGTCTGTTAGATCTTCGGAAAGGGAGGGTCAGGAATGTCCCGGTGTGATCTCAAAGACAGTCTCATTCAGTCTGGTTGTGGCGTGAAGTTTATTGAGTTTCCAGTTAGCAGTATGAGGACCCTAGAGGACGTACCTCTGAGTGACAAGGCAGGGGGTTCAGCCAGCGATATCACTCAGATCCGACCCCAAAAAATCCACCTAACCCTCAGGCCAGGTATGCTATTTCAACAAAACAAACATAATGTGTGTTTATAGATACATACTCTCTGTATATATTAACTCATGTTTCCCACTGCAATCCAATTACATATTTCTCATTGCATAGTTTATGGTAAATTCCCCATCTTTTCTTTTCTTTTCTTTTCTTTTCTTTTCTTTTCTTTTCTTTTCTTTTCTTTGGCATCAAAGGGTCAGTTCACCCAAAAATGAAATTTCTGTCATTTAATTACATGTCGTTCCACACCCATAAGACCTTCGTTCATCTTCAGAACACAAATTGAGATATTTTTGATAAAATCCGATGGTTCAGTGAGGCCTCCATTGACAGCAAGATAATTAGTTTGATATGTGATCCGAACCACTTATTCGAAACAAAAGATTCGTAAAGCGTCGAAGCTTCGTGAAGCAGTGTTTTGAAATCACCCATCACTAGATATTGTTGAATAAAGTCGTTATTTTGTTTGGTGCACAAAAAGTATTCTCGTCGCTTCATAACATTGAGGTTTAACCACTGTAGTCACATGAACTGTTTTAAATATGTCTTTAGTAACTTTCTGGGCATCTGAAAGTGTTAATTATCTTGCTGTCAATGGAGGCCTCACTGAGCCATCGGATTTTATTAAAAAAATATCTTAATTTGTGTTCTAAAGATGAACGAAGGTCTTACAGGTGTGAAACGGCATGAGGGTGAGTAATTAATGATAGAATTTTTATTTTTGGGTGAACTAACCCTTTAAGTATATTTCTTGAGCTAGTAAAAGGGTCTTGGTGTCTCTCAGGCCCCAAACAGATCGTGCTCTCAAAAAATCCATGTCCATTTAATGGATTTTTTGAGAGCACGATCTGTTTGGGGCCTGAGAGACACCAAGACCCTTTTACTAGCTCAAGAAATTTCCTGCTATTAGGAAACAGAAGTCTTACCCCTGGTTTCACAGACAAGGCTTAAGCTTGTCCCAGACTAAAATGCATGTTTGAGCTGTCTGAACTGAAAGCATCTTGCACTGAAATATCTTAAAATAAGTCAGTGCCATTATTTTGTCTCAAGATGCATACCAGTAATGTTTTTTTTCTAGAGTACGTTTATAAAAAATACTTAAATGTCCTAATTGAGCTAAGGCCTAATCCTGGCTTAATCTAAGCCCTGTCTGTGAAACTGGGCCTTTGTCTTTAAATTTAGATTGTTCTAACTTTTACTTCCCTCCCATTTCTTTAAGATGATTCAAAGAAATTCACCGTCAATGTGAAGCAAGTATCTGATTACCCAGTTGACCTGTACTACCTGATGGACATGACCAATACCATGAAGGACGACTTACAGAAGCTTTATGCACTTGGCAATGATCTGGCCACTGCCTTACGTGGCGTCACCAGTAATCTGCGCATGGGATTCGGAGCTTTTGTAGACAAACCGCTCTCACCTTATATGTACATTTACTCTGAAGAAGTCATCAGGAATCCTTGCCATAAGTAAGCTCAAGTTCATTTCACATTGGCCAATAGAGAAGCAAATGACATTTAGAGCAAGTGACTAAGTTTGTTTATTTTCTGTCTCCTTGTTGTGTTTGGATTGGTGTAGGTCTAGAGAACCCTGCCCACCGCAATTCGGCTACCGTAATGTACTGTCTCTAACGGAGCAAGTAGAGCGGTTCACAGAAGAAGTGAAGAAACAGAAAGTGTCCAGAAACAGAGATTCTCCTGAGGGAGGATTTGATGCTATCATGCAAGCAGTAGTATGCAAGGTGACACAAAATGCACACACAAAGAAAAACTGACAATATTCATCCTTTACACAATAAGGACACTAGTGGAAAAAATATTTAAAAATAAATCTGAGTACAGTTGTTCTGTTTGTAGTCCCAAAGCCTAAAGAGAAGTATTTCGAGCTACATTTTGATTATTTGTTAAGAAAAAAGGACATGCAACATAAACCTTATGCATCAGGGAACATTAGCGGTCGGTCTACAAATTAAACAACTCGATGATATCCTCTTACTCTCAAATTTTATCTTAATTTGTGTCTCATCCATTTCATCCGTTCTCTTTACCATTCTGTATAACCTTCTTTCTCTTTCTACCAGGAGAAGATTGGATGGAGGCCTGATGCATCTCATTTGCTGATCTTCACAAGTGATGACAGAAGTCATTTGGCTTTGGATGCAAAGCTGGCCGGAATCGTTCAGCCCCATGATGGAGAGTGCCACATCAATAACAACAATGAATATGACAAGTCCACTATACTGGTCAGCCAACACACACACACACACACACATATATATATATATATATAAAACATTTAAAAAATGAAGCAAATTAATCAATTTATCAGCAAGGATGTATCAAATCAATCAAAAGTGACAGTAAAGACCAGTAGTAAAGGCAAAAGTTATGTATTTCAAATAAATGCTGTTCTTTTGAGCTTTCTATTCATCGGAAAAAACTGAAACCACGAAACGATTAAGCAGCACAACTGTTCAACATTGATAATAATAATAATAATAAATACTAAGTAAGCAAAGCTTTGTTTATATAGTGTTTACAAAGTGCTTTACGGAATAGAAATACATAAAGAGACAAGAAAACATGCATTCACATATACAAATAAGATAATTCATTGAATAGAAATAAGATAATAAAATGAATACAGACAAAAAATCACATAGTAGTGAAAACTGGAGTAATGATGCTGAAAATTCAGCTTTGCCATCACAGGAATTTGAAAATTCCTTTGAAAACATTTGAAAATATATTAATTTTTTTATCAAATAATGCAGCCTCAAAAACATAAAAAATATCTTACTGACCGCAAACCTTTGAAACTATATACAGTATATATAGTTTTTATGTGTATTTGTAGGACTATCCTTCACTTGGCATGATCACGGACAAGATATCTGAGAATAACATCAACCTCATCTTTGCTGTAACCAGCAATATAATTCCACTATATCGAGTGAGTTTCTATATTTTTGTCAAACATATGCGTATAACACGTTTGTGCATAACATGCACACATTTACAAACACATTAATGGGAATTTTTTATGTTTCCTGCATTCTCAAAGAATTACAGTGAGCTGATTCCTGGCTCTGCGGTTGGAACGCTCTCCGGAGACTCTGGAAATGTTGTGCAACTCATTCTGGATGCATATGCGGTAAATCACTTTGGCAGGAATTAATACAGCCTCCGATTTGTGAGAACTTGTTAGTTATGAGAACTTTGTGTTCTGATTTGCTTTGATTTTTTTATGTGTTCTTTGATATCTTTAAGTGTTTCAACAAATTAACCAGCACAGTCAGTGTTCTCCGATTGTATTACACAAATTCATCGTATATGTGCATAAAGTATACATACTTTCATTTCAATTGTAGTAGGTGGTATGCCACTCCGAACATTTTACCATTACAAGCCAGTAGGGCTTAAACTCAAATAAAGGGAGAAGTCAGAGAGGTTGACCTTTGATCTATGTGCCATTTGTCTTTGTAGAAGATCAGGTCTAAGGTTGAGCTGGAGCTGTTGGGTGTGCCAGATGAGTTATCTCTATTCATCAACGCAACATGCCTGGATGGAGAGGTCATTCCAGGTGTCCGGTCCTGCGGCGGACTCAAAATCGGCGATAGGGTCAGCACCCGATGCACTCAATTAGATAGTTAGCAACTATATGGTTTGTGTACCTGTCAAAATCACTCTGTGAGGTTCAATTTAAACACTATTCGTTCTGTAATAAAAGGAATATATTCACATTTGACAGATGCTTTTATCAAAAGTGACTGATATTGCATTCAAGCCATATGTTTTATCAGTTCATGCATTCTCTGGGAATCAAACCCATCACCTTAGCGTTGTTAGCGCCACACTCTACAGTTTAAGCTATAGGAATATGCTCTTTATCTTACTCTCCCATAGGTTTCATTTAACATTGAGGCAAAACTTCACGGCTGTCCCAAAGAGAAGAGTCGGACCTTCACTGTGAAGCCAACGGGCTTTAAAGACAGCCTTCAGGTCACTGTGGACTTTGCTTGTGAATGTGGCTGTCAGCAGTCCTCCGAGCCCGATAGCCCGTCCTGTCACCACGGCAATGGAACGCTGGAGTGCGGCGTGTGCCTGTGCGATCCGGGCCGACTGGGCTCTCGATGTGAGTGCTCCGAGGGCGAATATAATCCCAGCCAACAAGACAGTTGTAGCCCTAACCCAGAGACGCCGGTCTGTAACGGACGCGGAGACTGTGTGTGCGGCCAATGTGCCTGTCGCTCAAGTGATTTTGGGAAGGTTTGGGGGCCGTACTGTGAATGTGACGACTTCAGCTGCCTCCGTTCCAAAGGACAGCTGTGTTCAGGTAAGGTTGGATACAATGGCCTTGACTCATTGTATCTGGAAATAAATAAATAAATACATATAGCATTGCGTGTTTGTAAAGGATTACACAGCTTTTTGCTCTTGCCTCATCGCAGAGACAGTGTTTCACCATATTAGGTCAAAATTTGATCCACATTAAGAACGGAAACAGCGACTCAGCCTGACTTAGATATGCTGGATTTATTAGATGTTGTGGAATGATGACCTTCAGTTTTGCATGTCTGTGCACATTACCTGCTTAGAGTGCCAGCAGCCTGTCACATGATTTAGGTTGCTCACATCATATTCTCTCTTCAGTTAAACATTGAGTTAAATGCATGAAATAATGTATTGGTCGGAAATATGATACTTTGAGTAGCATGTGTGATAGGTATTGTTAGTTAAACGCTTTTTAGTTTTTTTAATAGTTCGATTAGACAATAGCTCAATAGCTTAGAGTTGGTATATGGGTGTTTGAACTACATGAAGAATAAGAGTCAGCAAGTATAGCCTCTGGGTATAAATAACTGAAAATATATACGTGCCAGTAGACACGCACACACACACACACACACACACACACACGTTTTATGGGGACTTTCCAAAGACATATACTTTTTTATACTGTACAAACCAGGACCACACACACAAAATGAACAAAACAGTGTACAAACCAAAGACAAAGATTGGTCTAATTTGAATCTGAAAAGTCTGATTGCTCCTTAGCTAACTGCTAGTTCTTAAGACTTAGTCTTAACGTAGTGACCGTGTTTATGCACCAGTTTGAAATGTTCTGGTTCATGCTTCTCTCATGAATTCTGTGTGTTAAAATGAATATGATAGATTGGGAAATGTTGGACTTGGTTTCACAGACAGGGCTTATATTAAGCCAGGATTACTCCTTAGTTCAATAAGGGCATTAAAGTAGCTTTTATAAACATGCCCTAGAAAAAAACAGACAAAACAATAGCACTGACATATTTTAAGGTATGCCAGTGCAAGTTGCTTTCAGTTCAAACAGCTCAAACATGCATTTAATCTGGGACTAGCATAAGCCTTGTCTGTGAAACTGGGGGTAAATGTTTTAGTTTAATGCTTTGCTGCATCAATAACACTATGTCAGTATTACGTAACACCATTTTGTATTTAGTCAGAATTATTTCTTAATTCATCAGAATTCACACGCTTCTTGTGGTTTAATTTAGAATATATACATTTACATGCACTAACTGTTCAAAAGTTTGGGGTCAAGATTTTCTTTAAAGAAATACTTTTATTCAGCATGGAATTGTGAAGAAAATCAAAAGTGAATCAAAAATCAAAAGTGACAGTAGAGACATAATATTACAGAAAAACTTTATTTCAAATAAATGCTGTTCTTTTGAACTTTCTATTCATCAAAGGATCACAGTGTCACAGTTTCAACAAAAATATTAAGCAGCACAACTGTTTCCAACATTGATCAAACAGTTTTTTTACAATTGCTAGGACACATTTCTCAATACTTAGGTCACTTCTTTTTAACTCTTCACACAGTGAGCACAACAGCAGAGTATGAGGGATAAACTGTGGATCATTTATCATTGCTTTGGCACAAAATACATTTAATGATGACATCTTTCAAATTAAATGAATTCTTTTCTCAGTTAGACACAAAAACCACCAAAACTCTATGTACCTACTTGCCAATTTGCACGTTTACATACTCTTTTCAAAACTGTTAAAGGGTTAGTTCACCCAAAAATGAAAATTCTGTCATTTATTACTCTCCCTCATGTTGTTCCACACCCGTAAGACCTTCGTTCATCTTCAGAACACAAATTAAGATATTTTTGATTAGTTTTTTTCAACTGCTTACACACATTTTCAAAACTTTCTCTTTTTTTCAAAACTTTACACACAAATCCAAGAATTGCACACACAAAATGCAAAATGCCTCACATCTCTTGAAAAATGAAGCACTGCATTCAAAATATCACAAACACATCTCAAAAGCAAACATTTGTCTTACTTTGCAAACAAATTTGCCATAATATTATATTTTTGGATATATCATATACACACTAATATTCAAAACCTAAAGCTCTTCTTTCATGAGCTCCTATGTACATTTCTGTACAAGATTGAGAGTAATTGGCAGAGAAATTCATGGTAAGCATGAAAGCAAGATTGAAACCAAACTTTTTTTTTTTTTTACTGTAAGCATTTGAGGTTGTGAATACAGTATTGCACAGTACGAAAGAAAAGAAATACACCAACCATGTGTTGGACCAAAAAAGAAAAGGGAAACAAACAAACAAACAAAAAAACTAGCATAATTTTGAAAAAGGTGAATATTCCAAAGGAATGGTGTGTATGTGTGTCCTGGTAGGGGACCAAATTTGACTTTGTGGGGACATTTTTTACAGTAAGTCCCCATGAGGAAACAAGCTTATACGTAAATCATACAGAATGATGTTTTCTGAACATCTAAAATAGCAGAATGTTTTCTGTCATGGGTAGGTCTAGTGGTAGGGTTAGTGTAGGGGGACAGAATATACAGTTTGTACAGTAAAAAACCATTACACCTATGGAATGTCCCCATAAAACATGGAAACCCAACATGTGTGTGTTGTGTGTGTGTTTGTTGGTGGGCGAGATGTTTGGGTGTATCTAGGCTCCATCTCTCCTCCTGGCTGGGTCCAGCCACAATACTTCATCCACGTCACATGCTATGTTCTCTCTTGTGTATCCAACCTTGGATGGAGGCAGCGTCACTGTCTCCACATGCCTCCTCCATTGCCTGGAGAAGTGTTATGTTGACATAGGGACGACGATCAGGCACTTTCCAGCACCATGTGGAGAAAAAATCCTCAATAGGGTTTAGAAATGATGAATATGGAAGCAAGTAGACAACAGAAAAGTTGTGCAAAACCTATAACTTGACCTTTGGCCTATTTATAGGCCTATTCTAAAGCCATGATTGGCTGGTGTTAAGTAAAGCAATAAGTGTTTGCGCATGTGAGGAGTTAGTGTGAGGCACTGATGAATTAGTGTGGCATTTTGATTGGTTGTGTTTGAAAAAGAAAATCAAGATACTTCCTGTTAGATTTTTGTGTGTTACATAGAGAATTGTGTGTTGTGTTTTGCAAAAAGTGTTTTATGAAATTGAAAAATGAGTCAAAGGCTGAAAATTAGTGTATGGTTTTGCGGAATTGGTGTGTGCTTCTGGTGTTTGAGTGTCAGGTTTCAGAAATTGTGTGACAAGTAAGGATTTTGTGTGTAAGCAGTTGAAAAAAACTGTAAATCCGATGGCTCAGTGAGGCCTACATTGACAGCAAGATAATTAACACTTTCAATGCCCAGAAAGTTACTAAAGACATATTTAAAACAGTTCATGTGACTACAGTGGTTCAACCTTAATATTATAAAGCGACGAGAATACTTTTTGTGCGCCAAAAATAACAACTTTATTCAACAATATCTAATGATGGCTGATTTCAAAACACTGCTTCATGAAGCTTCGAAGCTTTACGAATCTTTTGTTTCAAATCAGTGGTTCGGAGTGTGTATCAAACTGACAAAGACACGTGAACTATTGAAATTTCGAAACACTTATGACGTAATGAAGCCTCGTTTACTGAAATCACGTGACTTTAAACTAACCCTTTAAACTTAAGTTAAAAAATAATTTAAGTTAAAAATAATACAAAACATAATACAAAAATTCATATAAGACAGAAATTTGCTTTCTGCAGTAATGCCATATTGAAATGTATTCTGAATCTAAAAAATCAAATACTATCAAAACAATTAGATTTAACTGAACACCTACACAAGTGTTAGTCTTTCAATTTCATTACCATCCATTCAAAAGGGGAAAACTTAGGAATAATTGTACACTGTACTGTAAACATGGACTATGTAACATTTACTGTGGTGAATTCTAAACAGTAGAGAGTGTCCTTCTTGTTTCGTAAAGATATTTTACAAAAGAAAACATTGTATAATGCTACCTGTTGTTAGGGTTTTTTATGGTATAGAATCATAGAGACTACGTTTATGATACTTGTCTGTAATTTTTTTGGAGTTCTGCATCTGTAGTCACTATGAACGGTCGTTGAATCGCAAGAGCTGCTTGTAGATTCTTCAGAATTTCTACTTTTTTGTTCCAAAATAATAGCTGATATTCATTTTCAGAATTTTCATTTTGGGTGAATTGTTCCTTTAAGGAAAAACTTCACAATCACCTTCAGCAATGTCCTGAGATTATTTTCCTAGAAGGTCATTAACGGCCATGAATCTTTTTTGTTGGCTCTGTTAGGTAATGGTGAGTGCAACTGTGGGTCTTGTCACTGTAGTCCTGGATGGTCCGGCGAGAGCTGTGACTGTTCGACCCGCACAGACACCTGCATGGGGGGTGGAGGAATGCTCTGTAGTGGGCGTGGCCACTGTGTGTGTGGCTTCTGTGAGTGCACTCAGCCAGGAGCTTATGGATCAACCTGTGAGAAGTGTCCCACCTGCCCAGATGCCTGCACCATCAAAAAGTGAGTGAGGATAACGTTCAGATGTTAGAAGAATCACAGAACATGATGAAACTTCTTTGGAGTGACATCTCAACCAAAATATATATATTGTGACTTAAAGGGTAGGGTCGGGTGAAAGTTTAGAATATTTTTACGTAAAAATCAACAGACAATGGTATATCTTTATTTAGGTAGCTTAATGTTTGTGTGTGCTTTTTTCTCTTTACTTAACTGTTTAAAGTGGATTTCTGTGTGCATCTGCAGGGAGTGTGTGGAGTGTAAACACTATAAGAGAGGGGATCTGTTTGAGAAGAACTGCAATCACGTCTGCAGAGATGAGATTGTGCTGCTGAACGAGCTGGGTAATCTCTACCTCCAACCAATCCACAATCCAGCCTATATAAATCCACTTTTAAAGTATATACACATATATTTTTTAAATGAGTTTGATAGAAGTCTTTTCTACTGTACTTACCAAAGCTGCATTTATTTGATCAAAAATATAGTAATATTGTGAAATATTACAATTTAAAACAACTGTTTTCATCAACTATTTTGTTCAGTTGTTGTTCTTGCTGATTTAATAATCATCTGTTCTCTCCAGTCTTTCATGAGAAGAACGCAGTGAACTGCAGCTACAAGGATGAGGATGACTGTGTTCAGAACTTCCAGTATTATGAAGATGCCAGTGGAAAATCCTTTCTCTATCTTGTTAAAGAACCAGGTGAGAGGAGAAAAGGGGCAGAGAGAGACAATATGTGACATGTAGCTGTCAAACATTGCTCATGCTAATAAACTCTCTGTGAGAGATGGGTAGATGCTGGCTGTACCTCTCCTACTGTCACAGATTCTGTCGCTGAGTCTGAAATCGAATACTTCCCTACTAGTATGCGAAAAACAGTTCTCCAAAAGAGTAGTATGTCCGTAAAGTATTTGAAAAACAGTAGGCGAAAAGTCCCTGGATGACCTACTACTTCTGCTGAGATTCTGAAGTGCACATTCGATGGATGCTTTAGTATCCCATGAGGCCATGAGGTCTTGTCATTGCTGATTTATTTTCACAGAGTGTCCGAATGGTCCTGATGTCTTGGTGGTTGTCCTATCGGTCACTGGTGCGATCCTGCTGCTGGGTTTGGCTGCGCTTTTGGTGTGGAAGCTCCTGATCACCATTCACGACCGTCATGAATTTGCCAAGTTTGAGGAAGAAAAAGCCAAAGCTAAGTGGGAAGCGGTGAGACACGCATTCAGACTATTTTTTTTGTATGGTGCAAAACCAATCATATCCTGTTAAGTGTTATCAGTGTCTTGTACTAATCTTACTTCCTCTCAGACCTTCCAGCATGCTCCAGTCTAGCCATGTTTAGTCTCAGACAAAATAACACCTTCACCTAAGAAAAGGTTCTATAGGGTTCTGTCAGGCGCTCCATATATAGAACCTTTTAGCGGTTCCCATCATGGGATCATTTAATGGCTTTAGTTTTAACAAATCAATTTTGTTTTTGTTCTTTTTTAACTTTAATTTTTATGAATTAAACGGCTCATATACATACTGTATCAGTATAAAAAAATTAAATAACCGTAAAACATGAAGGTTATGTGACATTTCTCCTTATATAGAACCTTTTTGACTTAGAGTTCTTTTAAAACTGTGTCATGAACCCTAGAGTATTATATAGAAGAACCCCATTGAACCTTTTTATAAGACTGTAGAATCATAGGAGTGTAATATGACTTTGATGGTAACTTTACAATATGGTCCCATTGGAAAATGCATTAACATGCATTAACATTATGAAACTCTCTCACTTGTCTTTAAGGCTAATAATCCGCTCTACAAAGGAGCCACCAGCACCTTCCAAAATGTAGCATATCGTGGCAGTTAAGAAACCACAACTGTTTCTGTTGAGAACAACTACTGATAATCTCTACAACACATCTCAGCCAGTCACAGCTGGTTTCACCCAGGCTTGTGACTATTTAGAACTGTGGTGACTATTGCAGAATGTACCAAAACATTTTTATTATTATTATTAGATTATTAAAATGGTACCATTCAAAAGTTTGTGGTCAGTATGATTTTTTTTTTTAATTCAGCAAGGATGCATTTTAGACTTTCAACGTTCTATTTATCAAGAATAGAATAAAAACATTATCATGGTTTCAAAAAAATAATAATTTTCAAATTTGATAATAAGAAGAACTTTCTTGAGCACCAAATCATCATATTAGAATGATTTCTAATGAATTATGTGGCACTGAAAACTGAAGTAATGATGCTGAAACAGTCATTTTAAATTATAATAATATTTTACTATATATATTTATTTTCCTGTGTTTTTGATCAAACAATTGCAGCCTTGGTGAGCAGAAGACACTAATCTTACAGACCCAAAACTTTTGAACAGTAGTGTATATTTTGGCCAATGAAACAATGTTTTGACTGACTTTTTCCTCCATTGTAATGTAAATATTGTGATAATAAGAATACGCTTTAATCTTATATGAACGGTTCTGTGTGTATAAAACAGGATTAAGCACTCAGGAGTGACAGTTATAGTTACAGTGTGAACATGGTCAGTGTAACCTCAATAGGCCTTTTTCACAAGAATCAGAAATCACATGACGCGGGGTAAAGTTAGTTCCGCTATGGGTCTACAGCTGTTAGATTGATATGCTCTTTTCTCAAATATCGCTTCTTACCTTTTCTGTTTTGTCTGTTTTACAAGTTGCTGTTGTATAATCTACAAATAAATTATTCCAGCAGCAGTCTACTTGTTTGTAGCTTATACGGCCACTCAGAACGTTGCTCGAATTTACCGGCAGGTGGATTTATTTTACCAGCTGTCACACAGTATAGGCTACGCAGCTACTCATTCAGCAATTCCCCCAATCGTATCACGTACGACGAACATTATTTATATAATTTATTCATGAAAAAAAATTAACTCCCAATATATACTTCAATGGGGGATATAAAGTCGTGAGATACATAATATTGTCGTGAGTTTAATACGTTTTAAAAAATATATAGCATGTATTAATCTCATATGGCATTACATCCCCCATTCAAGCATATGTTATAACTAATCCTGATCGATTAAAATGATACTAAGACATAATTAATTTCCAACACCACACTGTACACAACTATCAGTCTTTGCATTAATGTTGCAACAGCACAATAATACTGTGCATAATACACACTTTACAGTTTTTTACAATCGCTAGGACACATTTCTCAATACTTAGGTCACTTTTTCAAAACTCTTCACACAGTTCTCCTAACCAACTTTCATCTTGGCACAGGAGTTAATTTCACATTCAAAATGCACTAAATCTACCAAAACACTTCATTCATGTCTCAAATCAACTCATTCTTCCAGAACTCTAGCAAAAGTTTCACCCAACAAACACACTTTGTCAGTCATAAAACACTGACCTAAAAAACACTAACATCAGGTAGCATTATACAATGTTTTCTTTTGTAAAATTTCTTAACAAAACAAGAATAACACTCTCTATTGTTTATAATTCACTGCAGTTTATGTTACATGATTTTTACATAACAGTACAAAATTATTCCCAAGTTTTCCCCTTTGAATGGATGATAATGAAATTGAAAGACTTAGGCTTGTGTATGTTCAGTTTCATCTAACTGCTTTGATAGTATTTGATTTAGATTCAGAATATATTTCATTAAAATATTACTGTAGAAATGTAGCATATTTCTGTCTTATTCAGTTTTGTATTATGTTATTGTTTTGAACTTAAGTTTAACAGTTTTGAAAACAGTATGTAAGCATGTGCAAACTAGCCTGTAGGTATAGTTTTGTCGTTTGTTGTGTTGAAGTGAGAAAAGAATGAATGTAATTGAATTCATTGAATGCATTTTGTGCCAAAGCAATGATAAATGATCTACAGTTTAGCCCACATAGATTTCTGTTGTGCTCACTGTGTGAAGAGTGACTCAAGTATTGAGAAATGGGTCCTAGCAATTGTAAAAAACTGTAAGATGATGACGACTGGAAAATATGAGTGAGAAATGACTGAAGTGTTTATATATATATACGGTCCTGTTTCATGAATCAGAGGATCAGGTCTGCGTGATATAGGAGGTGCCAGCTAATAATTTCCCCAGCACGTCAGTAGCCCCTCGCTGCAGAACACACGAGATCCAGGGGGCGGAGACGGGTAGGTTAAGGGATATGTAAAGTGGGAGGAGTTGGATCTAGCTCCAGGGGGTGGAGATGGGTAGGTTTAGATCCAGGGGGTGGAGACGGGTAGGTTTAGGAATATGTAAAGTGGGAGGAGTTGGATCTAGATCCCCCTGGATCTCGTGTTCTGCAGTGAGGACCATCTCCAGCACGTCGCGAAAAACATTCTGTACATCCCAATGTGCATACTATCCACCCTAAATAGTACTGAATATTACTAATATCACATAGACTTCTATTTAGGATGGATAGTATGCACGTTGAGACGCAGGCACTGTCTTTACAGCACAGCCGCGTCAAACAGACACGAAGAATATAACCAGTTTAACCGCCATCACTTATAATTATTTATTAAATTTTGCTCTTAATGAGAGCTCTGTACTCTCACCAATAATTCACCAAGACCGTTCAAACATTTTCATGATATTTAATTCGTAAAACGACTTTGATTCCCGAGCTGGTTCTGATCGAGGCTCGGCTATCTATCACTGTAACCGGAAAAACTTTTACCCGGCGTGGATCATTCCGGAAGCCAAAAACCCGGAAGTGTGAAATAGGCCTATTGCAATTTTTAATGATTCAACGGTCCAAAGTCAGTTTTTTTCACTTATACCACAGTTACCTCAATGGTGTTATTTTGTTAATAATAAATATTGTTATATATGCTAAACAAACAGTTGTTTTATGTTATTAATTATGCAATATATGACAATGCTATAATGCTGTTGTGGGATTGGTGTGACTTTACGTTTACACGACAACGATGCACTAAAAACGGAAAAGCTTTTCCTTTATGTTTTTTGAGTACAGACGACAGTGTTGTCAAAACAATCCCTGTTCACATGGATCCGCGAAAACGATTAAAAATGCTGTATTGTGCATGCCAGGCCAGTAGTTGGCGATGTCACTGTAAAGAAACACTATGCGAAACCTGTTTTCAAAAATTTGTTTTCAGTCCACCAAACGCTTAATTTTTAAGCATGCATTCTCAAGATGTCGTTTTATTTTTAAAGGTGTGTAGCTTTTTCTGGTGTTAAAAGACTTGTACTTCCTTTATTATACAGAAACAAAAATATCAGGTCATTTACTGTATTAAAACTGTCCACTATTTGTCTGAGCATCCCAAACATAGTCAGTGACATTACTGTCTGTTTGGTTGATCAGGGGCAGACTGGGAATGTGTCTGAGGGTACGTTTAAACAACAACGATATGCTTAAAATGGATAAGTTTTTCCTTTGAGTTTTCCGCGTACAGACGACACCATTGTCAAAACGATCCCCATTCATATGAATCCGTGAAAATGACTAAAAAACGCTGTATTCTGCTGGCAGGCCATTAGATGGCGATGAAACACTACAGACTGAACATGTAATGTGCATGTGCATGACGTCATCATTTTCACATACATATTCGCGTTTTTGTTGTTTACACGGAGACCGTTTTCAAAACATTGTAGGCTACTTTGAAGCCTGTTTTCAAAAGTTTGCATTTTCAGGCACCCAAAACGCCGTTGACATGTAAATGAACGGCCAAAACGCATAAAAAGAAAATGGTGTCGTGTAAACAACCCCTAAAACCTGTCTGAAAACAGTCATTATTTTTGCAATTCCATTTGGTAGCACTATTGGTAGAGGAATTACACAGGTCCACTCTAATAAAACTTTTTGGGTGGTTTTGACAAATCTAATGTTTACAATTTTTTTTTTTTTTTGTCTCACAATTGTCATCTTCTGAATATTAATTTCAGTATGTTCCAATTTTTAAGATGCTCAGTATGTTTTTTGTTTGTTTGTTTGTTTTGGTCAGGTTAAAGCACGGTTTGCATCAGTGTTAATGCATTGTAGGGTGAATGTGATTTCACCAAGTACAACATATTCCTGGATCAGCCTTATTCCTGGAACTACATTCCAACCAACCAATCATATTTGAGGGACAGGTTTAGGTGCTTCTACATCAGGGTTATTCACCAATCATTTCCTTCTGATTTTAGGAATAAGTTAGGATTTAGGTTTAGTAGGATTAGTGCTGCCATCACATTCTCTTGGAATTATCGTAAATACGAGTTTCCCAGGTAAAAATTGCACATGAACGCCCTCCCATTTCAAAACTTGAATGCGATGAGCTCGTAATCACGACTTCAGAAGAGGGAATTGTCAAATTTCCAATAGCACGTGAAGGCGCATAAGTTTTCGGACAGGAATGTTGTTCCAGGACCAACAAAATATATTGATCCAGCAACAGGTCTTACTTGGCAAAATCACGAGTGTAACAGAGGCCAGACACCTCATCTGACACAACATAATTTTAGAGAACTGGACTGGTTTGCCATTTATGGTTCTCTGTCTACAACAAACAGTTTTCAAATAAATCCCTTTTATGATGAAACGGGTATGTGAAATGCTCTCTTAAAGTAACACACACGCAGTTTGCCATTTAGAAACCTTTGATCCTTTAAACAGGAGGTAATAAATGCAGTTTCATCCACATACACAAACAAACACGCCTGCAAATGACTCACAGGAAATGTACTTTTGTAAGACACTACTGTGTTTGGACAATAAAATTGCTTTAGACAATTTTATTATTCACTTCCTCACTTCAATACAGCTTCACTTTATTTGCACTGTTTGTATTCGTTTGTTGTATTTTAAACTACTTTTCAAATGATGATTTATCTATTTTTTGTCATTATGGTATACGTCTATAATTCCTGTTTCTCTATTATCTAAAATTTTACAGCAAATAAAAACTTAAATTCATCACACAAAACTCCAGAGTCTTTGCTTTTTTGTTCTGTTTTGAGCTGCAAAGTGTGAATCACATCTCACTTTATGGAAAGTAGCTGTTTGAACATTCTCCTAAAAATATCCATTTGTGTTCCACAGAAGAAAGTCGTTTTTGGGAGAACTGTGCATTTAATATTACAACATTGCTAAAACAATATTTTCTGTGAAGCACAATGCATTTTACTAGCAGGAAATGTTCATCAGATTGTACTTTAACACAAATCAGCACAGAAAATGTGAAAAAAGTCTTCATATTCTGTGTGAACATTTAGGATGTAAGATACTGTAGATCCTCAAGATGGGAGTAACCGTGCATGAGGAAACAATAGCGCACACTTCCTCTGTGACTTGTACAAACAGGTGGTGGAAAAAAGGATTTAAAAATGAACCAAATTACATCTTGTGAAACTCAAACCACCAAATTACAGCAAGGCTGGTTTCTTCAAGAAATCACACCTGTTCCTGCACCCAGCTGTAAATCTCAGCTGGTTATATTTGTCAAAACATTTGAGTTATTATGACTGTTCTACAGGTGGAATTCGGTTATTATTATCATCATTTTTAATGCAGTGCTATGTAATTGCATACTTTAGGTCTAAAGTGGTTGGCCTTATTTTCAACTCTTATTTAAAGGGTTAGTTCACACAAAAATGAAATTCTGTCATTAATTACTCACCCTCATGTTGTTCCACACCTGTAAGACAACACATATTTTTTAATGAAATCCAAGAGCTTTGTCCCTCCATAGACAGCCTACGCAACTACCACTTTCAAGCCCCAGAAAGGTAGATAAGGCATTATTAAAGTAATCCATGTGACTCCAGTGGTTTAACCTCAATTTTATGACGCGACGCGAGTGCTGTGTTTCCACTTTATTTACAAAATATTAATCTCCGATGCACGTTCACACAACAAAGTCAGCTCTTGTGTCAACACGCATGCATCGTGGTGTGTTGGAGATTAATTTGTGTTCCGAAGATGAACGAAAATCTTGCGGGTTTGGAACGACATGAGGGTGAGTAATTAATGATAGAAATTTCATTTTTGGGTGAACTAACCCTTTAACATTCTTAATAATAACTGTTCTTTCACTTCTTTTTTAAATTAGTTTGTTTTATTTAACTCTTTTTCAGGCAGATAACAGATTATCCTGTAATTATCCTACAGGCCTTTAAATAGAGAAAGAAAAACAGACCAGTTTTAGAACATAAAATATGAAAGTCACTTATGTATTACTACACTAATTCACATTATAATAAAATGAAGATGCCTTAAAAGATTTTAATGAAAATCCCTACACTGTCACTGTTAACCCTCATGCACTGTTCGATTCAACACAATTACCCAAAAATCACACTGATAAAAAGCATACAAGCAGGTACAAATAATGAACTTTTAATATCAATACTTTTCACACAAAGAATAAATATCTGAATTTATGATTTATAAATTGTTTTTAACCACTATTTTTAAGACTGCCCCTCCCCCACTCCTGTGGGACATTTGCGATTACACATTTAAAACAATAGTATCTTAGTCTAAACCTAAAGTAATCTTGACAAACTATATATCATTTGAAAGCTTTCAGACTTTAGTTTTCATATTTGGTGACAGATTTTCAAAAGAAATGACAGAGCAATAGAGAAATAGCGGTAGACTCTCTATTTGTGATGAGGTGCCAAACTATAACACATAGAGACAGAGCGCATTTAGGCCACGCCCACACCGGGGGACAATCCAACCGTTTCCATTGCCTTTGTATTGCGTGAGGCTGCCTCCTTGTCATTTCTGACTTATAACAAAAAAAACAGAACAATGCCTTAAAGCTGCTGTGTGACAAGGTGTACAGCAAACAAGCTAAAAACCCAGAACTAAGTTTTTATAAGCTACCGAACCGTAAAAGCCAGCCTTTAAGGAGACAAAAGTGGATACAGGCAATAAGACGTGAAGCATCAGCAGGAAGAATGGGTAAATTTTGGGATCCTGACACTCAGTATGCCTCAGTAAGCCTACGTGTGCAGTAAACATTTTGTCACTGTTAAGTCAAATATCCAAATGTCAGTTTTATATATTATATTTCCTATCGCTGATTACGTTACCCTCCAGTGGGCGTAGTTCTCATAGTAATATGACATGTCGCGCTCTATCTCAATTGCCTGTATCCACTTTTTAGTCCTTAAACGCTCGTTTTTTGGGTCGACAGCTTATAAAAACTTATGGGGTTTTTTTTTAGCTTGTTTTCTGTACACCTTGTCACATAGCAGCTTTTAGACATTGTTCTGTTTTTTTGTAATAAGTCAGAAATGACAAGGAGGCAGCTTCACGCAATACAAAGTCAATGGAGACGGTTGGATTGTTTTCCCCCCGGTGGGCGTGGTTTTCAGATTATGACGCGTGTCGCTCTGTCTCTATGCTCTGGTTCTTTCCGGATGTTTTTTTTAATGTGTTTTAGAGATTGAATTCAAACAAATATTAACATTATTGCCCAAACTACTTCTAAATAGGATGTCTACTTCATAAATATGAAAATTATGGAAATATATGGTTCAGATCACTAAAACCATATATGGAAATCGAAGAGTCCTTATATGGTCACCGGTGGAGTCTGGATGTCATCTAGTGGAAAAGTTTGGTACTGCGCACAAAAAATCTTATTGATAGTTGTTTTTTGAGATATCAACCTAAAATTTGGCACATAACTAGTTCAGATATTTAGTTTTTAGTTTCTTGAAGTTTTAGAGTTGAACATGTTTTGTAAAATATATATTTTATATGAAATATAAAATATATATTTTATATATTTTAAATTTTTCATAAACTTTTATAACTTTTTTAAACCTTACTTTTACAACTTTTTTTTAACTTCTACAATAATCTGTGAAGTGTTCCCTTTAAAAAGATACCAAACTTAAGTCTGTGCTCTGAAGTATTCAAGATTTTTAACAGTTTAAGTTGGAAAAGTCATTTTCAGATCTATGCTCAAAAAGTGGGACAGACAATTAACAGGTAAAACAACTTTATATTTTCACAAACTTTGAAGTCAGTAAGACACTGGCACTTCAGTACTAGAGTTGAGGAGTTCTGACATATAAGCACAAGTAAAACAGAAATGTTTTGTGTTTTGGGACTGTACAGCTGTTTATATGGGTCAAACTGACCCACGAACAGTACGATCGTATACAATTTCTGTAAGCACATTTCACAACACATCAGCGTGTTGAAACTTTGCATGCATGTTCATGACCCTAAATGAGAAAAAGTCAAAAAATTTCAAGAAAAACAACATAGGTTAGATAGTATTTCAGATAGCTTGAAAAAGAAACAGTAGCTAATTTTTACCATCAGTGGCTGACAAAATATTTTTCAGTATTGAAATAAGTGGGAAAAAGCTAATTTTTACCTTCACAAGGGTAGTTAAAAACCAACATAAAATATAATGCATTTTTTATTATTATTTTGGGTCTGTACAGTTGCCTTAATTTTGTGTGTATATGTCAAAACACATCAGCGTGTTGAAACTTTATGCATGTTCATGACCCTGAATGAGAAAAAGTCACAAAATGTCAAGAAAAAAAAAACAAAAACATAGGTTAACCGGCATTTCAGTCAACTCAAAAATCAAACTGACCCTCAACATAACATGAGGGATAAAGAACCAGGCGAGAGGAAGGAAGTGGGTGAGAGGGAGGCAGGTTGTGTGTCATGAAGTTGTCAAATATTATTCAGAGGCACATAATCTCTCATTCTTATATATGGCCCTCTTATGAACTGTTACATACATCCCAATCTGTCATTTCTGGTCTATTTTTTGTCCTAAGGGTCCTGATGTCATGGTGGTCTCTCTATTATCTTGTTGCTGGGTTTGGCTGCACTCGTGTGGAAACTGACTGCTCTGAATATGCCAAGTTTGAAGAGGAGAAGTGGGGACGACTGTCATATCCCAGTCAGGCACAGATAATGATCATATCAACAACATTCCATATCTCTATCTATCACAGGTGGGTTCATTAATGCATGAAGTGTCAAAGCCCATATAGAAGAGATTCTTAAAGAAAAGATTGTTATAATAGGAATGCTCTTCAGTTTGACATGAATATGAGCGATGACCCACGCCTTATGATAATGATGTCCTAAGTGTCAGCATGAAGTGCAAAGCACGACGTAAAATAACGTAAACACTTTTACATTGCTTCCAGGCTTAGTTTGACACATTCTTGCATATACACTGCAGCTGCCTCTGAAACTTTTGTTGCCATAGATACAAGACATGCACTTGCTTCTAGAGTTTCACCGAACTCTTCTGGAACTGTTGTTTCCATGGCAGCAGCTGCACTAGAGGTTTTCTGGTGATGTATTAAATTTATTATTAGCTCTCTATGAATATACACACACACACACACATATATATATATAGCATATATATATATATGTGTGTGTGTGTGTGTGTGTGTGTGTCAGTCATGTTTGTGCTGATATTTTCCAATAAAAAATAATTTAACTTTCTGGAAGATGATGCCTGGAGCAGGATATTGCAAAAGACTATAATGAATAGGCCTAGCACTTTTCTGTTTTCTGTTTGAAACATTTTTAGTTAAAGAAAGAAACGAAGAAACATCTGCAATATATTAATAAATTGCCAGAAGCCAGCTGTTAGATGCTACATAGCACCACTGAAATCTGAACCACTGAACCATGATGTCAACTTAATTGTGATAAAAGAAACCACTCTCTCACAACGGAGTCTGTGCGCAATACCTCATAACGGTCGGTAGGTGGCGATATTTCCCGGCGAGCAGCAGAGCTGGGCGGAGACACTCACACTGAACAACCATGTGCATCCGGTTCGCATGATCATGGCGGCACCTGCTGTTGCTTCTGAGTCTTCCTCCGTAGAAAACATGCCAGAAACTGCTAATGGACCCACGGAGAATTCCGCTGAGGCTCAGAAACGACCGCAGTTCGGCACTCGCTTCCTCACAGACCCGCGACAGGTGTTTCAGCACAACGCGTGGTATGAGACTGGCTGTTTCTCATTCACACACACACACTCCAGACTGCAAACGCTGACACTGTCTGATCATGCAGTCAGTTTGCCTGGACATTTCGAATAGAATATCATTTTTTTTTAAGCCTTAAAAAATGATTCTAAGCTGAATTCAGTAGCTCAATAACTATGTATTTGAGTTTAGATGAATCGTTCTCCTAACACTATCTACCTACCTATATATATATATATGTGTGTATATAAATATATATATATGTGTGTATATAAATATGTATATAAATATGTATATGTATGTACAGTCAAACCAAAAATGATTCAGATATTTTTTATATATTTTTACTTGTGGGTGCAGGACACTATAGTTCATTTATGTAAGTGAGGATAGCAAAATAAAGAGATTATCCAATGGTTTGGAGGATTCATTTCAAATAATTTTTTATTTATTTTTTTTTTTACATACAGTGTATATATATATATATATATAATGTATATAATGTTTGTGTGTGTTTGATTAGTCAAACAGTGTGGGAACTTAATTCTTTAGAAAGTTCAAAACACATAATATATTTCATATTATGTAGTGATTTAATTAAAGGGCTTATATTTTAAAATTATCAGAATACCGAATATATAATTTAATTAATGTATAATATCAATATATTATGAGTATACGATAAAAGCATTGATTAGCTGTAGCTTATGTGTATGACATAAATAACAGAACCGTATGCTGCTGTAGTTAATCAATATATAATTGTACAATTATAGTTGTACATCATTTTAATACACCTGTTTTGCTTGCTTTCTCACTCTCTCTGATGGCTTTTCACCTCTTGTAGGGATAATGTGGAGTGGTCAGCAGAACAGGAGGAGGCCGCCCAGAAAAAAGTGCAGGAAAACAGTCAACCTCTCCCAGCAGAAAAACAAGGTATCAAACACTTTGTCTGTCACCCACCTATGTTTATAATGCCTTATAATACAAATAAAATTTAAAGATGCAAAAATACAGTTAAATATATATATTTTTTTCCATTTAAGTTTTTTTTAAGTTTAGGTTTTATTCAGTTATATTTTAAGTTTTATTTCCTAAAAGAATTTTAAATTGTTTTAATTTACAATAACAACACTGTCTGTATCAGCAGGTTTTTAATGAGTAGACTGCTTTCTTGGTTATAAAGACTTGCTCAGAGGGATTTTTTTGTTTTTTGCTAAATCTTGTCTTTGTTTATATCTGTCTTTCAGAGGAATTTGACAGCAGGGCTAATGAGTACTGGAACGATTTCTACACCATTCACGAGAACCGCTTCTTCAAGGATCGCCACTGGCTGTTCACAGAGTTCCCTGAGCTGGCGCCTCAACAGAAGGTTCCACAGGACACCACAGCACATCTGTTAAATGGTGAAGATTCTCCCTCTTCACACACAGACTCCACATTTCCTGGAGCCTCTGCATCCTACCGCATCCTGGAGGTGAGTGTTGTAAATCACCCAAATAACCATTAACGTCACACCATTGGCTTTCATTATATGGAATAAAGGCCCGTTTACACCAAGAACTTGTGGTGTAATTCTAATGACAATATTAGAAGCCCTACCTATGGGCAATTTTTATGGGCCACTTTAAATGTTTGATCTTTTTGAAGCAGGAAAGATCCTGATTGGCTGTCAATGTTATTATCATTCATCAGCTGGAAAAATTGTTCTGAAAGTGATTTCATCGATATTGTTTCCCTCTGTGCTGTTATTGTTAATAGTTGTGGTATGGACGCTGCTATTTTTGTATATATTTAAAAAATAAACATAAATCTTTATCGTTAACATTATAGTCATCATCCTTGCTGTGAACGGGCCTTAAAGGAACACTTCACTTTTTTTGAAAATAGACTCATTTTCCAACTCCCCTAGAGTTAAACAGTTGAGTTTTACCGTTTTCGAATCCATTCAGCCAATCTCCGGGTCTGGCGGTACCACTTTTAGCATAGCTTAGCATAGTTAATTGAATCTGATTAGACCGTTAGCATCTCGCTCAAAAATGACCAAAGAGTATCGATATTTTTCCTATTTAAAACTTGACTCTTCTGTAGTTAAATCGTGTACTAAGACTGACGGAAAATGAAAAGTTGCGATTTTCTAGGCCGATATGGCTAGGAACTATACTCTCATTCCGGCGTAATAATCAAGCTAAGCTAAGCTATGCTAAAAGTGGTACCGCCAGACCCGGAGATTGGCTGAATGGATTCGAAAACGGTAAAACTCAACTGTTTAACTCTAGAGGAGTTGGAAAATGAGCCTATTTTCAAAAAAAGTGGAGTGTTCCTTTAAGAGTGAGTAAATGACGACAGTTTTAATTTTTGGGAAAACTGTTCTATAAAATGAAAGCTCCGTCAGTAGAATATGCTCACTTTCTCCTTTTGTGTGTGTGTGTGTGTGTGTGTGTGTTTGGGGGTCTTCAGGTAGGCTGTGGAGTAGGCAATACAGTCTTTCCCATCTTAAAAACCAACAAGTGAGTCCAGATGTAAACCAACCAGACCTGTCCAGAGTGTTTGTTACTCATGCAGATCAAATAACTTCTTTTCTATTTACTTTGCAGTGACCCAGGACTCTTTGTTTATGGTTGTGATTTCTCCAGCACGGCTGTTGACCTCGTCAAAGTAAGTAACCGGAAGCTTCTTGATTTCTTTTAATCAAGAAATCTGTATTTAACATTTACAGCAGGTCTTTATTTAAACTTGTTTGATTCATTTTTTTTGGCAGTCAAATCCGGAGTATGACTCGTCACGGTGTCACGCATTCGTCCATGATATGAGTGATGCGTCTGCAGAGTATCCAATGCCAGACCACAGTCTGGACGTCATTGTCCTCATATTTGTTCTCTCTGCCCTGCATCCAGAGAAGTAAGTCTAAAATTATTTAAATTTACTTATATTAACAAGTTATTATATTTATTAATAATTTATTCACTAACTTGATAAAAATTGAGTTAATTTATTTTACTTACAACAGAAGAACCATAAGTACATATCAGCTTAGACACAAAGGCCTTTGAATATTGTCTTGAGGTTAAAATGTTTGAGAACCACTGCTTTAAAGCAGTTAAATCTATTGGTAGATGATTTGTAATTTTGATTGGTCATTTGCGGCATTATTATTTATTTGTATAGTGACTGTTAAGCCCCAGGCAACTGGTTTCCTACATGGTTGTGATAGTTTCATGTCTCCTGTATCACGGTTTCTTTTTGCACAATAACATTTTTAACTCAAACCACTATTTCAAGTCTATTAACTTATTTGAAATGTAATCATGTAATAAGTGTACTATTATAAGTCAGCTGACAGCAATGTCATTATCACACAATAAACATAACGGAGTGATCTGTCGACCACTAAGAGTGCATTAACTTCTTAATCCATCTGTTTCAGGATGCAGAACTCCATTAATAGATTAACACGATTGCTGAAACCTGGAGGAGTGTTGTTATTAAGAGACTATGGTCGCTATGACATGGCACAGCTTCGTTTCAAAAAAGGTAGATGTTACATCCTTGTGAAAAGTCTGTTTTTTTTTTTTGTTAGATAATTTCTCAAAGAAGATTTTTCAGATTGCAGTAGCTTGTTTTGCGTCACGTTCAACATGCAGCAAGTAGGCCTAATTGTGAAGGGAGAAGAACCAGCAAAATGTTGTAACATTCCTTTACTGTAAAACATATTTTGGTCTGCCCTATTTTTAACAATTTTAATAAGGACAAACTTTGAAGAACTTGTTTTATAAGATGGATCTAGAAAAAACAAAAACATTTATCACATCTTTTATAGAGTTATTTGTATACAAAAATTTAGTCTGTCATTAAATTAAATTGTATTAAATGTTTGTATTTATTGACTGCATCTGCCAAGAAATAGCCTGTGAAGCTGATATTGCAGTAAACAACAGCAATACAACAACAACAAATTGATTGCTTGTCCATTACTCAATCAGGGAGGTGCTTGTCTGAAAATTTCTATGTTAGAGGGGATGGAACACGCGTCTACTTTTTCACACAAGGTAAATGCATGTTCTGAGAACCTCTTTTTGATGAATAAGCTTTGGTTCCACAATATATTATGACAAAATAATAGTGTAATATGAATACAGTAAGTTAAATGATGGCACACATTTTACAGGGACTTTTTTCTGACTTTTGTCATTTTCTTCTAGATGAGCTGCATGATCTGTTCTCCAGTGCCGGCTTGGAGAAGGTACAGAACTTGGTGGACCGGCGCTTACAGGTGAACCGAGGAAAGCAGCTGACAATGTACAGAGTCTGGGTACAGTGCAAGTATCGCAAGGTCCTGGCGCCTCCTTAGAATCAAGGCTGCTTATTTGGAGAGATCGAGAACATCTGGGCTGAACTATGAGAATGTTGCTGTGTTCAGAACAGGTTGCAATAACTTAGAAGATTGCAGTGCTGACACATGCCATTGAGCGTGCTGAATGCACTGAGTGAAATGGAGACTCTTTCTTATGCAGCCTACTTGGGAATGTTGATGGAGGACATGAATTCCCAACTTTCCATGATGCACCTGAGGACCTTAAACTATTTGTTTATCATACTGAGTGATGTTTTTAAGGGCTTTTTTTAATCTTATGAATAAATTACATGATGGTATTAAATCAAAGCCTCTCTCTGACTCTCAGCTTCTGGGTTTTTTAGTCCTTTACCAAACACACATCTAAATGTGGACTAAAAGCCACAAAACTCCTATTTTGATTTCATGGGCTCTTTATTAAACTATTTTTAGAGTTTTGAGATTCCCACATTCATGAAAAGCCTGGAAATATCAGGAATTTTGAAAATTGTGATGTCATGGAAATTGATCAAATCTTAAGTAATGATGATTGTATTTAGTTGCTGATCTAAAATATTTAATTGGCAAAAGATTATTTTGTTAGTGCAAAAATTATTTTCTAGCAATTGTGAAATGGAAAAAAGTGGAAATTGACATTTGAATTGTTCATTTACATTTATTCATTTAGCAGATGATTTTAATGAAAAATTCTAGTAAAAAAAATAAAATTTTACTTTTATTTACATTTTACATTGCACACATCCACTGATAAATGTAAAATAATACCATTAGGAGTAATTACCATTTCTGTCATTTCATCTAAATGATCACTACAATACAGGACAATTTGAGTCACTGTCCAATAAGTTGTAACTTTTCCTTTTCAAGTTTTATACCCTTTATTTTATACTGTCTGACTGCAAAGGCTGGGCAAAATCATGTCCACAGTAAAGATGACATTATATTTCTTAAATATTGCTGCATGTGCACAGCTCAACACACTATTATGAAAATACAGAAAAAAACTTTAATTTATTTTCCATTCATTGATAAGTGTTTGCTAGTGGAAATGGGCGTGGTTGAAAGGTAGAAATGTCTTGCACAATCTCACGAGAAAATATGAGATTTACCGATTATTGTTTACATTGCAAAAATTGAGAACCGAACCGAATCGATTCTGATTTTGCGAATCTGATTGGGAAAAGGATTCTTTTCGTCTACATCATCTAATCTTTCTAAAAGGAGATGTTAGGTGTGAACGGAATTTAAAGAGCCGATTTATCATTCCAGGACTTGATCCCGGTTCGGTGCTGACCCAGAGCAGCGAAGACAAACAAGAGAAACTAAATATCTTAAAACAACAACACGATTAACTAACTTCGAAGCGAATCGAGTAATTTTGGATTGGAAATCATTAAGTGTGGATCTGTAGCGAGGTACCACATGCCTCAGATCTGGTAGAAAATAGATATCGCAGAAGGCCAGCGGAGAAAGGCGGGTTCGGGAGATCAAGGCCTCGGAGGTCTCGCAGTCCTCGGACTACAGTAGGACGCGGAGCTGGCGTCCCCTAGCGACACAGCAGGCACCGAGCGCAGGCGAGGGTCGGGGTTTCGGCTGAGGCCTAGCGCTGAGATCATGTCGGGCTGAGACGGGGAAGGGCGAGACGGGAGAGCAGAGGAGGAGAACGGTCGAAGAAAAGAGAGCTAATAAATCGGCAAGAGGGAGAAAAGACCCCAATAAAACAGGTACAAAACAAATGTGGACGTTTAAGGAGGCTAGCAGAAGAATTCGCAGGGCAATGTAGAAACAACAGACAATAGAAGCAAAACCCAGGGGTAAAGAGATATTGAGACGGTATTTAGATACTGTTTCTTTTGTTTTGATCCTCTGTGAACCTTTTTGTCCTTTTAAAACGTTATTTCTTCAGATTTTCTTGAAGTTATTGGTTATTTCAATCAATCGCACACCTCTAATAATTGAGCTAGAATGATAACTTGTTAACCATGCCAATTCATCATGTAATCTTCAAATAATGTATAATATGCTGAAACAAGATTACAAATTCAAGGGAATCCCGTCAAAATGAATCTTTAAATCATATTAGGCGTGCAACGGATGAGATTTAACTAAAATATAATTCGGTGGTTGTATCGTTGTAATAGTTTGGATGGTTGATTAGTTAGGAAGTATATAGAGTTGTTCAGCGTTCATTGTGAATAAATATATATATATATATATATATATATATATATATAATATAAATTTGTTTCTCCTCAGCAATCTTTTCGGAAAATGTTTATTATAGTGTATGATTTTGCACCGATTTCATTTGTTTTCTGGTCGCGAACAAGTCTGACTGATATTGATTAAAAATCAATGTTTCTTTGTTAAATGCACTACAGGTTACGTGTTGCATGTGCTTTGACATGAATTGATCTGTCGCAAGACCTTGCATGATCATGGTGTTTTCCCCGTAGGTTATCAATAGGATAAATGGCTTTAGGTTGGATTGAGTTAATGACTGAATTAGTGGTGGTGGCGAGGCTGAGTCATGAATCTCAGAATGCTCTCGAAAACATGTATTGGGGACACATGACTCAACATGTCATACACATCACTGTCCCGTCAATCTGTCAGCATCACTATGGCTACATAATGCCATGCACACTCTCTCTTCCTCTCTCTCCAGCCATGATGGAGGAATTGCACAGCTTGGATCCTCGCAGGCAGGAGCTGCTGGAGGCCCGTTTCACAGGAGTCGGAGTTGCCAAGGTCTGTCCGGTCTCAAACTGATATATTTCTGCCCCCATTTCTATCTGTTTATGATCATCAGTAATTCCTGCACATACCTTCCCTCTCACATGAGACCTCATCATCTTCACTCATTCGTGTGTTTGTCTAGGCCCTGGGCCTGTCCGCTTTCATGCATTTAGTTACATGTTAAGTTCACTTTTCCCTCTTGCTTCTGCCCAGCTGTCTGAATAAAGCTGTTGTTTCACTCATTTTCCACAAAAGCTCATGCATGTCATTACCCTTAGTCTAAGAAGGACCGTGTTTTGGACCAAAAAGAGATTTGATTGTCGAGTTAAAGGTGGGATAAGTAGATTTTGAAAAACGCTGTTGTACATTGTTGATATTTGAAATCAACCCAAACAAACCCACCCCACTCTTCATTGCTCCGCCTCCAAAATTCACTCTCCATCCTAACCATCCTGCTCCGAGTCAGTCTCAAACCACGTCCCGATCCCTGCTGGCATGCGAGGCGAGTGCATTAACAATGACACTAAACACCGCATTCTCTAGCGGGCGTCAATGTGCAGTGGTTTAACAGCAAAACTCTCACTATCTGGCCACTGTTACACACGCAATGTGAGTGGATTTCTGTTTATCACAGCTAACACGCAACAAAATGCTTCATGAAAAATAAAGCGGAGTTGATGAATGAACGGAAGCACAAAAAAATGAATGCACAGTACACAAGAGTAAATACAAAGTGTGCGTTGTTAGTCGCCAACAGCACAGCAGCTCCAGACAATCAAAACCCAGTGTACTCGCATGAGAAGCAGGATCAAAGCAGCCTCCGTGTCTGTTTTCAGGCCTTCCCACTGGAAAGCTTTCCTAATATAAACGCGGTCCTAAAGCGCTTTCCCAGTCATAAACCTTCATTCCAGTGATATTCTTTTGAGCGCTTTTGTATTGTGTCCCATCTCTTGTTCTGCAGGTTTTTTTTCTTTTTCAAATCTCCCTCTTGCTCGTTCTGTCTCCTCGACCGTCATACGCCCCCTAATGCTGATTGGTTACACGTTTGTTGTTGGTGTCGGCCCGACCAACTTCCAAACAGCGTTTTCGAAAATCTACTTACTCCACCTTTAGTGGAGTAAGTAGATTTTTTTTTTTTTTTTTTTAAAGTTTTGGTAATTAAAGTTTTGGTAATTAAGATTTTTTTTTTTTTTTTTTTTTTTTTAAAGTTTTGGTAATTAAAGTCGGGCTGAAACAGAAGTTGCGATAGTCTTTTCTTCCCTATTGTGACTAGTGATGTGTCGTTCATGAACGATTCATTCATTTTGAACGAATCTTTAATATGACTCGAGAACAACGAGTTGTCCCAGAGAATGATTAGTTAATTTTGTGTTGACCGCGCATGCACAACATTCCATAGGTTCTCTATAGGAAACCGAAATGATTAGTTCACTTCTCGAGTCTTTCGGGTTTGAGTCATTCGTTCATCCCGTCACAGCCCCATAGGCTGAATGCAGAAACAGAAATGATTAGTTCATCTCTCGAGTCTTTCGGGTCTGAGTCCTTCGTTCTTTTTATCACATGATGTGACAGCCATTCACAACCTTCCTTACAAACAAGTGCGTAGTTATTTTTTTTAGTTTTTTTTTTTTTAGTTTTTTTTTATAGCTAGTTTAGCCTAATAATTGATTTTCCTATATAAAGGCTGAACATATTGGTCTAATATTTGTATTAAAAAGATTGGTCAGAAGGGACATAGTGGCATAACATAAATGTTTTTTGCACATATCTTTTGATAATTGTATGTTGTATTATATTTAGGAATTATCATAGTCAACAGTAATACGAATGTAATGTATTTGTTGCGAGACACTGAGCCGGGAAGCGGTCACGTGAAAAAAGAACCGACCCAAACCCGAAGACTCGAGGGATGAACTAATCATTTCAGTTTCTGCATTCAGCCTATGGGGCTGTGACGGGATGAACGAATGACTCGACCCCAAAAGACTCGAGAGGCGAACTAATCATTTCTGTTTCCGGTTATGCATGAATTGCATATGGGGCTGTCACCATAAATGTCTATGGCTGTCATGGCCCAGATCAGACACTGATGAGGGAACTAACAACTCGAACCCGAAGACATGAAGAGGTATCTAATCTTTCTGGGGAACAGACGTGGTAAATGTGAGATGACAAAAGAAAGAACGACTCTAATCGGGAGGTGAGGTGAACTAACAGACTGCATAGCCTGAAGACCCTGCTTAGCAATTAATTAATCATTTCTTACTCATAATTTGGCCTTCATGGCAGTATTAGCCTATAGTTTATTTTTTATTCCAAGTGTGATAAACGTTTGTGTAAGTAGTATGTGTTGGGGAATTTAAGAGGTAAAATTTCAATTATATTCTGCTGAAATGAACGAAATGACTTGAAAAAAGATTTGTTGATTTTGCTGAACAAGATTCAAAGATACTAATTTCCCGCTACTAATTGTGACACACATCCAAGTGAAACAGCTTCTTGAACAAGAAAAAAATGTCGAGCAGGACTTGATTTTGTCCATTGGGAATTGATTGGATGGTTGTGATTTGCTATTGCTGTGATGTCATGTGAGTGACAGGTTTTGATTATATAAATATATATATATATATATATAATTATAAGGGCACATGAATTTTATCATCTATAATAAATACTGCAATATTTCATAAATAAAACAATAATTGTTTTTTGATTTCATGGTGACTTTAAATTTGGGTTACTAGGTAACTGAATTGGGTGTCAGTTTCTCAGATGTAAATTAAACCAGTTGTAGTAAAGTTCTTTGGGAACAAGCAGACCCCTCAATATTTCAGCCGAACATTTTTCTTTTTTTTTTTTTTTTAACTTATTGCTACTCTAGCATAATTTTTGTGTCTCCACACTGCTGACATGTTTACCTGTATAGCTTTTCCACGTTGTGCGCGCACAAGATCGGAGAAGCTCTAATTAAACATCACTGTTACGGTCATGATTTCGGCCCTCAAAAATTACTTTATTTCTTAATTTTTAAATAATTTTTTTTTTTACCGTGCATAACTAGTCCCATTAGTCCACTCAGAACAACTAATTTTTGCTGAAATCTTGCTTGCTTGCTATTTCAGTCAAAGATGGATGTACCCAAATAGCACATGTACATCTTCAAGATGTCTGTTTAAGAGCAATTCATTTAGAAAATGTCTATTGTACAAACATCTGATAAACATCTTTTGGGGAAAAAAAGTTGTTTTACATGCATTCTAAATTATAGTTTTCTAAATGCTCTAAAAATACATCTTTCAGATGTGAATGCTCACATCAAATAGACTTCTCTGTCATGTATGTGTGCTATAAAGGGAAGAGGGGTAACAACTAAACGACTGCCTGATAATCTGGTCAAGAGTGAGTTGAGAAGTAGTTGATCTGTCTCTGTTTCCCTATTTCATTAGTCATTTGAGTGTTGGAGAACCCCAGAAAGACTTTGGATATCAATCGGCATTTGCAAACACGTGTCTTTTACTGAGGAAAAGATTTGGATCAGTTCTGAGTAGGACAATGGGTTTTTCAGTGTTAGTTGTTCATTAGTCTTGTGTAACCAGACCTTCAGACTGACAGCAGAAAGTCTGGGCTCTAGGGCTGGGACAGTGCATCGATGGATCGCAAATCGAGAAATGATTCTGAGATTTTCTGAATGCAAACTAGCCTAGTGCGCCATCTACTGTTAAAAACTAAGCTCAGAATCGATTTGAGAGAAAATCGCGATGCATGTAAAGCAACCAATCACAGTTCATTTTGTTCAGCATCCTGTTTAGGGGTGTAAAAAATGTAACATCGATGTCCCTACTATAACAGGCTGGCATGTAAAACTCTTATTTTAGAGTCTATGCCGTGAACTTCACATACTTTTGAAAATCCAGCGTTTAGTTGATCCTGATAAGAGCTAATTGAAACTGTTGTAAACATGATGGCGTTCTTCTTCGATGACAGAGTTTGGCGACATGACGGCTTTGTTTTCAGGTGTACATTTAAAGAACGCGACCCACACGTCTCTCAGAAATCCTGTAGAATTCATCCAATCAGATGACGACTTTGAAACTAGTGTGGCTAAGATTAGTTGGTCACTGCCATGGCCATGAGAGTCCTCCCCACTGACTGGCCAAAGCTTAATGTTGTCGGAGAGTTAGTATGACTGTTTTCTCTACATCTGTTTGGTTTAGTGTGAGAATTTTCACCAAGTGAATGATTAAGAACCGTCAGTAGGTGTGCAGCACAGGGGTGTTTATCGCTGTGTTATTGGATTGTGGAGGGTTTTAGCCTGATCTGACCAGAATGACCAGCATCTGTCATGCTTTCTCTCTGTATCTCATTGCATGTTTAGCTCAGAGCAGGAAGGCTTTATTTACACAACCGTGTTTGAGTTAACATTAATAACACGCATATAAAACTCGGGTAATGATTTAAAAACTCTCATATGCAACATTCTCGCTGAACTAGAGCTACACTTTTTGGACTTGTTTGTTCATTTCTTCACCCAAAACATGAAACCCTTTTCAGGTTTAGATAATTAATTTACTTCTTGGTCAACAAGGAGAGAGAATTAGAGGCAGAATTAGGAAGGAATTACTAGTCTTTGAAATAGAGGGGAACCGGGGCAAGTCACATAATCCTTTTTTTTTTTTTTTTTTTTCTACATTTTGCTGTTTGTGGATGAAAATATGACTATTAGCTAAATTAATTGAAGTCATTGTGAATTGCCATTTGTAACCCAGTCTATTTCAGTAGTGTGATGGATCAGATTTGATTGGATCATGAAATTTGGATGTTATATACCTGAATGCCTAAAATAATATTTTTAAAGCTATTTGGGCAGTTAACATTTACCAGTAGCTCACATGGCTGATATTGTCCTCAAGAAAAAAGGCATTTTGATTTAAATAGTTTTCAAACCTACCGGTACTTCCAATACCAGTCGGTACTAAAAAAATCTTGTGCCAGCATTTCTGCAGCACCGATAGTACTGGGTATATTTGGTACCCTCTGATAGATGCTGCTTTTAAACACTCTTGTTTGTTTGTTTGAGCGATCTCTCGGAGCTTCAGTTTTCTATTTACAGGTTTTGTTTTTTTTACAAGCTTTAAGCATTGTAGCCAATCACAGTCATATCTGTTGAGTTCGTGAACGCAATGGCCTATCAGAGGTGCTAGTCAGTAAGTTAGACAAAATCCACTCGCTTGTGAATCCTTTCATTACAACCAACAAAGTGTAAACATGATGTAAATAAGAGATTCATTGTACAATTAAGACAGCTTTTTTTTTATTAAAGCGAGTGCAGAATTCAGTGAGCTTGTGCTTTAGAGATTAACAGCCTTAGTGATTTATAATGGGAGGGCTCTTCTCTTGCTTTCTGTTTATTACCCATTCACAATCTGAATACATGTTTAGTTTTTCATGCTGCTATGTACACTGCAAAGTTTGTGGATGGACAACCATATTCAAATGTGCTATTGAATCGGAAACTGTGATGTTTGACAGTGATATAACCAATAGATGGGACAAAATGGGACAATTTTTCTTAAAGTACTTGATTCAACAGTTTTTGCTTTGGTACAGAAATTGGTACCAAGAACTACAAAATTTTACTGGTATTTTACTGGTACCAACTACTGAAATTTTGGTACCGTGACAAATTTAAATTTAAAGCGATGAACTATTCACTGGTGAAAAAATATGCACCAGTGAATGGTTCATCTGTTGCATGTATTTATTGCATATTATTTATTATCTATGTATTGCTTCATACATAACCGAAAAAAAGTGTAATAACAATGACAAAGCAGCTCTTATGCATTTCAGTTTCATTTTCACAGAACAAAAGACCTTAACCACTGTTTTTTCCTGCCTTACAAGCACCGATCTTTCCTTTAGGAAATGCAAATCCAGTTATCCGTTGTCTTCCTCTCTGCAGGGTTCTGGACACAACGAGTCATCTAACCAGAGCTTGTGTAGCGTGGGCTCCCTCAGTGACAAAGAGCTGGAGGTTAGTACACATTTGGAGCTCATGATGTGAAACAGTCTTTGAGTCTCTGAAGTATCTCTGCTTCAGTCTGTAGTAGGTGATGCAATTGTCAGCTAACATGTTTCATGTTGACAGTCGGGGAGGTCCAGCTTGGTGTTCAAATGTTGTAGTTGGCACCATGTTTTATTTATTTCACCAATAAGATCACCCAGGGCATGTGTTTGGAGAAGACTTTGTTGCTTCTGTTTTTTGACTTGTGGATTTAGTTGCTCCTTTCTTTATTATTTGGCATCTGGATTTTGTTAATCAGTGAAATGCACAACAAAAGTATACAAATATTTTCAACATAAGAAATTGCAGAAATAATGTCCCTCCCTGTGTCTGAAATCACCCCCTATAATCTTAAATGGGGCACTATTTCGGACACCGCCATTTTTAGCGGTATCCGAAACCATAGTGAACATTATCGAGTGCACTCATTCAATCCCACAATGCACTGCAATAAGGAGTGTACAACTGATGTACGCTTAATGGCTAGAGAATACCCATAATGCACTATGAGAGTCGCGTGCCAAGTGAATTCATGCGTCTTGGCAGAAGATGGCGCCCGCAGCTGAATCATCCATACATCCATTCATTTTACAAACCGCTCGTCCACTGGCCCGTGGCATGTATAATATAATGCAGGTATAAATTCATTTTTAAATGATTAAATTGTTTATCTAAGGTTTATACCTCATTTCCACGACAGAATTCAAGATTAATCCTTTCATCTTATTGTTTCAAAAGATTGTTAAACAGCAAGCACAAACTATGCAAAAGCGGCAGCCCTTCCGGGGCTCTCAGTGTCCGAATTCACTCACTCGTTTTCAGTCACGCCTTCAAGTGAACTGGATTGAACTGACTGACGTTACAACTCTAAAGTGGACAAACAACAGAAAGCAAGACTAAAGTTCCATTCACACCAAGAACAATAACTGTAAAGGTATCCATAACAATACCAATGGTGTGGATGACAGAGCTGTGGAATGTAATCGTTTTTACGATTCTGCATTGATGCATAAAATCATAAAAATCATTTTTTTTTTTTTAAAAATGTAATTAAAATGCCTATCATACATGTTAATGTACTGTTTTATTGTAGGCTAAATAAAGAACACTCATTATAAAACCTATTAATAAAAAAATTTGCGCATGTCCATCAGAAGCAAAATACTTGCGTCTGACGTTTTGGTTTCTTATTTGAAAGGAACATGCAGGAATGAGAAAATAAAGTGTGGACATGCTTGATTTTGAAAGAGTTGGACGAGAATCATTTTATAATCGAATCATTACCCTCTGAATTGTAATCGAATCGTGAGGCAAGTGAAGATTCACACCTCTAGTGGATAAGATGTTTATTATAAGCATGCTGCAGTTATGTCTTCTGATGATTTAAAGGTTTGCGCTTCTTGGATTCTGACTGGCTGTCAGTGATATTTATTGTTCATCAGCTGGAAAAATAGTTCTGAAAATGATTCCAACGATATCATTCCTCTGTGTTGTTATCGTTATAGTTGTGGTCTGGACTTAGAATTAGAGTGACTATTAAAATGTTAAAGTTGTCGTCCTCTGTGTGAACGGCACTGCTACCTGAGAGTGCTGTTCACACAACCGAGAAATAAGGCTGCTGTCTTCCGTTTTGCCAAATAGGTAGGAAAACTTCAACACCCATAATGCACTGGGCATGCTGACGTACAAGGCCACTCCCATCAGTCTTCTATGGATATGCTTACCAGAATCAAATGCCACCTTGCTTTAGTAGGAAGTACTTCTTGGCAAACTTAAAATAAACATGAATTTCTCGGTGCGGATAACATGGAGAACTAGTAAACATTGTTCATTTACACGTACTACCGTCATTGTAACATTAGAAAGCAGATTGAAAATTGGCAAAGTTACACTTTAACCATGTTGTTGAAAAACAGCATTACGAGATGTTGTAAACTAAAACGGATGCAATTTATTTGAAAACAGGCAGATATGCAGAGACTGCTGTGTCTCTGTAGTCTTTGGATGTTGATGTCCAGTCTTTCAGGTTATATGAGCTTGCAGCCTCTAAAATTTCAATGGAAACTTCTGGAATGAATGGGGTTGTGGAATGAGGTGATGTCATGGATTCTTGCATTCGCCTGGCAGCTTACAATGTCTGTCTCTCTTTCTCTCTCTGTCTCTCCCCACTCAGACCCCAGAGAAGAAATCTAATGACCAGAGAACACGTAAAAGGAAAGGAGACCCTTTTGACAACCAGGGTGAGTTTGGGTATTGATGTTGATGTGATTGATTGCTGAATGCTCTGGTTCTCATAGCAGGTCTACGTTACGTCTTTTAGAGTGTCGTTTTTCTTAATGACTATTGCTTTGATTTTCCCCACCCCACCCAGGCAAAGGAGGAGGGAGAGGGCACAAAATTAGTGATTATTTTGAGGTAGGTGCATGTAGTTCATGCATTCTTTCTATTTTCAAGCTCATTTCCTCTGATTTAACCTTTAAGTCATGTGTTTCTGTGTAGTTTGCAGGGGGTAGTGGTACTGGAACCAGTCCAGCGCGTGGCATTCCTCCAGTGGCGCGGTCCTCTCCTCAGCACTCTCTCTCCAACCCTCCTGCTGCCGTGAGTCTCATTCTTACTACCAGACCTCTGACCTCTACTCAGACGTCACGCACTAGAACAAACCTCACTGGTTCTCGAGCACCACACACATGTGCTTACCAGATGAGATGTGCTCCATGTATGTGTGTCGATCATTGTTTAGATGTAATTTAAATCTGATCATCATATAAAGCGATCATATCTCTTCACAAGACTTGGATTAACCTGGTTACCTGGACATTCAATGGAGGAACAGAAACCTCTCAGGTTTCATTAAAAATATCTTAATTTGTGTTTTGAAGATGAATTAAAGTCTTATGGTTTGAAACGACATGTCATTTCAGCCATATATACATATGAAGAGTTTGGTTCCAAAACGCTATAACTCCATTTTGATTAATTTGAGTAAAAAGGTGTTTTCTTTACCAAGAAAGTGGCAAGATGAAAACCACTATTTTCTGTTTCAAACTTTCACATAGCATCTTTTGGTTATAAAAACATTAAAAATTCAAATCTACATTTTGATTTTAAAAGGTTCATTATAAAAATGGATTATTTTTTCCCCAAAATGCAATAAATCCATGACACTTTTTTTTTCCAAAATGCAATTAATCCATCAATATAAAAGTTATTTTTCATATTGAAAATACACAACAAAGTAAGTTGATTCACATATATGACAGCCTCTGAACTTTGCCAATACTAATCTTATAAACAGGCATTTTACTAAAAATAAATTCAGTTGTCGCTCTCAAAATGAATTCAACGAGTCATCTTGTTAATGTTATAAATGAATTATGTCTCCATTTGTCATTACCGATTAAAGAGTATCTGGCGCCACTGCACGGTTAAAATAGACACATTTACAGAGTACATTGGTATTAAAACGGCTTTTAAAAACTGTCCATGATTCAGTTTTGGGGACCGTGACAGAAGTTTGATGCTGTCGTGGAACAAGTAACAGCTGGCATTTTTCCTCCTCCCGACTCGAGTGCCTCATCTTCTTATTCTCCTAGGCAGCTCCTTGCATTTAGGCAGTAAAAACAACACTTTGAGCAATGCTCTACAACAATAAATACTATAGATATTTAAAAAACAAAATTGTAGGAATGAGAGGTCAGGGGTACATATAGTTTGCATTGCAAGTTGTATATTGCTTTAACTGATGCTTAGCAGTTAGATGACAAGTTATTGCTCTAGCTGTGTATAAGCAGTTCAGTACAAGCATTATAATCAAAGAAGTTATAATTATATCTGTGTTCATGTGCTGTCTGTCACAGTAGCAGTAATTATTATTATTATTATAAAAATGAGAGTTGTGGTGCAGAGGACTGGCAAGTCCTCAAAGACCCTTTCTGGTCGCTTTTTGTGTAGATGGAAATAAGTTTTTGGTTTTGCTTGACAGGTGCAGCAAGGAAGCCCCTCCTCCATCAGCTCAGTAACCACAGACCACTCCCACTCTGCCTGTTCCCACAAGCCAACCTCTACACAAACTCAGCACCGAGCCACACAGGTAACGCACACTTCCAAAAACATGCTCGCACCTACACAGACACTTTCAGATCGTCACGCTAACCCCCAGCTTTGGTTACTCTTTCTCAGTCTGAGTTGACAATGGAGAAGTTAGCGGCGCTGGAAAGCAGTAAGAGTTCAGATCTGGAGAAGAAAGAGGGACGTATTGACGACCTGCTCAGGGTATAATTTCATTCTCACACAGCATCGATATGGAAATCTTCTAGATATTTTGCAGCCCCTTTTTGAGAACATCCTGTGGAAACACAGCATCACTATTCAATTTACAATACTGTTCAAAAGTTTTGGGTCTGTTAGGTTTTTTTTTTTTAAATGGAATTAATACTTTCTTCAGCAAGGGCACATTAAAGTGATCAAAAATGACAGCAAAGACAATGTTAAAAAAGATTTCTATTTTAAATAAATGCTGTTCTTTTGAAGACTGTTCATCAATAAATCCTGAACAAATGTATCATGGTTTCCACAAAAATATTAAGCAGCACAACTGTTTTTAACATTGATAATAATAGAAAATGTATCTTGAGCATCAAATCAGCATATTAGAATGATTTATGAACGATTATGTGACGTGGGATCATGTGATCAAGACTGGAGTAATGACTGCTGAAAATTCAGCTTTGCCATCACAGGATTAAATAACATTTTAAAATATTATTTAAAATAACTCTTCTATTTGAATATATTTCACAGTATTACTGTTTTTTTACTGTGTTTTTGATCAAATAAATGCAACCTTGGTGAGCAGAAGAAACGTCTTAAGAAACGGACCCAAAACATTTGAACGGCAGTGTACACACAAACTGATTTATTGTATTATGAATCTTTCAGCCATGAATGACACTTTGACTCACTAAAATGTTTTACATGAATGAAATGTGGCTTAAATCAGGTTTTAAAGTGCATTCCTGAAGAATAGTGTTTATGTTGGTGGGTTTGTGTGTTGCAGGTGAACTGTGACCTGCGCAGACAAATCGATGAGCAACAGAAGATGCTGGAACGATGTAAAGAACGACTCAATAAATGTGTGACCATGAGTAAGAAACTGCTTATCGAAAAGGTAAGTGTGTGTTTAGAGAAGACACAATGGTTAATGTGTGGTAGTGTTCTGTATGTTACATTTGTTATAATGATGCAATTACTAAATTGTGGTTGTGTTTTCAGTCCAAACAGGAGAAAATTGCATGCAGAGAAAAGAGCATGCAGGACCGGCTACGTCTGGGCCATTTCACCACCGTACGGCATGGAGCCTCATTTACTGAGCAGTGGACAGATGGCTACGCCTTTCAGAATCTAGTCAAGTACGTGAGTTGCACATGCACACCCTCTTAAACTTCAGAGCCTAGGCAAATGTTGCATACACGCACACTTGACATGCGCTGGCAGAATATGGTCGGTTTCACCCCACACGTGTGGAGAGCTAGCCATAAAAGACTCATTCAGGATTGTGTTCAGGTATGATGGTGAATGAATGTGCTGCTTTCAGGATCTTGCTGGGTACTCATATGTGCACAGACCTTCAGCCTTCCAACTAGATTAGTACACACAAGTCAGTTTTACCATTTTTTTTTTTTTTTTTTTTAATTTTTTTTTTTTATCAAAAATAGATTTTAAAAACCTCCATAGAGGAACATTTTTATTGCATTTTAATTATTCACCATAAAAATATCAGTGGTGTTAAACACCTAACAAACAACAACTTGGTAAACGCTGTCCTTTCAAAACTAGGTAAAGTGATGAATTCTTACAGAAGAAGATAAAACCACTCTACTTTAGTTTAAGTAAACACTTGAGGCCAACTTCAATTGACCAGCTTAACCCACCAGCACTTGTTCTGCTTCTGGCAAACAGTCAATTGGATTGAGTGTATTATCTTAGGACTTAAGTAATATCTGGATTTAACTGTACATATTTATCTAGTAATTATATCTAGTCCCCTGAAAAGTCCTCCAGTATGCATTTGAATGTTGTAGTCAATACCAGAAATGTGTGATAGAGGGATTTGTTTCAGAATCAAAGCAAATGCTTATAGTCAACTTTAAAAGGGAAGCCTTGTTGTTTTTTTTTGTTTTTTTTTTTTAAAACTATGCTGAGCAGATAAAAATTGGAGATGGTCCTCACTGCAAAACACGAAAACCAGGGGGCGAGGTTGGATCCAGATCCAACTCCTCCCACTTTACATATCCCTAAACCTACCCATCTCCACCCCCTGGATCTAGATCCAACTCCTCCCACTTTACCAATCCCTAAACCTACGCGTCTCCGCCCTCTGGATCTCGTGTTCTGCAGTGAGGGGCTACTGAAAAATTGTGCTCTTTTAATTGTCTTTTTTTATTTCAATGTACATGACCGTTCAAAAGAAGTACATGTTAGGTCAAATTTATGAACATAATTTTTAAAAGCATGTTGTACTAAAAATGTAATATTGTGATTTTTGGCTTAACACCAGCCCCTTTTTTTCTTTAGATTTTCTGCACTAAAAGAGATTAGAACTGTTGCATTTATGGCATGCAAATCTTCGGGTTAGTCTGAACTGACACATTAAATTAAAATGTTACAGTGTTTTTGGTGGAACATTCGTCTATGTGTGAACAGGTCTTTATTCCTGTTGGTATAAGATAGGGATGCACCAATATCAAAAACTAATACCACGCAGCGTGTGTACGGTGTTTGTGTCCATACAAAGAAATGCTGACAACAGAGCAAGCAGAGAGCATAATGAGGATATCAGAGGATGATGTCTATGAAGTAAATGTTTCTAATTAATAGAATATTAAACAAATTAAATATTCATGCCTTTGTAGCTGCTCTGCGCGAGCTGATAATAGAAACGTGCGCAGTGGCACAGACGCATACACTTGTCGAGCGCATCTCTTTTATGTAGTTTCTCTTATTTATGTAGTTTCTGTAATATGTCTATAGCAAAGAAAAGAAAAGGAGAAACATATTAACTGACCATAAAAAGAGAGTGTGCGCACTTCTGTTGCATGCTCTTGATTGCTGATCGCTCACTCAGCACAAATGCATCATTTGAATTAAAACTAAATTGTATATGCAAGTAAAAACATGAACTGTTACATGATTAATGTATAACATTACTGCATTATTACATGAAAACCTCATCTGATTACTGTGCCGCTTCACTGGACAGGGCTCCACAATAAGGACTGCCTGATGGCCCGGGGCCAGCGTGAACGATGCTCGGGACAGTTGATGGAACTATCACTGTCCCGATCGGGCCAGTGCTGCATCGTCATGAAAGTTTATCATTTAGGCATTTTTAAGCCTTGCCAAATTAAATATTGACGTGCAAGAAGGCACGAAAAAACTCAATTTGGTACTCGCATGCTATGCAAGGAAGTATTCTTTAGGTTTCTTTACCCAATATTTTTTTAAAAATTACAAATGCAATGAAAATAGAGGTAATGGTATTGGTAAGTACCAAAATGAAAGTGTTGGACTCGTTCTGGAAAAAGTGGTATCGGCACATTCCTAGTATAAGTAAGGATTATGATGTTAGCCAAAGTATTTAAGAAACAAGCATGCAAAGGGTGGAGGATGTTTACACCCTAATGAATGATGATACTTTGAAATATGAAAAGAAAATCCAAGAAGCGTGTTATATAACATAATCACTTGACTTAGTAGCCTGAAACCACTGATCAGACTTTACTTTCTTACACTGCTGTGTGTCTGTATAGACAACAGGAGAGAGTCAATGGGCAGAGAGAGGACATAGAGAGGCAGAGGAAACTGCTGATGAAGAAGAAACCGCCCAATGCCAGTCAGACTCCTCCCCCCAACCTAGAACCCAACAAACGCAAGAGCAAGAGCAATGGTGCGGAGAACGAGATGTGAGTTTTCTGTCTTCCATCATGTTTTGCATTGAGTAGTTTAGCATTTCAGCTTAATTGGACTTTGTCCTAATTTGTTTGTCGTCATAGGTTATCTTTAGCAGAATACCATGAGCAAGAAGAAATTTTTAAACTGCGACTCGGACACCTGAAGAAGGTATTCATATCAACACCTTCATATTACATGTATGATTAAATTCGTGTTGTCATGGAAATTGGTCTTAATGTCTTGGTGTTGTGTGTGTGTTGCAGGAGGAAGCAGAGATTCAAGTGGAGCTAGAGCGATTGGAGCGCGTGCGTAATCTTCACATCCGAGAGCTCAAGAGAATCCACAATGAAGATAACTCCCAGTAGGCACTTTCAAAGTTTATTTCCACACTTTTGCCTGTTTGGTTTCAGTACAGGGATTGTGGTGTTTTTTTTTTTTTGTTTTTTTTTTGTTTTGTTTTTTTAGCTTTTGAAGGTTTTTCAGAGTTTAAACAGGTCTATGGTGGATTTATCTATTAAATCATTGATCGATTGTCTTTTCAACTCTCAGGTTTAAAGATCATCCCACGCTAAATGACCGTTACCTGCTCTTGCATCTGTTGGGCCGAGGAGGCTTTAGTGAGGTCTACAAGGTAAGCAGATCTGTGATGGGAAATGTGTATGGGGAAATGTATATTTGTACATCCCTAAACCCAACTACACAATTTTCATAATCAACTAGTCAGTGGGTTGACTGGACGACTTGTTGACTAGGGCATCTTAAAGAAAAAATCATGTAGCTGTTCACATAGGACACATTCTTTTTCAAAAACAGCTTGAGGGAGCACAGTAGACTTAAAATAGAAGGAAAAAAAGTTATGCAGCTTCACTAATTGACTAGTGCTGCTATTCAAGCCTGACTTTCTCTTCCTTTCTTTTCTCTTTCTACAGGCCTTTGATTTGACTGAGCAGAGATACGTGGCTGTGAAGATTCATCAGCTTAATAAGAACTGGAGAGATGAGAAGAAAGAGAACTATCACAAGTGAGTGAAAACACCTTTTCCATCCTTGTTTCTTAAAAACTACTCGATCTTTTGGTTCAACATTAGAGGAGCCAAGTGTGCTTGTCCCAGAATGCATTCCTCTTTCTGAACCAGACTGTGGAATTCTGAGGCCTCATTTATAACAATGTAAAATATAAATCTTGACTAAAATTGGTCAAAAATTGTATACATTGTTCTCATTATGTTTTAAAGATTCAGAATATTGTCCATTATAACGTCAATGAAAAGTTTATTCAGCACGACTTGTTAATTAAAATGGATTAATATGTTTTTAGGCATGCCTGTCGAGAATATAGGATCCATAAGGAACTGGACCATCCAAGAATAGTCAAACTGTATGACTACTTCTCCCTGGATACCGACTCGTGAGTAAATTTGCTCTACATTAGGGCTGCAACAACTATTTGATAAAATCGATAATAATCGATAATGAAAATCATCGACAACGATTCTCATTATCGATTAGTGCGGGAAAGTTACGTGATCAAAGCTGATCAAAACATGAGAATTCTTTGTTTTAAGCTTCAAGCTAATGCATTAGCGTAATGGCTTGCCCTGTCAGGCGCTTTGACAGATGCATGTGCGTCCTCAGCACAAAACGTTGTTCTACGTCTATATCCTTATCTGTAAATGTTACAAATTGACGTGAGCATTTCTATTTTGCATAAAGGCTCGTCCTGACAGTCTGTGTTAAACTTCAAACTTTACTGAATGAGCGCCGGCGCGCGCTCCCGCGTCAAACAATATCTGTTGTTTAAAGTTAAATTTAGATTTAAAAATCAACATGTCATTCAAGTATTTTATGAGAGTAGTAACTCTAAAGGGATAACAACATGTAATTGAATATAAATGTAAGACGTTTCTTATAGCCTATTTACAGGATAAAGAAGTTTGAACACTGAGTTTGTGTTTTCTTTATTATCTTTATTCCTATCTTCATTTTTAATGTAGAGTAGAGATTTAAACTATATTCACTATATACAGTGCTAAAGTTATTAGACATCTGATACCCAATGTATGGTTTGTGCCACAGGTCAGGGCAGCCTAAACTATCAGTATTGGTGCTAAAATCATGTTTCATGTTTCTGTAATGGTTAATCCACCAGTATGTGTAGGCTCTTTAGTTACAGCAGTATTTCTAAAGCTACAATATATTTATTGATGTTATCCATGAATTTTTGGTTTTACAGTTTAGCTTTTTTTTTTTTTTCTTTTTTTTTTTTTCAGATGCCCAAAGTAGTCAATAAGAACGGAGACTGTTTTTTTTTTTTTTTGGACATTATGTGTGAATATTATTTAGAAACTATTTAGTTGTTTCAGTTTGTTATTTTCCTAATAAATGGCAATACCATTTTTAGCTTTAAACAAGTTTTTGATAGAATCCTAAAATATTTGTTGTCTCTTTATGACAGGTAGTCTAATAAATTAAGCACTGTATGTTTTCATTGCATTCAATTGGCACATTTGTTTGAAGTACACTGGGCAGGATGTGCAATACTGTTTTTTTTTTTTTTGTTTTTTTTTTAGGATTTTTATCCGATTAATCGAAAAAATAATCGGCCAACTAATCGATTATCAAAATAATCGTTAGTTGCAGCCCTACTCTACATATTTGATTGGTGCAGTTTTGTTTTCCATTATTTCACTCCTTAAAGTGGAGAGATGAAAGAGGTCTTGATTTATGTGGTATTGTTTCTAGATTCTGCACTGTTCTAGAGTACTGTGAGGGGAACGATTTGGATTTCTACCTGAAGCAACACAAGCTAATGTCAGAGAAAGAGGCCCGATCCATCATAATGCAGGTCGTCAATGCCCTCAAGTACCTAAATGAAATCCGCCCGCCAATCATCCATTACGACCTCAAACCAGGTATGACATGCATATGACACCCGCAGACCACTGAACTTTTGTACTGGGCCAAGAATGAGAATAGCACCATTATGATGGAGAAAGGGTTCAAGATGACTCTGTTGAGCACTGATCCTTGTGTTTGTCTAGGTAACATCCTGCTGGTGAATGGCACAGCATGTGGAGAGATAAAAATCACAGACTTTGGGCTGTCCAAGATCATGGACGATGACAACTACGGGGTGGACGGCATGGAGCTGACGTCACAGGGGGCGGGGACATACTGGTGAGTGGTCTGCAATGAGCAGGATTTGTGAAGTTCTTGAATTTGGTCAAATGAAGTGACATCTCCTTCAACACAAAGCTGACAAAGTTGTTCAAGTCATTTATGGTCTGAAAGTTTGGATAAGCAGCTGAGCCCAAAATGCTAAACTCTTGCCTTATTCTGCTCCAGGTATCTTCCCCCAGAATGCTTTGTGGTTGGAAAAGAGCCACCTAAGATCTCTAACAAAGTAGATGTTTGGTCCGTTGGAGTCATCTTTTATCAGTGCCTCTATGGGAAGAAGGTAAAAGACACACAAGTACCTTTTCTAATACTGGCTGCGTAGTCACTGTCCACTGAGATATTAGTGCCCTTCTTTCCTCATCATTTTCATTCATTCTTCACCACACAGCCGTTCGGTCATAATCAATCCCAGCAGGACATCCTCCAGGAGAACACTATTCTCAAAGCCACAGAGGTGCAGTTTCCTCCCAAACCAGGAGTCTCACCTGAAGCTAAGGTACCTTTGTAGACGGTTCACTGTCTCTCTTTTCTCCATGGTCAAGTCACCTTTATTTTGTAGGGGATTTACAGTTAAGGACCCAAATACCAGATATGATGAATGAAGACCTAGAGTCAGAGTTAAAAAAAACTAATTTGAAGAAAATTTTACTGAAGAATAGTTTGCAGTTTCATCAGCAGAAGTCAGCTTCAACATTCACAAGGAGTTCATAGGCCGCCCCCCGTACACATTCAGTACAGCAGCAATTATACTAACTACATCATTAGTTCAGGTTGAATGATTCTGATTGGCTAAAGAATAGATAAACTTGTCCACAATGTCCACACATGGGCTGGGGGGTATTCCAGAAAGCAAGGTTAACTTACAGTCACATATACCCTGAACTCTTGGTTGATTAACCCAAACCTTGCTTACTCAAGGTATGCTGGTTCCAAAAACGCATCCGGGAGTAAGTTCAGCCAACCCAGAGTATGTTCCCGGTTAACACACAAGACGTTCTCAACAGAGCAACGAATCAATGATTCCCCATGGAAGCAGACGCTAAGAAAAAGTGCGCCATTCTACTTCCTCCTCCTTTTGTTTAATGCCGAGTTACATAACCTACTTTGTGCACCTCGCCACCTACTTTGTGCACATCGCCACCTATTTGGTGGATATGCAATCATTTTTTTCAATCTTTTAATTTCCTATGTAATCTTTATTAACTGAGAATAAGAATTATATTGTTTGTTTGACACTAATTATTTGATAAGATATCACACGTGTATTTTATTATAGAAATTATAACAGAAAACGTCCTGTTATAAAAAGGAAAAAAAAAAAACAGATCCATGTGTGAGATGACAATAAAATAAATACACATATATTAGACTTGAATAAACATTTAAACGTTACCGCTTTATAATAGTGCTTTATAATATGTATGTATGTATATGTTCAGGGAGTAAGTTGTTATGGCTACTTGCATACCCTGAAAGTTACCTTCGTTTTTGGAACCGAAAGTTGAGGTTATCCGCTTACTTACACTTAAACATACACTGGTATGTCACATAATCTGCTTTCTGGAATACCTCCCTGATAGGCCTAAGCATATATCTCCAATGATTATCTGGATGACACCAGTACCCTGGTTTAGGCACCAGCTTGTCAAGAAAAACAAGTCATTCCATCATCCATGTTGAAGGTTCAAGGTTGAAGTTGATTGAACAAGATACTTACCTAAAACATACTGATAACATGTTCTCATTCTCAGTAAGAGGTACTCTAGTAATAGAAGATGAAAAGTTTTAACACATGTTAGATGCCTCTGTCAAGAACTTAATACAAAACAAATACATATTCTCTGGAAGCCGGGCTAAATGAGTTAACACTGTTGCATTCTTGACAAGTTAGAAGTGATTGATATTTCCAAAATCTAAACACAAGACAAGTATGTTTTGTTATCAAGTGTTTACCTGACACATCGACTGCCACTAGGTCAAACCCACAGTCACTAGCTATGTTTCCATTAGGGGTGCGACAAAATACTGATATGGCGATATACTGTCGTCCTTCTCTGTGCGATACGAGAATCGTATCGCTACGCCAAATATCGATATTTTAATTAATAAAATAAAGCGCTATAAATGGATTTCTCTGCTCAAAGCGTCGCTACTTCAAGGATGAGTGAAACGTGTGAAACTTCACATGAATGAGGGAAATGTGAACATAAGTTAACTAGCATAAGAAAAAGAGGTTTTTAACAGGATGGCATACAGCAGTGTGAGTAAAATAGATGCCCCAGCCACGTTTAAGTTCAAAGACTTGACGCACTTTTATACCATTGATGTGACAAACGTAGACATCTTTGATGTTCTTCGCTGAGCGCTTAAATATACACGGGAGCGTTTGAAAGCATATATTAGGGATCCGCTGATAGACGCCTGCTTTCGAACGCTCCCGTGTATATCTGTGTAAGCGCTCGGTGAAGAACGTCAAAGGGTCTGTTTGCACCTGGTCACTTCATGCATTTTCTCTGATCGGATAGTTATCCGATCATGAAAAAACCAGGTCTAAATGCCCTCTGAAACGCATTTGAGACGGAATTAACTCCGATCGCTCAAACCACTTTAGGAGGTGGTCTGGGACGCATTCCAGTCAAAACTGTCTATGCATCAGTCTAAATGCATCTGGTTGTTGAAACCACATATGTAAATTTTACTTCTCCCAAAAATACTAAAACTGAAATGTGCGAGAGTCAGATATGACAGCGCTACTGCATCACGCATTGCCGCAGATGAACAGCTGAGAATCTCTTCAGCAAGCTGACGCACAAACTGCCTCATATGAAAGTGGAAGTCGCAGACGCTTAACACACAATTACCTTCATTAAAAGTAATGAGACCTTACCAGTGCTGTTGCCGCTCTCTCCTATTGCGGTCTTTGATTTTGAAATTAGCTGATGGTCAATAAAATGCACCTCATATTTGTTGCTTTCGGTGACGTGAACTCCATTAAATCTGCATATAGCGTGGGAACCGAAGATCGGATTTATCTGTTTTGCGGCACGTGATCGTATCGTGAGGTACCCTGCGATTCCCACCCCCAGTTTCCATCCAAAGTTGCGAATTTAACTTATGTGCAAAATTGCAATAACGCATAAAACCATCCAGTGAATCAAAGGGAACAAAATCGTCACTTCCTGATAAACTGGCGCTCAATATCACTACGAAACGTAGGAGAAGCCACTGTAAATAACAATTTTCGTATATAATAAATTATTTACGTCTCGGAGCGCACAGACAACGCAATTTTCGCAGTATAAATATTTATTATTGGTTAATACCTTGATTATAAATCTTGCATTACAATTCACTCTCAAAAGGGTATATATACTGAAGCGGCAGTGGATTCCAGAATCTCCCCCTTCAATTTATATAGCACTTTATAAAATACAGATTGTTTCAAAGCGGCTTGACGGGGATAAACAGGAACATGCTGATCAGTAGTGCAAACATAAGTCAATTCTGCTGTAAAGCAGCTCAATAGTGTCTTTACTCAGCTGAAGTCAGGTTCATCAATTATAGATTAAGATCAATTCATCTATAAAGCAGCTCTGTAGAAACCAGTGATGTCATCATCCAGCTCAGCTCAGTTCAGCTCTCATCCAATAGTGTCAGTGCAGTCAAATCAATAATATTACTGAATAGTAAGTGTCCCCAACTTTGCAAGCCAAAAGGCGACAGTGGCAAGGAACCCAAACTCCATCAGGTGACAGAATGGAGAAAAAAACCTTAGGAGAAACCAGGCTCAGTCTGGGGTGGGGCAGTTCTCTGGCCAGTGGCCAGACAAACGAACCAACATGGAATATGATGTGAATATGATTCCAGGCTGCATTACAAGTCAGATTGTGGATTGATATCACTCAGAATATTTTATCCAACTCCTCCTGCTTGAAGATCGGGATACATCACGCCAGCATTTGGTGGGAAGATGAGTTGAAGCTGGCCATAGTGTGATCCCAGAGCAGAGAAGTTCAGTCCCAGGATTGCTGAAGATTCTGAGTGTCATGAAATAAGGGTTACTGGGCTCCCATCAATCCTTTTATATCCAAATTGCCCCATGAGTATATCTTCAGTGTGGTACAAATTTTTAGATTTAAAAATGTTGCATCTCTCTTCCGCATTTGACTATAATTATAAATCCTCCCCAGTTCTTTAAATTGATTTTTATTCATATTTATTAGAATAGTGATGACATTTTAGTTAGACTACCATGCAAAGGTTTGGGGTCAATAAAATACATATTTTTGAAAGAATTTAATACTTTTATTGAGCGAGGATGCATTAAATTGATCAAAAGTTTGATCAAAAATTGATCAAAAAAAGATGTTTTGGGTTACATAAATGCTTTATTTTTTTTATTTTTATAACTTTTTTCCATCAACAAATCATGAAGGAAAAAAAAAAAAAATCAAGCAGCACAACTGTTTTCAACTTTGATAATAAATGTTTCTTGAGCAGCAAATCAGCATATGATTTCTGAAGGATCGTGTGACACTGAAGACTAGTATTTCACAGTATTGCTGTTTTTACTGTATTTTTGATCAAATAAATGCAGCCTAGCCTTTGTGAGCATAAACTTTTCAAAAACATTTTAATCAGCCTTATACTTTTAAACGGTAATGTATATATCCTCTGTGTAGGATAATTTAGAAAAAAAGGTCCTAGTACTGTCATTTCTTGGTTTATGCACTTTTTTTTTTTGGTTTTGTTTTTATTATTTTATTATAAGGTTGCTATAAACTGTGCCTGCTTTGACTTTGAAACCATTTTCAGATAAAAAGAAGTCAGAGTAATAATTAGGGCCACAAGTGATTTTAATAATCTGTCAGTTATATGGAAGGTACATTTATTTCTGATAATTGTAAAACTGTTGCTCTCTGTTTGTCCCATGTTAACCTTTTAGCAAGCAACTTGCTCAAATGCTGTGCTCACTTTTGTGGCACCAAAAAAGGTTGTGGGACTCTGTCATTAGTTTGGTTTTGTGTTGCTAGGAGACTTACCATAATAATGACTAGTTATGTAGTGAGCCAGATTGGCTAAAATCTGCTCATGTCTCTGGAACAATATTGTTTATTGTCTGCCTCCTTTTTACATAAAGTGTAGGTTCTGAATATTTTTTTTTAGATTGTTGGCACAAACTTGCCTTCTCCCCCAAAATTTTGGGACCACTCTAAAAACTGAAATGCCATTTAAAAACACGAATATGAAATAAAAACAAAGGCCAACCTAAATTACTTCCATACATTGCTGTTAATGGTTTTATGCTTTTAACATGCTATGAAAATTGAACATTTTCTAATGCCAATGAATTCTTTGTCTACTCCAGGCCTTCATTCGCAGATGTTTGGTGTACCGTAAGGAGGATCGTATTGACGTTCACCAGCTGGCCAGTGACCCCTACCTCCTCCCACACATACGCAAGTCAGTGGCCGCCACCGGTAACAACAGCATGGCCGTCGCCTCAACCTCCAGCTCCTCTAACAGCAGCGCCTCAAATTGAGAGCCCCGTCCATCCTCGCTTGTTTTTGATGGAGCAGGGGGTGTGGGGCATTTGCATTTTGCCCCACCCCTCTCTGCAGTGTACTGGAAGGGGTCTCGAACCCCTTACCTGCCAAGCGAGGGAGCAGGAGGAAAGGGTAACAGAGGGATGGAGATGACACACATCCCCCTCCACCCTTCTTCCTCTCCCAGGCATCTGGAGGATTGTTTTGTTTTATTTTAATTTTTTGGATGGGAGGGGACTAAAAAAAATGCCCCCTAGAGTGAGCCAGAGCGAGAGGAATTCAAAAAAAGGGTGTATTACATGTGAGAAGGACGGAACTGCAACGACTCAGACTGGTGGAAGAGACTGGTGAAATACGCCCTGCACCCCACAACACACAAATACATGCATACACATGTATAGACACGTTTATAACGAGGTCAGCTTGATTTTTCTTACATGACAACACCGTTGATGGGACAAGCCTCATATTAATGTGCATTCAAGTGTACAATATTCCTAAAGAATCTGGAGACGCTCCCTGCTGACACAAAGCCCGTCCCAGCCCATTTTCCTCACTCTCTCATTCTTTCTTCACCTCTGGAACGGATCTATGAACTTTTGGAAGCAATACTGTCAGTGGGTTCATTTCAACAATAGTTAAACCTAGTTTAAACGCCTTTCTGAACTCAGATCACATAATAAATGCTGAGGCCAAATCAGCATCAGGACCTCTAGGTTAGCTGATCGTCTATGCTGGGAATCAGATGTTTGTACTGTGTGAGAGATGTAATGGACAGGTCTAGCCCAGTTGTTTGTGTCTGAAGGTTTTTTTTTTTTGTTTTTTTGTTTTTTGTTGGTCCTACTCACTTTTACCCTATTCTATGACCAAAGCTGAGCTCTACCAGTAGGTGGTGCTGTTTGACTTGAGTGTTTTTATTAGTCTGTCCTTTTTTTTTTTTTTTTTTTTTTGCTTTTGCTTTTGCTTTTTCTTTCTTTTTTTTTTTTGCTTTATGCTGTTATTAAAATTGCATTTAGGAAGCATATTCTTTTAGATTTAGCGACACTAACTGATCCCCCCCCCCTCCCCCAAATATGTTCTTGTTTCTCATTGTGTCTTTGGACAGAATCTAATGTTGGAAAATGAGAGAAAGTTAGATTTTATTTTTCATTGATTAAAAGTGTTGTGCCTCACATAGAAACACACAGACACAAATGCGTTCAAAAATTACACACAGTCATATATGTTTAGGTCTGGTGATGCGGCTAATTGCCTGATCCTGTTTTACTGTTTGTGGGAAAGAACTCTAGCGCGGGCGGAGCTAGTTCAGGGGTACAGGGCAGAACTTGGAGCGATCATTAAATACTATTGGTTATTAATATATCGTGTTGTCTGCTTTATTTGTCTTCTAAAATGTTTACAGATACTGTCTAAAAAGGTTTAATTCTACCTTTTTTTCCACTTTTAGTTAAGAATTTTCATGTATTAATTGCTTTTTTATTGCCAATCAGTGGTGTATAAAGTACTTGAAAGCCATACTTGAGTAAAAGTATAGATATCTTACCAGAAAATGACTTTGGTAGAAGTTAAAGTCACTGTTTAGAATTAGAGATGCACCGATTGCAATTGTCTTGGCCGATTTTTTTTTTTTTTTTTTTTTTTTGTTAGTGTGATCTGCCGATACTGATTTTTGCCGATTCCGATTTTCTTTCTAAGAACTATAATACAAAAATCTATTTTTTTCTTCAACGCAAAGTTTTATTTTCATTAAAAAAAAAAGTAAAAAGTCAGTAATAAAATAAGAACAAATAAAAAAATCGCAAACAACAGCACAAATAAATGCAATAGAATAAAGAGAGCTATGAAACTAAGTTTTTCAGGTTAAGTAGGTTTTTATTCAGGTAAGAAATACTACAGAAATTAAAGTAATCAAATGTAAAATAGCACATCCAGTGTTATTTTACATGTTTACCTTAATTTCTGTAGTCTTTATTATTAAATACAGATTCATTCTTACCATTAAAGTTATAAAACGTATTCAGTCAAGAGCAGGAAGTGATTTTCTTTGTCTTTTGTTCTTTGATTAACATGACAGACAGCAGCAGGAATAATGGACTGCAGTCCCTTTAAGAGCAATACTGTTGCACAACATGCGTTCTCTTTCTCAACTATAACGATCCAAAACTGTGTTTGTCTGAATAATTGCCAAGATGGGCATTTGACATAATTTTGTATGTATTTGACTGTTTAAGCGCAGTATGCCCTCATTTTGGTACTTGTGACTCTGAGACTGAGCGTGGCTTGTCCGCTCCACCTATATACAGGTGCTGGTCATATTAGAATATCATCAAAAAGTTGATTTATTTCATTAATTCCATTCAAAAAGTGAAACTTGTATATTATATTCATTCATTACACACAGACTGATATATTTCAAATGTTTCTTTTAATTTTGATGATTATAACTGACAACTAGGGAAAATCCCAAATTCAGTATCTCAGAAAATTAGAATATTGTGAAAAGGTTCAATATTGAAGACACCTGGTGCCACACTCTAATCAGCTAATTAACTCAAAACACCTGCAAAGGCCTTTAAATGGTCTCTGTCTAGTTCTGTAGGCTACACAATCATGGGGAAGACTGCTGACTTGACAGTTGTCCAAAAGACGACCATTGACACCTTGCACAAGGAGGGCAAGACACAAAAGGTCATTGCAAAACAGGCTGGCTGTTCACAGAGCTCTGTGTCCAAGCACATTAATAGAGAGGCGAAGGGAAGGAAAAGATGTGGTAGAAAAAAAGTGTACAAGCAATAGGGATAACCGCACCCTGGAGAGGATTGTGAAACAAAACCCATTCAAAAATTTGGGGGAGATTCCCAAAGAGTGGACTGCAGCTGGAGTCAGTGCTTCAAGAACCACTACGCACAGACGTATGCAAGACATGGGTTTCAGCTGTCGCATTCCTTGTGTCAAGCCACTCTTGAACAACAGACAGCGTCAGAAGCGTCTCGCCTGGGCTAAAGACAAAAAGGACTGGACTGCTGCTGAGTGGTCCAAAGTTATGTTCTCTGATGAAAGTAAATTTTGCATTTCCTTTGGAAATCAGGGTCCCAGAGTCTGGAGGAAGAGAGGAGAGGCACACAATCCACGTTGCTTGAGGTCCAGTGTAAAGTTTCCACAGTCAGTGATGGTTTGGGGTGCCATGTCATCTGCTGGTGTTGGTCCACTGTGTTTTCTGAGGTCCAAGGTCAACGCAGCCGTATACCAGGAAGTTTTAGAGCACTTCATGCTTCCTGCTGCTGACCAACTTTATGGAGATGCGGATTTCATTTTCCAACAGGACTTGGCACCTGCACACAGTGCCAAAGCTACCAGTACCTGGTTTAAGGACCATGGTATCCCTGTTCTTAATTGGCCAGCAAACTCGCCTGACCTTAACCCCATAGAAAATCTATGGGGTATTGCGAAGAGGAAGATGCGATATGCCAGACCCAACAATGCAGAAGAGCTGAAGGCCACTATCAGAGCAACCTGGGCTCTTATAACACCTGAGCAGTGCTACAGACTGATCGACTCCATGCCACGCCGCATTGCTGCAGTAATTCAGGCAAAAGGAGCCCCAACTAAGTATTGAGTGCTGTACATGCTCATACTTTTCATGTTCATACTTTTCAGTTGGCCAAGATTTCTAAAAATCCTTTCTTTGTATTGGTCTTAAGTAATATTCTAATTTTCTGAGATACTGAATTTGGGATTTTCCTTAGTTGTCAGTTATAATCTTTAAAATTAAAACAAATAAACATTTGAAATATATCAGTCTGTGTGTAATGAATGAATATAATATACAAGTTTCACTTTTTGAATGGAATTAGTGAAATAAATCAACTTTTTGATGATATTCTAATTATATGACCAGCACCTGTAGATCAGTGGTGCACACGCTTTTGGTGTGAGCGCGAAACCTGCGGGAATGACTAAAATTATGCGCAATACAAGCACTATTTAACCGGAGCGAATGAGACGAGTGAGAGAGAGAGGAGGCGCCCGCGCGGGTGTGTGTCACTTCACCGTGACAGAGAAGAGAGCGAGAACGCGCAGCTGACGTTATTGCCTGTGCTGCTGGTAACAAAACGGATCGGCTCGGAATCTGTAAGAAGTGAGACTGATCGGCCGATCACCGATCTCTGGCCGGTCGATCGGTGCATCTCTATTTAGAATATTACTATTACTGAGTAAAAGTTTTAAAGTATGTCATATTTTTTGTACTTAAGTATGAAAAGTATTTTTTTGATATTAAACGTACTTAAGTATTGAAAGTAAAAGTACAAGTAAATGTAAAATATAAAATGAAAAAATATTAAAAATTGTTCTATACACAGTTTGAGCAGCAAGATTGTGTTCAGTTTTAACTCTTTCTTACATTTTGTTTTCTTTGAATTAAAAAAAATGTTTATTGTAAGTTTTAAATATAAAAAATACTAATATATTAATTATACATTGATCATTCATGTTAATTCATAGTGCGTTATAACTAATGTAAGAGACAACTTTAAAATGTTGAAATTAACAAATGAACAATACTTTTATTAACCTTATTTAATGTTACAAACGGACTCTTATTGTAAAGTGTTACCATTTCATATAAATCCAAACAGTTATGCTTAAAAATTGCCATCATTACACACAAAGGCATAGCATAGGTCTATTATATGTATACTTTTACACATCATTTGCCTGTTTTAGAAAACTTGATGATTATCTAATCAAAATATGTGTTACAGTTAGGGTTGCCAACCGTTCTGTATAATACGGAATCGTCCCGTATTTAAGGCATCAATGAACAGTTTGTCCCGTATTCTCAGGCATACGCTCTAAATTAAGAATTAATCATTCCTTTGAGACAAATTTGCAAACATAGCCGCTTCGCGGAAGGCTTTAAAGGGATAGTTCACCCAAAAATGAAAATTTGATGTTTATCTGCTTACCCCCAGGGCATCCAAGATGTAAGTGACTTTGTTTCTTCAGTAGAACACAAATGATGATTTTTAACTCCGTTGCAGTCTGTCAGTCGTATAATGCATGTCAATGGGAACACAATCTATAAGAGTCAAAAAAACATGCACAGACAAATCCAAATTAAACCCTGCGGCTCGTGACGACACATTGCTGTATGTCCTACGCCTTCCCTATTCAACTTACGGAACGAACGTGGCGCCAGTTCCGTTTTTTCCGTAAGTAGAATAGGGAAGGGTACGACATACAGCGTAAGCTTTTTGAAGAATACGGAAAGCGGAAGCACGTGCAAGGCGATCATTTGTGTTTATAAAGCATATACATTTGTATTTTTTTAGAAAATGACCGATCGTTTCGCTCAGTAGCAGTTTTTGGCACGGGCGAACTGGGGGCGGCACAAGCAGTTAAAAAAAAAATAAATAAAAAATCCTCGGCGCCGCCGCCGCGAAGCGGTTTTCTATTATCTATCATTTCACTGTGTGGGGAATTGGCAAATTGGCGCCCCTGCTTGCTGAGAAGGTGCCGTGCACAGAAGCTGTGTGAGAAGGGGAAAGGGGAGCGGGGCGCGAATCCACTGTATAGAGCAATACTGGAATGGAATGGAATTAGTGGGCTAAAGTCAGTCACACCTCAACTTTCTTCCAAATAATGCACAATTCATTCATAATATTATAAATACAGGCCTATAGTTCCTGCACATTTTTGTTTTTCTGAATTGTGTGAAATGGCTAATAAAAATAGGATTATGTGGTCACCAAGGTGAAATGGTTTAGTCTTGACTTCTGGTCGTGAGTGACAGTGTTGGGGGGATGGGAAATCTGTTGATTGTCGAGTGCCAATGTAGAATTCAATGTAGAACCGCTACTGGTTTCGCTAGATAAGACCCTTATTCCTCGTCTGGTATCGTTTAAAGCCCTTTGAAGCTGCACTGAAACTGTAATTTTGACCTTCAACCGTTTGGGGCCAATTGAAATCCACTATAAGGAGAATAATCCTGGAATGTTTTCATCAAAAACCTTAATTTCTTTTTGACCGAAGAAAGAAAGACATGAACATCTTGGATGACATGGGGGTGAGTAAATTATCAGGAAAATTTTATTTGAAAGTGGATTAATCCTTTAAACTACACCAGAGCGCGTACACACCTCACGCACCGGATGCCGTGCGCAAGGCAGTTGGACATAGTGGTGTATTAGAGGTAAAAAATTATATAAATACTGTTCGGTTTCTTGCACAAACCGATCGTTTCGTGTCTTAGGACATCAATTTGTCGTCACGAGCCGCAGGGTTTAATTTGGATTTGTCTGTGCATGTTTTTTTGACTCTTATAGATGGTGTTCCCATTGACATGCATTATACGACTGACAGACCGCACGGTTGGAGTTAAAAATCATCATTTGTGTTCTACTGAAGAAACAAAGTCACCTATATCTTGGATGCCCTGGGGGTAAGCAGATAAACATCAAATTTTCATTTCTGGGTGAACTATCCCTTTAAGACCAAGCAGACTCCTCTGCCGGCTGGTCGCTCCTGCGTCACAGCGAGCGGGTCTTGCGCTAACGGCAAATCCCTTTCAGTGTTCGCGTTTTGCTTTCAGCAACATTCAGCCACTCAAGAAAACATGCAATCTCCCTGAGGGAAGACGTGATCAAAAAGGGAAGTCGTCTTTCACTATTGCTAATGTTGTGAAATAGAGAAAAAAACATGTTACGCTCATTTAAGTAGCCCTAGGCTATTCTTGGACCTCATTATTGAAACATAAAATAATAAAGTCTCAAGCACCAAAAGCAGCCCATACTAGGCTAATTCTCAGTTCTCTACTTCTCTTTAATTGAAAAATATGCATTTTCATTTATTCATACACGTTGCAACAACATTTAGTTTAAACTTTTAAGTGCCATTATTTAAAAAAAAAAATGCTTTATTGGCTGATATTTCAAAGATGTTCAGTTATTATGCTTTCAAGTTTTATGCCATCTATGTAGGCCTATCTTCCTGACAGTTTTTTTTTAATTATGGTTTTTAATAGAGGTTGATGTTTAATATCCATTGGTGTAGCTATAGATATAGAAAATGGGTAAAATTCAAAAATTTGAACATGAAGCCACATTATATCTATGGGATTGAACCATATTGTAGGGCCTTTAAAATGAAGATTACAAAAGAAAAGTTTAAGAATGAGAATACAGATGGATATTGAGATATCTTTAATACTTTTAGAATTACAGGCACACAAACTTTGGAAAAATACTATTTATGGCACTCAGACAGGAATGTTCAGTTGTGTTGAAAGAAAAAAAAAACGAGATACATTTCTAGTTTCAACATTATTTGTTCTTCAGAAAAATGTGCGACCATTGAAAATGTGTACCAATTTACTCATGAAGGCACATTGAGATCCCTTTCCCTGGGAATTAAACATATTGGGCCTTAAAAATTAAGAAAAGAAAAGTTTGTTAAGAATTAGAATCTAAAAGGATATATTAAGATATCTGTAATATGAGTTACAGAAATGCAAACTTTGGGCGAAAAACACAAGAAGTGCTTTTTGCCATTTTTGAACTGTTGGCATATAATGCAACAAAGATTGCTAATGTCAACAGATTTAACTAACAGGCCTACCAATCTCTGTGTAAAATATGTTGTTCTAAAGTCATTTTACCCCCCTGTAATCTGACTCCAAATCTCAGGTGAAAATTGTAATTCTGACCCCCCTCTACAAAATAGTGAATTACTCAGTAAATATACATCCATTACATTTAACATTTTGGCTTTCTTCTTCACTTATGTTTGTCTTCAGGGGAAAAAAAAAAAAAAGAAAATCAAAAATTTGAAAAGGGAAAGTTTCTGAAATTTGGTTGATTTTGACACGAAATTACCCAAACATGTTTATGTCTGAGAACCTTTTATACATCTTTTATACACATACTTAACTGCAGATACTGAAATTACATACACTGTGTGGTACAGTACAAATATTTTGAGTGTCCCTTATTCTGTCCCTTATTTTCCTATAACGAACCACGACTGTCCCTTATTTTCCTTTCCAGAAGTTGGCAACCCTAGTTACAGTGCCGATAAAAAAAAAGAACTGAAATCGAATACATTTCTGATTTGTTATGTTTCTGTCGCTGCATGATGAGGATACAGTTTAAATATGCAACTTCGCTGGATAACGAACGCATAACAGCGAACAAATGGATATAAACTAATGCAAATTGTATGGTAACAATCGTGACATTAAACAGTTGGTGTTTTTGTCACATTGTTTTAACCGCTTGAGGTACTACTAATGTTAGCATCCTCTCAGCCTCGACGGCAAACATACTACTGTTCTCCACTAATGCAGCATCTAGTCAACAAACTAATTACTTTATAATGGTATGAAATCATGTACTGTAGTGTACACTGTATAACATACCGTTTTGTTGTCTATGTTTTAAATCCGTTTTTGAAGTGTCCCGCTCTGTGCAGCGCGCAGCCTCACATCACGTGTCAAAACAAACTCTTCGAGGCATCAGTGATAGTTTTTATTTCGCCTCTAGAGGCCGCTCTCGTACTGTATAATGACAGCGCACTCTTCTCAGCCGCTCCAGCAACGGACGCAACCCGGAAAATGAAATGAAACGCGGCTGTGCGAGCACTTGTTTGCACATGCTTGCTTGCAGTCTGTGTTCTTCCGACTTTATTTTGTAGTAAGTAACGAAAATGCTTTGGGAAAATGTATCGGAGTAAAAGTATACATTTTATTTAGGAAATGTAGTGGAGTAAAAGTTGACAGAAATATAAAAACTCAAGTAAAGTACAGATTCTCCCAAAAAATACTCAAGTACTGTAACGAAGTATTATTATTTCGTTACATTACACCACTGTTGCCAATGTGTGGACAGCTTGTAACAAAACTTTTTTAAAAAAAACAAGACCTTCCCCTACTTCCTATCCTAGGTTGTCTATGAAAGCCTGTAGACTCATTTTTATGTGAACGATTCGGGACGTTTTTGCAGGGAAAATCAAAATAATGTGCTGTTTACACACGCTTACAATGAATGCTTCAGGATAATGCTGAAAGAGCTATTCTGTACTGTAATGTCAAAAGGGATTAATTCGTCTCTTATAGCCAGATATATAGTCTAAAGTCTCAAATAGATACTTTATAATCAAACTATCTTAAAGGGCTAGTTCAGTAGTTCTACCTTAATATTATAAAGCGTCGAGAATACTTTTTGTGCGCCAAAAAAACAAAATAACTTTTCAACAATATCTAGTGATGGGCCGATTTCAAAACTGATTGGATTCGTAAAGCTCCGAAGCAGTGTTTTGAAATCGACCCATCACTATATTGTTGAAAAGTCGTTATTTTGTTTTTTTGGCGCACAAAAAGTATTCTCGTCGCTTTATAATATTAAGGTAGAACTACTGAACTCACATGAACTGTTTTAAATATGTTTTTAGTACCTTTATGGGTCTTGAAAGAGGAAGTAGCATTGCTGTGAATGCAGGCCTCACTGAGCCATCGGAATTAATCAAAATATCTTAATTTGTGTTCCGAAGATGAACGAAGGTCTTACGGCTGTAGAACAACATGAGGGTGAGTAATAAATGACATTATTTTCATTTTTGGGTGAACTAACCCTTTAACAGCGTAATTTTATCTGTTGACTTGATGCCGACGCAGAGCTTGTGCAAACATGTTTTTTTTTTTTTTCACACTTTAGATTAGAGTCCAGTTCTCACCATTAACTATGACTTTTGCCTCTATAAACTCCTAATTACTGCTTATTAATAGTTAGTAAGCTAGTTAAGTTTAGGTATTGGGTAGGATTAAGGGATGTAGAATAAAGTCTTGCAGAAAAAGCTATTAATATCTGCTTTATAAGTACTAATAAACAGCCAATATCCTAGTAATATGCATGCTAATAAGCAACTTAATAGTGAGGATTGGACCCTAAACTAAAGTGTTACCTTTTTTTATATACATCTTTTTTTCATAATTAGGTGTTATAGCATTTTAGTTAAATTGGTCTACTTTATTGGACTACTTGCACTTGAATTTTTCAAGTTGAATCACGTTAAATCACCTGATGTTTTGAAATGCTCTCAAATGTGGGTAGAACAGTTACACATTCGTTCAGTGGGCGAGATGTACCCGTATACAAGACTGCAGGCTGCTGCTCACCTCAGGGTATCTGTGTCTGTGATTTTCTTCCAGCTCCTTAGCAAAGCTGGATTTGCAGTATCCATCAGTTGAATGCCAAGATGCACAACTGCTCCAACAGCATGACCTTTGCAGAGTGACTGTGTTGAAGTCAAATTTAATGTGAAAGCTGCTGGAATAATGTTGGGGAGGCAAGGCCTGTGGATATCGATGGCTGAGAAAGCGTGTGTATTTGTTAGTATGTGGTGCTTGGGAATGGGTTGTGAAATCTCTGAAACCATATAATTTCCCATTCAATCAGAAACAGATAGTTTGGATGGGTGCTGGATGAATCATTGACCTATTCAGTCTGAAGCCGAGCCAAATGCATTTGGACCGTTCAACCCTTTTCAACAGCTGTTGAACTTCATGGTTAAAACCAATTACAAGTATTATAATTATTTTGAACCTGAACAATCCCTGAAAAGTTTCAGACATTCTGTGAAGATCATAATAATATGCATTATTTATTTTTATACATGTACAATCTTTTTTATTTTTACTTTTTACAAAACTGGCACCAAAAAAACAAAAACAAAAAACCCTCCCCACAGTTTAAGCAGATTTCCAGTCTGTGACTTGCCATTTGGGGATTGTTTTGGACAAACACTTAGGCAAGCAGCAGCTAGAACCTGTGGATGATTACTTTACCAAAGCAGGGCCTGTCTGACTATTCCACCCCGACTACTCCACCCACTTATTTACTCTGGCCTAGTGATCTCATGCGCGATTACATTACAGAACCTGTCCTGGACTGCCAAATGGTACAAGGAGTGTCAAGAACATACACAGCTTGAATTAAAGTATTCTCCTCTCACCTCGCCATAGTCTCACGAAGATTGTCCAACTTAATTGTGTTTACTGCCAACAAGAAATAGAAAATACCATTAGCACATTACTAAATTCACACATTAGTAAGTGCTTCTTTCAACACGCACTTCCTGTTTGAATCACTTTTCTGCAAGCTTTCAGAAATGTGACGTCCATAGAACTTTTACTTCACTTTTCTGTTCCTATCTGAATAAAATATAAAAAATATATAAAACATGAAAAAATGTAAAAATTTGGAACATAATGGGACAAATAATTGAATGAATGTGATCACATGACTTTAAAACATTATGGAGCATGATTTAAAAATGTTTTTGGACTGTAACTTGTTTGATAATATGTTTGAAAAACTATTATTTTATCTAACATTAGCATACAATTATAACATAAATTTGCATGAAAAGTTGCATTCCCCTCCCCTTGTATCACCTAAAATGGTGATTTTGACCATTGTCACCTTCAGGTCTTGAAGCTCTTGGCCGAAAAAACACAACATAATCTGTTGAACTGATGTTCAGTTTATTGCGCTTTTTTAATGAGCTTGATTTAGTGACCAAAAATGTAATATTTTGATAGTTAAAATTGTATTATATAATATTTAATATGTAACGGTATCAATTCTGCCATTTCTGTTTTCTATATTGGTGTTTAAAACTTTTTAAATGATCAGATTTTGGTAACGCGGTTGTGAAATAACTAGAAAATAAAAGAATTAAAATAAAATTGTTAATTTATAATTTAGTTTGACCTCCTGAGGTTAAGCACTTCCTTCCACTGACCATTTGTTGACCATTTGAGTTTTAGGCCCTTGATTGTACCCCATTTGTTGGGAGCGAATTATATTTTCATATACATTTTTATTTAAATGTATATAAATACTGTTGGTCTGCAATACATTGAATGTTATTAGTCTAATTTCATGTGCAGGAAATATGTAGGACGTTTACTTGCTTTTGATAGAGGAGACTTCCAAGTACGCTATTTATTTCCCCAAGTAAAGCTAGTGTTGCATGTGAGTAAATAATAATATCACACAAAAAACGAACAGTGTTGTGATTAAGTTGCCTGACAGCAAAGTATTGCGAACTTATGCTAAATTCTCAGTCCTGGACACTTATCCCGGGTGTCGGGTAGTCATTCAAACTTATTTCTCCGCCTCTTCCACTTCATTTTCTTGGGACGTGTGAGTGTGTGCGTGTGCAGTGAAAGTGAACGGTCTGCCCAGCTCATTCACTCCAAACTCATCACAGTCCACGCACACAGCGACACTGACACTCTCAAAGCCCGTCTGTCCTTCACAATTCCTGCTTCTGTTTCAACGGGAAGGGGGAAAACCAGTCGTTTTTCTCTCCATTTCACCTTTCCGCGGGCATGCATCAGCACGGTGGCGGGCACCGGGAGGGCTGCTGGAGTCGCGCGTGGATAAATGTTTGCAGATGCACTTTATATTTATTTCTAGTATTAAGCCTGGAGCGGAGCACCGTGCACTCAGGTAAGAAACATTCACGCTTTATTTATCACTTTTTTTATTATTATGTCTTTGCCCTTTTTTCTGACTTCTTTGTTTTCGTGATTATTGAAGAGTTTTGTGAATTAGAAATAATACCAATAATGAGGCTTGGTTTTATTTGGGGTGCTGTTGTGTTATGTTGGCTCCGGGTGCACTGATGTGAAGGAATGCCACGAAAGTCCAAACTCTGAGTGGAACCAGATGTGAGAAGAAGAAGAGAGAACAGGGGGAGGGGAGTGCGAGCGCTGCTGGTGTGGATATTGATTCTAGTTATTCGAATCATTTGAATCGATTCACTAAGAGAATCGTTAACTGGTTCGTTTATTGATGCTTTCTGCAGGTTACGTAGTTACGCCAGTAGGTGACGACAATGCCCTTTGGTGTGTTATTTTTGAGTCACTGAATCGTGTTGTCAACTGATTCGTTATTAAGCATCAAGTCGTTTTAGATGCTTTATTAAAAATTGCATGATTATACAAAAGACTATAGATATAGAAAGATGGTTCACTCCTATTAGTTATGAATGGGAGAAACTGCAATGCGCAATATGGCGGAATACCTAAGTAAAAGAGCCAATGGCTAATTAATAAAGTCATTGCGTCACTGCAGCTGCCGTTAGAAGTTCCGGTTCCCATAGAAACCTGAGACTCGCGCTTAGGACTGCACATGCGCATTGGCTAGTCTGGCCTGAAAAATAAGCTTTTTTAACGCTATTTGAGCATAAGAAACAACATTCATGGGACATTTTGTGTCAGATTTTGTTGCTGATTTAAAATATGTTAATTAATTGTGAGTTCGCCAAGCAGTTTTTGAGATTTCAGGATTCCTCCATTCAAATCGATAGGACTTGGTCTTGGATGCCCGAAATAGCTGTCCGGAGGCGTTGCAAATATGGCCGTCGAGTGAACAGACTTTCCTTGAAAGGGACTTTGGTTATACTAGGGCTAGGCTATAAAGAAGAAACTCTAGAAATGACATTTAAACATCATAAGCATTTCATACCATACCTGTAATTTTTTTCCTTCATTTTGTCAACTGCTTGGCATAATTTCTTTGTAGCCTATTAAACTGTAGAAATAGGATGTGGTTTGCTTCTGAACAAGATGTCTCATTCGTTCATTTCCTGCACAAACGAGTGTCTTGTTAAATGCTGTTTCTGTCTCGTTCATGAAGTCCAAATAAGTCCAACATTTGACTCGTTCTGTTAGTCTAATAAAGTTTATGCTCCTTTAGAGCCCGAACTCTAATGCTGTTTGCTCATAGGCCTACCATATTCAGTCATTAAAGGCAGGAAAGCACTCGAACGATTCTCTGAACGATTCAGTGCCTGAATGTAACGATTCGATTCGTTCACTCAAAAGATTTGTTCAGAAAACGTATTTATTCATAGACGACGCAACACCATTAGGCACTTGTTTTATGTTTTATAGCGCAACTTTAGTGGGCGAAAGGACATTTTGAATTATAAAGGGACAGTCGTTATGCCTGTTTGCAGAAGTATGTTCTTGGTTTCTCACTGCTCTGTTAACCTGTGTTCTCAAGCGCTTGATTCTCACCCGTAAGCAGATGTGCCCTAAATATCCGGTTACACAATAACGAGCCTCAGCTGAGGGCTGTCTGCTTCTCGGGGGTCTTGTATACTTTTTAGTGCTTCTCTCAACTTCACAGTCCAGCAAAGACAGGATAGGTTTTTGCACCTCTGTGCCAGGGACTGTCACATCTCTAATAAAAAGGGGAAAAAAGTTTTGAAGAACAGAGCAGGATTTTTAAACAGGCTAAAATTCGTCACCAAAGACCCGACACCCAATTCCTGTAGGAGATGTAATTATGAATCAATAATTCTTAGCATGGGAAGCTGGAAGTTTTCTTATTCTCTCTTGTAGCTCTTAAAATGGTAATATTGGCTCATCTCTGGTCTTGAGCTTTTTGACTAATCACACAACATAATCTGTTGATTTTTTTTTTTTTTTATTGTAGTGAATTTTTTTTAATTCAGTAGTTTTATTGATCAATTTTAGCATTTCAGTCCTTAAAATTTTATATTTAATTTTTTTTTAAGTATTTAAAATAAAATTTGTTGAAATTCTGACCATTTGTTGCTTCAGATTTATATTTGTTTCTAGCAGATTTATTATCCATTATGGTCAAAGATCATTTTTTAAAATGTATTATTCATGCATTTTGGCCTTTTGACACTTATAATGTTTATAATATTTGACTACTATTATTATAATAATTTGCAGCTGGTTTTTTCTCTTACAATTTTTTGTTAATTATTGATTTTTTTTATTTTTTTTTATTGATTATTGATGTCTCCTTGAGGAGACTCTTATATCAGACCTGTTTCTGCCTCATTTGGGGTTTGATCTCAGGTCAGAGCTCTGACTAGGTTGAGGGCTCAGTAACGGGAGCTGAGAAACAAATACCAGCCGGAATTTCCTGTGTGTTGGTCAATCTCTGTGTTTACAGAATAAAAGGATAATCTATACAAAACCCTGACCTCTCTCTGCACCCTTCCGTTTGCTCCCTCACTCCTTTTTTTCCTCCCTGTCTCCCTGCTGGCTTGTTACCTTCCTTCCCCCAACTCCATCTCTCTCTCTCATATTGTATCCCTCACTCATTACCCTCCTCCAAAAAGGGGAAGGGAGAAACAAAAATACATCTGTCATAATAATAAACGTTTAGCTTTGGTAGCTTAGAATCAGGGTTCAGGAAAACCACATACCACCACATGAGCTCACACTAAGACTTCAGTCCCCCCCAATGAGTGCCTGTTTCTTCTGCCTTTTCCATTTCGTGGTGTCCTTTGTATTTTGTCATGGGGATTACACTCTAAATTCAGGAGGCATCGACTAGTTTCTAATATGTTGGCGGTAGTACAGAAGTATGTCAAAGTATAGAATCACTGTTTTTTTTTTTTAATATTAGTAAAAATCAAGCATTTTTTATTTTTTAAATGATTGTGATCAATTTTTGATCAATCAACCATTCATGTTGAGAAAATAGTATGTAAAATAAGCCTCCATTGCATGTGGACAATTTTTAGTACATCTTTTCATTAGTACATTGTATTGCATTACATATTAGCCTATTATCAGTCACCATGCAAATTAGAAAGCCAGTATTGGTCAGACACCAATCAGAACATAGTTAATTTCTAAGATAACAACATTCTTCCTCAAGTAATCGATTAGTTGTTGCCTGAGGTGGAATATCAAAATTTTAGCGACGTTTCCTGTTTTAGTCAGCCTTCAGCTCACGAGGTATAACTGTTTCAGATGGTAATCTTGCATCAGATCTGTTTTACCAGCGCCTAGACCAAATTTAAATAACAATTCATCGGAAACATTCCACAGACTGTGATGAAGAGACAATTTTCGCCCACACTAGTCATATCGATGTCATCATCAGCATTATGTAATCAGTGATCGCAAAAACAATTTGTTTAGCTGTGCAGCATCATCTGTGCCATGATATGTTCTCATCTCTACCATCTGGAAGAAGGTGGTTTTATGGAGCATTCATGCCAAAACCACAGCCTGAAAAAAGAGTTCCTTCCTGTAAGCTGTCAGCCTACTCAATAACTGTTCGAAAACCTTGTAATGGATGGCATTCTGCCTCACAGTGCTCTAACTGTAACATCAGACAAATCATCGATAGCTATGCACTTCTCTTTAATTACTAAACCAATGCTGATTTACAGATAATTTTTTATGTTTAATAAAAAAATGTTAACACTGCATGCTCTTTGCATGCATTATTATGGCTCATGTGACATCCTGTGCCAGCTGTCATGGTATTTTTGTTGAATGTTATGCAGTATTTCTGGAAGTAAGCAGTCATTTAGCAGATGCTTTTATCCAAAGCAACAATCCCCTGAAGCAACCTTGTTTTAAGTAACCTGCCTTGCTCAAGGGCACATTGATTATGATAGTTATTTGCTTTAGGCTTTCTTTTTTATGAATTTACAGTTTTAAGTGTCATTATTATTATTATTATTATTACTACCACTATTACTACTGCTGCTGCTGCTTTTTTATTTATTTTTATTCATTACATTTTATTAGGCCTACACTGAGAGAAAGATTAGTAGTAGTAGTATTATTAATGCTTTTTAAAATTTTATTTATATTTTTCATTTTTATTCACTTCTTTTTATTTGGCCCTTTAATTAGAAAAATGAAAGTAAACTAATTATTATTATTATTATTACTACTATTACTACTACTACTATTATTACTATTAATATTATTAATGTTTTTATTTATTTAAAAAAATAATGAGAAAAATAAACTGATAGTAATATTATTTTAAATGCTTTTTATTTTAATTTATTTATTTGAAAAAAAATGAGTAGGTTTATTATTATTAGTAGTAGTAGTAGTACTAGTACTAATAATGTTTAAATTTATTTTATTATTATTATTATTTATTTTTATTGTGCATTAAAACAGAGTAAGATCGACTTTATCATTTAATTATATATTTAGTTTCAAACTAAACCTGAAAATGTATTCCTGACCTGATTATCAAAAATATTTGATCAGAGATTGTGATCATAAACATTGTCATGTATATTTGTTTTCGTTATTCAAACGCCTATTATTAGTCATCTCAGTAAAGCCCTGTTTCATTGTGAAGACATTAGGATGATGCTCAAGAAATGTCTGAGCCTGCTTCGCCCTTTATCTGTCAGAAGTGGAGAGAAACGCTTTGATGTTTGTGTGAACGCGCATGTCTTTACCTTCCTTCCTCCTGAAGTATGTCTCCCCAGGGTCTTACCTCCACCAATTATATGACTCACTCAGATCACATGATGCCCTCAAATTCTTCTGCTGTTTTGCAGGAAGACGGAAAGACTTGTTTTAATCCTGGTTTGTCACGGATTGCATGTCATTAATAAGTGGAATCAGGACCTCATGGAAAGAATTGTCCTAGCTGGATTTGTTCACATTTTAAACTCTTGTTATTTTACATCTCACAAGTTAGACACTTGATAGGATTTTTCCATAGGTGATGTGTTGCCAGGTCCTGGTAAAAAGCATCCAAATACTTTTTCAGGGCCACTGTAGATATTTATCTTTTAAAAAGCTCTGATTATCTCTATTTTACATTGTTATAGAGCTTCTTAACATTTTTTTTTACAGCATGCTTACTTATGGAAATATATGTCTGAGCATTGCTTGGTGATATTCGGAAAGTCTCCCAGGGTCTCAGTAAACATTTTTTGTCTCTCTTTTGTTTGTTTTTGGAGTGATCCCATTTCCCATTCCCCTGCTTTAGAACTACTCTGTTTGGAAACACAGCTGTTTGTCTCGGGTCTCTCTTCAGGCTCTCTTTCCTTTGCTCTGATTTTCTTTCTCTCTGACGTTGTGGTTGTAACCTTGCATTCCCCCCTGCAGGAATGAGAGGGTGCACGAGAGAGACAGATAAAGAGAGAGAAAAGCAGAATGAAAGTATAAAAAGAAACCAGACTGGCTTTCGGGAACGCTGCCGGGTTTTGGCTCTTCAGCCGTCTATTTGACTCTCCTCCTAGCCATCTCTTTTCCTTTTCCTTCTCTCACTAAAAAACACATATATAGTCAAATACCAATATATTTGTCTATTCTTACTGCAATGTGAGTACAGCAGCTCTATAATGTATGACATGCAGGCAAGGAAGTTCTTCCTCAAAAAATTTAGATGAGAAAATAATCGACAGTACAAAAGGAAAACAATATTGTGAAATATGAGATTAAACTCAGTGACACCAGTAAATAAAGTTTAACAGCAGTAATTACCTTGTCAACAGGATAATACCAACTATTATGTTTGCAGCTGATACAAATCATTGAAACAATTCATCCACTCGGATATCATCACTTTCTTTCATGTCAGAATCAAAAGTACATGATTTGTGAGTAGTTATTTGTTGCTGTGTCATTACAGTGATTTTTAAACGATGTAACATGTTTATTAACATGTTTGTGATATATACATTTAATATATTTTAGTATAAATTTAATACATTTTAGTCCAGTGTAAATGTATACACTACTGTTCAAAAGTTTAGGGCCGGTAAGTATTTTTTTTTTAAGAAATTAATACTTTTATTCAGCAAGGATGCATTAAAATTAAATTAAAACAACATTAAATCAATCAAAAGTGACAGTAAAGACATTTATAATGTTACAAAAGATTTCTATTTCAAATAAATGCTGTTCTTTTAAACTTTCCTTTCATCAAAGAATCCTGAAAAAATGTATAACAATTTCCACAAAAATATTTCAACATTGATAACAATAAGAAATGTTTCTTGAGCAGCAATCATCATCATCATATTAGAATGATTTCTGAAGGATCATGTGACACTGAAGACTGAAGTAATGATGCTGAAAATACTGCTTTGTCATCACAGGAATAAACTGCATTTTAAAATATATTAAAAATGAAAGCAGTTATTTTAAATTGTTATAATGTTTCATAATATTACTGTTTTACTGTATTTTTGAGTAAATAAATGCAGCTGTGGTGAGCACTATAGATTCTTTCAAAAACATAAAACAAATCTTTTTGACCCCAAAACATTTGTAGAACAATGTATGTACATCTTTATGGAGAAAAAGAAAAAAAAAAAAAAAAAAATTATATATATATATATAAACACAGAGAGGTTGTTTTGCCTCCTCATTTCAGAATACCACGAACCACTGATGGGTGCTTGAGAGTTCTCAGTTATAATGTGTGTGTTCACAAAAAAAGAGGAAGACTGCCAATGCGTTCTCTCGTGGCAGTTTCTGTTGCACATTTTTGTTTTGTTTTTGTTAATTACTATCTATTTTCAGTCAGATATATGATGTGTTTTCTAAAACCGAAGCACACACAGAATGTAACCTGAAGCTCCAGATTTCCCCCAAACAATTACTTTTCACCTGTAATTAAATCAGTGTTTTACAATGAAGGCCAGTCAAAGCACATAAAAACTTTCTGTGGGATTGTTTGAGCAGGATTTGTGCTTTGCTTGTGTTGGCTGTGATCTACTTGATTTTGTTGAACATATGAGTGGGTGAAAGAGAATCAAAAGGGGTTTGCTTATCCTACTGCTTTAATAATATACTATGAAAATAGCTGTGAGACAGAAACGGTTTTAGTCACATGACATTGAGAGTTTGACGGAAATTGTTTCTGTCGGATCAGTCATTTGGCTTAATGGTGGGTAAAATCATTAAAAAACCTCTGTAAATGTCTATGCTTGGCATTAAAACGTTAATGATCTTTCCATATTTATAATTACAGGGTTATCAGATGTCTCTTCTACAATATGTCAAGCTAATAACTCTTGTCTCTCTCTTTCTGCAACAGCACATACAGATGAATCGGACACTTTCGCGTTTTTCCACGAGGGAACGCTGGGCTGCTTGGGGGTACGAGATCACATGCTCTACCTCTCCTCTTCCTGCAAGAGTGACGCCCAGCTTTGGAAGTGGGTGACCAGGGGGCGGCTTTTCAACATTGGCTCCTCCCTCTGCTTGGGCATCACTGTGGGCAACGTGAGCACATTTGGCAACAAGTCACCACTGGGCGTGTTTCGGTGCGACTACGAGCCTCCGCGAGTGCGCTGGACCTGGAGCTGCAGCAAGTTCTTGGAGACACTTGAAACTTATTTGCCCTCCCCTAAATTACTCCTCAACAGCGGCAATGTCTCAGTCGCTGACTCCCCGCCTGCAAGATCCCCCTCCCAAAAGTTCCTGTGGCGAGTCTATGATGATCAAGACCTTTGCGCCAAGTCATACCGAGGTAATCACATTAAATGTTGTTGTTTCTTTTCTCTCTTTCTCACAGTTACACAATATCCTAACTCGTAATTTGTCTGTCCACACTGAAGCAAATCACAGCCAATCAGAACATATTTCATGTTTAAAGGGTTAGTTCACCCAAAAATGAAAATTCTGTCATTAATTACTCACCCTAATTTCGTTCCAAACCCGTAAGACCTTCATTCATCTTTGGAACACAAATTTAAGATATTTTTGATGAAATCCGAGAGCTTTCCGATCCCCATAGAGAGCAAACGCAATTACCACTTTCAAGGCCCAGAAAGGTAGTAAAGACATCCTTAAAATAGTCCATGTGACTACAGTGGTTCAACCTTAATTTTATGAAGCGAAAACAGTTATGCTGCCTCCTAAATTTTTGCGGAAACTGTGTTAATTTTTTTTCTGGATTCTTTGATGCATAAAAAGGTCAAAAAAGCAGCATTCATTTGAAATAGAAATGATTTGTAACATTATAAATGTCTTTACTGTCACTTTTCATCAATTTAATGAGTCTTTAATGAGTCCTTGCTAAATAAAAGTATTAATTTGTTTCAAAAATAAAAAAAATATAAAATAAATAAAAGTCTTACTGACCCCAAACTTTTGAATAGTAGCATACAGCTATGTGAAGCATGATTTTTGGACCAACGAGATTGCATTGTGGGCTGGGCAACCAAGCAATCAACAAAATGTCCAGCCTCTTGTCGCAGATGGTTTGGAGAAATACTCAGATTTACATGACTTTTATCATTTGTCGCTGTCACACATGGTTAGGACATTGTGTTTTAGAAAATATTGAAATGAAAGGGGGTGGAAAAAAGAAATGATAAAAGGATCAAGAGAGGATTATTTTAAAAAATGAAACAAAGGGTAAGGGAAGGTAGTCTGGACAGAGGAAAGGACATTTAAACAAGGCCACATGTCTTTTGGACCTAAGTGATATTTAGATTTTCTCCATGTTTGTGGAGTTTTTGGATTGGATTTGGATCCAAATTTGGATCAGCTAGTCACCAAAAATGAAGCCAATTAAAAAGTCTGGTCTGTGTTTGTATACAGTGCTGAGGCCCAGTCGTCTCTCAGTCTGAGTCTCATCAGACAATCTGTCTCTTAGTGACTAATTTACATCTCAAATCACAGTCATTCATTACCCCACAGTAGTTTCTTACATGTATTTTTAGGTCATAACATTACTGATGGTCATTGTGGTTTTATAGTAGGCTAAAGAGTCATTATATTTTTAAAATTTCATGACATTTGGTTATGTTAGCGGTTCTTGAACGTCTGCTTTCTTCTGCCCATGTTGATGGAGCTTGTGCTTTGATGCTACTGAATCTAGAGCACCATGGCTAAACAAATGATGTTTCAGCTCAGTTGTGAGATTCAGTCCCAATTGAATGTGATGAGAGAGAGAGAGATACTGAGTGCCACAAAATAATACAAAACAACAACAATAATAACACAATAAATACAGTAGACATACACTATATTGCTAAAAGTATTGGGACACCCCTCCAAATCATTGAATTCAGGTGTTCCAATCACTTCCATGGCCACAGGTGTATAAAATCAAGCACCTAGGCATGCAGACTGCTTCTACAAACATTTGTAGTACAAACATTAGTGGTATCATAACAAAGTGGAAGCAATTGGGAACAACATCAACTCAGCCACGAAGTAGTAGGCCACGTAAAATCACAGAGCGGGGTCAGCGCATGCTGAGGCGCACAGTGCGCAGAAGTCGCCAACTTTCTGCAGAGTCAATAGCTACAGACCTCCAAACTTCGTGTGGCCTTCAGATTAGCTCAAGAACAGTGCGTAGAGAGCTTCATGGAATGGGTTTCCATGGCCGAGCAGCTGCATCCAAGCCTTACATCACCAAGTGCAATGCAAAGCGTCGGATGCAGTGGTGTAAAGCACGCCACCACTGGACTCTAGAGCAGTGGAGACGTGTTCTCTGGAGTGACGAATCACGCTTCTCTGTCTGGCAATCCGATGGACGAGTCTGGTTTTGGCGGTTGCCAGGAGAACGGTACTTGCCTGACTGCATTGTGCCAAGTGTAAAGTTTGGTGGAGGGGGGATTATGGTGTGGGGTTGTTTTTCAGGGGTTGGGCTTGGCCCCTTAGTTCCAGTGAAAGGAACTCTTAATGCTTCAGCATACCAAGACATTTTGGACAATTTCATGCTCCCAACTTTGTGGGAACAGTTTGAGGATGGCCCCTTCCTGTTCCAACATGACTGCGCACCAGTGCACAAAGCAAGGTCCATAAAGACATGGATGAGCGAGTTTGGTGTGGAGGAACTTGACTGGCCTGCACAGAGTCCTGACCTCAACCCGATAGAACACCTTTGGGATGAATTAGAGCGGAGACTGAGAGCCAGGCCTTCTCGCCAACATCACTGCCTGACCTCACAAATGTGCTTCTAGAAGAATGGTCAAAAATTCCCATAAACACACTCCTAAACCTTGCGGAAAGCCTTCCCAGAAGAGTTGAGGCTGTTATAGCTGCAAAGGGTGGGTCAACTCCATATTAAACCCTACGGATTAAGAATGGGATGTCATTAAACTTCATGTGCACGTAAAGGCAGGCATCCCAAAACTTTTGGCAATATAGTGTATCTTTCTATAGCATTGTCCTTGCTGGTTGCACGTAAAAACAAACATATAGCAAGACCAGAGTAGTCTGATTCATGAACAAATGACTCTTAAAAGCCAATTCTTAATGAATCATTCTCCACCTCATGAGATATTGGTATACTTCAGACTTGAGTCTTAAATCAGTATTTAAACTAACTGGTTGTTTATATGTTATTGTATGGTTAAAGATACACCTTCAGCACAGAAAGATACTGTGTATTATACACATCCAAAACATAGTTGGAATACAATAATACTTTATTTAAAAAATATTATTACAAAAATATAGCAACAATTATTTTTGCTTAGTGTATATATATTTATTGGCGGGCTTAAAAAGACCTAGCAGAACTGTCAATGGAACTGTTTAGGAAACAGGATCATTAATTGGAATGGCAACTGGAACTGTTAAAGTCCTTCAGAAGAAGACACTTCACACACAGCACAGATTCCTCTTCTCTCTTTCCTCTCACCTCTGCGTTTCTTGGTCTCAGTGCTGTGGCGGGTCGTTCCTTACAGAAATTTGCCACTGACATATGCCAACAAAGAACTGTTTTTGTGTGTGTGTGTGTGTGTGTGTGTGTTTGCATATACAAGAATGAAACTGCGTAAGTTCTGAAAGTTCAACTGAGAGAGAAGTTTTTGGAAGTGAATATGTGTTTTTATCGAGAGTGTCCTACTTTTCCACATCTCTGAACTACAGCAGTGGTAGAACTGTAACACAACTACACACTCTCTCTCGAGTCTGACATGTGTTCTCTGTTTTTCCTATGAAGTTATCTTCTTTTTGTCTTAGTAACTCATCTCTCTCACTTCCTTCACATCTCCCCCTCCTCTCTTTTTGTTGACTGAGAGCTAATCTGTACAGTCAGACAGAATGCCCAGGGGTTTCTATAGTAACAGCTGCATTCCAACAGAGGGGCAACTGAGAGGAAGAAAGTGTGAAAATGCAAAGAGGGAAGGAGAGGGGCGGGTTAATAGTTCAAGAAGGGAGGCAGAAGTTTCACATAGACATGAACTGACTATTAAGTATCAAATATTTCACTGCATCTATCTATCTATCTATCTATCTATCTGTCTGTATATCTGTCTGTATATCTGTCTATGTATCTATCCGTTTGTCTGTCTATCTATCTGTCTGACTGTCGCTGTGTAAATTTATATGTGAACCACAAGCCACAAATGTGCATTCACACACTGCACACATACCTGTGGTGAAGGAGTCGAGTGTGGCGTTCGGGCGTTTCTTGCAACGCCACACTCTATCTATCTATCTGTCTGTCTGCCTGTCTATCTATCTATATATCCGTTTGTCTGTCTGTCTGTCTATCTATCTGTCTGTCTATCTGTCTATCTATCTATCTGTCTGTTTATCTATATGTCTGTCTGTGTATCTATGTCTGTCTGTCTATCTATCTCTCTGTCTGTCTATCTATCTGTTTGTCTGTCTGTCTATCTGTCTGTCATTCTGTCTATCTATCTGTCTGTCTTTCTGTCTGTCTATCTATCTGTCTATCTATGTCTGTCTATCTATCTGTCTGTCTATCTATATATCCGTTTGTCTGTCTGTCTGTCTATCTGCCTATCTATCTGTCTGTCTATTTGTCATTCTGTCTATCTATCTGTCTATTTATCTATATGTCTATCTATCTATCTATCTATCTATCTATCTATCTGTGTATGACAATGCACAATTTTAGTGGTATTACAACCTATTTTAACAGTTATGTCTGGCCACATAGTCTGACTGCCAGGTCACATTAACATAGAGCAAGTTCTTCTGGGATAACTACTTTATGGTGGAAAGGATTGTTGTATAAACTTGTAAAAAAAAAAAAAAATAGTAGATGACAATAAAATGTGCAGCTTTTATATTTTCATGATAAAACATTCCCTCTCCTCTTCTACATTTACATTTATTAATTTGGCAGACATTTGTATCCATATTCAAGCTTTATATTTATAATTATCTGTCTTCCCTGGTAATCAAGAGTGTTTTCTGGAGTTAGGGTTCCCATGTTTCTCTGTCTCTTCTTTTTCATAGAAATCTACACTATCCAAGGAAACTCTCACGGCAGCCCATGTTACTTCCCCTTCCTGTATGATGGCCAGTGGTTCCACAGCTGCACCAGCGTGGGCAGGGAAGATGGCTTTCACTGGTGCGCCACTACTCATGATTACGGAAAGGACCAACGCTGGGGCTTCTGCCCAGTAAAGAGTGAGTGAATTCAGCTGAATCCTGTTCATGTCATCCACAGACCTGACCTGTTAAATTCAGGACATTCTTTCACTGTTTTAGTCTGGCAGCTGGAATGTGAGACTACTGTACATCATTGAGCACACATTCCTGCTCACTAAAATGCATCCCTCTCTCTTTCCGAAGGTTCCGACTGTGAGACGTTTTGGGACATAAACCCTTTGATGGATAACTGTTACCAGTTTAACTTTCAGGCCACGCTGTCTTGGAGTGAAGCACGAACCAGCTGCCAACAGCAGGGAGCAGACCTGCTCAGCATCACTAAAGTAGAGGAACAAATCTATATCAATGGTGAGAGACAGATAGAAATAAACATGATTACTTTATTCAAATTATTTGGTTTGGAAAGGGATTAAGAAGGATTCTGGTAAATGCAGAAAAACAAGACCAGAATTGCTACTCTCACTTTTGTTTAAAACTCTGTGGAATGTGTTTATAAAGTATGTGTGTACTGTAGGTTTGCTAACTGGCTACAGTGCCACCCTGTGGATGGGTCTGAATGACTTGGATCTCAATGGTGGCTGGCAGTGGGCTGACTCCGCCCCTCTCAAATACCTAAACTGGGAAGCAGGTGAGGCCACACCCTCATATAACCACATCCACCCTGATACTGAATTAGTAGAACTTTAGCTATTGAAAATAGCAGCAACTTTTTATTTATTATGTGGCTCTCTATATGATTCTGGACATTTGAAGCATTCTGCAGTCAAATATTTTCATATAATGACACCTACACTGTTTAAGTTTAGATACATCTAGTTTCATAACTGTGGTAGTTTCATGTCTTTTGTAGTACTTTACAGTTTTCTTCTCACATACAGTAATTCAGTGATTTCAACTAAAATCAATGATGAAATCAAATAATAAGAAATGTATCAAATGATTTCTGAAGAATCATGTGACACTGAAGGATTGGAGAAATGATGCTGAAAATTCAGCTTTGACGTCAGAGGAATAAAGTACATTTTATAATATAATCAAATAGAAAAAAAGTTTATTTTAAACTGCAATAATATCTCACAATATTATTGTTTTTACTGTATTTTTAATTAAATGAATGCAGTCTTGGTAAGTATAAGAGACTACTTTCGAAAACATTTAAAAAGTCTTACCGACCCCAAACTTTTGAATGGTATTGAATTTATTATTTACTTGTTTGTATACTTGTTAGTTTAAGTAGCCGTGTAATAAGTGGGGTAATGTGCAGTCAGCAGGTCATTATTTACCCCCTGATAATGACCAGTGATCAAACAGTAAACCAATAATGACCAGCTGACTATATATTTGATATGAAACTTTTTTACTTTATTAAACTTTAACCCTTTTTCTGCATTGTTCTGCTCTCTTTAGAGCTCTTGGTAGTTTTTATTTTATTTGGCACAGAAGATATAAAAGAGCTCATTTGCATTTCTGTTAGGAAGGATGTGTTATTATCTTGTGTGTGTGTTGTAGAAATGCCAAGCTATGACGAGGAGGAAAACTGTGGCGTGATCAGCACTGATGCTCAGGGTCGCTGGAACAACCGGGACTGTTCAGTAGCTCTGCCTTACATTTGCAAGAAACGCCCGAACGCCACACTCGACCCCTTCACCACAGGTATGTGTGCAGTGTGTGAAGGCACATTTGTGGCTTGTGGTTTACATATAAATTTACACAGCGATGTTACCACTGCTTACACTTATACTTTAAAAGATTAAATATGCTTTGATTTATTTCAGAAGTAAACCTTGTCAGGCCCAGCCATGCAATTTGAGTATCTTGACCCAAAATTGCATGTTTTTTTGCATGCCTTGGAGATTTTAGTTTGGATTCTGCTGATCTACCTGAAAGTCTGCTTTGTTCTCGAAGATTTCACCTGTGTCTGTGTGTGAAACAGACTCCTGGGCAGATGACGGGCGGTACCAGTGTGATGTAGGCTGGCAGAACTTCCAGGCGGGCTGCTATAGGCTGAACTCAGACAACCTGGACTGGAGCTCCGCCCACAAAATGTGTCAGAAGATGGAGGCTAACCTCGTTAGCATCCACACCCTCCCAGAGCTCGAATTTATCACTAAGCATATGAAGAAAGGTATGCTAATGCCCATTTATAAATATACAGAGAAGATTTTCTATATCAGTATTTTAGTCTTTTCAGTAAAAACAAGAAATTGCCTTTTTTGTTGAGCATAAACCGCACTAAATTTTGTACATTTTGCACATTAAAAATAAAATATATAATAATTATAATAATTAAAAAGCAAAAAAAAACAAACAAAAAAACAAGCTTAATATTTTATATAATTTGGCACAATCTCCATGATGTTTCAGACTCTCTCTCTCTTCCTGTCTCTCTTAGACATAGAGGAGTTGTGGATTGGTCTACATGATACAGCTATGCAGATGAACTTTGAATGGACGGATCGCACTCCAGTCATCTTCACTTACTGGCATCCGTTTGAACCCAACAATTTCCGAAGTGTTAACGAGGATTGTGTCACCATCTGGGGTCCTGTGAGTATATATTATATATGTGTGTGTATACACGGTATATAAAAAAGTTTGGGGTCAGTGGTCACTTTTATTCAGCAAGGACACATTATGTTGATCAAAAGTGACAGTAAAGACTTTTATAATGTTACAAAATCTTTCTAATTCAAATAAATGTTGCTCTTTTGAATGTTCTATTCATCAAAGAATCATGAAAAAATACATCAGTTTCCACAAAAATATTAAGCAGTACATACGTTTTCAACATTGGTAATAAGAAATGTTTCTTGAGCATCAAATCATCATATTAGAATGATTTCTGAAGGATCATGTGACACTGAAGACTGGAGTAATGATGCTGAAAATACAGCTTTGCAATCATAGGAACAAATTACATTTAAAAATGTATTAAAATAGAAAACCATGTAATTTTAAATTGTAATAATATTCAACAATATCATTGTTTCTTTTGTATTTTTGATCAAATAAATGCAACAAGTATTAAAAAAATCTTTTTTATAGTATAATAGTATATATAATGGTATAGTATATACTTTTTAATAAAAGTATTTAAAAAAAAAACTTTGAACGGTAGTGTAGAATAAGCTTAATTGTCAAGAATATATATAACAAAATATAATTTTGGAGTTAAATATACAGATGTGTTCTTGGCAGGTTTTTTTGGGATTCACCCATAGTGTGTTTCAGTTAAAGATATACCCCTGGTTTCACAGACAAGGCTTAAGTTAGTCCCAGACTAAAATGCATGTTTGAGTTTATTTTAACTGAAAGCAACTTGTACCGACATATCTTAAAATATGCTAGCACCATTGTTTTGTCTCAAGATGCACACCAGTAATGTTTTTTTTCTAGTGAACGTTTATAAAAGCTACTTAAATACCCTAACTGAACTAAGGCCTAATCCTGGCTTAGGCTAAGCCTTGTCTGTGAAACCGGGCCATAGTGTTTCAAACCTTATCCTTTTAGTACTGTCTGACTGATGTTAATGGCTATGGATCTGTTTTTCTTTAAACTCATGATTAAGACAGCGATCCTAAAAGGCTAAATTTACAGCAGCTTCATAACGATAACCCCTCATTATACAGTATGTGTGTGTGTTTGTAGGAGGGCCGCTGGAACGATAGCCCATGTAATTACTCGCTGCCCTCGATCTGTAAGAAACCGGCTCAGAAAGCTGACGACCGGATAGAGGACCACGGCTGCAAACGGGTAAATCACTCTGTTGCCTTTTTCCTTCCGTCTCCCATTCGTCTTTGTCATTCTTCCTTCTTCATTTGTTTTAATCTTCTAATTATCCTTTCTTGTTTTGTTCTCTGCAGCTCCTGCAGTCTTCTGTTTGTTACTTCTGTTTAGCTGGTTTTCCCCCCCTTACATACTTTCTGTCGCCCTCTTTCTCTCTGCATAAAGCCTCTATTCACAGTCGCTGCTGTGTCATGCTGTTAAAACTCCAGATGTGGTCAGTAGACCCAGACCTGCCACAAGCATACAATAAACAGAGAAGTCTGACTCACACACGCTAGTCTTCATAACTCATAACTGTTTTCAAAAAGTTTGAGGTCATGGACCAAGTTACACTCTCACAGACACAAAATATGCATACGTCGGCTAAATTTCATTCTCATTGCCCAAATGTCTCACCCCTCCATCCAATTCATTCAGGTCTCTCTACGTGAAACCATCTTTGTTTTAAATGGGTGTGTGCATTATCACTGTTACCTTGCTGTGACCCTGGTTAAATAAGAGCTGTGACCCTGCATGCCATCAGCTAGGTCAGAGTTCAGAGGTTACTTGTGGACACCCTAAAGCTTTAAAACAGACTGTTTGACTAAGTTAATTCTTTCCCTGAAGAAAACAGTTCTTGCACATGTGAAACCAGGGCGTTGCTCTGTGGTTGTAAAAGTGTCTGATTGTTTTTTAGCCTGATGCTGTGCAGTTCTGGGTGGTTGCACTGTGATGTTCTGCTTCAGAGATATGACTCAGGCACTTCCTCTAATGGAGGTCTATGGCAGTGGTCTTCACTATTTTTTTCATGAGAGCCACACTGATAGGACAAAGTCAATAGGAGAGCCACTTTTACCGCAAAGTATCAAAAGTTACATCCAGTACATGATAAAATACTATAGTAATTTATATAGTAAATACTATAGTGTTTTTGAACCATACTATTGTAAATTGTAGTATACTGTATATATTATAGTATTTACAACACTTTGTTAATGAATGCTACAGCATACTGTAGTATTAACTATTGTGAACTGATAAATACTGTAGTATACTTTAGTTTTTACTACAGTAAACTGTAATGTATTGTGGTATAATATACCCTATAGTTGTAGAAAACTATTGGGTAAAGTAATTTGTTTATATTACTATAGTTGTTATATTACCACCACAACTATAGAATTACCACAACAAATTAATTCAAGTACTTTACTGTAGTATGGTTTAAAAACACTATAGTATTTACTGTAAATTACTATAGTATTTTTACATGTGTTAGCATATCTGCTTATCAATCTGTCATCCCTGAACATACAATATGCAATGCAATAAATACAAAAGGCGGAAAAAAATCATTCTTAAATGATTTCCTTAAATTACAAAAAAAGCAGGATTACCTTAATGATGGGACGAGCGAAAGATTTGTAGCTTGTTGTTGCAATCCTTGTTGTGAGGCATGCAAGATGTTCATTGGTGAGGCGGTTTCTCTGTTTCCTCTTTATAGTGTTCATGGTTGATAATTTTTCGGATTTTCTAGACTATTTTAAGTCGTAAAGTGAGCAGGATATATTAAAATGTAGCGCATGTATTCGGCAGGCATGTATTCGTGGGCAGCCGGTCTCTCGGAGGATGTGTGGAGCCCTCCCCAGCTCTACAGCGCCACACAAATTTCCAACGTAAATCTGTGGTGAAAAATGGAACTGCAGCGCGCTCTCATAGAGAGCCATTGGGGCAGATTTCTGGCTGCCCCGCTCATTTTCACATTAGGTCATATCACCGTATTATTTACTGCCACGCGAGCCACAAATTAAAGCTTGGGTAGAGCATGGCGAGCCGCGCAATGAGTAACACTGGTCTGTGGGATTTGTTTTTACCTGTTTATCATCCACCGGACAAAAACGTCCTAATACTTGCAGAAGTAATACAGCACACATTTCTTCAGTAAGCCACACGATTTGAGATATCATTCATATCTGTATAGCACAAATGGATGGTTATGTGTTCAAATTGAATATTTTGGGTTAGGGGGTTGTTTAATCACAAATGAGAGCAGTAGTAAAAGTGATGTGTGTCTTGTCAATTTCATATAATTACAGTGCTTTACAATATTTTACCTCATATTTCTTCCTTTTATTTTTTTACTCCACAATTTACTTTTACTCCAGCCCCATTCAAATTTCATTTTCAGCAATTTTTGACTTACACTGATAGAATGTTCAGTCATTAAAATGTAGCCATCAGCAGTTCCATTAACATAATATTTGCATACTGAATTGTGATTGGTTTATTATGATTTAGGCTACCATTCAAAGTTTGGCGTTATTATGATTTTTTAATACTTTTAAGTTCATTCTTTTATTCAGCAAGTATGCATTAAATTAATCAATAGTGACAGTAAAGACATTTACAGTATGTTACGAAAGATTAATCTCAAATAAATGCTGTTCTTTCAAACTTTCTATTCATCAAAGAATTCTGAAAAAAATGATCAAAAGTATTAATCAACACAAGTGTTTTCAACATTGATAATAATAATAAATGTTTCTTGAGCAGCAAATCAGCATATTAGAATGATTTCTGAAGGATCATGTGACACTGAAGACTGAGAAATGATGCTGTAAATTCAGCTTTTCCATCGCAGGAATAAATTTTATTTTAAAATATATTTGTCACGGGTTGGTTTTTCACTGTGAGGCAAGCAAAGATGCTATTGGCAGAAGCCTTACCTTACTGAACTAAATAAAACAAAACAAAACACAACACTGGCAGAGGAGAACAACACAGGAGTAACATAAACCAACCATTGTTAATCTCTCTCCCACTTCCTGTTTGGAGCTTTACAAATTGCAATAATTTTATAAGTCTTTAACATTCTTTTGCTGCTTTGCAAGCACTTTCTGCAGATGAAAATCTAGTATTAAGAATTTAATGTTTGTTTTTGGAACGGGCTGCTAAATATGGAGTCATTGTGATTTTGTGATTGTCAGACAATGAGGGAACACATCTGTCTCTCTGTGATGTCTTAAACAGTGTAGCAGACAGCCGGCAGACAGGTCAAGTTACTGCCTCTTGCCAAGTGCTGACGTGTCGTTTAGATACATTCCTTAAAATGTGTGTGTGTGTTCTTGTATTATGGTTAATGAGTACACAAATGTGTATAATGACATGGGTATTACAATTTAAACATGGTTTACAAGTCCTCATAAATCAAATGGCTTATGAAACAAAATTCTAAAAATGCCAAAAGTTTTATGTGATGAGTAAATTTAGGGGTAGGGTTAAGGGGATAGAATATACAGTTTGTACAGTATAAAAACAATTACGCCTATAGAGAGTCCATGTCAACCACATATACTGTATAAGTGTATGTGTGTGTGTGTGTGTGTACAGGTTTGGCTATACTTGTGAGGGTGTACTTGTTGGCTATACTTGTGTTTGGCTACACTTATTTAGTGAAATATTATGACAATGGACTAGTGAAGACATTTTACTTGTCCTCACTAGTTAAAAAGGCTTATAAATCGTCCAAAATACGTTTTTATTTGAATCTAGTGTTTTACACACGTTTCTGTGATGGGTAGGTTTAGTGGTTGTGGGTTAGGGGATAGAAAATCTCATTAATCTGATATAGAAACAATGAAAGTCTATGCAATGTCCTCACTAATATAGTGAAGTATATTAGAATCATTCATTTTGCCATAGGTCAAAAATTCACCTACTGACAGAATACAAATTCACCTACTTAGACCAATATGGATTCCTTGCTAGTCCAGACTGGTTTATGCTGGTTTGTGCTGGTGGACATGCACTTAATTAGAAAAATTAAATACTTTTCAAACAAATTGCCATATTATGCCCCACAAATGGTTTTCTTTCAGTTGTATTGATACATTAAACAGTTAAAAATCTCTGGGTTAAAAAATATGCTGAACTGTTCAGGAGCATCTACCAGTGCATTATTTTTCAAGCAAGAGTAATATAATGCATTATAACACAGCAAACTTCTTTCTCTTTCCTTCTGGTGAATCTCCTCAGGGTTGGAGATGGCACAGTCCTTCGTGTTTCAAGGTTGGAGAAGAATCTCTAACCTTTAATGATGCAAAAGGAATGTGCGCTAGCAACAATGCTACACTCGCCATTATTAATAACAGGTACTGGACACAAGCCTAGCAACATGGACTGGATTTGTATTCAGCTTGTGTGCTTTTTCCTGAAATGTGAAGTAACTTATGAGGTGTACATGTGCATGTTTCCAGGTTTGAGCAGGCCTTTGTGAGCAGCCTGGTGTTTGGACGGTCTGATGACCAGTTCTGGCTCGGCCTGTATAATGAGAACAGCACCGGCCCTTTCCGCTGGATAACAGGGGACGAGCTCACATACACCAACTGGAACAGAGACGAGCCAGGTACAGAAACACACACACACGACTGTATTTATGAGATGAGCATGTGTGCACCTGAATAGCTTGTGTCTTTTATCATTTGGTACCAAACCATAAAAATGCTAATCATGAACCTGCTTGATGTGCAGCACGGAAGAAGGGAGGCTGTGTGGTGATGGTGGCAGGTCAGGCCATGGGTCTGTGGGAAGTGAAGGACTGTGCCAGTGTCCGCTCCAAATACATTTGCAAACAGAATCAGGACTCTTCTTTCATCCCCAGCCCTCCTGCTCCTCAGCCTACACCCTCTCTGACAGGATCATGCCCATCAGGATGGAAAAGCACCAATAAGTTCCACCACTGCTACAAGGTGTGTCTGTCACAGCTGTGTGCCTCTTTGGAATTGAAAATGCCTTGGAAATTACAATTTGAACTGAATTTGTATTTGGATGCAGAATTGTGATTAAATATTGTTGCTAAATGTAAACCGCATTATCGCACAGATCTATATATGTGACCCTGGACCACAAAACCACTCATAAGTCGCACGGGTATATTTGTAACAATAGCCAACAATACATTATATGGGTCAAAATTATCGATTTTTCTTTTATGCCAAAAATCATTAGGATATTAAGTAAAGATCATGTTCCACGAAGATATTTTGTAAATTTCCTACCGTAAACATATCAAAAATTTATTTTTGTGAGTGGATAAGCATGGCTAAGGACTTCATTTGGACAACTTTAAAGGCGATTTTCTCAATATCTAGATTTTTTTGCACCCTCAGATTCTAGATGTTCAAATAGTTGTATCTCAGCCAAATATTGTCCTATCCTAACAAACCATACATCAGCTTTCAGATGATGTATAAATCTCAATTTCAAAAAAATTGACCCTTATGACTGGTTTTGTGGTCCAGGGTCACATATTTTATATCCCACTTTATCCACATACAAACAGTTCACTCACGTAAAGCGATATATACTAAATAGCAAATCAAAATGATTTTTTTAAATTGCAAAATTTAATTTTATTATCACCCAGCTCTTTATAAAAAGTTGGATATATAAGTATGTCCAACTTTATTCGCATAATTGTACCATATGTTTGCATAGAGTGATATATACTAGCAAATTTCATCTGCTTGATTGCTTGTATTGTTGCAAAATGTAAACTCGTCCAAAAAATCATCCAGCTCTAATCTGCTAAATGCAACTACAAGTCATGAAGAAATTTAGATATTATAAACATTACCTTCATCATGATTTTCTGTAAAGCTGCTTTGAAACAATGTGTATTGTGAAAAGTGCTATAAAAATAAATTTGACTTGGCTTGAAATATTTAAAAAAAAAAATATATATATATATATATATATATATATATATTTTAGTGTAGTTTTTTTTTTTTTTAATATTTTAAAAAAAGTTTCTGTATGAATTACTCATAAACTCTTTCCAGAGAAATTAGATTATATTAACAATTTAAACATTTATTGTCACATACTGCTCTAATTTAACATAAAGTCTTTATAATGTTGTCAAACAAATCTGAAAACAATGTAGTGGACATTTCATGGTGCTGAAATTAAAATCTCTTTTTGATGACTGCATTAATTGTTTTGACAGTAATGAAACTGTTTTTAATAGAAATTAATAAGAAATTTAATAAATTTTACATATCAGGGAATAAAATGTCACAATTTATGACAAATTTATCACAAAATTGATAATCACAGTTGAATTACAATCCAATAAATTCTTCTTCCAGTCATTCCAGTTCAAATTCCAGTTCAACATCTTGTTAGTGTGGCTGTACAAAAATTAAAAAAAATGTACATTTTCTTAAAAACTGAAATTTGTCTAGCCCTGGTGTCAGTGATGCTGGTGTTGCCTCATGGCTGTGCTTTTGTAGGTCTTTCATGCAGGTGCACTGGAGAAGAGATTGACTTGGATTCAAGCTTACAAATTCTGCCAGAAACATGGAGCTCAGCTCGCCAGCTTCAGCACACCGGAGGAAGAGGCCTTTGTCTTCCAGATCCTCCATGAGGCCTTTGGGTAGGTGTTTGTGATTAAGGGTACAGGTCTAAAATCCACCCCTTAAGAAACACTGTGTATTTGTAATCTATGAGGATGTGATTTGTGTGAGAATGAATGTTGTAAAGTTTCCTTTATTCACCAGTTTTTACACTCAAATACCCCTAAAATAGAATGTCTTTATGTTTGTTATGTGTAAGGTAAGTTATTATCTAAGACAATAGGTGTGTTCGAGTTGAACTATACTAGGCGAGATCTGCCAGTTGCAGGCAGTGAGGAGATGAAAATGGAGACATGAAGTCGGACATTTTCGGCTTCCTGTAGTGACACTCACGAGGTGTTTGTGTACTTTATCACAGATGAAGTGGATTAGATGCAGTATTTGTCAAATACATAGATGTTTCAGATGTTTTCATGAAGCAACAGAAACACTTTTCATTTACTGTACTGCATAATACAGTGCCAAATGTACAAGAATAAAGTTCAACACAAGCCTATAGTATTTAAATACCAATAAAGTGGCTCTAATTTAAAAAAAAAAAAAAATCAGTTTTATTTTGATAAACATGACACAATATAACATTAAAGTTACATGAAAAGAGTATTTACTGTTATAAAAACACGGATTTGTTAGCATCAGCCGAGCTGAATGTGTCAGAATAAACTTGAAACACACATGAACATTGTCTTCGTTGAATCAGTCCGATCGTGAAACAGGCCAATCGTGAAAAATTTCTAACCAGAATGCATTGCGTTTGTCAGGCGCCTCATTAAGTTGAACTCAGCTTTTATAAGTAGAATGCATCATGTGTAAACTACTGGTTAAAGGTATAGTACTTGTCTAACAGTTCTGCCTTCTGATTGGCTGTGTGGGCAGGGAGGCGGAGGATCATGAGCAGCACTGGCTATGGATCGGGATTTCACGCCGGAATAGTGACAGTTGGACATGGAGTGACGGATCTGCTGTGAGTTTCTTAAAATGCTGTGAATTTTTCATTGTATTTCATTGCACTACAGCAGTGTGTATACTGACTATTTTAATAATATGTTTAGTAATTTGGAATTTTGCTGAGGGCCCTGGTTGAGAACCAATGCCATAGAGCAAAAAAAAAGATCCTTAACAAAAATGTACTACCATTGTATTCTTTGAAGTACCATGGCAAATATCAATGTGCCATGATATTGTGATTACTTTACTATGGTACCACCACACTAGATTTGTGCTAGGAATTCTAACATATAAAGTCTATAATTTTTTTGTCTTTCAGGTGACCTATCAGAACTTTGGGAGAGGGAATTATGGTTCTGCTGAGTGCGGAGCAGCTAACATGGCTGACACCAACTGGCTGGTATCACATTGTGAGTCTGAGCTAGACTGGATCTGCAAAATACCGAAAGGGAAGGTAGAAGAGGAACCCGAGAGCCATGAAGGTCTGTCGCAGTGCACATTACTATGTTATTTTCTCTCTTTTTTTGCTTTTAGATATGTAAGACTGTAATATAATCGAAACAAGCTTGTTTGTGAGCTGAATATGATTTTTAATCTAAGAAATGTGATATTATTATAAGTGTGTGTGTTTGTGTAGACACTGGTTTAGAGTGGGTTGATTTTGAGGAGGCCCAGTATAAAATGTTTGAACATCGCTCCACGTGGGACCAGGCTCAGAGGATCTGCTCGTGGTTCGACGCCTCCCTAGTCTCTATGCACTCTCCTAAGGAGAATCAATTTTTGGTTAGCACTTTACGCAAGGTATGCACACATAGCAGACACAAACACACACACACACACACACTCTCCTCTTAAATGTATGCTAATGACAATTAATGTGATCTGGCATTAAATGAGCAAACTAGACTTAAAGGAATAATTCACCAAAAATGAAAAAACTGCAGCATTTCCTTCATGTCATTCCAACCTTACATTATTTTCTTTCTTATATGATACTCAAAATGAAATTTTAGACAGAATGTCAGGGCATTGACTGGTAACAGTGATTTATATTGTGAATGTCCTATGTATCATTTTGAGTTTCACAGAAGGTGGAAAGGAATATGGAGTTGGAATGACATGAGTGTAAATTGACAAAATTTCATTTTGGGGTGAATATTTTGTATGGAGGAGAGTTTATTTACAAATACCAACCAAGATTTGTGTATTTCGCTGTGTCTAGATGTCCCGCAAAGAAAATGATCTGTGGTGGGTTGGGTTACACACATTTAAGAATGATGGGAGATTAAGGTGGTCTGATCATTCGGTGCTCAACTATGTGTCCTGGGGACTAGGACAGCCTCGACCAATCAGCAAAGAGCCCAAATGTGTCCAAATCTCCGCCTCAAAAGGTTTGAGCACTTTTACACTCTCATTTAGAAACAAAAAATATGTCATCTTTACCTTGATTTGACATGCACCGTTTTTAACTGCATGTTTTTAAACATTCATAATTTAATAAACTAAAGTAGTCCACAGGCTTTAGGTTAAAAAAATTTTAATGTCTATTTTATGTCCAGGTTATTTTGGGGATAATATGTGATTCAACAGCAGTGAGTTTAGTAAATTGCTTTAATGTTTTCTCAGGTGACTGGTCAGACCAGAAGTGTCACGTCGATCTTCCATACGTGTGTAAGAGGGTAAATGTGACGGGTACCATCCCTCCTACACCTGCTCCTCCTCTCGTACCCGCTGGCTGCCCCCAGGGCTGGAGTCCTTTTCTACACAAGGTGAAAACTTCACTCCCAGAACCTGTCTGCTTTCACACTTCCAAGGCTGTAGTTAAAAAAAATTGCAATTAGTTCAGTTCGCATTCAAATTTTGTTTTGTTGATTATTTCCACCTATTGGTTAATCTATTTTATATATAACTTAATACTTTTTAAGAAATGTATAATTACTTTGACTTAACTGCAACTGTTTGTCTTTATAAGCGTACCTTAAAGTCAACAAAAACAGTGTTCCCAACTAATTTTATTTTTGTAATGTGACATATTTCCATTTAAAATGGGATATTCATTGAGAGAAATGTTGGGCGGGTCTTGATTTTATCAGGAATTTTGTTAGGAATTGATTAGATCATGAAAAGTGGTCTATTTTATTTTACAGATTTTCACAGATAAAGTGATAAAAATTGTTTAACTGATAAAGCAAGATATTACATTTTGATTATATATTTTTTTCCTTTAGAATATAGGGAAATATAGATCTGGCCTTTCTCACAGGATTATTCACATTGCACAATCTGTCATATCAGTAATCTCTGATTTCTGTTTTTCTCCTCTTTGCACCAGTGTTATAAGGTGTTTGGAGAGGAGCTGTCGAGTCGTAGCACTTGGGAGACTGCTTCCAAGACGTGTCTGACACACAAAGCCACGATAGTGACAGTGCCAAACCACAGAGTTCAGGGTAAATCAAACCCACGCACACTGACGCACACACACTACAGAAGAGAAGCTAGGTTACATGAAAATAAAGCAAGAAAAAAAATTGTGTAAGAATATTATGAATATATGGACTTACATGCCCCAATGTCTCTGGTGTTTAGGGCCCTGCTTTCAATTTGTTTGTGTTGCAATAACTTGTGTGAATGGAAACAGACTAACCTCTGAATTTTGTCTATTTCTTTCTCTCTCTCTCCAGCGTTCCTTGTGACTCTGTTACCCAACAGCAGTTTCCATGTGTGGGTGGGGCTCACTTCAGAATCTCAGGCTCAGTTCAGGTGGTTTGAATCCGGGTTGCTTAGCTACACTAACTGGGCCCCTGGAGAACCAGTGGACAATAGACAAATGAAAAGCCCGGTATTGGATTGTTTTTTTTTTTTTTTATGAATGAATGAATGAATCTGTCTGTCTGTCTGTCTGTCTGTCCGTCCGTCTCACAGTCTGTCCCACAGTCTGCCCGTCTCTCCATCCCACAGTTCGTCCGTCCATCCGTCCGTCCCACAGTCCATCCGAAAAACCCCACAGTCATCATATTTTTAGGCCATTTTAAGTTTGATTATGATGTGACATAAAGCAGTGATATCTAAGTGGGGAGTTGTTTACTTACTTTTTAATTAGTCTTCCAATTAGCACCATCATTTTGTTCATTCAGACAGATTCACGAACGTGCACGAAAACTAGAGGCGAGATTTATCACACGAACCAATCATATCCAATAGGGGTGTAACGGTACACAAAATGACGGTTCGGTACGTACCTCGGTATTAAAGTCACGGTTCGGTATGGATTCGGTACAGCAGGGGGGAGAAAACTAAACATAAAAATGCTTTTTTTCTTTTTTATTAAACAGTGCATTACTGAATTGTATCTCTGTCTGTAAATAAATTCAATTATAATTAAAATTTTCTTAAGGATAAAAAATCTCTCTCTGCTAATGCTGGAAACTAGCCTATAGGGAGCCCTTACTTACACATTACTATAATATTAAAGGTTACAATTAATAACAGAACCCAAACTATTAAATTAAGTTGCTATTTATTTTTAGATATATAATCAACACTCACATAAAAATTGTATGCAAACATATAAATTGCAAATAAGGCAGTTTTTGCATTGACTTCTAAATCTGTTTCTACTCCAATTCAATGTTAAAATATATTAATTTACACAATGGCCGTCATAACTTGTTTTCATGACAGTTTTATTTAAACATACATTAAACATATACTTTAAATAATCAATACAGGTTAAGTAAAATATAATGAATATATAGGCTAATAAAGTGCATATATTTAGTGAAAGGTTTCATTTCTCTAGTGAACTAACAAGCTGTGGACACAAGCTGTGAATGGCATTTCTGAGGTAAATGCTATACTGTTTACAAGCTGTTTCACTGATGTCTTTCTGCGGTTGAAACACTGATTGATCGATTACATGAGATACATTTCAGTAAGCTGTACTGTATCTTTCAACATACCTTCAGATGTTCATTATGTTTATTCTGTAACTAGTATTAATAAGGAAGAGATGATCGCGTTCACTCGCACTCCGTGCTGCCTCTTGAACTGAGGCGCCTATACAGCGATCTCTCACGCCACACCAAAGAGTGACAAAACAGCATTTATTTGAATTTCGTGATAAAATGGACAGAATTTGAGGGATGACACTTTGTTTCTTATTGAAAGTAACAAAACAGAGCTTATTGTGATTATTGGTGGTTAAAAGTGGTTAATGGGCTACAACTCTGTATTCGTCGGTACACATGTGTACTGAACCGAAAGACGCATACCGACAATTTTCAGTACGAATACGTGTACCGTTACACCCCTAATATCCACCCATAACCAATCATATCCAATTATAGCACAATGGAGGCATTGCCACCTCTCACGTGACTTTCCCCCATTCATTATCAATTACCCCTCATCAAACCCAACGCATGCTTTAGGGGGTCTGTTTAAACTCAATGGTCTCAGAGGAGGCAAGAGAGATGCGGACTCGCACTGTAACTTTACCTGTGGGTGTCGCTGGTCGCTGGACATCTATCTATTTGTCTGTCTGTCCGTCCATCCTTCCATTCAACCATCTGTCTATCTTCCTACTTACCTACCATCTGTCTGTCTGCCTGACCATCTGTCTAGAGTATCTATCATTTATAATTTTAGAAATATGCATATGTGTGTGTCCCATTAGGGTAACTGCGTAGTGCTTCTCCATGGTAGTCCTCATCGGATGATGGGCATGTGGGCATCTCGCAAGTGTGACGCAGAGAAACATGGCTTCATCTGCATGAAGGATAAAGGTACAGGAACGTCTAATTTGACAGGCACACACAAATATGCATTGAATATATGCTGTGTTATATATCCTGTGTGCGTGTGTTTCCAGACCCTGCCTTGCCACCTGGCATGGACGCTCTTCCCCCATCATTAGATGGCTCATTAGAATTTAATGGCGTGCAGTACCGGATCCTGCAGAAGCGTCTGGATTGGCATGCAGCTCTGCAGGTGTGTGAATCCGTTAATGGAACACTGGCTGCAGTACGGGACCCTCGGCAGCATGCCTACCTCACCCTCCTCCTCAGCACTCTCCGCAAACCCGCCTGGATTGCACTACACAACGATGGGGTGAGTGACATTGTGTGCATGTTGTACATCTCTTCTCCTGACATGTCAGAGCTTCAGCAAAAGCTTCTTGTATTTCCAGGGGCGGAGCTACACATGGTTGGGCGAAGAGGAGATAACTTTTAGTGACTGGCGGGATGGAGAGCCCAATCATATGTATGGATGTGGTCACATGACCACTGAGGGCCAATGGACAGTTGCTGCTTGTAATACAAAATTAAATGCAGCCATCTGTGAAATTAACACGGGTAAGAAAGTCCGGCATACTACCAGAACTGTTTTTGTAGTATTCTGTGTACAGTATGTAATTTTCGTATGTGCATGGAACTCCCAGATGAAGTAGCCTACTACTTTGACACAAATGTGCAATATGCATCCAAAGTTAAAGGGTTAGTTCACCCCAAAATGAAAATTCTGTCATTAATTACTCACCCTAATGTCGTTCCAAACTCGTAAAACTTTCGTTCATCTTCGGAACACATATTAAGATATTTTTGATGAAATCTGAGAGATGTCTGTCCCACCATTGACTGCATTTGTAACTTGATCTTTGATCTTCACATATAAACCTTGATCAGCGAACATAAACAGAAGCTCAAACAAACTTAAATGACGCACGAGAACAAACCTTTTCCAGAAGCTCAAACGTTCTGCGTAGCACACGAGAATGAACCTCATTGGTTACGCAGCACGTTTGAGCTTCCGGAAGAGGTTTGTTCTTGTGCGTCATTCAAGTTTGGTTGAGCCAGAATTATACTGTGCAGTATGCTGGTATTCCTTTCCAGACATAGCCAATGTGTGTTTGGATCTGTCTGTGGGGTTATTTTTGTACAACATTTGCAGGTGTGGTCTAATTGCATTTTGCTTGTTCTGTTTCTGTGTCAGAGAAAAGGATAGACCACAGGTGGATGTATCCAGGGTTTTGCCCACAGCCTGTAGGTAACTGGTCCTGGGTTCCTTTCAGAAACCACTGCTACTCGTTCGTCCTGCACGAGCTACAATTTAAACATGAGGCCATGCGCACATGTAGCAAAGGTAACGTCCATCCACAGGAAAAACCAACAAGAATGGCACAGGAAATATTACACACAATAAACTTCACTAATCTTGTTTTTTCTTTCTCAGTGGGAGCTAAACTGTTGTCAATATTAGATGAAACCGAGAACGGTTTTGTGTGGGAACACATGCAAAGTTTTCAACAACAGGCCCATGGCGCTTGGCTTGGAATGATTTTTAACTCCAAAGGCAAGAAGATTAATAATTAACATTTGTTTCCTTTATTGACCTGCAATTTGGATCTCCTTTATCTAGACCTCTGTGTATGTGTTTGATTCTACAGAAGGCAGTCTGGAGTGGTCCGACAGTGAAATAGTGGACTACAGTAACTGGGAGCAGCAGGACGCTAATCTGAGCATGCTGTCCGCCAACAGCTGCTTCTGGGTTCAGAGCAACACTGGACTCTGGAGGCCTGGGTCCTGTAAAAACCGCACACATGGAGTCATCTGTAAACGACCACGAGGTATGGACTGTCACGTACATATGGAAACATACGATGTATCTGCATATAGAAAAAAGCTACTCAAAAGTATTGTTGCCCATTTTATATCCAAAAATATGTGTTCATAGAAGTCTTGAAGAAGTCTCAACAACAAAAAATTAGCCTCATTGTTTTCTAAAGGTCAGTAGGCAGGTGATAAATGGTCATGCAAAAATGATTTACACTAATGTTTGGGGTCAGAAAGATTTTATTCAGCAATGATGCATTCAGTTGATCAAAACTGAGAGTAAAGACATTTATGATATTATAAAAACAGTTCTTTTGAACCTCTGTTTATCAAAGAATCCTGAAAAATTATTAGTTGCGTCCCAAATGACGCACTATACACTTATACTCTATGTACTTATGCACTATGTACTCATCCGTGTAGTGTGTGAATTTTATAAGGTTATTTTGTCATTCAACATCGGAGTCTAATAGCCCCTTCCCCTCTGCTACGTAATTAAAGCTGCGACAGTTGGGTGCATGAAGTGTCCAACATTCCACACTTCGTTTTTTCTGTTAATTTAGTGTATTATCTGGGTATTTAAAGTGTACTTTTTCTTTTTGGAATTTTCTGTGTGAACGCACTACTCGCACTATTTATACTTAAAAACGTCATAGAGTAGTGCATAAGTAAGAGAAATGGGATGCACTTATTGTTTCCACAAAAATATTAAGCAGCACAACTGTTTTCAACATTGATAATAATAAGAAATGTAACTTGAGTAGCAAATCATCATATTAGTATGATTTCTGAAGGATCATGTGACACAGTAATGACTGTTTTGCCTTCACAGGAATAAATTGCTTTTTAAAGGGTTAGTTCACCCAAAAATGAAGATTCTGTCATTAATTACTCACCCTCATGTTGTTCCACACCTGTAAGACCTTCGTTCATCTTCGGAACACAAATTAAGATATTTTTGATGAAATCCGAGAGTTTTTTTTTTCCATTTTTTTATCCTCCATTGAAAGCAACAGAATTACCACATTCAAGGTCCAGAAAAGTAGTAAAAACATCGTTAAAATAATCGACATGACTGCAGTGATTCAACCTTAATGTTATGAAACGACGATAATACTTTTTGTGCGCAAAAACAAAACAAAAATAATGACTTTATTCAACAAATTCATCTCTCCCCTGTCATTCTGCTACGCTATTTTTGTTGCAGGCTTCCAGGTTCTACATCCGAACGGAGGCTCAGTATTGGCTGACTCTGTTCATGTGAGCAGCACGAGGCATGCGTGTGATGCTGACGCAGGAGCCGGCCAATAATGAGCCTGCGTTCGGACGTAAACACGGAAACAGCACTGCGCCAACTGCGTAACAGATTGACAGGGAAGAGGAAAATTTTTTTAAATATTTTTGTTTTGTTTTTGCGCACAAAAAGTATTCTCATCGCTTCATAATATTAAGGTTGAACCACTGCAGTCATGGTATTTTAACAATATTTTTACTACTTTTCTGGACATTGAATGTGCTAATTTCGTTGCTTTCAATGGAGGATAAAAAACCTCTTGGATTTCATCAAAAATATCTTAATTTGTGTTCTGAAGATGAACGAAGGTCTTACGGGTGTGGAACAACATGAGGGTGAGTAATTGATGACAGAAATTTCATTTTTGGGTGAACTAACCCTTTAAAATAATAAATTGCTTTATTGTAATTTCACAATATTACTGTTTTACTGTATTTTTGATCAAATAAATGCAGCCTTGTTCAAAAACAGTACAATATCTTACCAACCCAAAACGATAGTATATAACAAGAAAAAAAAAAAAAAAAAAAACTCGACTAAGTTGACCTCAAGAAAAAAATAAACATCTAAGAATATATGAAATGGAAGAAATGCTAATACATTAATTTACATTTTTGAGTCCAATTTTCCTTTTTTATATTTCCCTTTTTCAATAGGAGCCGCAACAGAACCTGTATTTCACTGTAAGTTATAATCATTTTTAAACCCCACATTTATCTAAAATATGTTTACAATATTATTAAGAAAAATCTATTGAATGAATAATCATGAGGTTGCTTGTAATTGTTTTATTTGAATATTTTGATTTTTCTCTTTCTTCCAGCTGAGGTCCACCATCTCCATGTATTAATTCAGGTCCTGGTGGCAGCGCTTGTTCTGATTGCTCTGGTGGTGGGTGGGATTTATCTGTATCGTAGGCGGAGCTTTGGCTCCACAGGCGCCTATGAGAGCGCTCGGTACAGTCGCACTAACTCTGCCCCCTCCGAAGAAGCAGAAAAAAACATTCTCGTTTCAGACATGGAGTTGAACGAACAGGGCGAATAATGCTGAATGTGTTCAAACTGATTCAAGCACAATAATTCTGCTAAGGCAGCAACTGACTGAGAGAATTTACGTTTAAGAAAAAAGAGTTGCGGTTTTGTTTTGCGGTTTTTTAAAGACACTGAGAAAGCTGTGTAGAGCGCAGCAGATGATCAACCAAAACTTTTTTCTCCTAAGGTCCATCCATCTAAGTCTGTCAGCCAATCAAATTCCACCTTCTCAGAGGAGCTGTTTGGATTGTCTAGTGTGGAAAATAGCATTTTGTTTTTGTTTGTTTTTTTGTTTCTTTATCCGGATATGGAAATACAGTTTGTATGCATATTTTTTAATGTCATAGTTATCCTTTAGTGCCAAAAGGGAGCAAAGTCCCCCGAAAAATCACATTGACTGGAACTTCCAGACTATGAGAGCGCACAATCACACACACTACAAGGTAATGCCACAACAGTATTTCTTTTTCAGACTGTGACTTTTGAAGTTATTTGTTGTGACATTTTTTGTTGCTCTTTTTCAAAATTTGTGCAGCTGAATTTGATGTTCTTTGGGTCAGAATCCAGGTCCCTCATGGATCCTTCTGAAAATGATAATCATAATAATTACACATCAAATGAAACGATGGTACGTTTGAAGTTCAGTGGTGCAGAACCAAGAAAAAGAACTGCGGACAGAAATAGACAGATGAAAGTGCATGAGAATGAGCCTGTCACAAGCACCGCAGTATCTCTCTCTCTAATCACATGCTGAAACGCAGAGCTGCCCAACAGGAAGTCTGACCTCACTGTAACGATTTGCTTGATCTCAGCTGGTGTGATGAGCTCATGTAAACGCTGAATCCAAACAGTACATGGAATGAAACTTAAGCTTTGTACTTCTTTCTTTACTTTCTCTAATTCTTCATTTCAGTTCTTAACTTTTCCCTATTTTCTTGCCTTCCTTTTTTTCCCTCTCGACTCTTGGCAAGGCCTCGAGGTGAAACGTTGCTGTGGCCAGCTGTGGAATGTCGAGTCAGCAAGTGGAGCAGATCTGGAACCAATCAGAGCACAGGAACGAAGAGGGCAGGAGAGAGAGAGAGAGAGAGAATAGTGAAGGTTTGAATGGGTTTTACAAAAAGGGTTAAGGGAGGAGAAGATGGAGAGAAGGAGACAGTAAGAGGTGGGGCTTCGAGAGAGGGACTTTAGGTGAGCAGGAGTTACGGGAAGTGCTGGCGACTGAAAGAGGGATTACGTTACTGCTCCCTGCTGGATATTTGCTCAAACAGCTTATCTAGGAGAGTTTTAGTGCTGTGGATGCATTTGCCAAAGAAATCAAGTCAAAATATTTTTACAAATGGACAAAGTTGTATAGATTGTTGCTGTTACACTGGAAAAAAAAGTTCTTACTTAGTATTATTTTCCAGTACAAATATCTAAACATTCTTAAATCAAGATACATTTACTTGAGAAGCTAAATGACTATTTTGTCTTGCTTTCTGAAAAATGTATCAAGATTAAGTGAGTTTATGCTTAAAACAAGGTAAAATATCTGCCAACAGGGTAAGAAAAATAATTTTCCCTTTGAATTAACTTTATTTTTCTTACCCTGTTGGCAGATATTTTACCTTGTTTTAAGTACCCAGGTGAAAAAAAAGTACACTTCCATAATGTAGTTAAAGTGCTCTATGTTCACGCACTAATTTTGTACTTAATATACTAAAAATTCTTCTTTAGTACTTCTTAAGATAATCTTAAGAACATCTAAGTGTCCTCAACTGTGCTATTTTGAGACACCATGAATATGAACTACTTGTAGTACACTTGAACCCATCTTTCATACAAAGTGTACTACAAGTGGTAACTAAATACATTTTTTAATTCAGAGATAGTATGTTAAAAGCACATTTTAATTCATATTCATGGTGTCTCAAAATAGCACAGTTGAGGACACTTAGATGTTCTTAAGATTATCTTAAGTACTAAAGAAGAATTTTTAGTATATTAAAGGGTTAGTTCACCCAAAAATGAAAATTATGTCATTAATTACTCACCCTCATGTTGTTCCACACCTGTAAGACCTTTGTTCATCTTTGGAACGCAAATTAAGATATTTTTGATAAAATCCGATGGCTCAGTGAGGCCTGCATCGCCAGCAATAACACTCCTTTTTTCAATGCCCAGAAAGCTACTAAAAACATATTTAAAACAGTTCATGTGACTGCAATGGTTCAAACTTAATATTATAAAGTGACAAGAATACTTTTTGTGCGCCAAAAATAACAAAATAGTGACTTTATTCCACAATATCTAGTGATGGGTGATTTCAAAACACTGCTTTATGAAGCTTCGAAGCTTTACGAATCTTTTGTTTCGAATCAGTGGTTCGGAGCACCAAAGTCACGTGATTTCAGTAAACGAGGCTTCGTTACGTAATAAGTGTTTTGAAACTTCAATAGTTCACGTGACTCTGGCAGTTTGATACACGCTCCGAATCACTGATTCAAAACAAAAGATTTGTAAAGCTTCGAAGCTTCATGAAGCAGTGTTTTGAAATCGCCCATCACTAGATATTGTGGAATAAAGTCGCTATTTTATTATTTTTGGCGCACAAAAAGTATTCTCGTCGCTTTATAATATTAAGGTTGAACCACTGTAGTCACATGAACTGTTTTAAATATGTTTTTAGTAGCTTTCTGGGCATTGAAAAAGGGAGTGTTATTGCTGGCAATGAAGGCCTCACTGAGCCATCGGATTTTATCAAAAAATATCTTAATTTGTGTTTTGAAGATGAACGAAGGTCTTACGGGTGTGGAACGACATGAGGGTGAGTAATTAATGACAGAATTTTCATTTTTGGGTGAACTAACACTTTAAGTACAAAATTAGTGCGCGAAAATAGAGCACTTTAAGGATCCATTATGGAAGTGTACTTTTTTTCACCTGGGTAAAAACACTTTAAAAAAAAACAAACAAAAAAAAAAAAACCTTAATATGTAATTTTGCTTCTTGAGCAAATGTTTAGATATTTGTACTAAAAACAAGACAAAAATGCTAAGTAATAAAAACTTTTTTTTTTTTCAGTGTACATTCTTTATACATTTATTTCTCATGGTTTTAATAAGCAATATACAGTCTGCAGTTTGAAGGCCATTAGACTTAGTTAACAAGGAATTTCAAGATATTTCTACATTGTCTTAAAAAAGTGAGTAGTGCTTATCAGGATACGGTTTCTAAGGGTTTTTTAGTGCATTGCTATATAGTTTCTTGCTCAAAAGAGCTCACCTCCAAGTTCCTTTGACAGTCTGGTTTTTAGGTTATTTAGGCTTAGGGGTTTGTTCAGATCGCTAACCCTACGTATGATGCGTAATAATAGTAATTCTTGCGTTAGCAAACACCACTAATAATCCGTAACCAGTGCTTCCATATATCCGTGCTAACTTTACTCGCAAGGCTTTGTTTTTAGAGAGATAGGTGGCGCCATTTCAGCACTTATACACTATTCTTTACACTTTAAACATTACATAGTTATAACATTACAGTTATAACTATGAAATAAGATTTGTATGAGAATGGCCTTTAATATAATTATAAGAAATGACATGACCATGTCGCATGTGGCCTGAAACTGCAGTAGGCTACGACATCAGACAGTTGTTTCTCACAATGGTGTGTTTGAAATGACATGTTTGATTTTGACCAGATCATACAGAGCATCAGATTATGTGACTTCACCACATACATGGACTATGATGTCACACACGCCGTCATGATTATGCAAGAATTATTCGCAGCTTTTGTGAAACAGTTTGTGTGAGTAGTTCAGACTGAATTCGCCCTCAACAAACAGAAGTCAGATTACGGGAAACACATTTTTTTGACTGAATGATAAAAAAAAAAAAAAAAAAAAAAAGCATCTTCAGTCCCTGTGAAGACCATGAAAAATGTTCAGTTTTTTTTTCTGTTTGTTTTGAATATTTTGTTTTATGAATTTGCTTTTAAAAATGAATAAAGAATATGTTTGCTATGTGACTGCTAGAAAAAAAATGTTTGTCTTATCAGTAACCCAAAGTGATTTAAAAACGCTTAGAATGTTCTTTGAAAACTTTACATAAATGCTTGTGAAACGTGAATCTACATACCTGTTTGAACAATTGCACTAAACCTTATGTGTCGCTAGGGGGCAGAGTTTGCTTTCAAATATTCTCACGAATAATGAAGGACAGGATGAAAATGTATCCTTAGTTTTGGTCAGGATTTATGATTATTATTGAAGAAGAGCCCCTAAAAGAAAACGTGTTCATAACTTTAGCTCTGTATGCCACCAGAATAGAATTAAAATTTAACAATCAAGATGAAATTGAAGCACAGACTTTCAGCTTTACAAAAATATGTGAAACGTTTAGGAAATCCCCTTATTTTCAAGGGCTCAAATGTGATTGGACAATGAATATAATGATAAATAAAATGTTCATTTTTAATATTTTGTTGAGCATCCTTTGCAGGCAATGACTGCCTTAAGTCTGGATCCCATAGATATCACCAAAGACTGGGTTTCCTCCTTTGTGATGCTATCCAGGCCTTCACTGCAGCTGTCTTCAGTTGTTGTTTGTTGGTGGGTCTTTCTGCCATGTGAAAAGCATGCTCGATTGGGTTGAGATCAGGTGATTGACTCTGCTATTGCAGAATATTCCACTTCTTCGCCTTTTGCAGTGTTGTCCAACTGTACTGTGAAGTGCCATCTATCCAACTGTTGATTTGGCCACTCCTAATGTTCCTGTTATGGATTTGTTTTGTTTTTGAAGCCTAACGATGGGCTGTTTCACTTGCATGGGGCGCTCCTTTGACCGCATGATGTGGATTCACAGCAACAGCTTCCAAATACAAATGCCACATGCACTTAGAATCAACTCCAGACCTTTTACCTGCTTAACTGAAGAAGAAATAATGAAGGAAAAGCCCACAGCTGTCCATGAAACAGCTTTTGAGTTAATTGTCCAATTACTTTTGGTGCCTTGAAAAAGGAGGGGCTACATATTCATAAACCCTTCCTCCAATTTGGATGTGAATACCCTCAAATTAAAGCTGACAGTGTGCAATTTAAGGCCATATTATTAAATGTAACTTGAATATGTTTTGGTAAACATCTAAAATAACAAAAAATGTGCCTGTGTCCAAATATATATGAACATAACTGTATAGAGAGAGAGAGAGAGAGTTTGGGATCAGTAAGATTTTTTAAAGGATTTAACACTTTCAGCAAAGACGTATTCAATTGATCAAAATTGTTAGTAAAGATTTGAAAAATGTTACAAAAAGAGTTGTATTTCTAATAAATGCTTTTCTTTTAACTTTCTATTCATCAAAGTATCCTGAAAAATGTATCATGGTTTACACAAAAAATATTAAACAGCACAACTGTTTTCAACATTGATAATATAAAGTAATGTTTCTTGAGAAGCAAATCAGCATGTTAGAATGATTTCTGAAGGATCATGTGACACTGAAGACTGGAGTAATGATGCTGAAAATTAAGCTTTTAAATATATTAAATGAAAACAGTTATTTTAAAATGTAATATTTCACAGTACTGGCTATTTTTACTGGTAAGTATAAGAGACTTCCTTCAAAAACATATACTTCAAAAACAAACATTTTAATTTTAATTTAGATGCCTCAGTAAACATGTTTTTGTGTGTGACAGTAAGATACATCATTTCGCCAGAGTGACAGTTAATTTCAGATTTGTCTTCCTTTGTGTGTGTGTGTCTGTGCTATATTCCCAAATCTCAAAACCAATCAAACAGAAGTGCCTGTTTCAGCACTGTGTAGGTTTCCAGAAAAAGCGCTGAGCTTCCTTTATTCACTATCATTTGGCAGATGTTTTTCAATCCAGAGCATCATACAATACCCAGAGTGCAGTGGTAATATCAGCCGAGCTTTGTTCAAGGACACCGTATTGTCGGCAGGAAGAGGGGTCTTACTGCATGGGTCGCACCTAAACCTGTAACCTTTGAATGAGTTAGATGTCGACATGAGCTTTTCAGTGGCCAATGCATGCAGGCCTTTATATAATTTAATTTTAGCAAAAGAGATGTTCACAAAACTTAATGAAGCCATATTATACCCTTTTACAAAGTCTTGATTTTGTTTTCGGGGTCTACTAGAATAGGTTTTCTTGCTTGAATGTTCAAAAAACACATTATATTTGACATTATTGCAGCACCTCTCTTCCCAGTCTGTCAGTAACGCTGTGTTCATTTCTGGGCTGAAGCCCCTCCTACTGAAAAGCACAATGTGTTCTGATTGGTCAGCTGGACCAGTGTATTGTAATTGGTCAAATGCTTTGAGCGTTTTGGAAATGTCACGCTCCTTACCATAAACGTGAGTTTTAACACACTACTAATGCAACTCAACCAGGCTTTGCCCCGTTTTTTGCGTATGCTTTGGCCGAGAATTATTAAAATAAGGAATATTGTGACGTGTACGTTCCCAGAAGAAAACTCAAGATTACAATAGAGGCATTTCAGTGAGTTCAGAAACAGTGCTTACTGATACAGAGAATAACTCCCTTTTGGAGTGACTTTGTGTTTTGTAACTTTTCAGACCTTTTTCATGCTCAAACAGCAACATTCGCACTAAAGAAAGTTGATAATGTAATTAGCATAATATGTCCTCTTTAAATATATTAAAGGCTTAGTTCACCCAAAAATGAAATTTCTGTCATTAATTACTCACCCTCATGTCGTTCCACACCCGTAAGACCTTCGTTCATCTTCAGAACACGATATATATATTTATTTTTGATAAAATCCAATGGCTCAGTGAGGCCTCCATTGACAGCAAGATAATTAACCATTGCAATGCCCAGAAAGATACTAAAGACATATTTAACCTTAATGTTCAACCTTAATGTTATGAAGCAACGAGAATGCTTTTTGTGTGGCAAAAAAACAAAAAAAAACGACTTTATTCAACAATATCTAGTGATGGGTGATTTCAAAACACTGCTTCATGAAGCTTCGAAGCTTTACGAATCTTTTGTTTCGAATCAGTGGTTCAGAGCGCATATCAAACTGCCAAAGTCATGTGATTTCAGTAAATGAGGCTTTGTTACGTCATAAGTGTTTCGAAATTTCAATGGTTCACCACTGGGGGGTGTGACTTTGGCAGTTTGATACAAGCTCCGAACCACTGATTCGAAACAAAAGTTTCGTAAAGCTTTGAAGCTTCATGAAGTGGTGTTTTGAAATGGCCCATCACTAGATATTATTGAATAAAGTCGTTATTTTGTTTTTTTGGCGCACAAAAAGTATTCTGGTCGCTTCATAACATTAAGGTTGAACCACTGTAGTCACATGAACTGTTTTAAATGTCATTAGTAGCTTTCTGGGCATTGAAAGTGTTAATTATCTTGCTGGCAATGCAGGCCTCACTAAGCCATCGGATTTTATCAAAAATATCTTAATTTGTGTTTTGAAGATGAACGAAGCTCTTACGGGTTTGGAACGACATGAGGGTGTGTAATTAATGACAGAATTTTCATTTTTGGGTGAACTATCCCTTTAAGTATAGATATGGCATCTACCAGCAAGAGCTACACTAACCAGCCAAACCTTGACCCTTCGGTGAAGCAGGTAAAGTTATAAACTGATACTCTTAATTTAGCCAAATAGCAATGACTCAATTGGTCAGGCTGATATGTCTACAGCCTATCACTGGTATCACATCTCATTGCTGCTTTTCCCCCAGTTTAGTTAAAGTTTCATATCCGATTGTTCTTTGTGAAGCAAGACTGTGTGTATGTGGGTGTTTTACAGTCATGGTGTCAGGGGTTAGAGTTCATTTACTGCAAACAAAGAGGAAAGTGTCAGCGTGAATAGGATAGATTATGTTAATTTCACTCTTCCCTGTGGCGACCCCTGAGGCATGTGTGTGTGTGTGCCAGGCTATGCTGTGTGTTGTCTGTGCTCCAATAAGCTCATTAGCAGTCTTTATAGATATGATTACATACATAAAAATGCACCACACACATCCACAAAGACTTGGACAATGAATGGTGAACAAGAGAGAGAGGATTAGGAGAGATAACTGTTGAACAGAAGTGAATAGAATTCATCAAGTGAAGTGGTGAACAACAGACCAGCTGAGGGGTTATGAGTGTAAATAGAGATTGTGTTGAGAGGGAGGGAAAGAGAGAGAGGGCTTGATCAGCTCTTGTGTCTTTTTCTCACCAAATTTCTTCAATATTACTATTGCTCATCCTTTATATTAGTATTCATTTTACCTTCATTTTTATTGTTGTTCTCTAAAGGTGACCTATGTAATTTCTGTACCACTAGTGGCACAGTTTGAGTTGCCCAACTTGGCTAGACATGAGACTATTAGACTTATAATAATATAATATAATATAATATATAAAACGGATAGTTCCGGCCCTTGATTCTGATTGGTTGAGCCGCGTTCGAAGCAGTTGAAAAATTCCCGAAAACATACTGCACCACTGAGTGTGTATGTTGCTGCGTCTGTCTTAGCAACGTAAACATATGTTTGTTCTCAATTGATTTTGTTCATTGAAGCTTTAGTTTACTGCATTATGTAGAAAAGTATTGTGAGAGAGATATTGAGTGACCGAGTGTATTACCTGCATTTAGATTTAGCATTTTCCTTTAGGTCAGTCCTATGTTCATAATAAAAAATCCGTTTGAATGTCCGCTGCGATCTTGTCCTTTTAACATTAAATGGATTTTCCCGTGCCCTGCTGACACTGACAGCGCTAGTCAAAGCATTTGTCAGTTGCGTCTAGTTGTTCCGTGTTCACAACAAGTTTCAATATAAAAGTCTTTGCGACTGAGTGACTCACTCATAAAGACAATCTTTGCCGCCATCTAATGGCGTAATAAATGTAACTTCTGTTGCTGTTCACGGTCAGGGACTATTTTTTCCATCAGAAGGAAGGCTTTTAATGATTTTACTTCATGAAAGTTGCATTGATACATATTTTTTGGCTTTAATATTTGTATTGTGTGGTAACCGTTTTATAAAAGCAATAAGCCCCCGTGAAGCCGTGGTTTACAGTGAATTTATAAGAGAGTTTTAGGCACTCCGCTCTGTGTCGTGCCTGACAACACCCCTTAGCTGTTATAAATTCACTGTAAACCATGTAAACCATGGCTTCTTGGGGCTTATTGCTTTATTTTGTATTTAGATTTGTATATATTCTATACATTTATTTTAAAATATAAATGCTTATATTTGTGTGTGTGTGTGTGTATATATATATATATATATATACAGTTGTAAGAAAAAGTATGTGAACCACTTGCAGAATCTGTGAAAATGTGAATAATTTTAACAAAATAAGAGAGATCATACAAAATGCATGTTATTTTTTATTTAGTACTGTCCTGAGTAAGATATTTTACATAAAATATGTTTACATATAATCCACAAGACAAAAAATAGCTGAATTTATTAAAATAACCCAGTTCAAAAGTTTGTGAACCATTGATTCTTAATTCTGTGTGTGGTTACCTGGATGATCTACGACTGTTTTTTTGTTGTGTGATGGTTGTTCAAAAGTCCCTTGTTTGTTCTGAGCAGTTAAACTGAGCTCTGTTCTTCAGAAAAATCCTCCAGGTCCTGCAGATTCTTCAGTTTTCAAGCATTATTTGCATATTTGAACCCTTTACAGCAGTGACTGAATGATTTTGAGATCCGTCTTTTCACACTGAGGACAATTGAGAGACTCAAACACAACTTTTAAAAAAGGTTCAAACATTCACTGATGCTCCAGAAGGAAACACGATGCATTAAGAGCCGGGGGGTGAAAACTTTTTGAATTCGAAGATCAAGGTAAATTGTACTTATTTGTCTTCCGGGAAACATGCAAGTATCTTCTGTTGCTTCCGGAGGGCAGTACTAAATGAAAAAAAATGATATTTAAACGAAATAAGAAAAATTTGGACATCTTCATACTGTTCAAAAGTTTTCACCCCCTGACTCTTAATGCATCATGTTTCCTTCTGGAGCATCAGTGAATGTTTGAACCTTTTTTAATAGTTGTGTTTGAGTCCCTCAGTTGTCCTCAGTGTGAAAAGATGGATCTCAAAATCATACAGTCACTGCTGGAAAGGGTTCAAATATGCAAAAAATGCTGGAAAACTGAAGAATCTGCAGGACCTGAAGGATTTTTCTGAAGAACAGAGCTCAGTTTAACTGCTCAGGACAAACAAGGGACTCATGAACAACCATCACAAAACAAAAAAAACAGTCGTAGATCATCCAGGTAACCACACACAGTATTAAGAATCAATGGTTCACATACTTTTGAATGGGCTAATTTTAATAAATTCAGCTATTTTTTTTGTCTTGTGGATTATATATAAACAGATTTTATGCAAAATATCTTACTCAGGACAGTACTAAATAAAAAATAACATGCATTTTGTACGATCTCTCTTATTTTGTCAAAATTTTTCACATTTTCACAGATTCTGCAAGTGGTTCACATACTTTTTCTTGCAACTGTGTATATATATATATATATATATATATATATAGTTCTGTGTGTTGATATAAGTGGAAATTGTAATAAGTGAAAGTGTATGAGTAAAGAGCAAAGTTAGATTAGATGCTCTGTCAACATAAGCTGCCTTACCAGACCACTGCATTTGACTGAACACATCTTCTCCTGTGTATCAGCAAAGACTGAGAGGGGGGGGAAAGCGGGAAAAAGAACAGTTCAGCTTGATATCAATTTTTTCTTGTCCCAAGGCAGATAAATGTACATTTGTATTATAGCAGCTGCAGCCCACTGACTGCAGTTGTGGTTGTCAACTCAACCCTAAAGCCCTGCCGCACAATACTGCACACTGCATGTGTCTCCTTCTGTTTGTCTCAAGGGTGTAATCTAAGGCAAACTGAAACGAGGCAGAGTGATTGAATTAGAGGCTTGCACAGGGTAAATCTGTTTGCGTGTACAGGTTTAAAGGAGAACGTATGCGTGTGTTTAGGAAAACAGTGATATGAGTGATGATTTAGGCTGTGTTCAAGCATAGGTGTGAAGGCTGACTGATTTGCTTTAATTTCCCTAGTGTTTTGCCACACTATAAGATTTATGTGTGTGTGTGTGAGTGCAGAGAGAAAAAAGAGAGGTGAGAAAACAGCGTAGAGTGAACATAAAATGAGAGGAAGGTCTGATGTGTGAATGAGTGTGGTTTTTCTTGTGCTCTCAGAGGAACAGGACGACATATTGTAAAGCAGCAGGTGTCAGCCGATACGGGGCCTCGCATGCACTCCTGATGCGTCAATCACCTAGCAGGGGGAATCTGACTGGCCGAAAGCCATGATGGGTGGGGCACTATGCCCAATTATATTCAACCTGTCTCACTCTCACGCACAAACGATTTCACCCAAAATGACTTACCATGGCTATACTAGAGGAGCTATAGGAACACTTGTATTAACATCTTAACCAAGAATGAAAAAATATCCACCCTCATTTTGTTCCAAATCTAAAGCTTGAAAGCTTTACTTTAACCTTTACCTTTAGCTCTCATTATTCAGAAAAAGACATTCTGTTAAAATTCTTCTTTTGTGCTCCACAGATAAAAGAAAGTTATACGGGTTTGGAACGACTTGAGTAAATGATGATTTTCACTTCTGGGTGAACTATTCCTAACATGTCAGCAAAAGCAAATGATACCAGCAATTAAATACAAAATGTTAATTAGTACTAATATTAGCATCAACACCCAATAATTATAGTCAACAATGTGCACTGTCATTTTTGCTGTAATGTGTGTGTGTGTGTGTGTGTGTGTGTGTGTGTGTGTTTGTCTTGCCTCACTTCTGTGCCATTACCAGAGACAGGAGGAAAAGACAAACCACTCATAGGAAGCTTTTCCATTAAGAGTAGCCTACTCATCTATTTTTGTGGGATTTTTTTCCCCCACTGGACCATATTGAATGGTGCATTCTTGCAAGCCCTTTGCTTGAGGATTTTGTCAAGATGACGACGAATGAACTGATTAAGTCATCATGAAATACAAATTTACCCTATCTATTTTCTAAATGCATGTTATTGATCTTATTGTGAATGATTTATCTGTGCATGTTTCATTTTTAAAATTTGTTTTGACCTTGTAATGTTTAATTAAAATGTCATAACTCGATCTTCCAGTGAAATGACAGACTTCTGTCTGGTGATCTATGCAGGACTTCTCCAATCATTTTGTACATGTAAACCCCGCCCCTTTCTTACAATCAGCTGCAAGCTCACATTCAGATCTGCCTCCATCCAATCAACAACTGATGAGTCACCGACCTACTTTTTTTTGTTTTTGTGATAATCTGTTTCACTTGGATGTACGTCATAATATGGAAGAAAAGATCTGTTGCTACTTCTATTTCATTTTGACTTTATTCTGTGCTTCATCAAGGTTGAAGGTTTGTCTGGTTATCATCGGCAGTTAGTTAGTAACTACACCATTATGAGGGCAAAAACCATCTTTCTTGTCACTATCACCAGTGAGAGTGCCCGTCATTGCCATCAGAGGGCACTCCAACCCGGACTACTATTATTGTCAAAGACTCCATTACCCATAACCCACTGCCCGTCTATCAGCCATGATTGTTCACAGCTGTCTGTCATTAACCTTATTAGCCCTGTCTATGTAAGCCTGTTTCACCATGTGTCTCACTGCGAGGTTTTGTTTGAACTACTGCCTGTATGACTACGCGCTCCTGTAAATAAAGCCTGCATGTGGATCTCCAACTCCGTTGTCCCGCTCCCTACATTTCCCACAATCCCTCAGCTAGGAACCAATCATGGACTCACACCTGTTTCTCATCAGTGACCCTTTATAAGCTGCATTCACACACACACACAGATGGCTGAGTATTGTTTTTGCCGTGTTTCCTTGTCCTTGCCTAGTCTTGCCTGTGTTTTGACCCTGGACTGATTCCTTGTTGATGATCGTTTGCTGCCTGCCTTGACTATTGCCTGTGTTTGGATTACTCTTTTGCCTTGCCTTCTTGTTACTGTTTGCTGGTGTTTGTGTTATACTGCATCTCTGAGCATTCTCCCTGGTTTCATGTGTCTTGGTTTTTTGATTTTTGCCTGTTCCCTGGATTACCCTTTTGCCTGTTTCCTGCCACGTTTGTTTGTTTGGACTGCCTGCCAGTGTTTTGACCTTTTGCCTGTTATTTTTGATTATGGTTCTGGATTGTCCCTTAAATAAAGCTGCATTTGAATCTCCAACTATTCATGTCTCGGAGCAGTTGTGACAGAAAACCTTGCCGTGAGACACATGGTGAAACAGGCTTACATAGACCGGGCTAATGAGGTTAATGACAGACAGCTGTAAACATTCATGGCTGATAGACAGGCAGTGGGTTATGGGTAATGGAGTCTTTGACAATAATAGTAGTCCGGGTTGGAGTGTCCTCTGATGGCAATGACGGGCACTCTCACTGGTGATCGTGACATTTCTATTGTATTTAATTATATTATGTATTACTAAATATTGCTATGCCAGTGATTCAATTTTTCACTCATTTATTTGTGTTTTTCCATGTGTACAGCCTTTGCCATTTAGCATTATCACAACATCACCTTCTGAGCAATTAGTCACATAGCATTTAGGGCTGCACGATACGTAAAATAACATTTAACTTAAACGCGATTATCGCTTAAACGTGATTCTTAGTGCGATTATGAAATCGCAAAGGCTGCGATTTTATTTATTTTTATTTTTTTTTATGTGCAGCTTGTCAATGAAGTATGGCTCCAAATGCTAATCCATCTGAAAGCACTGCGAGTTTGAGTCACTTATAATGTACATTTGAAAAAGCAACACGCGTCAAACATCTTTCCATACATGAGAAGCATTTATTAACATCTTGTCCAACAAAAGACAACATTTAATAACATGTTTTTACTCCAAACTCACTTCATAACGACAGTTGAGCATCCTTCTGCGAGATGATGTGGCTTCTTACACAGAATAAGGCAGTCGTGTGTTTATTAGCCATGTTTAATCAAAGCATTTCAATCTTCTGTTTATTCAGCTACAGCGATATGACACGTGTTATCTTCTTCTGCGGCAGGGCATATTTGGAGTTTCTGCGCGAGAGCGCCCTCTGGCTTTCAGATGGAGAAGCATTTACTACTGATCACAGAGCCGTACAGCTCTGACAAGCTGCGCATAAAATAATCGCAGCCTTTGCCAAATCGCGTGCGGTTTAATCGCGATAAATCGTGCACACCTAATAGCATTTATGGTTCAGTTCATTGGCTCCAAAAAAATGATGGCATATTTCGATGGCATATTTTCTCTAGTTGAGTCCCTACCACCTTTGTTTCATCTGACAAAATCAAACAGAACATTTTAACCCTTGACTCACTTCTGACCAGTCTCAGGAGTCAGACAGACTGGTGACAGACTAGAAAGAATCTCACTGAGCCTTCACCTTTAACTGCTCGCACCACAGGGATAGAGAGAGCAAGAGCATCTGTGTGAACCAATCAGCGCCACGGCTGAGAGGGAGTTGATGTCTAAATATTTGCTTGAGAATGTTTGCGCATGTTGACAGTGTTTGTGCATGTCAAGTGTGCATGTCACTCTTCAAAGACTTCATTTTCATCTCTCTCCCTCTCTTGTGTCTCTTTTTCTCCTTTTGTTTTGTCACTTTCCACACCAGGTTTGGCCTCTTTCCTGGGCAGCACCAATAAAGAAGCAGAAGCAGCAAAATACGTCTGGAAATTACATCAACCTTCTCATCCATTATTCAGCTTCTGAACTTCAATATCAAGGCACGCACACACACACACCGTACTACAGACAGAAAGTTTCCTAGGCAACACCAAAGCAAGTGTTTCATCAGTATTTGCTTACTCTGTAAGTGTGTTTGTGTATATTTGTGGACACATGCAGAGAGCAAAGTGCGCTTAGAGCCTCACTTAGTGTCAATGAAGCTCAATCTGACCAGTGAGTGGTTCCACAAGCTCTGTGTTTGTGTCAATCAACCAAAACACAAACAGACTGTGCTGGCAACATCAGTCACAAAATCTGTCACGAGTGAACACTCACAAACTCTGCTGAACAGCTTAGATCAGCTTACAGTGGTTATAGCTTGTCTGTTTTGCTGGTTTTTAAGGGGGTGGTAGCCAGCAGGACTCCCAAGACTGACCAGCTGGATACCAGTTAAATACCAACTAGACTATACAGCTAAACTACCTAAGAACAGCAAACCATTTTAGGCTGTTTTTTATACAGTACACTGACCCTTACACTTCAGTGCTATATTAATGAGTCCCAGACTACACATTAGCAAATTTTAAAAGGGTCCAGTGTCTTTTGTAGTGATGTTTGAAGCACAGCTCACAAAGAAGTCACTTTCAAACCAAATAGTTTTCTGTTGACCAATGTGTCGAATCAATGTGACTAATTTGAACTCGATGTGGGGAAATCTTTCATCCTAATGCAGAATTCAAGATCGCACTGATCCCTATTGAAATGACTGGTTTGAAAAGTGTTTGCTAAAAGAAGTTGAATGCCTATTTTTGTACATTGATAACTGTCAATTTTGTTATTTGAAGTGTGACACCAAATTAATGTGAACAAATGAACAAAATTAGTTAATTTATATTCATAGCCAGTTAGGTACATCTTTATGCCAGTAGAAGACAAGTGGTGTCTGTATGAGTGAGTCATGTCTTCATTTACTCACTCAATCGATTCGTTCAAACACACTGATTCATCCAGGAATGAAACAAGTAACCTTTGTGAGTGAGCGAGTCATTGAATCATTCACTCAGCCGATTCATTCAATCACACTGATTCACTGAGGAACACCACTACTGTGTGTTGCTCGGAGACGAATGGCTTGACTTGTTTGGAACTATTGTGGACAAGGCACAAATATACAAACTAACTGAACATATCGTGTCTAAATTGTAAGTTGCTCAATATTAACGTCTTGTTAATGAACGGTTGTGTTAAAACACAATTGCAGTTGTGCTGTTGGTCTACATATGAACGGGTGTTTTATTACCTGCGACCAAATCACAGCCATGTTGATACTGAACAACACCATTTTTGTTTGCGTGATACTGCAAAATCAGTCGATTATTTTAATCTGAGTGCTTTTTGGCAATAATAATTGTGTGAGCACTAGGGGGTGCTCAAAGGGTTCAGGTTGAGTACAAGTAGAAATATATGGGTGTGTTTCCTGCAGTGTTGCCAAGTCCACGTGGAATTGGGCTACTTTTACACTGTTGCTGCGGGTTGTTTTTCATGTCTGTGGGTTTAAGCAATCCCAAATAACATGATATTTAGCCTCTGGAATGCAAATTTTACCAGGGGAACCCCACCAAAAACCTGCACCCTGCAACGCGGGAGCCCCCTGAAACGTGATTGGGCTAGTTTTGGGCTAGTTTTGAGTAGCAATGGGGCGGGTTTTGTTGTAAAAACCTGGCAACCCTGGTTTCCGGTTAGAGAAATGAGGGAGAGATTGGCCTGGTCCCAAATGGCACCCTAAACCCTCACGGTCTTCGAGTCCGCACTTTCGTGACGTAATGCCACTTTGACTGCCGGGTAAATTCCTTTGCGTAGCTCGCAGAAAATTGCGGGCTCAGCTGAAGTGCGCATCGAGGGCGCATAGCGCCCACAAGGGGGACGCTCGCGAGCACCCTTCTGAAACCTAAATTTATGAATGGGACACCCTATGGTCTCGTGGACTTAAGGCCCAGGTATACTTCACTTTCCGCGCCCGGACGCGTCTCGTGCGCAGTCGCATCCGCTCATCTTTCAAAGTATACTAAACCACAGATGCGCGCGGATGACCGAGTTCGACACATGCGCAGTATAATTTTTTCTATACTTTTACCAGACATCGTGTCATCAACGGGACATTCGCTGGGCAGGATTGGAGAAGAAAAATAGTGCATCCACCATTGCAACATAGTTCAGAAGATACACCAAGAGAACAGGGATCAAAAACGATGGAGAAGGCATGCTTCTGAGTTCTCGTCTTGTTTTTGAATCGCTCTTTACACACTGTTCTTCGACGACTGCACATTGTGCGAATTGCCACCTAATGGACTCTTCTGTCCTGCTTGCGCATGCGCTGTTGCACACGCACTGTCCGCGCGGTCTCGAAATTTGCGGACGGGGTGTGCGGCCGGCCGTGAGCCCTCCGCATGACAAAAATTACGTCATGCGGACGGTGCACGAACGCGGACAGCCGAAGTATACCCGGGCCTTTAACGGACACACGCACCCGGCAGCCATTGTAAGTCCACAAGACCGAAAGTGCATAGAAGTGTGCCATTTGGGATTCAGCCATTGATGTCCCGGTTCAAGGATTTGTTGAGGCTATTCTGTGTGCATGTTGATATTTGAGGTCTACAATTAAACAGAAATAAGGAACAATTAAGTAGGTTCATAAACGGTATTACAAACAGTACAACGTGAATTACAAGTGACATTTGTAAGGCCCAAGTAGAAAAACTGGTTGAAATAGCAATTAGTAACAAAAGAATTCAATAGCATAAACAAGATTAGTAGGCTACATAAAGGGCTGTTTCCATGCAAAGATACAATACAAATTAAATGACTTACTTTGTTTGGAGTCAGTCACTCATGGGAACAAACATGCAGAACTCCAGAACATAATAATTCAGACTCTCTTCCTATAAGCCACGCCCACCTGCTACAAGTCTGGGCTTGTCTTGCATAGATATTGGCATTTAGTGTAATTTGCAGTATAACAAGCTTATAGATGTTATTCACAGCAGCGCCATCTTTGATTTTTAACAGGAATGAAAGCGAGGGTGAGGGATAGACATATATATCTTCAGTGGGCTTTACTCTTATTTAATGTGTTTTTGAATTGTTCTGATGACGAAACACTGCAAAAAGATCTTTCCAAAAAATTTCAGTAGACAAAAAACTCCAGACAACATAAGCTGTGGAAAATTATAAGTGATCTAGGAGCTTTATACAGCTTTTTACAGCGGATGCCATTGAAAACACGGCAAGTCCTCTCAGCCTCGCTTTCATACCTGTCATATCCGACAGAGAGACAAGCACAGCCATCCTTAGAATTTTTGTGTTTGAACTTCTGTTTTTGCGGTAGCTCTGGATATATTTATATGTCATCGCTGTCGAAAAGTAATTAGCTGGTGAAGTGGATTTACTTATTGTAGAGTTAACGAAAGTTATGATGGGCATTGAAGCGGATGTCATAACAAATGTCAGCAAACCGGGAAGATTTAAAAATGGGCGGTTCATTCATAAATCCGTAAGATCTTACCTTCACGTAGTGGAAATATAAACAGGAAGACAGAACACAACAAGCGCAGCGCTGAAAAGGGGCGGGGCTATAGGCCTATGTTTTAATCAGCCAATCAATTTGCAAACATTTTTGTATATAGTTTTACAAAAATGTTTAGAGTCATTTAGCATAACTCAAATTATTTGGTGGCAAAACAAATGCACATACACATGCTCATAGACAATCAGAGCACGACAATCAAACATCACCTTGTCAAAGAGGATTTCATATTTAGCTCTGTTTGTTTTGCCTTTCTTCGCACCTGTGAACTCTCAATTGAAATGGTGATTTTAAGGCTGGAATACTAATGCGAATGCTAATTCACCCCTGTTGTCTGTTCATCTGGTTACCCACAGACGAAAGGGCATTTTGCCATTCAACAAGATCTGCCAGCCACTCACACACTTGTTTTTGTATCATAGTACGGTCTCTCCTTTGACTTTTACTGTGTTATACTGAACTAATGATATTTTATATCAGATCTATCTGCATTTTTATACTGTCAGTAACAAATATTTAATATGTTTAATTAGGTGGTTGTCCTCGTGGGGAACACTGGTTGCTCGATTGGTTGCTGATTCCAAGATTTATATCCTCTTGGGGACATTTTGGTCCACATAATGTAGCCAAAACTTGATGGATTCACTCTAGAGACACACTTGATCATCCCTTTTGACTTGTGTATTATTTTAAGACTGTGTGCGTTTACATGCTTCTTTTTAGTTCATCATTCCTGTTTTGCCCAGTAAATGAGCAATTTCACATTCCAGAGTCAAAACAGTGCAGACTTTGAAGGGAAGAATGTGTCTTTGAATATTCAGAGAGCACATGATGACTAACTGTCAGACACACGCACACATAGACTAATCCTCTTACACTGCAGCCTGAGCTGTAGGGCTCGGCTGGTCATGACTGTTGCTGGCATCCTCAGCTACCTGCTGCTGTCAGAAGCGCATCATGCCACATGTTTCTCTCTCTCTCTCTCTCTGTGTGTGTGTGTCTCTGAGGCAGTAGGTGAACGTGACTGTGTGCAGTGTTCACTAATACAGAACATGTAAAATAAGTGTTTAAACTCAAACACGACTAATTCTAACTCATCTGCCAATTGGGGTTGGATGCATGACCTCTGTTTGTGTGTGTGTGTATGCGTACATGTTCAGATGTATTTCTCTGTTTGTTCAAATTGATGGACTTCTTCGTAGAGCCTCCAGAAACCACGGCAACAGCATTCCCCTATTGCTAGACTCTGTTGTGATGTCACATAGGGCTGTACACAGTTGCCTTGGCAATGACTGGATTTTTCTGATATGAAGCCCTAGTGGTTTTTTCATGCATCTAACTGGCTCCAAGAGAATTTGCATACAGAAATAACCACTGTTTGCTGTATCCAGAACATTGTAATGCTGCACAAAGCCGGATTTCTTGAGTTACTTCTCTTTGAGGTTGGATTATGGGTTTATTCCAAATTGGAATAGTCATATAAAGCACAAAATTCCCCATTCTCCCTGCCTCTACGATATAAATTAGAGTCAAATAATACACTGAAACTAAATTATGATTGTTACATTACACTTTTGTAAAGCCCTCAAGGAGCAACTATTTATTTTCGATGATTTATGTGGAATCACACTTTAATGCAAATCTATGGCACAAGGCATTATAAGCAATGTCAGTTCAGTTTAAAAGCAACGTCAGTTCATATTGTTGGTAAAAGCCTAAAGCACTTTTATTAAATATTCTGTACTAAAAAGTTTGGGGTTATAAGATTTTTTTAGTGTTTTTGAAAAAAGTCTCAAGAAATTTCTACTATCAATGAAAACAGTTGGGAAAGTTCAAAATAACAGCATTTTAATAAGCACAACTTTTGTAGCATTATAAATGTATTTACTTTTATTTTTGATCAATTTAATGTGTCCTTGCTGAATGAGAATTAATTCTTAATAAATAAATAAATAAATAAATAAAATATATATAAAAAATTAAAGGAACACTTTTTAATCAGAGAATAGCATCAAGTCAGTTAAACTCCTGGGATATTGATCTGGTCAGTTAAGTAGCAGAGGGGGTTGTTAATCAGTTTCAGCTGCTTTGGTGTTAATGAAATTAACAACAGGTGCACTAGATGGGCAACAATGAGACGACCCCAAAACAGGAATGGTTTTACAGGTGGAGGCCACTGACATTTATTTTCCCTACTCATCTTTTCTGGCTGTTTTTCACTAGTTTTGCATTTGGCTAGGGTCGGTGGTCGCATGAGGCGATACCTGGACCCTACAGAGGTTGCACAGGCAGTCCAACTCCTCCAGGATGGCACATCAATACATGCCTTTGCCAGAAGGTTTGCTGTGTCTCCCAGCACAGTCTCAAGAGCATGGAGGAGATTGCAGGAGACAGGCAGTTACTCTAGGAGAGCTGGACAGGCCCGTAGAAGGTCCTTAACCCATCAGCAGGACTGGTATCTGCTCCTTTGTGCAAGGAGGAACAGGATGAGCACTGCCAGAGCCCTACAAAATGACCTCCATCAGGCCACTGGTGTGAATGTCTCTGACCAAACAATCAGAAACAGACTTCATGAGGGTGGCCCGAGGGCCCGACGTCCTCTAGTGGGCCCTGTGCTCACTGCCTGGCACCGTGGAGCTCAATTTGCATTTGCCAGTGAACACCAGAATTGGCAGGTCCGCCACTGGCACCCTATGCTTTTCACAGATGAGAGCAGGTTCACCCTGAGCACATGACAGACGTGAAAGGGTCTGGAGAAGCCGTGGAGAATGTTATGCTGCCTGTAACATTGTTCAGCATGACAGGTTTGGTGGTGGGTCAGTGATGGTCATTTCCATCAAACGATGTGGCATCCTTTCGTTCCTAACACATTACCCAGTCCATGTCAGTATAGATATCCAGCATGATATTTTTCCCCATTGAGATCTGATGTGTTTTCAAAGTGTTCCTTTAATTTTTTTGAGCAGTGTGTGTGTGTGTATGTATATATGTATGTGTATATATATATATATATGAGTCTCCGCTCTAATTCATCCCAAAGGTGTTCTATTGGGTTGAGGTCAGGACTCTGTGCAGGCCAGTCCATGTCTTTATGGACCTTGCTTTGTGCACGGTATCAGTTATAGTGGTATCATAAGAAAGTGGAAGCAATTGGGAACAACAGCAACTCAGCCATGAAGTAGTAGGCCACGTAAAATCACAGAGCGGGGTCAGCGCATGCTGAGGCGCACAGTGCGCAGAAGTCGCCAACTTTCTGCAGAGTCAATAGCTACAGACCTCCAAACTTCGTGTGGCCTTCAGATTAGCTCAAGAACAGTGCGTAGAGAGCTTCATGGAATGGGTTTCCATGGCCGAGCAGCTGCATCCAAGCCTTACATCACCAAGTGCAATGCAAAGCGTCGGATGCAGTGGTGTAAAGCACGCCGCCACTGGACTCTAGAGCAGGAGACGTGTTCTCTGGAGTGACGAATCACGCTTCTCTGTCTGGCAATCCGATGGACGAGTCTGGGTTTGGCAGTTGCCAGGAGAACGGTACTTGCCTGACTGCATTGTGCCAAGTGTAAAGTTTGGTGGAGGGGGGATTATGGTGTGGGGTTGTTTTTTAGGGGTTGGGCTTGGGCCCTTAGTTCCAGTGAAAGGAACTCTTAATGCTTCAGCATACCAAGACATTTTGGACAATTTCATGCTCCCAACTTTGTGGGAACAGTTTGGGGATGGCCCCTTCCTGTTCCAACATGACTGCGCACCAGTGCACAAAGCAAGGTCCATAAAGACATGGATGAGCGAGTTTGGTGTGGAGGAACTTGACTGGCCTGCACAGAGAACCCGACAGAACGCCTTTGGGATGAATTAGAGCGGAGACTGCGAGCCAGGCCTTCTCGCCAACATCACTGCCTGACCTCACAAATGCACTTCTAGAAGAATGGTCAAAAATTCCCATAAACACACTCCTAAACCTTGTGGAAGCCTTCCCAGAAGAGTTGAGGCTGTTAGAGCTGCAAAGGGTGGGCCAACTCCATATTAAACCCTACGGATTAAGAATGGGATGTCATTAAAGTTCATGTGCACGTAAAGGCAGACGTCCCAAAACTTTTGGCAATATAGTGTGTATATATAAATTTACGAATTTCAATTGTATAGTAAAATTCCTTCAAATTGATTTGAATAATCCTTACATATTATTCATATTATGAATTAAGATTTTTAAATGAGTAAAAAAAATAGAGCTTAATAAAACTTTTTGTATAAATCTTGATGGAACAAGGGAATGGACCATTTCAGTTTATGTGATTTATATACATAAAAAAATAATAAAATATGTTTCAAATTTATGAATAGGAATCATAAACACTGAAATGGTCCATTCCCTTGTTCAATTAAGATTTATACAAAATGTTTTATTACGCTCTAGTTTTTTTTACTCATTTAAAAATTCATAATATAAATAATATGTAAGGATTATTCATTTCAATTTGATGGAATTTTACTATACAAATTCGTAAATCTTAAAAAAGGCTTACTTTTTTTTTTTTGAGTCTACATATAAGTGTGTATACTGTATACACACTATATACAGTATCTGTTATTATATTATTTATTGTATTGACATGGTACTGAAATGAGTTCAAATATTGGACCACAATGTTACACAGTGATGTTATCTCAATAGTATTTCGAAACATTTATGCCAGTGCAGTGCCTTGGCCCAGTGAACTTTAAATGTAAATGCATTGCTCAAAATGAGTATACAGTACTGTTAAGAGTTTTTACAAACTGAAAGACAATTTAAAGTTATTTTATAATTTAATCAACAGAGTTTAAATGGGTAGTTCACCCAAAAATGAACATTGAAAGTCATACAGGTTTGGAACGACATGAGGGTGAATAAATGATGACAGGATTTTCATTTTAGGTAAACTATACCTTTAACTTTTATGTAACCTAGAAAACTCATCTTCTCAATTCCCACATGAACTATTGAAATTCTAGCTCACAAAAATATACCACATCTATCCATAGACAGCATTTGCGTTGGTGTTTCAGTATAGTGTGAATGAAGTCTTTGTGATGGCGTGGAGCATGACTGATGGTGCTGTCACACATGTAAAGGAGCGAACAGCAGAAGTCACAGATGTCTTTGTTCTGCTAATGCTAATCATCGCTAATGCTAGGGAAAGATTCTCAGAACTCCAGAATTCCAGGGATTTAGTTCCACACAAATGAGCTTGTTACAGATCTGCAATCTCTAGAGAAGTGTGTCCCAAGAGATAAAATGAGAGTATGACACTAAAAAAATCAGAGAAAAAAAAAAAATCTTTGGTAAATAAATGATAAATATTGAAGCTGTCCACACATAAAATTCTAAACCCATTTTTTTTTTTAATTCTTTTTCCATTTGCTTTACACACTTTTTGACACTTAGGTCTGCTAAATCATACCACAATGATAAAAAATAAAAGCAAGCTTGAAGTTAATAAATAGAACTCCTCTGTATAATATATTCACACAACTGTACAGTCCCATGGGCCATATATGGGACAATATGACCCTCAGTGTCCCATAAATACAGAGATTCTGTCCCTTTTCTGCACATTTTTTCATTCACACACTCTGCTGTGACTATATGCATGTACAGATGCATTAGTCTACATGATTGTGCAACTCTTGGCTCTGTCCTCCCTGAGGGTCGGGGTGGGTTCAAGGGGCGTGGCTTGTGAGCTGACTGGCAGCAGAGGCTGATTAGATATGCGCTTCAGAGCGTGGCGCGAGGAGCTTCTCTTGAGGCTCGGGGCGGGCTCACGTCTGACGGACACGAGCGTGGTAATGTGAAAGACGTCTCTTACACTGTTCACGCACATTCGGGATGAACATTCCACGTATGCAACTGCGCCCAGCTCGCGTGCTCGTAAACTCCCCTGTTAGACAGACAGAAAGAAGTCAGCATCATTGGACTGTGTCAGAACTATCCAGGAGCATTTACTTTCTCATTTCTCTATCAAAAACACATCACAATTTCCTTGTCACTCTTTTGCGCTCTCTAATGAAAACCCTTTTTCGGTGTTCATATGAATTACAGCAAAAGCTGAACTAAATGTCAAAGCAAAAATAAACACTCTATCGTTCCCTCAAATGTCTCATACTTTTTGTTCATGTCAGCTAATGTTTCTTTTTTATATGGTCCTTTCCTTGAATAGGGTGCAAAAATAATACCTGAAACTCTTCTAAAATGTCTTTTTTTTTTAACAACAAAAGGTCAGTGAAAAACATGAACATATCTAATAGGCCTCACAACAAAAACATGTAATTTGTGCCCATAATGCTTTAAAAATGAAAGTCGTGGGACAAAGAATTGTACCATTTTCATATAAAGTGTCAATTATTTCTCTCATTACAGAGCAGAATTATAGAGAGAGCTAGGTGTTTCATAATGAAATGTTGCTACAGCGAGTTGACCTGCTCAGAGCATTGACGTAATAGAGGGAACATTTTCTAATGCTCTCTCTGTACTTCTGTTTCTATGTGTAATTATAGAGCTTTCTTCTAGTGTTTGTGTGTGCTTAAAAGGTTTAAAACACAATGTAAGAGCAGTTGACGACATTTCAAGCTGTGACATAAGTATACTGCAGTGTGAGATGTGATACTTCATCTCTTTTAAACAACATTTTTATATAGTCTTTAAGGAAGGTATTTGGTTTACATAAAAGAAGTGTTTAATTCATTTTTTTAATTTGAATTCATATTAATGTAGACACTATGAGCGATATTTGTGTTTTTAACTGTTAGCTTGCTAGCAAACCTTCTGACTACGTGCCTTTGTTCTTGTGTTTGTGTAGCAGCAGTTGAGTAAACAGACACTGATATCCTTACACAATCTCTCTTTTCTCTTCATGTTCTAGTCCCTGTGTGCGTGTGTGAGTTTGTGTACGCTCACCTGTTCATGAGTGACAGGTATGAGTCTCTGTTTGGACAGTTCTCTTAAGGTGCTGACATCTGTTCTCATATCCAGCTTACAGCCAACCAGCACCAACTTTGCATTAGGACAATACTCCTGAGCCTCCACCTGCCACTGAAAGAACGAAAGAAAGAATCCGTCACTTTAAATAAAATCTATCCACCTACTACCTTCCCATCTACTTACCTACCTATTGATCTACACTACAGTTCAACAGTTTACATCTATCTATCTATCTATCTACAGATCTCAGTATTTAAAGTTTGGGACTAGTTTTCATTTTATTTTACTTTCTAGCCAATACTTGCAATAGTTGTTTATGCTTTAATACAGTGAGCCTGTGGTACATTATTTGTCTTCCTTCCTGTCATTTATATGTGCATAATGAGTGAATAATGTAGTTGTGTGTGCATGAGAGAGAGAATTAGGGAAGCAATTTAACCAGCTATTGTCTGATTACTTGCAAACAGTCATACTCATGCACATCCAAATCAAATCAGACAATATTTACACCAGTTTTTACCAATTAACTATTCGGCATGGTAAACAACAACAGCTTCCGATCTCCTTTTACACCAGTGTAGCTTGAAATGACCCAGACAAGGCCCTTTTCAGGAACATTCCTGCTAATGCAGAACCATCCAGAGCCAGTTATTCAGACAGCTTATGTGTGAGCATGCATGGTGCATTTGTGTGTGTGTGTGTGTGTGTGTGTGTGTTATTCACCAGTCCCTGCAAAGGTTCAGCAATCTCAGCTATGGCACCATTTCACAGGTTCTGAATGTGTTCAACCATCCATCAAACAGCACTGTGATCTTTAACCTTAAAAGCCACCGTTAACTGGCCAATTGGAGGTCACCGCCTGCCTCTCAACATTCCACAACAGCCTTTAGCTCCGCCCCTGTGGCCTCAGAGGTGAGATGCTGAAGTCATGGTGTAAAAGCATTCAGTGTGGGAGGGTTAGCATTAGGACAGTTAGAGAATGAAAGGCATTCGAGAAATTTTGTGATAATTACGTCAGATTAAATCACTCTCTAATAATTAAAAAAAAACTTATATACACTACCCATTCAGTTTGAGTTCTGTCTTTGAAAGAAGTCTCTTATGCTCACAAAGGCTGCATTTATTTGATCAAAAAATACAATATAAACGGTAATATTGTGAAATATTATTACAATTTAAAAGAACCACTCTCTATTTTAATATATTTTCAAATATAATTTATTCCTGTGATGGCAAAGCTGAATTTTCAGCAGTCCTCATTGTCACATGATGATGCTGATTTGGTGCTCAAGAAACATTTCTTATTATGATCAATGTTAAAGGATTAGTTCACTTTCAAATTAAAATTTCCTGATAATTTACTCACCCCAATGTCATCCAAGATGTTTATGTCTTTCTTTCTTCAGTTGAAAAGAAATTAAGGTTTTTGATGAAAACATTCCAGGATTATTCTCCTTATAGTGGACTTCAATACCCTCCAAATGGTTGAAGGTCAAAATTACAGTTTCAATGCAGCTTCAAAGGGCTTTAAACGATACCAGACGAGGAATAAGGGTCTTATCTAGTGAAATGATCGGTCATTTTCTAAAAAAAAAAAAAATGTATATGCTTTATAAACACAAATGCTCGCCTTGCAAGTGCTTCCTCCAGACCGCCTTCCGTATTCTTCAAAAAGCTTATGCTGTATGTCCTACACCTTCCCTATTCAACTTACGGAACTAACACGACACCAGTTCCGTAATTTGAATACAGAAGGCGTTCTCGCAGAAGCTAGATATTTGACTTCATAACTTGTTTAAATATGGATATTTTTTTATACAAACGCATCGCTTCACTTCAGAAGGCTTTTATTAACCCCCCGGAGTCGTGTGGAGTACGTTTATGATGGATGGATGTGGATGGAAGCACTTTCTTCAGCTCATACTCGTTGGTCCCGTTCACTGCTATTATAAAGCTCAGATGCGTCAGGATATTTATTAATATATCTCCGATTATGTTCATCAGAAAGAATAAAGTCATATACACCTAGGATGGCTTGAGGGTGAGTAAAGCTTGGGCTAATTTTCATTTGAAAGTGAACTAATCCTTTAAATATTTTTGTAGAAATCATGATACATTTTTTCAGGATTCTTTGGTAATTGGAAAGTTAAAAAAAGGGAACAGCATTTGTTTGAAATAGAACTCTTTTGTAAAATGATAAATGTCCTGATAACTGTCACTTTTAAAGGGTTAGTTCACCCAAAAATGAAATTTCTGTCATTAATTACTCACCCTCATGTCTTTCCACATCCATAAAACCTTCGTTCATCTTCAGAACACAAATTAAGATATTTTTGATGAAGTCTGAGAGGTTTTTGTCTCTCCATAGAGATCCAATGCAACTACAACTCCAAAGTCCAGTAAGGTAGGAAAAAGACATTATTAAAGTACTCCATGTGACTCCAGTGGCTTAAACTCAATTTTATGAAGTGATGTGAGTGCTTTGTTTGCGCAAAAAAACATAATTTACCACTTTACTTACAAAAATTTTGATCTGCAACATGCGTTCACAAGAGCTTCATGACGCATGAGGCATTGTTGCTTGAACACGCTTTGAATAATATTATTTTGTAAAAAAAATAATGTTTTTTTTGCACAAACAAAGCACTCACGTTGCTTCATAAAATTGAGTTTAAGTCACTGGAGTCACATGGAGTACTTTAATGACGTCTTTTTCATAGTTGTAGTTGCATTGGATCTCTATGGAGAGACAGAAACCGCTCAGACTTCATCAAAAATATATTAATTTGTGTTCTGAAGATGAACGAAGGTCTTACGGATGATGAAAGACACGAGGGTGAGTAATTAATGACAGAATTTTCATTTTTGGGTGAACTAACCCTTTAATGTGTCCTTGCTGAATAAATGTATTAATTTCTTATCATTAAAACTTTTGAAAGGTAGTGTTTACCGTTACTGTGATATAAATATATGTGATATTTTTTCACACTACCCACTCTTCTTTCTACATCATCCGAATATCTTTTTCTCACCAGACATATATAGACTTAAAATTGAAAAACACATTTAAACCTTTCAGCTCTAGGCTCACACCCTCATCACCACATAATTGCTGGCATCTGTGTTTAGGTAAAGCTTGTATTTTTGTGTAAATCCACAATGCCGTCATCCTCCAACTGCGAAACACCCACAAACAAAAACTTCTCTTAGTCGACAATTACATTGTGTTTTCGCAGCGAGAGACTAATGCTGCAAGTATGTGCGTGTTTACAACTGCAACTAATAATGTCATTCCAAAATGCACTATTGCAAGTATATACTTATTGTTTCTTTTTTAGGATGAGAGAAAAGAAGAAGGGAAAGGAAAGGAGATTCTGACCTTCTTAGGGATGCTGTCCAGCGTCTCTGGTCTGCTGATATCAAAACAGATGAGCACAGCATCACAGTCTGGATACGCCAGGGGCCGTACATTATCATAATACGAGGACCCTGTAGAACACAAGCACAGTGAGGGGTCAGGAGAAAAACGCTTCATTATGATAAAGCTGATGTTCGAATCAAAGAGCGAAACACTGCTAATGGTGCTCACAAATGCTGTGGCACGTACAAATTATGTACAGTGGGTCAAACGGCAGGGCAGATGATAAAAAAGAACAATGTTTCTCCAGTGGTGAGTTCCTGAGCAGGAAGGAATAACATTTTAACATTAGCGTATATATACTGTTTCTGCAGTATAATGTGTGTATACTGTGCACATTATGTGAATGTTTTTAAGCCTCCCCTCATCAAAGGGATCGGGGCAACGTTCCTAATTTACCTGTTGTTTCCCACAATGCAGTATGCCTAACTTGACACCATTTCCAGTCTAATGAATGAACCAAAAGTAATACAGCAAAGATTTTTAATGTCTCAGTTTAAGTGTCGAGATACTATTTTTATTTATTAGGTAAAAATAGTTATAGATAGGCAAGTTTAGCTCATAGCATTGTGGGATACATATAGAAAATTTCCATAACGTGCACAGTATACATACTTTGCATCTGGTGAACTACCACTGTCATACTCTCTGTCTTTCCTGATCTCCTCTCTCGAACTTTGCATTCATCTCTCACTCTCCTGTCCTTCCCTCGAGTGAGGACACAAATCCAGACATAGACAGTGAGAGATAGGGAGGGAAAGAGAGAGGACGTGTGAGAGTGACAATGAGTGTTTGAAGCGCTGATCAAAGCTATCAGTTATTATAGGCTGGCCTCAGGAGCCACCCTGAGCTACATGTCCCACAATCCCTGTTGGCAGGTCTGTCAACCGCAGCCACGGAAAGATGGTTGAATCTAATTTCTTAGATGAGAATGCAAATAAGGATAAGAAGAAACTAATAAAAGTGTACAGAGAGAGAGAGACTGGAATGGAAAGAAAGGCTGATACTGTTGTCATATTGCTTGTTTGTTATTTGTCTCCATGTTGAGTGTGCTGGTCCACAGGGACACTTTTTTTCTGATCTCCCTACAACAGCTTCTAAAATACACTTGCTTACTTAGCTATTTAAATGAGGACACGCTATAGACTTTCATATTGTTTATTTTTATTATGAAACCCATAATAATCACCCAAACCCGAACCCTACTTCTAGAAGAATTTGTTTAAAAACATTTTTAAAACATAAGGTATCATTTGTTAACATGAACTACAGCATTTATTGTTAATCTCAACATTTACTAATACATTATTAAGATCCAAAGTTGTATCTGCACAGTGAACTAACATGAACATTATTATTAACTAACATTAGCAAAGGTTTCTTAGTTAATGCATTAACTAATGTTAATAAATGAGACCTTATGAATTATAATAATAGTAATAATAATTATTATACTTTACCCTTCATAAAAATGATTATATTACAAATAATAATTATTGTTGTTAATAATAATAATAATAATAATAATAATGAAAATTAATTCTATATAAGGGAAATGAATGATATATAAAATTAAAAAAAAAATAATGTACAATTATTTTTGTATATAATAATTATAATATAATAATGATTATTATTATTATAATACTTTACCTTAATAAAAAAATTATTATATTACAAATAATAATTATTGTTGTTGTGGATAATAATAATAATAATAATGAAAATTAATTATATATAAGGGAAATTAATAATATATAAAATAAAATAAAAAATTATAATTATTTTTGTATATAATAATTATAATATAATAATGATTATTATTATTATAATACTTTACCTTCATAAAGAAATGATTGTATTACAAATAATAATTATTGTTGTTGCTGATAACAATAATAAATAATAATAAATTAAAGATATATAAAATTAATTAAAAAAATAACAAAAATAATGTTACCTTTCATAAATGGTAAGATGATTCATGTATTATTATTATTACTATAAATAATAACTAAATAATAATGTTATATATTATTAATTTTCCTTTTTGTTGTCATCATCATCATCATAATACTCTTCCCCTTCATAAAACGGAAAATGATTCATACATTATTATTATTATTATTAATATAATAACAATAAAATGTATTTCAATTTTATGTATCATTTTAATCATTTTCCATTCATTATGTATGAATGGAATGTCTCAGATTTGTTTTTCCAAGATTTTTTTTACATTTAGCTAAGTTCTTGGGACAGATTTGTCCCCAAAGTATGGCTCAGCAAACCCAAACACACACACACACACACACACACAGAGAGAGAGAGACAGTGTTTACTGTACAGCTGCGCCACATCGCAGCTTCTGTGTTTGAATGTGTGTAAATTCACTTCTTAGCACTCCTGTTGTCTGTATCTGTTTTTCTGACCTTCTCATTTATGGTCACTCTTCTCTGCCAATGCTAAAACATTCACACCATGTTAAAAACTTTAATTTCCTGTCTTGTTTGCAGTGTCTTGTTAAATATCACCACTGAATTCTCTGGCCGTTGTTTTATTTTCAAGACGTTATTACTGTGATTATGTCTGTAGTGCTAGACATAATTTGTATCTTGTTAAGAACAGTGTGTCCATATGAAATGCTGACCTGAATGTTTGCCAGTAAACATTCTCCTCTTCCAGTCCCTAGATTCACCTCTTGCCAGCTGTGCAGCTGTGTGTGTGTGTGTGTGTGTGTGTATGACTGAAGCAGAACTCTATGGGATGTCATTACAGATTGTTGAAGATGTAGCCGTAAGCACCAAAGTGTCAGTTAGCTCAGGAGCAGCACACATATGCTCACACACACATCCTCGGACACCTCATTAAGACCCATCAGAGACACAGCGTGATTACCTGTGTGAATCTGTGTTTATCTATGCATTTTTGTAGATCTAAACGGGCCTAAGGGTAATGCGCAAAGAGGTTAAAAAGGATTTTATGTCAGCAGAATTCAAATTCTCTATTCAAAAAAGTAGAAATTTGGATAAGCTTACAGTAAATGTACATAAAGGGATAGTTCACCCAAAAATTAAAATGAATTCATTCATCATTTTCTCACTTTCATGTCATTCTAAACCTGTATGACTTTGTTTTGGAGAATGTTTTAACTGTTTTTGTCCAAACAATGAAAGTCTATAAGGTCCAAAACAACATTGAACCCCACAACCTTTTTTTTTTTTTTTTTAATATCTTCACTGTAAAAAATTATTTTCATGATTTGTTATCACAACATTTTTTCTTTTGTCAAATCAACTTAGATAATAAATGTGGTTCAGATAACATAATATTTTGAGTTTCTGCTGATTAAACCAATCACCTTCATTGTATGAATTCAAATTTTTAATTTCAATGAACTCAAAATTTTAAGACAACCAGGTAACTTACTTTTTTAAGTTAAACCAACAATTCTTTTTTGTGTTCTTTTGAATTCCACAGAAGAAAAGCCATATAGCTTTGGAACGATATAACATATTTCGTTTTCCCTTTGAGCTCTATGAACAACATCTGTCCCATGCTGTTGATTACCATTTTCAGCTAATTTCTCAGAATGTCAAACAAAAAATCGCATTGACAGATATGTGATTACAATGGAAGTCTTTGGGGTAACTTCCTTACAAGTAGATTTCTGTCAACATGTTGTTTTTTGGTTTTACCAACTGAGGGACGACTGGAGATAACTGAAAATACAGAGGAAAATGCTTAGGAAAGCACACACACATATAACAAACAAAACAAATCACACACAGTGAAACAAAGGGAGCCTCTCATTACCATTCAGCGTTCTCATTACTCATTTCTCATTAGTCATCAAATCATTAGTTGCCCCAGTTCTCCAGATGGCCGGGCCAATATGCTCATCCTCTAAATTTTAAAACAGCAAATTCACTTTTCACACACATCCATTACAAATCCATAACAAATCCCGACATTGTGACAAATTAAGATTTATCTATATGATTACATAATTTTGTAGCACTCAGTGTAGCACTTAGTATTTGTAGTCAAAATACTTCCTTTTATCCAACACTCTCAGAACAATGGTACAAAAGGGCAGTTCCCTTTCAAAAGGTACTGCCCCAGTGACAGCTTTTGTACCATTTTGTTTCTAAAAGTGCCGCTTAAAGTGATAGTTCACCCAAAAATGAAAACTCTGTCATCATTTACTCCCCCTCAAGTTGTTCCAAACCTGTATGAATTTGTTTGTTCTGCTGAACACTAAGGAAGATATTTGGAAGAATGTTTGTAAACAAGCAGATCTCGCCCCCCATTTACAACTATAGTATTTATTTTTCCTAAATGGGGGGCGAGATCTGTTTGGTTACTGACATTTTTCCAATATCTTTCTTTGTGTTCAGAAGAACAAAGAAATTTGTACAGGTTTTGAACTACTTGAGGGGGAGTAAATCAGTTGTTCCCAACCACGTTCCTGGAGGCCGCCCAACACTGCACATTTTCCATGTCTCCTTTGTCTGACACACCCATTTCTGGTCTTAGAGTCTCTGCTAATGAGCTGATGACCTGATTCAGGTGTGCTTGATCAAGGAGACATGCAAAATGTGCAGTGTTGGAGGGCCTCCAGGAATGTGGTTGGGAACCACTGGAGTAAATGATGACAGAATTTTCATTTTTGGGTGAACTATCCCTTTAAAGTCCCACTGTAGTCAATAATTTTATCCCTTGAAACTCATCTTTGATCACCAAAATGACATATTTAAACGTTTTTTCCTGTGAAAAAAATTTCTTCATGCCTTAAAATAGCTTGAATGTAGCTCTACACCTTTGCTTTTATAAGTATATGCGGATCTATGAATATGCTAATTAGCTCCGCCTCCACTCGCTCGCGCAAGCTCAGAGATCCACTCAGTCAACTTACTGAGGTAAACACTGCACAATGGTATCGCTCTTTACAACGTCGGACACATAACGGTAATTAATATGATTAGCCTTTTGCTTGACTATGTTATCAAACAGCTAATAATGTTTTGCTAATGTTACACAAACCATGTTCCCGTTCGTCGTCTCAGTCTGCCTTCTGAAAATCAGCTTCAATTCTCCAATTCAATTCAAACACTTTGAACAACTCAGTCAAAGTCAGTGGAGAAAGGCATATAGTCCATCATAACATCATAATATACATCATATGCATAATTAACCCGCTATGCTGCTAGATTTTTCATATCAACAGAAAAATATACCAGGATAACCTTCTCTTGAGACTCCCCTGCTTCAGAGCAGTCATAGTTAATGATATGCTAAAGCCCACTGGCACGCTGACGTGATTGTGTTCAAGGTAGTTTGTGACGTAAGAAACACCAGCGATTTCAAACCACGTCTTTTTTTTCCGCTGCAGTTTTAAGGAGAAAATACTCAGCAATGGAGTTGACATGAATTTGCATATGGTTTGTCTTAAAGCATATTAAAAGCACCACATAGACATATAAACAACATTAAAAACTTGATTTTTTAACCACAGGGGGACTTTAAAGATTTTATTTTTTTATTAGATTTAGCTCACTTCTGGTGAGAGATTTGTTCACATGGTTACATAATTTTCTAGCTAATTCTTTTCATGCCAAAATACTTCCTTTTATCCCAGCTTAATGAGTGGAGACAACTGTAAGCAGTTGTTATCTTGGAAATAAAAATGCTTATTTTCCTTCAAAAAAATTTTTTGTAGCTGATTATACAACTGGCTCATTGATCACGCCGGAGATGGAAGGTCAAGTCAAGTGCATTGCATTGTGGGATAATGTATTTCAAGCAGTTTGCTCAGTTGCATGCTGTAAATGTTAAAGGTCATCTTGGTATTCTATGCATACAAAAAATTGCATGCCGTACACATACTTCAGTATGTAAGAGTAAAAGTAGTATGCAAGTAGTTTGTAAGACTTAGAGTAGTATGCTAGTATGCATTTCCAAACATTTCCAGTGTTTTTGCGACTCATTTGGTGATGCAAGTGACACAGAAAGCACCTTTAATGCGTGTGGGAAATGCTTTAGTTTAGCATTTACATATTTTTGTTCTGTTTGCCTTAAATTTTGTCTAAACAGAGTGCATCTTTTTTAGGTTACTTTGGTAAGACAGTATGGTCTAATAAAGCATATCTAAATATACATATTTTGCACACATAGCCGCTGGGTGCCTGGCTGTTGTCAAGAGGGCTTACTGACACCATTTTTAAACAGTGATAAAGTTCACAATCAGCTGAACTTTTTTATCATGCTGAAACATGGACTCTTGTGTCCCAGACTGTGTATAAGAGCACTTACAGTAAAGAGAAGATTTACTCTCGACAGGGTTACAGTCTGACCCCGGCACAACCCTACAGACCAACAACAACAGTGGGAGAGGAAAACATTCCCATAGGAACTTAAAAATGGAGATGACAAGAAAAGAAATTCCCATAAAGGACTTTTATAGCAGGGTGGGGAAACATGCAGAGGCCTAGAGCGGAGGATTTATGGGTCACGCTTGCTGAGAAACCCCTGAAGTGTGTGTCAGGACAAGTGTGTGTCAGCAGTAGTGTAGCTTAACACCAAGTGTGCAACAATCCACATTGACAGTACTGTCCAAACCCACATGCACAACCATATTACTTGAGTTCTGGCTAATTTGTTTTGTTTTATAAAAGAGAAGCTAGAATCCAAACAAAGCCATCTCACCCACAGATACAGTCCAGGACTCAAGAGCAGTATAACAGGATCATATCCTATTCTAAATTCATAAACCCAGTATTGTCTATTGTGTATCGTTAAAATCAAAGCAGTGAGAGTTCTGCTACCTGACTCTTTGTAGTAAGCGTCACATAAAACCGTCACTCAAGAGAACCAAAGAGTCATTTTCAGTCACTCTAATACAAAAACACAAGGGGTTGATCAGGCCATTGGAGTGGTCAGCACTCGGCAGGGACAGGAATGAACCGCGTCCATGCACAGACTAGACTGGCACCAGGATTTGTTACAGTAGAATGTTTGCTATTGCATCTATCTGTCTATCCATGAGGAGGTTTCAAAATGTACACTCCCAGACTGTCCTAATCAGTCTGACGCCACTAGAGCACAATGTCACAGTAGATCACTGGCTATGTTTGGAGTAGCTACCTATTGCATACTGCCTAATATAATAAGGGTTGTGAGAATATATTTATTATTATATAGAAAATGTGGAACAGTATACATCAAAATTATAGCTTGACTGTATTACAAGCATGTTTTTTTCAGAGGGGGGTTTGAAATTATCATGCAAAAAATGATAAAACTTATGTGATGTTACTTCTGAAGGCAAGCCTACAAGGTTAGCAAAAAATAGCGCAACGCTGTGGTATGCAGGGAAGGAGACCAGAAGCCATTTTTTTAATGGATGTCAATGGAGAAGAGGCTTCAGTACGCTGAATAAACTGCTTTTGTAGAAAAACGGCTTATCATTTAATGAATCGACAGCCTCTCGGCTAATCTTCAACATGTTTGCTCTTAAACATTCATTTTGGATTGATCTATTTTTAGACTTTACTCTGAGAATAAATGGTGTTTTATAAGAGAAGTCACGAACTTCTCATTCATTTCTATGGTATCCGCAAACAGTGATTGACTGTCGCACAACTCTGAATGAAATTCAATGACGTGAAAGCTATAATGTGATTGGTTGTCAAGGAACATGTGATCCAAGTTAGTCGTTACATTTTCTCCAATGTTAGTGCCACGGACCCTCGTGTCTTCCAATAATAAGACCATCTCTACTTCTGGTTAAGGTCAAGTGCAGTGCATTGTGGGATTCAGTATTGTGAACCATGTGCTCTGTTGTATACTGCACAGTTTGGAAAATGAAGTAGGTCTGTAAAAAAGTGTTTTGATGATTTCTCAAAAAATAAGTAAATAAAATTTTCCCTACTACAGTATCCACCTTATTTTTCACGTAAGAGCCGGCACGGCCATTGTAACTTGAATGTGTCGAGACGTCCGGTCTAACCTGCTTTGATTTTAGCTGTACAAAAAGTGTCCATTATGCTGCTTGATTTTGCAAACTGCTACTTGTTATCATATTATTTTACTTTAATATCATAACATAAAACACACTGGTTTGTAGCGCAAATTGGAAGTCTTGGCACATTCACAGAAAATGGCTTACTTCCATGTTAAAAAATATTTTTAAAAAATAAATTAAAAAATAATTACGGTATCATAGTATTCTGGATAACAGTTTCATTTGATGTCATGCCAGATCTCACCTGATGTATCCCACATGTTCAGCTCGATGCGGTGCTTATCGATCTCAAAGCTTGCAGTGTAGTTCTCAAACACAGTGGGCACATAATTCTGCAATGAAAAATCATATTAATACTGGTAAATCATTTTAGTCTACTATGACAGTACATCAACTATTTATAGTCGGCATGAAACAGAAGTTGCGATTGTCCTTTCTTCCCTATTGGGACATATATCTGAGTGAAACGGCTTCTCAAACAAGAAAAAATGTAGGGCGGGAATTGATTTTGTCCATCGGGAATTGATTGGGAATTGCTATTGCTATGTCATGTGAGTGACAAGTTGTCCTGCCCTCACACCGGTCATCAGAGAAGAGATGAGGTGTCTGTGCAAGAGGGAGAAGTTATTTCGATTAAATATATAACGAGAACACATTCTTCATTTTTTTTAAATTAAAAAATAATGATGTGCACTAATAAATTTATAATAATACTGCAATCAATTGCAATCGAGACTATTTTGATTTTATGGTGACTTTAAAGTAGCCTACTTTTTGAACAAAGTTTTTTGTGATCTACTTGCAATATATAATAAACCAATAAATAATGACAGTCTTTATATTTTATTGATGTACCTATATATTTATATTTTATCAATGTAAAAATGCTGGGTTAAATATTGACAAATCCAGCGATTGGGTTGTTTTAACCCAGCGGTTGGGTTAAATGTTTGACCCAACCTGCTGGGTAGTTTTATTTATCTAAACTACTGTTTAAAAATTACTATATTGCTTGCTTAAAATTAAGCCAAAATAAGTTGGAAATTAACATTTATTAATATGTTTAATAAATGTAAATTTTGGGTTCATTTTAAGCCAGCCATATAGTAATTTTTAAACAATAGTTGAGATAAATAAAACTACCCAGCAGTTTGGGTCAAAATTTAACCCAACTGCTGGGTTAAAGGGATAGTTCACCCAAAAATGAAAATTATCCCATGATTTACTCACCCTCAAGCCATTCTAGGTGTATATGACTATCTTCTTTCAGACTAACACAATCGGAGATATATTTAAAAATATCCTTAGTCCTCCAAGGTTTATAATGATTGTGAATGGGGGACCGTGTTTTGAAGCCAAAAATAATGAATCCATCCATAAAAAAAGTAATCCATATGGCTCCAGGGGGTTAATAAAGGCCTTCTGAAGCGAAGCGATGCGTTTTTGTAAGAAAAATATCCATATTTAAAACTTTATAAATTTAAATAACTAGCTTCCGGCGGACGACCGTACGCATACTGCGCAAGTCTATTTGTGGCGGAAGAGTATCCTTTGACCTGACGTGCAACGAACGCGGAGGCGCAGAGGAGAGAGCAAAACAAATCAACGGTCACAGATTATAAATCTAAAACAATAATTTTTAAAGACAAATTTCGAAGGATTTCGATATAAACAAAGAGGAGCTTACATTTGTTGCACAGTCCTATTTGTTTGAACCGTGAGAGCGTCTAAGCTTACAATACTCCTACATCCTGCGTCATACATCGCGTCAGAGGATTACTCATTTGGCGCAAGTCGACTTGCGCATTCTGCGTACGGTCGTCCGCTGGAAGCTAGTTATTTGAATTTATAAAGTTTTAAATATGGATATTTTTCTGGCAAAAACGCATTGCTTTACTTCAGAAGGTCTTTATTAACCCTCGGGAGTGGTATGGATTATTTTCTTTATGGATGGATGCATTATTTTTGACTTCAAAACGCCCCGCATTCACAATCATTATAAACCTTGGAGGACTAAGGATATTTTTAAATATGTCTCTGATTGTGTTCGTCTGAAAGAAGATAGTCATATACACCTAGGATGGCTTGAGGGTGAGTAAATCATGGGATAATTTTCATTTTTGGGTGAACTTTCCCTTTAAAACAACCCAATCGCTGGGTTTGTCCATATTAACCCAACTTGGGTTGTTTTTAACCCAGTATTTTTTTTTAGTGTGTACCGATACGAATTCTACCTCGCGCAGTTAGCCTAGTCATCTTTTTTTCGTTTTCTTTTTTTTTTAAACTAAATAAGTTGCATAAAACATAGACTGGTCTAATTTGAGAACGAAAAGTCCCTTGGATAACGTCGAGTTGGTCAGACTAGTACTAGCTCATAATCGCTGTGTTCATGCAACTGGCTCTAACTTGCAATACAACTTTGATAGTTTTGTAGTGCAATGTAATTTGAAAAGAACATCAGTTACGAGCAGTCTCACTTCAGCGTCCCGTGCCAAGTTAAACCCCGAGGCTCCAGCATTTTTTTCTATCCAAAGGCGCTCCAGTGCGACATGCACGGGACATCATGCAATTTATTTAACTCATAACAATTTATCAACTTGAATCGCATAATTAAAGCAACTTTCAGTTATGTTTATTGGTTTAAAACAGACATACTGTTAGGCTACTCTTACGGTTGTCATCACTCCATTCGTCTAATTTAGTAACTTATTTTCTGTTTTTCTAGTAATGACATGAATGATGAATGATAGATCGGTTCACCTCTGGGTAGCTGTCCTTGGCGAACACATGCAGCAGCGCCGTCTTTCCACACTGAGTGTCACCGACCACCACGATCTTACAGCGACTGCACTGTCCTTCCATCATCATCATTATCAGCACTGTCCCAGCGCTTAACGAACACCATCCGCTGCCTGATAACGGTCCTTTATAGCGCCGAATTACTGATTCAGAGTGAGTCTGAGTGGACGTGTATGTGCCAGGGAGAGAGTCCACTCACACTGGCGCGCGCCCCTCCCAGTCCTCCTGTCAGTCTCCTGGTTCCCACGGTGACACCACGCGCTGAGTCTCACCGCGTCATGAGCCGGGCATGCGGGTCGTGCTGCCTCTCGACTGATTTCTAATGACACGATGTGATCTAGCCTTCCTACTGGGGTTTGGGCATGGTGTAAATTAACGACCCCTCTAGCTCGTGTATGGAAATTGTTTTAACGATGTGATTTAACACATCACTGAACCCATCCAGGCTTTCCAAGGTCATGAAACATGTTATGAAATTATCCTAAAATGTAAAATATCATGCACTTGGAACATTAGTGGAACTTTTTAAAAACAGATGTTATAATTTAATTTTCAAAAGTCAGAAAGTGTTTGCAAATATCCTTTAACTGAATCTCTCTCTCTCTCTCTCTCTCTCTCTCTCTCTCTCTCTCTCATTTTTAAAGGTGATTTCTCGAAGAATTGCATGAGTCATCTGAAATCCAGAGTCTTTTTGTCTGTCTTTGATGAATTTAATTGACTTTTCCAGCCACACTTTTGATCTTTGGGTAATAAATTTATCTTCCTAGAACAATAGCCTAATAAGAAAAAAAAAAGGTAAACTGATAAAATGTAGAGATGTTATATTTTACAGGATATGGAACTGTTTTCATTTTTTTTTTTTTTTTTTTTTTTTAGTTAGGCTACCATTTTCATTTTATTTTTGTGTTTGAGTTTAATAATGTCAGCATAAATTAAAAAGCAAAAGTTTTCTCGGTTCTTTGAAAAAGAGTTAAGTTTAACATTTTAAATTAATGGGCAATCCATTCCAGTGGCACAATGAATAGCAAATCCCAGTTCTTTAAATTAGTAAATATTACATTTTAAAATAAATATTTTAATATTAAAAGATCCATGGATTTTAAAGTTTTCAATAGCCTTATGTTTCTGGCAAAGTTTGCACGTTTGCTCCTACAACAGATTATTTCGCATTCATTGTAAAAGAAATGCCGCCATCTTCTGTTTATTGTCGGTATTGCAGATTTTTTGTTGGGTGTTGTGTGCGGCATAACAAGATTTGTGCACGAATGCAATTATTATTATTATTATTTTTTAATTGTCATTAGTTCTTTATATTGACTAATTGTGTTCAACTTTAAAACTTAGCGTCGTGGTCGTAAACATACTTTTAAATTGTATTAAAATCAGCAGCGAACTTATAGTAATGTTTCATGTTGTTCTGGTTATGAATTGAAGTCATACTCATTGATTTTTGAATATTTCAGGCCTCAGGCATTTTAGTTCACCCCTAACCCTAACCATTATGAGTTACATTTGGGAAGCCACACCCATTTAGCACTGTCCTGCTTTTACCAACAGGGGGAGACAAATACCACAAGACCACGAACTTGTATTACGATATCACACATTACTAAGCGTTTTATGTAGCGTTATTTAGCATTGAGCTGTTGAACAAAGTAATATAATTAAAACCACTGAATTATATTATTTTGTTGTCACAAGAAGTTTTAGAAACTAACAGAAGTGATCTATCAGTAACCACGGTAGGTTAGCCACCCACATTCCTGCTGTCCGTGAATGTTTACTTTCACACAATGAGGTTTATGACCTAATGAACTATGTAACTGCATTATATTTACACTTCATATTCTTTCAGCGTTATTTCTTGTACAGTCTGTTTCTGTGTGTTTTTTGTCTGTTTGTTTGTAAGGCCAGTTTGCACATTGTTATGGCCTGTAGGTTCCTGGTATGGTTGGGTCATTTATTGTGAGTGTTTTATTTGAAAGGTGTATTCCTCCTACATGCACGTTGCATACGTTTAGATAAACTAAATGTACAAATAGATTAGACTTTTTTTTTTTTTTTTTTTTAAAAAAAAAAGATTGAGATTTTAAGAATCTTTTAAAAATCTTTTAAAAATGTTAATCCACTTAAACAAGCTCTCATTCCCATCTAGATTACTGTAATACTTCTTGGCACATAGTCCCTTGAAAAGTAACAACTTTGTATTGTTTGTATTTGTTTATATCAAGATTATAGGTTACATTTTATATGAATGTATAATGGAGAGTATATATATTATTGTATAGAGGTGTATATAAGTTTTTCAGCATTTTGATTATTACCAATTCTCTTTTTTTTCACTTTAATGGTCCTGTGAGATGACACATTTTTCATTTTTGAAGACATGATGGTATGCAGAATGATGGTATACAGTTGCTAAAGTGTTTCATCTACATTTCTATGTGGTTGCTTGGGTGTTTTGAGTGATTGTTAAGTGACTTCTAACTGGTCCAAGATAGAAAATCTGGTGATATTAGTTTTAACATATCATAGTTTACCATATTATATCATTTATAGCATGTCACACTGCAGGAAACTGTCACTACTTGAAATGTCATGTCAGTTAGTTTTGTAGGGTTTTTTTTTTATTATTATTATTATTATTTTTTTTTTTTTTTTGCCTGGTCACTATGTTTATTTGTTCAAGTACTGAATGAGTGTGCTGTGGACCTGATTACATAAAGGACTGTCAAACTAAATATATTCCTGTTGGACACACAGAAGCCTGTTTGCTGGTCTGTTGGTCAGAGGGAGAGCAGTCAGTGGGTATTTAGTGTCTTAGCTTCTTATAAACAGTAGTGCCCTCCGCTTTTTGTTGCGTATGTAAATCTGGCATAAGTCTGAGCAAGTTTAAACAAGTAGCTGACTTAATTTACAAATGAAGTGTGTGAATGTACCTCATGTCTCCAGATCTCAAGGGGCCTAGGAAAGCTAATTTTCATCCAGCGCTCCAGCCTCATTCTTTCTGTCTTGTTATGTGTGCATAACCTATATCAGGCCCAGAATGCATCAGATGCATTGCTGTACTCACAGCGTAACCCACTTACAGCTTAACAACACTGAAAAGGGAGCTTATTCACATAGAACTATGGACCGGGGTTAACTATGGTCAGGATCTCTCTCTGTCTCTCTTCCCTTTCAATCTACTCCATATCACTCTACAAATGCCCTTGTAAATTTTATTACCCCTTATATGTCATCCAGGAAAGAGATGAAGCCTGATGTTCTAATTACCAGAAGGTTACACCAAGAGGAAAATGATATTGCTCTTTCATAGCTCAGGAGATTTAAACAAGTCCTTGGTCATGTTTTATTTAAGTAGCAACTTTGTCTCAGATGATTCAACATTTCTTAGGGACACAAATGAGACCATTATTGACACACAATAAGTAGAGGAAATTGTGAATATGTGATAACACAATTATTTTGCATAAATAGATAGATATTGATAAAATAACTTCTAAGTTATATAAATACAATTATATTCATAATTATTATATGTGGGTCATTGACGAATAAGGTTTTTAAAAGTGTAATAAAAAATGGAGAAATAATTAATTTTGAAGTTTTATTAAGTGTTAACAATGAGATTATGAGGTTTTTATAATCAATCAACTCTGCTTTTGTCATTTTTTACAAGATGGACAAAATTTGTCACCAAAAAAGTCATTTGGTTTAACCAAAATTTCAGTTTTACTGAATAACACTTTTGGTTATACCGAATGACGATATTTTCAAACAATGCTAACAGGCTGATAGCTAGCTAAAGGACAATCATCAAACATTTTATATTTAGTACAAGTTTTTAAAATATTCCAACATTTTCCATGTTTTATAGCAGTTGTACCAAATGACCAGATGTTTCGGGACATGCGTATGAGTAAGTGAAAACATGAATTTTCGTTATAGTTAAAAGAGAGTTAGTTACTTTGCTTCATGACCATGTGGTCCTTTGCAGGTGTCTGAATGATGTCACATCCTGTCACATGATATTGACCGCATGACTTGATCCAAAATGTTCCCTTTATATTGGTTACTCCGAATGATATCAATAAATTCATTTTTCCGGACATTCTTTCTCATAACAAAGCAATGACTTCTACTTATAATTTTAATACCATTTTGCACTATGTTGATATATGATGTTATAAAATCATGCCAGAATAAAAAATATATACATCTATTATGTTTTAAGATATTTTAATCACAAATGAAATGGCTGTATTGGCCTTTGGATGGTTAAACCGAATGACCTTTTGACACTTTAAAATCTTTAAAATACCTTTATATGTAGCAAATATAATTAAACATTTTTGATTCAATAAAAGAGATCTAGTTGTACTACCTTACATACTTTGGATGTCATATCTTGGTGTTTTATTATTATTAAGGCCTTTGGACAAAAAAATGACCCATCACATCATTGACCCATGTATGATTAAACAATTATTTGCATATATATATAGATATTGATAAAATAAGCATAATTGAAATGATTAGAATTTATGATTATATATGATTAAAATACAATTATTTTGCATAGATATGTATTGTTAAAATAAGCATAATTAAAAAAGACTTTATTGTCATTGTGTAGCACAACGAAATTACTCTTATAACAACCCCAAAGGTGCAATGAAAATCTAAATTCAAGAGAAAAATTACCATTTAAAATGAAACAGAGTACAGGTAAGCAACAATACATATCCTAAAATACAATAATTAAATAACTACAAGATAAAATAGTTATAAATATAAATAATTAGCATAACAATACAATAAATAAATACAATATAAAGGCTAAGTAAAGAGAATCATCATACAAAATATTTCAAGTTGCTCAGAATATACAGTATTAACACGAATAACCAACACAATTAGTATTGCACATGTGTATAGCAGCATTATTTCACGTATTATTGAACAATTAGTCGCACATTGCCAACATAGCTTATTCTACATGGTCAGACAATCATTGCTGTTTGAAAAAAACAACTATTTTTTAGTCTGTTTGTGTATAAACAGATTAATCTAAAGCGCCTGCCTGATGGGAGGAGCTTAAACAAGTTATGACAAGGGTAAGTGATGTCCTTGATGATGTTTTTGGCCCTTCTCAAACAGCGAGTCTTATGAAGGTGTTCAAGTGATGGCAAATCAATGCCAACAATGTCCTGTGCTGCTTTTACAACCTGCTGCAGGGCTTTTTTGGCAGCTTTGGTACAGCAGCTATACCAGGCTGACATACAATTAATCAAGATGCTCTCTATAGTGCATCTATAGAAACTGACCAACAGCTTCTGGGGAAGGTTAGCTCTCCTTAGCCTTCTCAGAAAGTAGAGGCGTTGTTGTGCTTTGCCTGCTTACCTGCAGCGTTGTCACCCCAGGAGAGATCCTCTGTGATGGTAACTCGTAGCTGGGGACTCTCTTCACGACCTCTTCTTTGATAGTTACTGGGCTGTGGGTGATCTTTTTAGTGGTCCTAAAATCCACAATCATTTCTTTGGTCTTTTTGATGTTTAAGACCAGGATGTTGATGTCACACCACGCTGTCAGTTTCTGAACCTCCTCCCTGTATGCAGCTTCATTGTTGTTTGATATATGAGCCCACTGACAGTTGTATCATCTTCAAATTTAACCAGAATGTTTGATTCGTGGGTAGCTTGACAGTCATGGGTGAAAAATGCATAAAGCACATCCTTGTGGCACACCAGTACTCAAATCTAATGTAGAGGATGTAAGCTTGTCCAACTGCACTGGGGGCGATTGGTGAGAAAGTCCAAATAAAATTATAATAATTATTTATTTAAAAAGAATGAAATTCAGTATGCTATGGCCATTTACTCAATGTTTCAAAGTGCTTGAGGCAATTTAATTTCTTATCATTTGGCACACAGGTTTTGCCTGCCAGCAGGACTTTGCCTGACTCTTTAGCCATTAGAGGATTTATGTCACCATTGGGTACAGTCAGACTGGCACACAAACACCAGACGTTATTTGCAAAGTTTTAAGACCAGAGCTCAAGCAACTAAGCCGCAGTTAGCAAGACATTGGGTGGTTTCCAAGATCTCTACAATTTTTAGATTTCTAAAGCAATTTATTTTTGTCATTGTTTCTAGAATCCTGGTGATATGATAAAAGGAAATAGAATTCTGCTTATTTATTCTTTTTCCTGGCATGATCTGCATAGCTTCTAAACTCATTCAGCCCCATGACCTACAGTTCACTTCCTGTTTCTCTCAAAGCACTTCCTTTGCACTTGTTGATGAGTAAAGAGTGCAGTTTCAGTGACCTTTACCACTGCAGTGGGTGGCAGTATGTATGCTGGTATGAATGTGTTGGGGTGTGGTTTGTGATTTAGTGTGCAAAAGCACTTTGGCCGAAGTTGTTGCTAGCACAGTTATTTTATGTCAGAGCACTCACAAACACATGGACGCAATGCACCGCCTTCAAGTGTGAACAATGGTTTGTGAATCTACTGTGATTTCCACATCGGTCTTGGAGAATAGAAGGAATAAATAGACATTTCCTCTTGGCCTTCTGGTTGCACACAAACATGCTCGTAAGCACGCCTCCACAGCCACGCGAAGGACATACATGCCTTTACACACATGCACGCAGATGCACACATCCGTTCCACTACATTCATACTAACAAAAACAACACTTAAAACTCCACACAGTGTAGCTGCTATGGACTGTGGTTTTAACATGCACATCTCTTGCTCACACAGGCAGTGTGCACCATTTTGATTTCCTAGTGAATTATATTTCTTCTCACACTGACAAAAATATGAATGTGTGAAACCCCCTCCCCACCCAGTTAAGCGCAAATCCCTCCTCACAGGTGATTCTGAAGATTTCATTGGTCAATCACAGTGCTGAAACATTTTTGTCAGGATCAGATCCATCCATGATTTTTCTGAACTGAATCCATGACTAACCAATAAAAATCTGCACTTAAATGGTTTGGGAAAAATATAATGCAATATTAATACATATTGGCCCAGATTCACAGACAGGGAATAGATTAAGCCAGGATTAGGCCTTAGTTCAATTAGGGCATTTAAGTAGTTTTTATAAAGACATTCCTTAGAAAAAACATTACTGGTGTGCATCTTGAGACAAAACAATTGCACTGACATATTTTAAGATATGTCAGTACAAGTTGCTTTCAGTTAAAACAGCTCAAAAATGCATTTTAGTCTGGGACTAGCTTAAGCCTTGTCTGTGAGACCGGGGGATTGTGAATTGTCTTAAAGGATTAGTTCATTTTAGAATTCAAATTTCCTGATAATTTACTCATATGTCATTCAAGATGTTTATGTCTTTCTTTCTTCAGTCGAAAAGAAATTAAGGTTTCTGAGGAAAACATTCCAGGATTTTTCTCCATATAGTGGACTTCAGTGGGGTTCAAAGGGGTTGAAGGTTCAAATTGCAGTTTCAATGCAGCTTCAAAGGGCTCTACATGATCCCAGATGAGGAATAAGGGTCTTGTCTAGCGAAACGATCGGTCATTTTCTAAAAAAAATAAGAAATTATATACTTTTTAACCACAAATGCTCGTCTTGCACTGCTCTGCGATGTGCCACGCATTGCGTAATCACGTTAGTAAGGTCACGCGTGACATAGGTGAAAGTACAGATCCAGTGTTTACAAAGCAAGTGCAAAGACTAAGCCAAACGCCCTATACAAAAAAAAAGAGGGTAAAACAACGATATCAGATGATTTTGAAGTTTGAGGAGAAAATGAGATGTAGTCTTTCGCCCTACTGTGGTACTTCCGCCTACATCACGCGTGACCTTTCTAACATGATAACGTAAAGTGTGGCGCATCACAGAGCAGTGCAAGATGAGCATTTGGGGTTAAAAAGTATATAATTTTTTATTTTTTTTAGAAAATGACCGATCGTTTCGCTAGATAAGACCCTTATTCCTCGGCTGGGATCATGTAGAGCCCTTTGAAGCTGCACTGAAACTGTAATTTGAACCTTCAACCGGTTGGTAACCGTTGAAGTCCACTATATGGAGAAAAATCCTGGAATGTTTTCCTCAAAAACCATTTCTTTTTTGACTGAAGAAAGAAAGACATGAACATGTTGGATGACATGGGGGTGAGTAAATTATCAGGAAATGTTAATTCTGAAGTGAACTAATCATTTAAAATACAATAAAATATGATTATACAACAGTTTCTCCAGTGTAGTGGCGCTTGCACAGCGCTTACCGAACGCTTTGAGTTTGTGTGTAGCTTGGTGACATGATAATCAAATGTTTGGCTTCTGTCTGAACCATTTATATTGACACTATATGAACCTATGCGGCCTTGTGCCTGTGGCTGAATCACAGTCATTCTGAAATTCAGCACAGCATTCAGTGTGATTATTGCTCAACATCAATAAGAAAATCAGTTCTTTTTGTCTGAAGCAACATGACTATAGGAGGATTGCAGATTTTCAAAATTATTTTCTTACGAAATTTACTTTTATTTTGCTGATTTATTGACAGGTCTTTTCAACATAATATGCAACATAAGCTGCACCAAATCAATTTGCAATTCAAATAACATGAAGCATAGATTTTTTTTAACAGCCTATGCTTAGGAGGACTATTTAAGTTTACATTTCATCTGTACACAATCTTAAAGAAAAAAAATTAATCTGTGAAAGTGTATTTAACACTCAGCCAGAATTCCTCTCATGCTCTTGTCTTAATTTCAGCTGAGTAGTAAAAACAGCTTTACTGCATTTACTAAATTGAAGTCAGCACAGCTGCCTGTCAGCGTATAAACTCCCTCATTGGACTCTTCAATCCATTATTCCCCCACAATTCCATTTCTCCGGGCTTTGCAGCTCGCCACGCCTCGCCTCGTTTTTTCTCAATAGTTGTCAGAGCCTCGGGTCACTCACTAGTCGTCGTGAGGCATCTTCCACTCCCTTTCTTTCTCTCTCTCTGTCTCCCTGTCCTCCACCTTCTCAGGCTCCAGCATCCTTTTTTGCAAAGGCTGAGAAAATCGTGGACCGCGAAGCCGTTCGTATATCAGAGGTTGTTTGAGCTCTTTATTATTTGCCTGAGTGAGGCAGGAAAACAAACGCGAGTCTTTTCTCCTCAAAAGTTCTCTACTCAAACTCCGACCATGTCCGGCGAAGACGCACCTGCCCAGCAGCAAAACGCCGAGGAGCAGAAGCAGCAGCAGCAGGAGACCAAGACGCCCGCCGAGTCCCCAAAAACCGAGAGCAAACCAGACCCGCCGCCCACCAGCGCGTCTACCGAGGCCGCCGCCGCTGCTGCCGCCGACACCCCAGCGCCCGCCGCCGAGAAAGCCCCAGAGGAGGACACGTTCAGCTACAGGGCTCTGGTGCTCACCGGTTATGGCGGGTATGATAAGGTGAAGCTCCAGGTGAAGAAGGGGAAACCGGCGCTCAAGAGCGGCGAGGTGATGGTGCGCGTGAAAATGTGCGGGCTGAACTTCGCTGATCTGATGGCGAGACAGGGACTGTACGACCGACTCCCGTCCCCGCCGGTAACCCCGGGCATGGAGTGCTCCGGGATCATCGAGGCTGTCGGTGAAGATGTGACTGACAGAAAAGTGAGTAAACTTAGTTTATTCATGCAGACATTTATTGATATTAATATTCGTTCTGCGGTGTTCATTTTATTACATATAACGAGTTTGTGTTATGAAAATGTTTCCCCAGTGTTCACGGTTATTTAGAATCTTTAACGGTTTGTTAAAAATGTCAGTTATTCAAAGAGAGAGACAACTCCTTAAAGTCCTCTCATATTCACTCGCCACCGGAGACAAAAGAGGAGCGGGAGGGGCGCCGGTAGCCTCATTTCAGAAGCACCGGAGCTCTTGTCGCGCTAACCTGAGCAATGGCCCGGAACGCTAAACGTTTACAAGCAAAGCTCGCTCTCCCGTGTGCGCGGCGAATTGAAAGTAACAAACCGCCTGGTGATACTTTATATACACAGCTAAACAATAACGCTCCCACTGTAAAGAATGAACTGTCGCGTCACGGTCAATGTATGCAGCTTTGTTTATTATAATGGAAGCGTTTAGTTTTATGGCGACAGAGTGTAAATGGAACCACCGCCCTCTTTCTCTCTGAGATTGACGGGTTTTGTGAAGTCGCACCTGAGACGCGCAGCATCCACACAGTCAACTCCAGACTATTTCAGTAGTAAATAATGCTTTCGACATTAATTCAGTTTAGAGCTATTACATGCGAACGATGCCCGGTGTAATGCGGGCGCGCGCGTGGAGGACTCCCCCCACGCGCAGAAAAAAAGGGCGAGGCTCGCGAGGGGGGAAAATGCTAATCGCACGCGCCCTTTGTCATCTGCCTCGCGCATTGTGACACCGACATACTCTCTGACATCATTCATCATTCCTGCCAGATTTTTTTCTTTTTCTTCTTTTTTGGCCTCTTTAAACAATAATTAAAGTTCTTCCCTTAGGCCTATATAAACGTCAACGCCTATTTCTGTAGCCATCGCGCCAATGAAATACAATTTCTTAGTATTGCCATATTTGATATAGTTGGCCAGCGATTCTCTTTGTGATTAAAATAGTGTAAATAATAAACCTAATGCTCGGGTTACTCTTTCCAGCCCTAAATGTCTATAGAAAACACTGGAGTCTTAGCATGACGTGGATTAATTGACTTTCTATGTGCTCCATATGAACAAATCGATGAGTCATGCCTGGTGGTCGCTGCTGGTCTCCATGGCAACGTATCATGGCAACGCCATGCACTGGCGCTGTGTTGAAAGGATTCGATATTTGTATTACCGAGAATAAACATATTTAATGAGAACCAGTCGAGGAAAGCTGTTCAAGAATTGTGTGAACTGCAGATTAAAACCCGAATCTCTGTGTATATGAGTAAAAGAGAGGGAAAGAAAGAGGGAGCGAGCAAAAGCAAGCACTAGGCGTTGGCTGGTGGGTGATGCGGAGGAGGAAGATAATGGTTCAGCCCTTCCTCAGCCTCGTCTGTCATCGATATTGAATTTAAAAGGTCATCGTCCACCCTATCTCTCTCTTGCTCTCTGTATTACCATGTCAGCACACAAACAATTGCTTCGTCTCACATTAGGAGACCTGATAATGCTTGGCAAAGCCGACATTGTTTGGTGAGCATGTGAGGTGAGGAATCTGCTGATTGTGATATCCAGAAAATGACTCTTTCTTAGAGGAAGAGACTGAGTTACTGTCTCTGCATCATACCATCTCCTTAAAAAAACTCTCGAGAGCTGTAGAGGTGGATACTAAAGGCCATGACATCCTCTCACATGACCTGACAGATGTTATTCCTAAACTGCTCTCTTGTGCCCACTCTCTGTCTATATTAGCATTTTTAAATGAATAATTCATGTAACTTGTTGCTTATGCACACACACACAATATTTATCAGAGTTCTGCTGCGAGGATCAGATGCATCTGTTCACAATTATCTTCCTCTGGACCACATTGTCAGCCTGGAATTTCCTCTCTCTCGCTCTCTCTCTCTCTCCCTCCCTCTGTTTGTGTGTGTGTGTGTGTGATTTGACAGGTCGATGATAAACAGCGATGCAGTGAATATCAGTAAGTGAACAGCAGGGACACGCGCCTTTTTAGCTGAATCTGATGGTGCCGTGTTATGTTTCTCATCGAGAAGCTGTTTTAACCACAAGATTTTTGACATGGAAACCTGATGTCTTTTCAAGTACTCGTATTTAAGAGCAGTTTAGCTGTGATATAAGAGTAGAGTTACGTAAGAGTAGAGTAACTTAGTATATCACTATAAGAGTGATCAACATTAAAGCTGTGTCATTGTGGAATAATAAAAAAACCCTTTTATTGCACAGTAAATGTCACAGTAGAACAAGAGAAGAGGTAACAGTGTTTCACGAAGGGTAGAGAGAGGGAGAGAGAGAGGGGTTACAGAAGTGGAAACAGTACTGGTGCTATGATGGAAGTATGACCTAATTTGACAATAGACCCTTTTCACATTTCCGGGCTTCTAGGAGCGGAAGTCGTCATAGTTGGGTAAAATTCTATAGCAGTGAATGAGAGAATACATTAAATACATTTTTTGTGTTTCCATTTGCTCAAATAGCAAAAGAAAAACTCCACAATAGTGTTTTCACAACTTTCATAAATAGGAAAAAAATAGAGAGCGATTGATAATGGCAGTCAGAAGAGAGAAAGATGTCATTTTAACTGTCACTCCCATAGCTGCTGTATTAGAAACACCGTCACAGCAGCGTTAACTAAGTTTTTGTAATTTGATGCAAAGGTAATATAATACTAAGTATATTGTTATAAATGTACATATGTTTTTAAAAAAAATGAAAATATAAAAAACTTTGCAGGATTTACGATATTGATGACCGTTAAAACGCGTCATCACAGTCCGTGAAAAGGGTCTATTGTAGGGATTAAACAATGCAGATGAGGATAAAAATATTTCTAAGCTCAGTTTCACCAGCAGGTGCCACATAAAACAAGCAAAAATAAACGGATGACTGCAGTAGCTTTCAGTGCATTTTAAGTATTTTAAAGGATTAGTTCACTTTCAAATGAAAATTAGTCCAAGCTTTACTCACCCTCAAGCCATCCTAGGTGTATATGACTTTCTTCTTTCTGATGAACACAATCAGAGTTATATTAATAAATATGCTGACGCATCCGAGCTTTATAATGGCACTGAATAGGGGTCACGAGTATGAGCTGAGGAAAGTGCTTCCATCCACATCCATCCGTCATAAACATACTCCACACAGCTCCGGGGGGTTAATAAAGGTCTTCTGAAGCAAGGTTGTAACCAAGTCTTGAACAATGGGGTGGGACTATGATTTGGGGGGGGAATTTTTTTTATTTATTTATTTTTTTTTTATTAAAAGGAATTAAATAATTAAAAGATTAAACAGGATTTAAGGAAATAATGAAAAGAATGGTATGTCTAATATGTCAAAAACGCAAAATGTTTCTTGTCACATTCAGTTATGAATTGCATTAATCATATCATATTGATCAAATAATAGCATGTCTTCAATTCAAAATGGCGAAATTTCATAAAAATGTTGAGTAGTTTGCATCACTGTATATTACTGTAGGTCGCTGAATATTTCAATCATAAAACAGTCGTCAAATATTAAATGTTTAGCTACTTACTGCTAAAACAAAAGTGTCGCATTGGAATTCGCACTCGTATTCTGTGAACAGTAAGCCCCGCCTTCTTTGATTTGATTGGCCAGCTCACTCATTCTGACAGTGATGAGCGCTGTTAGACCGCTGAGGCAGACCAGCCTAAAAATGTAACATTTAAGCATCAATAATATCAAATATTGGGGGCACAATTTGACCATTTCTAATTATTGGCAGGGACTTGTCCCCCTCAAAGTCTATGGTGGTTACGGCCCTGTTCTGAAGCGAAGTGATGCATTTGTGTAAAAAAAAATATCCATATTTAACAAGTTATGAAGTAAAATATCTAGCTTCCGCCAGACCGCCTTCCGTATTCAAGTTACGAAGAACGTGTAAACTGGCGTCGCGTCAGTAAAGCTTTTTCCGTAAGTTGAATAGGGAAGGCATAGGACGTAGCGTAAGCTTTTTGAACTGCAAGAGTTTTACACTTTCTTCGTACGCATTTAATACTTTTTTAATTATCATGGAATCTGATAAATAGACAAAATTCCCAAAACGTCCACAGGACTATCATGCATGCATATCTGTGTGAAATATATGGAAAAATTTCTGCCAAATGGCAAGTCTGTAGTTAAAAACTTAAATGTTATATTGATATATTAATGGAAAAAATGAGATTTATATAATATATAAAAGATATAAAAGGGACAGTGTATATCTTGGGTCTTGTACTGATCACCATTTCTATAAAGTTTTACCCTTTACCTTTTCTAGTTCATTTTAAATTCCACAGGACAAAAAAGGTGAAGGAAAAAAAATATATAAATAATTCATGTAATATCCTAATTAATATGAGGTCATTAAGCTGCATGCATAATAATTATAAAAAATAATTAAGCTATTTAAAAATAAAGCTATTTATTTTGGAGCATGTCACATCGCAAGACATGTCAACTTCCCAAAAGTATTTCAGCATTGAGTTTAAATGAAATATAATATAAATAAGATTATAAATAATAAATCAGTTAAAATATATCAGAAATGCACTTTTAATTAGTTCCTGTATAATTAATTGCTATGTCATAGATGCAACAGTGTATTTGTTGTGCATGGTTTTCACCCCACCTGGAGCGTCTTGCTCAAAGGCACAGTGGTGATAAAACAGGATTGTGATCTCAATATCTCTCCGGCCCACGTGGGATTCTGAGCAGCCATCCTTTGTGTTTGTAGGCCGGAGCCTTAACCGCAGGGATACTGCCGTCACATTACAAAACAAACAAACAAACAGATAAAATAGACAAAATCAGTGCTGGGAGACAGCAAAGCTTTATGGAGCAGAATCCTGCTTATTTCCACAGCAACAAGATTAGAAGTTTGCCGACAGACGTATTTTATGAGCCTAATGCATTAGAGAGCCACTTTACCCTTCAAAGTGAGCGTGTGTGTGAGAGAGTGTGCATGTGTGTTTGAGTTTGTACGCGGAAAGGAAGAGACAGGAGAGACTTGCGCAGCCAGTGACAGACATCTCACAAGAGCTTCAGCTGGCCTTGATCTTTGCAGCCTCAGCTGAAAAGTGTTTGCTTTTGTACAAGCACAGAATACAAAGTATGATAAGTTTGTGACACAAGTGTGACTGTTTTGCAAGCCTGACAAAGAGAGAGAAAAAAAGGAGGGGGGGAGAGGTTTGGTTTCATCGTATGGTGAGTCATGATCACAATTCCTGGCCAAGCCTTGAATGCCCATTGATCTGTGATGTGCAGAAAGTCCAATTAAAGGAGGAAGAGGAATGGCAGAAAGCAAGCCAGAGACGTGGAAGACGAGATGAGAGAGACAGAGAGGAGAGATGAAATGGGGCACGGACGTATCGGCTTGGGAGTAGCCCCGCTCTCTAATTGGACAGTATAGACAAAGATGCCCATGTGTCCCTTGGGCCTATTAGACTGTGTGTGTGTGTGTGTGTGTGTGTGTGTGTGTGTGTGTGTGTGTGTGTGTGTGTGTGTGTCTTCCTGTCTGTGAGGGAAGCGCTGGGTATATTAGTGTTTGCGTTTTACTTTGAGAAAAGCCTCTGTGTGTGTGTGGTTCCTGAAGCTCCGTTGAACATTTGTGCCAAGTTTGTGTGTCCTCGGAAAGAGAAATAAAGAGAGAGGTGCTTTTCCCGACGGTGTGTGTGTGTGTGTTGTCTTCTCTCAAGCTCATTGAGGCTGAAGGATCTGCCTGCCCCCTGATGAGAGGAACTGATCTTAGAAATAAAGAAAGACGGAGCATGATAGAGGGGGAGATGGGAGATGAAAAGAAGTGATAGACAGAGAAAGAGTGGTGGAGGAAGTGGGATGTTTATGATGCTACTGATTGAGAAAATACACAAGTGGAGGAGGGGACATAAGTGTTGAGTGTTTTGTGCGCGTTACAAAGGTCAGATCAGTCAGTGTCACTGGCTTTATGAATTTTGAACACCGCTTAAAGGTGAAATGTGCCATTTGTTGGCGCTAGCGACACCAAACAGAATTGCAGTCTGTTTATTTGAGCGGCTTGACCAGGTCTGATATAACAACACTGGGTCAGCCAATGACTTGAAAACTTGAAAACAATTCTGAAAGGGTTAGTTTGCCCAAAAATGAAAATTCTGTCATTAATTACTCACCCTCATGTTGTTCTACACCCGTAAGACCTTCGTTCATCTTTGAAACACAAATTAAGGTTTTTTTTTATGAAATCCGTGAGCTATCTGGCCTCCAACAGACTGCAACACAACTACCACTTTCAAAGCCTAGAAAGGTAGTAAAGACATTGTTAAAATAGTCCATGTGACTGCAGTGGTTCAACCTTAATGTTATGAAGTGACGAGAATACTTTTTGTGCTCAAAAAAAACTAACAAAAATAATGACTCCTTGTCTTCTATGTCATTCTCCTACGCTGTTCACGTTGTATAGACAGTGCAGAGCTTCCATGTTCTACGTCACGCATGCGTCGTGCTGCTCACGTGAACAGCTTAGGCCAATACTGAGCCGGCATTCGGACGATCAATAAGATGTATTTAGAAAATAAATAAATTTTCCTCTCGCGTTAAGTCATTCCAAAAAATCGTGGCAACGGGTGTTAGTTGGTTTAAGTATATTGCAGCCACTGCACTAGCCATAATTTTTAATCGAAGGAGACGTAGGCATGTTATCCAAGCATTAGTGGCAAGGAAAGCCCCTTATACTTGGGAGCAGCCACGTATGAAGTGTTTCTGGGTGTTTCTCCCCCCTATCTGCTTCGAGGTCTTGATAAATTGTGGCATTTCTTTATGTAGAATCCAGTATTCCTGTAATTCTTTTGTCTTTTATGAGTTTAATAAAGAACTCTCGTCTTCTGTCCAAATATACCACGCCATCTTTAAAGAATGATTGACTTTTACATACGCCAGGTGACCTGTAAATGCGGAAAAACTGTTTCCATTGCAGTTTTGCGAAATATTCTTTTTTCGGATTGCCTGAAAAACCACCTCATGTGAGTGTAATAAATTTTTGCGATTATATGGGAGTTGACGTGTTTCCATTGTGCGTATTTTCAATTCGCAATTTCAATTTGCTCAATTTGAAGGGTAATGGAAAAGCAGCTAATGTGTATTTATCCTTAAACTATTCGATTAGATGCATTGTCATGTATACTTGAACAGACAGATGGATACTGTAGTTCGACTATGCAACAAACTGTTGTACCTTGATTTTTAACTCCACATGTAAACGTACTTAGGGAGGCTCAGAGGTCTGTGCTACAAATGTGTGTGTGTGTGTATGTATGTTTGCATTCCTTGTATCTCCTTATTCCAAAGGAAGTAGTGGAAGTCTGCTGAGTTTTCCAGTTTTCCTGTATCTGTGTGTATGGGTCTCCAAGGTAATTAAAGGATTTTCAGTTACAACCGATATTATCAAACGCCTCTAAATGAAGCACATTTATCTGCTCCAAGATAAAGTTTAGCGAAACAGTCCAGATGGCCAACAGTACAGGTTCAAATATTTCGTTGAAGTATGCTAACTGTTTTGAAGGATAATGACAACAAAACATAGACAAAAGATCCCCCAGATCTGTGCAGCTGTGCGATTGTCTTGCCAAAAAAGTAAAAAAAAAAAATCCAATGCTACGCAAAACAGCAAATGAGAAAATCGCTATACTGATCCAATGAGCATTATCACATCTTCTCGAATACGGTCTTAATGTTTATTGATGTACATAACATTGTTGCAGCGCTGCTATGGTGACTGACTGTGGCATAAAACACTGAAAGGCATATTGTTGCTAAAACATTCCAGACTGTTTTCCAAATGTTCCTGAAACGTTTCTTTCTCTTTCCTCGTCTGTAGGTGGGTGATAAGGTTCTGGTTCTGAATCGCAGCGGTCTGTGGCAGGAAGTAGTAGTGGTGGCGACCACACACACCTTCCTGATGCCCGAGGGCATGAGCTTTGAGGAGGCGGCGGCACTTCCTGTCAATTACATCACCGCCTACATGATGCTCTTCGACTTTGGGCACCTGCGTCCCAACCAGAGTGTACTGGTCCATATGGCCGCAGGTAAGTGAAAGTATGTGTGTGCTGTGGAGATTATGGAAATGTATTTCGGGCTTCATAACAGTGATTACATGCAGCCTAATGCAGTTATAGTTTCATGAGCAACAACACAATGGATACATCCATCATGTGCAGATGTGCGTAAGTGTTTGTGTACATGGTTCCTGCAGCTGGCCAAAAGGGAGCCCTGGGGCTTTTTATGCCGGCACGAGAGTACAGCATTGGTTTACATTTACTTACGCTCTCCCATCATCATTCGTGAGAGTGGATCAGCGAGTCCCTTGTGTTAGTTAACTTTTTCCAAGTGCCGACCCTAAGGGATCTTTTACTCTATGTGGAGGTGTACGTATGTGCGGGGGTATGTTGGGAATCTGTGCTCTCTAAATAATGAATGTTGGGAGACACTCTAAGTGCAGGTGCAGGTTTGAAAAGTATATTAGTTCTCAGAGAATATTCCTGTAGGTGTCAAACAAATCTCTTATCGATAAATTCATGCGAGCAAGTCACTTAGCAGCTGTTTCATTTATAAACGCTTAGACAATGTACTGCCGCCAGTAAAGACTGTTCTGTGCTTGTATTGGAAAACACTGACTGAATTTGGGATGATAGTTATGTCGTGATTACACAGTTGTTCATATAATTATGTAAAATTTCAAGCGATGAAGTGTTTTCTAGTTAGAACAGAACGGCGTATGTTTGTGTGCTCGTGAGAATGTGCGCATATCGATAATTCAGTCACAATTCGCTGTCGGATCCCAGCGTTGCCTGTGAGTGTGTTGCGGTGTTAGGTTTTTAAGTGTGCATTTTTGTTCACGAGGGTGTTTTGTGTTCGATTTAACAACCTAAGTGAGAAACTATTTCAGGGCAGGCTAATGGGCAAATTTTTGTGGTATCAATATAAAACAAATCACTGTTTTGATCATTCAAAGTGATATTACATTTGCTTTCGAGAGGGAATGTCAGGAAAACAAGTGGAATAGCTGGAATCAAACTGAGGGGAGTAGCTAAATGCATCGAAATTGCTGATAAAATCTGCAAACTAGTGAACAAACTACTCTAGTATGAAACGCCCTCCACATACCTAAGAAATACCACTATTAAAAATGATGAAAAGTACCACACAGCCTCCTGTCTGAGAGTACTGCTTAGAAATCATTCATCCAAATCAAGTTTCAAAACTTAAAAAATTGATGTATAATTGTTTTTGCTTTGCAGTGCATGTGTTTTAATGCATAGCTTTCAAACAAAGCTTAATAAGATGCATTGCAAAGCTATTTGACAATTAAGGCATTGATTGCAAGTGTAGTTAGGGCCAAGCACACAAGTAAAAAAAAAAAAAATTTTTTATATTTTATTAAAATATATTTTTTATGGAATATTGCAGAATGGGACAAGATGTCACTCACATGAGATCGCAGTAAATGAAAGAATAGCAAACCACAACAATCCAATACAAACCACAGTAGGGAAGAAAAGACTATCATAATGTCATGCAGACTTTAATATTAGGTGCAGATTCATTGGATCATGGAGTCCAGTCAAATTTTTTTTTTCTGAGGTTGGCCATATTGCCTCTCCGCCATATTGAATTTTAAAATGCTGAAACTTTTTAATATTTTGTGATATAGAAACAAAATTTGGTAATCATCATTGACACATTTTCTGAGTGCATCTGAATTTATTGTACAAATCAAAAACATTTTTTGTATTCGGGTACTCAAATGATTAATCACATCCAAAATAAAAGTTTGTGTTTACATAATATATGTGTGTTTACGGTGTATAATTATTATGTGTATATATAAATATACACACATGCATGTATATATTTAAGAAAAAATGTTATTTATATATCAAATATTTATATTTATACATAATATAAATTACATATATGCAATGTATACAAGTATTTCTTAAATATATACATGTAAGTGTGTGTATTTATATTATATACATAATAAATATTCACAGTAAACATGCATGTATTATGTAAACACAAACTTTTTTAATTTTTGGATGCGATTAATCGTGATTAATTGTTTTAAAGCGCTAATTCAAACTCATTTGTCTGTAGCAGCAACAGCATTTTCTCCACCGTGCTTTGGTGTACTGGCTCTCAAATTGGTATTTGTCTTTGGCGACTGACAGCTCCATCCCAGTATTGCAATACACATCATTCAGTTTTTGCAGCTGTGTTTTTTGCTAGATTGTGTTTGTGAATTGTGAAAGTTCATTTTAAGAAGAATTCTTCCTCCTGAACCCTGGAAGGGACATTCTGTAGTACAAGTACAGTATTTACAAAACCTTTTCTTTTCTTTTCTTTTCTTCAATTTCAATTTCAAAGTGATTTTATAACCCAGTGGAGGTATTTCAGTGTTTTGTATGCAGCACTTTTGCATTAGCTGATTACATTTTTCTGAAAAGTGCCTGGAGGTTTTCTGTCTAACTGCACGTCAGGCACAGAATTTAAAAAGAATATGAGATAGCTTCCATGTTGCATTTATTTCTGTGCACTTGTGAGGAAAGAGTTTTACACTTGTTAGTGTAACATTTTTGTCTAATAATTGTTATTTGGAAATACTCATCCAGTATGTGTTTTTAAACACAATGGGCCTCATTTATCATGTTACGACAGGGTTCACGTGATTCATCAAACATTTGTATGCTGCCAATCCCATCGTATGAATGATCGTACGTTGATAAATGTGGCGGCTAAAACAATCGTCATTGGAATATCACGCCCCTAAAAAGTCACGGTTTAGAAGCCTTGCCCCTAGAGTTTATGACATGGAGAAACGTAAACCGGCCAAGAAAAGGAAGTAATCTCATGAAAGAGAAATTGGTCTTACTTCAAAAACACCTGTTAACCTTGCAATTGCAAACAATTACATGAATTTATATGTAAATTAAATACCGGTAAATAAAACCAAACATTTACAAACATTATAAACGCATATAGCCTAGGCTATTTTCTCCTCAGTCCACAACAAATCCTAAAACGGTATTCAAGAATTTCATTATTTTTAATAATCTAATAAAATAATCTAAATGATCAAAAGGCTCACATTACAGTTCTCCAGCAGATTTACTATGCTGCACGCAAGTTCACGCTAACTCAAAAACTTGCGTACATGAGCTGAGACCTGACGTGAGATTTGATCGTAGCCACCGCTCGTGTCCATATTGATAAATGCCAAGTTTTGCGTGGAAACGACTGTACGCCCGGTTTTCTGTCGTACGTTTGTTTCATAAATGAGGCCCAATGAGCACGAATGATACACAAACTGATACACAGAAATTTGTGTAAATCATACATAAAACCATTCTTGGAAAAGTGTCGCATTCACTTCAGTCAATCATTTTTACGAATGATTTACACAGGAATCAATTCTGCTTGTGTTTCATGAATGAGGCCCAGTGAACAGACTGAAATATTCTCATATTCTCTCTCTGAGGTCTGATATGTGTCTGATATCCCCTGTCGCTGTGAACGCTGGTGGACATATGCATCAGTGTGGGTGTGGATGAAGCTTTGGCTCGGGGTGGAAGGAAACACTCTCGTCCAACTGGAGTGTTTCTGAAACCAGAAATCTCGAAAGCGTCTCCTTGAACTGCCACCACACCCTAACAGTGAAAAAGGGAATGTTTTAAGACAAAACTTAGTAGTAGTCACAAATATTTGCAGAGAAATCAAACCAAAACCCTCATAATAAATAAAGCTCTCTGGTCTGTCATCTCTGGAGTGGAGGCGTCAGTCACAGATGAGTAGTCTGTAGTTATGTAGCACATCATGTTTCTCATAATTATAACCATCGCTCTTTGTTTCAACTTGTATGTTTTCTTGTTCTTGAGATTGTTGTGTATGAATGCTCGAGTGTGCGTGTGCTCTCAGGAAGCCCTTGGTATCTCAGTGCACAGGATGTTTTTTGAATTCGCTGTAAAACTGGAAATGTGTTTCCTCTTGAGTTTCACTAAGAGTGAAGAATAGCAAAATGAAAACTGTTATTAGTTACTCAACCTTATATGTTGGTCCAAACCCAAATGACTTTATTTCTTCTGAGGAACACAAAAGGAGAAATTTTGATGCCTGTCACTCTGAAGCTGTCTGGCTTCAGAAAGGGTGCAAAGGCACCATAAAAGTATCTAGTCATTAACAGACGGCACTAAATACAGGTGTAAACGGGGTCCAAAACGTTTTGTGATCAGATCAGTCAAAGGTAGTTGAAAGTGCATGTGACCACAACACATTTGTAGTGTAAACGCTAATCCGTCCTGATGTTTCCCGCACGACTGTGAAGAGCCGCCTGCTTGTTATAATAGATTGTTGTATCTGGACACCCTTAAAGGAAAGATGTGGATCTCAATGGGTGCTGCGTTTGTAAAATAAAACAAACATTACACTTGCACCAAAAACAGCATTCCAGGATTACAACATCCAGGAACAGCAGTCACCATCTGCTATGATATATGAAAGTCCAAATCTCCTGTTATTCTTTTAAAGATTAGTTCATACAAAAATGAATTTATTCACCCTCATGTCCTTTCAAACCCGTATGAATTCCATTTCTTCTGTGGAACACAAAAGAGGTTTTAAAGAATGTTCTATATGACCCGTGTGCTACATTCCAAGTCTTCTAAAGCCATGCAAAACTTTTTGTGAGGAAAAGACCGAAATTTGAGTCGTTGTTTGTTGAAAATCTTCCCCTCTACCACAGCTGCAGTGTTATTTTATTATTTATATACTATTATAGTATTATTAATACTTTAAATTAGATTTTATTTTTATATTATATATAGTTTTATTTTTAAGTTTTTAGTAATTTTGGGCTTTAGCCATTTTTTTTTTTTTTTTTTTTTTTTTTAAACATTTCTTTTTAGCTTTAATTTATTAGCTTTTAGTGTTAGTAATTTTAGTACTTCAATTTTAATGTACTTTATTTCAAGTAATTTCCAATGCAACATTTAAGTTTTTCATCTAATATTTATATTTTATTGTTCTTAAAGGGATAGTTCACCCAAAAATGAAAATTGTCATCATTTACTCACCCTCAAGTTGTTCCAAACCTGTATGAGTTTCTTTCTTCTGCTGAACACAAAGGAAGATATTTTGAAGAATGTTGGTAACCAAACAGTTGATGGACCCCATTGACTTCCATAGTAATTTCATAGTATAGTTTTTTTTTTTTTTTTTTTTTTTTTTTCTTCCATACTATGAAAGTCAGTGGGGTCCATCAACTGTATGGTTACCCATATTCTTCAAAATATCTTATTTTGTGTTCAGCAGAAGAAAGAAATTCATACAGATTGAGTAACTTGAGGGTAAGTGATGACAAAATTTTCATTCCTTTAAGCTTTATTTCAATTAACAACTTCACAGCTGTCAAGTCTTATTTGCACTTTTACATACTGGAAATATCACAGTTGACACTTTCATTTTTGACCTCATATGATACATCTCGAGAATTCCAGTTTCTTTGCTTTAGTTCACTCTCCTATAAGGCAAGACATTAAAATGTGATATAGTAGCCTTCTCTTGATTTTTAACTCAAACTGCCAGAACAAATTCGAGCAGAGCACAACCTCTTCATTGTGACAGCACCTCATGCCCAGTGCTACACCATTATCTGTCTGATTGGTGTGTGACTCATTTGTATTTGATTGACTAGTCCAGTCACTAGCTGTTTTATTTAGTTTGCTGGAACTTTGCTCTGAATTGAAATCTGTTTTGAAGAATTCAAAAAGAAAATTCAGATAAAAGAAACTGTTTATAAATGATCACAAATTTGCAACCTCCACTTTGAATCCTGTCAAACCACTCGCAGTGAAACAAGTCCTTCTCTTTCTCTGTCCTCTATTTGCACTGAGGGTGTGGGCTGAGTGCTCGTATGTTGGGAATCTGCAGAATTCCTCTGTGTTTTGGGGGAAAATTCCCTCTCGCCAGAGGAGGGTGATACTGGGAGAGTAATATTGTTGTGGCCGAGATTGTTGGCTGCCAAGTCTGTGTGTGTGTATGAATGTGTGGATAGAGGGAAACATAAAGACTTCACTGTGTGTGTTTCACCCTCGTACGCCCTTGTGTAAAACGACCTGATTAGATGAACATTGTGCTTAATTTTCTTAAATATAAAAATACCACACAGTCCTGAGCGCAACAAATGGAATTAAACAGGAATCTGCTTATGCAGATTCTTTGTTCTCTTGCTCTATCTAAATCTCTCACTCTACAAACCCTGAGGCAGTTTAATCAGTGCAAATATATTTTATTCAGAAACATGGATTACTTTTGAATTCTGGTGTTGCCAAAGCAGCCAGACCTTTGACTAAATGACATATGGTCTGGTCCGCACTGCAGCTTATTCAGGCCAAAAACTGTCCACTTGGACAGAAAGAGACCTTCTGAAGTGACCAATGCAGTTTTTGTTTTACATGCCGTTTAGAGGCGATTTTATCTGAGAAATACCACAATAAAAGACCAGGGTGGAAAAACGTATTTCAAATAAAGACACTGCTTCACCACTTAACTATGTTTACCACAATTTCCATGGAAAAACATAGTTACTGTTGGAGAAAAATATTGTTGTTTTTTTTTTTTTTTTTTTTAATGAATAAGAATTTCTGTTGTTGTGTTTTTTTTTTTTTTTTTTTTTTTTGTTTTTTTTTTTTTTTTTTACTGTAATATATTTGCTGTAATTATTTGATCAAAAATAGAATAAAACAGCGATATTGTGAAATATTTAAAAATATTACAGTTGTTTGCCATTTTAATATATTTTAATGATCCTTTATGATCCTTCAGAAATAAATTCTAATATGTTGATTTGCTGCTCAAGAAACATTTCATATGTTGAAAACTGCTGCCTAATAGTCTTGTGGAAACCATCATTCATTTTTTCAAGATTTTTTTGAATAGAAAAAAAAAAAAAAACAGCATTTATTTAAAATAGAAATCTTTTGTAAGATATACAAAAGTGTCTTTACTTTCACTTTTGATAAATGTAAAGCATCCTTGCTGAATAAAAGTATCAATTTCTTTCAAAACAAAAAATAAAAAAATGTCTTGCTCTAGTTATTAGACCTTCTTGGGTCCGATGTAATTTCCCATGCTTGAAGCCACTCCTACATATGCAGAAGTAAAATTCACACAAAAGACTTAGCGAACATGTGAGACTGAGTGAGGGAGAATAAAGCACACATATTTTTGGAGATTAGTAGATATGAGCACACATAAGAGGTTCATTTTGTGTACGTTTCTGTGTGTGTGAGGTTAAGGGGATCTCTTGGCAGCTCTACTGCAGGTCTTGTGATCGGAGCTCAGTGGTCATGGGCTGGCCTGGCACTGCACCCCCCTCGAGGTCCAGGATGCAAGACGAGAGAGACAGCAGGTTAAAAAGCACGATGTGAAAGAGACGTGTGTTCTCATGCATTGTGAGCTCTCTGACACAGAAAATGGCGGCCCTGCTGCTTTCAGAGAAACCAACTCTTCCCGAGTCGCCATGGCAACACAAACTTCATTCACTACCGAGTGAATGAGAGAGAGGAAGAGAGGGCCGTTTAATGAAGTGATGGAACAGAAGAAGATACTGTATATGAGCATTACATGAGCTTGATTCAGTGTCAGTCCTCACTGACCTCACTGACTGACTGTGTGTGGATTTATTTAGCTATACGTTAGGGACAAAGTAACATCATTTGGACCCCTTCTACAGCATAGTAGAAAGAGAAGTAAATATTCTCATTTCACTGTCTCAATTTTTACACAAATTGAAGTGTTGACTGCATCAAGAGCTCAACCATTCAACTCTGCTCTGTGTTATTGTAAGAAAAAATAAGAGGGAAATATAAGTTTATCAAGAAATATAAATTATTTGGTCCCAAACAAGCTAGACCGTACCTATTATTTATTATAATAGTTATTTATTATTATATATATATAATTTTTGCAAGCCTGCTACCCTTTTTCCCTATTTGTATAAATTTTGTCTTTAGGCTATATTTGTATTGGCTTGGCTTGTTTATTTATATCTGACTTGGGTTTTTATTTTATTCTATTTTTTATGAATTTAAAAATAATTATTATATTATATTATATTATATTATATTATAACTATTTTTAAGATTCTCAGGCTCTATTTATTTATTTAATTTTTGTTTAATTTTTATAGATTTTGTTTCTTCTCATGGCTGTTTTTTTCCATACTGTAATTTACGTAAAATTAAAATTTGTTAAAATGTTATTCTATTTTATATAATTTAATTTTTTTTTTTTTTTTTAGCTTCTGGAAAAAAGTGACTTAAAGGTGCAATATGTAAGAATTTTGCAGTAAAATATCCAAAAACCACTAGGCCAGTGTTATATATTTTGTTCACTTGAGTACTTACAATATCCCAAATGTTTCCTATTATTTGTAAATCGTGAGAAAATTGCAATTTTAACCAAGGCTCCGGGACGTGTGAGGAGTCGCCTGTCAGTTGCGTCATACCCGCGTTACCCTCGGTTTCCGGTTTTATTTTGTAGAAACCTTGGAAACACCAAAGACACTTTAATATTTACATGTTTTAATAGGCAAGGGAACAACTGTTTTGATATATTTATAGACAGAAAACTAATTGTTATATAGCTCAACACGTTTAGTCTTATTGTTTAAATCTAATTTTCTTGATCTTTTGCGAGTACCATGCTTTACCATGCCTCAGAGAAAAACACTATTTTGTCAAGTGGCTAACATAGCATGATCAGATGCAGTTATATTTTTAGTAACAGTAATACAGCATTTTCTCCGTCATACAATACGTTTTAAAATAATTGCATGCCATTTATCAACACAAGCCATCCAGCATTTAATATGATATTCTAAAATCGATCTAGCTTACTGCAGTGTGCAACAAGTGTCTCACAGCAGCTGCCAAGCGAACGCACAGAGTAACGTTATTACATTTTCAACACACTCAAATGTATCTAATTTGATAAACAGAGCTTTGTTAACTCATACTCATGACCGGAAAAGCGGAAGTGGCGCCGGCGACTGTGGCAACAGTTCCGCTACTCGTGGTGTGTGTTGCGCAATCGCTCCAGCAGCCTTGTTCAGCTCCCACAATACTCGGTCCTGCTCTGCTTCATACTACAGTAACGTTAATAATCGCATCCATGAACATGATTTCTTCCCGAGTCCTATCCCAATTCTTTTCCACCGGCTGTGAGGTGAAGACCACATGTCCCAAGATTCCGCGCTCAAACTTGGCGTCATCAAGCTATGCCTTTGTTTTGAATAGGCCTCTAGCGGACAGAAAATGGTACATATTGCACCTTTAATGTTTTTGAGCATCAGGCACTCAAATTTTGTATCCTTTTCATGAAAAGTGCCAGCTAAATTAAAAGTGTGTGTGTGTGTGTGTGTGTGTGTGTGTGTGTGTGTGTGTGTGTGTGTGTGTGTGTGTGTGTACTTGTTTTGACTATACTTGTGAGGACCAAATGTCCTCACTTATATTGTGAAATACTTTCACAACCCACTAGTGAGGACATTTGACTGGTCCCAACTATTTAAAAAGGCTTATAATCAGCCAAAAGATGTTTTTATTTAAATCTAGTGATGTGTACATGTGTCTGTGATGGGTAGGTTTAGGAGTAGGGGTTGGGTTAGGGGATAGAAAATTTCATTGACCTGATATAAAATAATTAAAATCCTCACTAAGGTAGCAAAACAAACTTGTGTGTGTGTGTTTGCAAGTGCAGTTCCTCACAATCCGAAGCCTAGAGCACTTGATGATCACATTTTATGAATATCACTGTATGTATGTGCGCTCTATTAATTTTGTCATTAGATAAGCTTTACCCTTTATAGATTTGTGCACTAGTGACCTTTTAAGACACTGCTCTGTCTCTCTCTTTTGAAACACATTTGCAAGAGACACAGTTAAAATTCAGATTAAATGGACCTGTTCACAATCTATGTCTGATGTAAATGGCATCTTTAAGACATTAGACCCCAGAAAGAGCTCGTGATTGGTGACCTGCTGTGCTGTCTTGGAGCCTAGACTCTCAATCTTGAGGTTAAAGCTTGTAATTAAAAATACTATGCTTTGAAATGTTTGCTGTTGCTGTTTTTTGGTAGTAATTGTAGCAGATTCTGTACGCAAGTAAACCGTTTTCGTAAAACTTTCACCATAAACCACCACGTTTTAACATTAAGTTTTTAGATGTTCATGAGTTTCTTTTTGATTATTTTTTTTGTTTCTCCAGAAGAAGAAAAACATGCATTAGAGTAGAAATGCATTAGAAAATCCATTAAAAAATTGGTCAAAGTTATCTGCCCTTGAAACCACAAGTCAAACAAGGATAATGGGATTGCTACAATGGTCCTAATGTTTGTACATGTGTGGGTGGCTGTTCATCTTTAAGGTCAAATGGCTGCGTTTGAGTTTTGTCCTCTTGTACCCTTTGCTTACATGGTTCTGCTTTTGTTTTGAGATGGAAAATGCTGGAAATACTCTGTGTTGAGAGTTCTTGTTTTGTTCCTTCTCTAGGTGGAGTAGGCATTGCTGCCACTCAATTGTGTAAAACGGTGAACGATGTCACAGTGTTTGGCACCGCCTCAGCCAGCAAGCACGAGGTCATCAGCCAGGGTGGAGTCACGCACCCCATCGACTACCGGACACGTGATTACGTAGAGGAGATCCGTAAAATAAGCCCCAAAGGTGAGCGCAGACACAGCTTTTAAAAATGTACACTACCGTGCAAAAGTTTGGGGGCAGTAAGATTATTATTTTTTTTATTTTTTTATTTTTTTTTTTTTAAAGCAAGGGCACATTCAATTGATCGAAGGTGACATTAAAGACATTCATAAAGTTACAGAAGATTTCTATTTTAAATAAATGCTGTTCTTTTGAACTTTCTATTCATGAAAGAATCCTGAAAAATTAAGCAAAATTAAGCAAAAATATTAAGCAGCACTACTGTTTTTAACATTGATAATAATAATAAATGTTTCTTTAGCGCAAATCATCATATCAGAATGATTTCTGAAGGATCATGTGACACTGAAGACTGGAGTAATGATGCTGAAAATTCAAATTAGGCATAATCAAAACTGCAACATGTTCACCCACTGACTAATCACCACAAATAAATCTGTGAAAATAGAATAAATCTGTTGTTCTGCTTTCTGTGCTGTGTGTGCAAATAGTCTATTGAATATACTGCAATTAAAGACCGAATGGAAAGCTAACATAAGAAATATAAAGGCTCCTCTAAGAAGTCTATAATGAATTTTTCTGCTTTGAATTGCTGTTAATGGACCGTCTTTGTATTTTTAACCTTGGGGTCCATCTGTCCACTCTGCCTTCCACATTTGTGTTTTTGGATGTATATCTGATGTGTATATTGAGGTTTTGTGTGTATGTATGTATGTATGTATGTATGCATGTATGTATAGTCAGCTGTAATTCTAAACACACAGTCTGATAAAATGTTGTTTACTCTTTTATCTTATCACAGAAATGGACAGAACAAATTCCTTCCTTTTTGTTTAACTCTTTTCCCTGACTGAACTTTTTATTTGATGTATTCCTCTGACCATAACAATCTTAGAGATTGAGAAACCTTATCACATTGATGACATTCCACTCCGGTCAAGATTAGAGCAATGTTAACCCATAAAGAGCTGAAAATTCAGCGATACACTGATTTGCTAAACTTGAACTGATAAGACAAGGCCATCTGCAGTAAAAGACAGAAATTCTGAAATGGGATAAATGAAAACAACACCTGTGTGCAGCACTCTCCAAAAAAAAAAAGAAAGTACTTTACTGAGAGTGTTCTTTAGCTGTTAGAGCATTTGCATGGTAAAACAGCGTTGCTAAAAAAATAAACTTTTATAGGATTCTTTGATTAATAGAAATACTGAAAACAATATTGAGTATTGATATTGAAAACAGTTGTGCTGCTTAATGTTTTTGTGGAAATGTGATACATTTTTGTCAGGATTCTTTGATGAAGAGAAAGTTCAAAAGAACGGCATTTAGTTAAAAAATAAACCTTTTGTAACAATGGAAAAGTCTTTACTGTGACTTTTGATCAATTTAATGCATCCTTGCTTAATAAAAGTAATAATTTATTTCAAAAAATCTTACTGACCCCAAACTTTTGAGCAGTAGTGTATATTTTTGCTACATGCAATATATCTTTGTTAATGACTGCCATAATTGAACATTTAATTTACACAATATTCTCTCACAATTCACACAAAAGTGACATGCACTCTGAATTTGACTTCTGTTAATTGGCCAAGCAGGTACAGTTTTATAGATAGTGTGTGTGTGTGTATATATAAATATAGTAAATGAAGAAGGAGAATTAATTTGGTAATTCAGCATCTGTCTTTCTGCCTGTGTGTTTCAGGGTTGGATATTGTTCTGGATCCTCTGGGAGGCTCTGACACCCATAAGGGCTACAACCTACTGAAGCCAATGGGGAAGCTCATCAGCTATGGTGAGACACTCTGAATATCAGCTTGCGTACATTCCTCTTGTTTATAAGTTTTCATATCACTTCGACCAGATACTACAGTTTTAAAGTAGTCCAATCTGAGGTTTTACTGGTTAAGTTGAAAAACCCCCAGTATGGCTTCACAGCGGGTCCGGATCTAGGCCTGGGCGGGGGTGGGCTGAGCCCACCCAATCAGAATTTAGGCACAGATGGTGTTAATCTGCTTTTTACGATTTGGGCATTGATTAAAAACAGTCTGAGGCGGGCTATTTCTTGAAGTTTGATGAAGGGCTCTAGATTGGCCCCAACCAATAAAAAAAAATCACACTAGAAAATTGCAGTATTTTTCTTTTATTAGCTGAAAGTAATGCCGCGGCATGTTATACACTCACAAGGAGCTTTCAATCTGTAGCGGAAAAGCAGAGGCTGACGATCACACAAGGCCGGAAAACGGGCAGAAATATTTGCGCGCTATTAAGATGCAAATAACGGGGAGTTTAATGCATCTTCATGAATATGTATCTACTTGTAAATATGAATATACATTTTTATAGCTCTGACTGATTTTAAATTGGAATTTGGCCGCCACTAAAACAGGTCATACCTTGAGCAGTTGAAATACGCTAGAAAAGCTCGCTCATTTAAGAACGTGCATTTATTACATCGGCTGAGCAAGAACATAATGGAAGTGTATGAAATACATATGCATAGTTCAGTTGAAACCTTGCCCTCTTTGGATTGCTGTTAATGCTGTTAAACTGAATGTACGAGGCAAACTGTCTGCTTAAATAACAACACTGAAATAATGTGCGTTTTATTTATCGATCAGTTGCAGGCCATTCACACGAGATGCATGTCAGTGCAGGTCTAGAGACGTTTTTTTTTTTTATTTTATTATATTGAACTTAATTTAACTCGAACGCTGCACTTTTAGAACCTCGCATCATGCACGAGATGCTGCAAAAGTATGGATGCGAGACGCATGTGTCTCAGATCAAGCCCCGAACTGTCACAACTGTCAAACACGTCCAACTAGCATGTGTTTACATTGAAAAACAATGGAAAAAGTAATGCAGTGGAATGGAAAAACACGTTCTGTGTGAATCGGCACTTAAAGTTGCGTTTGTTCCAGTAGGCTTCTCTCTCCAATTTGTCACTGGACAGTAGAAAAGTGATTTTATTCATTGTTCATTAAGCATTTTATTTTAAGTGAAAATAAGATAAACTATCATATAATGGAAAGCTGTAATATAAAATGCCCAGTATAAATAAACATAGTTTTTAATAATAGTTAAGATAGAATATCTATCAATTACCCATAAAAAAAGAAGATATCCCACCCATGATATCTGTCAGCCCACCCTTCTTTAGCTGCCAAGAACTGGGCCTGCTTGACAGTGACGTATTACAGTAAATCAACTTCAGACACACAATACCCGGAACAAGACCCCTTAAACAACATGGCGCCCTGTAGTCCCACCCAACTGTCTCTGTCCCCCTGTCTCTTTTTCTCCCTCACTCTCTTCCTCTATCCTGCCTTATCAGAACAATGGCTCCTCTATCTGACACAGAACCCAGAATGTGTCCGAATGTAGCAGACTGGGTCAGGTCCAAATCACAGGCCAACTCAGAGCTCGCTTTGTGTGAATGTGTGTGTGAGAAAGTGAGGCAAAGAGACAAACAGAGAGGGTTGTCATTGCTTGTGTACATTTCCCCTTCTCTAATGGTACTATAGAGTGTAATTTACTCTGATATCCTTTGTCTTCCCAATATGTGGCGTTCTTATCTTATTTCATGCTAATAAGCCACCTTTTGAAGTGAACAGAAAGAGTGATGGTTGGACTGTTAGAAAATGAAAGCGAGGACATGTACGAAATGAAGAGGACAATCATGTGGAGAGACACTGAAACGAAAGGGAGAAAACAAGCGAGGGAGTGACAGACATGGGAAGCGACGCGAGAGGATGTGCGGACAGTGAGCGAATGAAGACGGGTCAAAGAGTACAGTGTTGGAAAAGGGAAAAAGAGAGCGAGAAGGAGGGCCAGAGAGGCATGTCATTCCTCTGTAAATGAAGAACGCTCACTGAGGGAGCCATTAAGCAGTAATTCACCCGTCGGTCAACCACACACACATTTTACATGCAGAAAACTCATACAAATACCTATTCATGCTCGGGGAACATACTCTCAGTTCAGTCGCCTTGCACACGCAAAGACATTTTTTCATGCTAGCACATGATAGAAATGTATTGACTGGTAGAGATTGTCTAATCGTTTATAACCATATGAGAGCGGTTTAGTTTTTTTTTTTTCATACTTTAGCAAGAAACGTATATGTAGTCAATAATATTATCTTTTGTCTAAGTTCCGAAGTAGAGATTATATATGGATTTTAGTAGGGCTGCCCCCTAATATTCGACTAAACGTTAGTCGACTAGAAGAGGCTTAGTCGACCAAAAGGTTTATTAGTCGGTTAGTTGCCAAAAAAAGCCCTGGTGGCGAAGTCGCGCAGTCCGTGAGGGACAGATCACAGTATGTCGGGCAGGAAATCCAAACGTTCACCTATCATCCATTGACCTCAAATATGGCTTATCATTTGAAACATGTAAGTAATATCAACTTTACATGGCTGCTCGCTCTAACGTTAAAGCTGCTGTACATAACTTTTTAGTTAAAAATTATCCAAAATCAATTATTGAGCAAGTACCTAACCAATCAGTGTTCAAAACTATCTCTTTACCTTACCTCGATTTACAATGGTAAGCTTGTAATAATGTAGCCTGGCTAGTAGGCTATATCGCATGTGTCGATGCTGCTGGTGGCACATCATTTGTAGCCTCTTCTTACAGCAGCTGGAATGTATTTAAACTTAAGATGTAAACTTGTAATTCAGAAAGTTCAAAACTGTGGTAAAAAGTAAAAGACGTAAAAAAGGGAAAGCGACAGGGCCCGTGTGAAAACAAGAATAAATGTCGGCAGGGCTTTTGAAAGGTGGCGTGACCTAAAAATGGACGCAGGGATGGCTATTTTTCTGCTGGACAGGTAAGACATTTCAATGGTTCATTGGGTAATAAGGTAACAGTAGCAAACATATTTGCTTAATCCATACAGTTATGGATAACGATAATAAACACTACATACACTTAGTCACGCAATGTTGATGTTTTTAACATTAACAAATCGAGAACAAAGTATAACCGTAATAATTTGCTCTATTGGTTGCGCGATTCATTGTAAAACTTTTTTTCAGTCAGAACAAAAGTGGATGACATGTTACTTGATGACATTTTCCAGTGAAACTTCTTATTTTGGACATACATACAAGACGCAGCATCTGTGATAAAGATGTACAGTGAAGATCCACACTGGTGCGTTGACTGACAGCCCCTACACACAGCTGCACCTCAAAACATTAGATTCATCCGCGCTGAGGAGTCGTGCTGACGCACAACCCACGTAAAGATAATAATTCCACAAATAACTGCAATTGCAGGTTTCAAACAGAGATGGTGACAAAGAGGCAAAACTTACGGCCTGCAGCTTTAACCTAGATAAATGTGTGATAGGCGCATGTCCAAGTGTTTGTACAGAGTGTGGAATCTGAAGTATTGGTGCGCTTACTGCTAGACATGGAGGCGCTGGCACGATCACTTGCATTTTTTTCCTGATAACAGCGGAAACAACTTAAAATACTAAATTTTTGGTCAAACAGATAAAAGTAATACATAATTCAGGGGTCTACTTTTATTTGTGTGGAGACTCACAATAACAAGAAAAAGTTGTGCCTTTGTAAAATAAAGAAAACAAACAGGATGCGCTTTCTGCTGTCTCGGTCTCTGTGAACTTGAGCGTGTCATAAATATAAACCAAAACTCAGTGTATACTTGCCTCACAGACATGAGAAATATATCTATAAAAAGCTTGAAATGTCAAGCGATTTGTCAACCAATTCAAGTGGAAAACAAATATTATATGGCTTATTAATATACACGTGCGATTAGTCAACTAATCACTAGTCAATTGGTAAAATCTTTAGTCGAGGGCAGCCCTACATTTTAGTATTTCACTGATTTATCAATTACAGGCATTGATACATGCTAATTTAATATATAAACCATTATCCATTTGTTGATTGTCCAGCTAAACAAATTACGCTACAGTTCAAAAGTTTGGGCTCGATAAGTTTTATGTTTTTGAAATAAGTCTCTTATGCTCACCAGTGCTACATTTATTTGAGCAAAAATATAGTAAAAACAATAATATTGTGAAATATTATTACAATTTAAAATAACTGTTTTCTAATTTAATACATTTTAAAATGTAATTTATTCCTGTGATGGTAAAGCTGAATTTTCAGCATCATTATTCAGAGTCACATGATCCTTTAGAAATCATTCTAATACTAATATTTGGTGCTCAAGAAACTTTTCTTATCAATGCTGAAAACTTTTTCACCAGTTAGAAATTTTTGTAACATTATAAATGTCTTTCCTGTCACTTTTGATCAATTTAACGCATCCTTGCTGAATAAAAGTACTTTCTTTTAAAAAAAAAAAAAATAAAAAATTTTGAATGGTAGCATGATATTTTCTGTTACCGTGATAAAAGTGTTCTCAAAACAGTTCGGTCGTATCGCCCATCCCCTAAATCATACCAATATCTTGTAAGAATCAAGTACCTGGATACTGAAAATGGATCCAAAACCATGAACCTAATGGAATGATGTTTTCAATGTCAACTTGATGTTTGTGTTTGGACCCTGCAGGTGCCGCTAACATGTTGGCGGGTCAGAAGAAGAACCTGTTTGCGGTGGCCAAGACCTGGTACCAGCAGTTCTCCGTACACACCCTGAGTCTGATCCAAGGGAACCGCTCTGTGTGCGGCTTTCATCTGGGGTACCTGGACTCTGAGAGTGAGCTCATCGCTCAGGCCATGGCAGTCATTATGGACCTGTACAAACAGGGCAAGATCAAGCCCCGAATTGACTCCACCTACCACCTAGAACAGGTGAATGAATAAGTGTCTGATGGGGGTAATTTGAACTGGTGTGTGTGTGTGTGCGTGTGGGAGTTCTTTGGAAGAAAAAAAAAAAAACATGAGTATAATTACATTTGGGAGTATATTTATTCCAGGATGTTGGAATCCATTGAGATTCCACCTTGAGCAGATATATATGTATGCGTGGGTGTTCTTTCACGATCTTCACCTCAACCACCATCCATGCCTTGAACTCCTTCCACCCTTTGATCAAGCGTATTTGCTTTGTCCCTCACTCATTCTTTCATCTATCTTTCCCTATTATTTCTTCTCCTTTCTTATCTCCCCTGTTGCTATGGAGACGTCTCTTCCTTCTTACAGTAAGTGACTGTGAATGCGAGCTGATGCTTCTTTGACGATCTGGGCTTTTATCATCCTCATCAGACTTTGGTGTTATTGAAAATTCAAAAAAGAATTATGAAGTGCTTTCACATTCAAGTAAAACGCATATTTCACAAGACTTCAGCTGATGGGTGAGAGAAGCGCTGTTTTAAGAAAAGTGCTCCGTGTTTGTTGGTAACTCATTCTCCCTGTCCTTCGCTCTCATTTCCTGTCTCATTCTCTTCTCAATCTGTCCGAGTCAATCGTCAGGGCCAGGTTGCTTTTCATCGTTGCTAGGAGATGGCTCGCTGTTGCCGTGGCGCTGGTTGTTAGGTAGAGTGGTAAAGGAAAGGTGACCTGGGGGGAAAACAGAGAGGGAGACAGGTGGAGTGACCAGAGAATAGCTGACATACGTGGAACACTCAAAGAAGAAAACAAATTTGTTTTCAGTTGTACTTATATCACCATTTTTGTAAACTAGTGATAGACCGATATATTGTCCGTTATTGGGCCATTTTGACATTACAACTGTAGATGCTTAGCTGAATAACAATCGGTTTCATTTTTCACCTGTAAATAACAAGTGAAAAATGGGTCTTAAAAACTCTTATATGTTATTGATGATTTGCTATATATATAAAAAATAAATAAATTTTATATATATATATATATATATATATATATATATATATATATATTTATATATTTATATATTTATTTATATATAATGTTTTATATATAATTATATTTAATTTATTTAATCATTTAATATTTTTGATTATTATTGTTGTTATTATTATTATTATTTTTCTCGGATTTGCTATAATTTAAATATTCATATATTATACTAAAATTGATCTAATACTTTTATAATAACAATTGTCAATATAATTAAAATAGTAACCTGTTCATTATTTATAATAATAATAATAATAAAAAAATTAATGCATTTTATCATTTAGATTAAATTAAAGCCACACAGCTATCTAGATTTCAGTACTGGCCTTAAAAAAACAATATCAGCTGACATTTGGCCATTTTCAGATTACTGCCTTTTGTCGATAAATGTGCCTGATTAACCAACTGAAAGAAATAATAATTCCACCTAGTGTCAGTTTAAAAAAAACAAAAAAAAACTGACAGCCTTGTCAGTAGATAATCTGTTTTCTGTTTTCAAATATCTTTTTGTGATTGCAATAATATATAGTAAATATAGTTCATGAAATCAAAATTGGAGTTTTGTGGACTTTAATCCATGTCCATTGATTAATAAAATGCTCTTTTAGAATGAAAGTGCCAGAAAAGCAGTTCACACTTGTGTAAATCTAAAGGCTTGTCTATAGGTCATCAGCCCCTACTCGTTAGAGTAATGTAGCAAGTGACCATATAAAATCTCATAAATGGTGTTTGTGTGCGCGTGAAGTTCAGTATTAGATCAACTGTCAACAGCTTGTTAGATATTCTTACCACAGCAGATGGCCAGTCAAGCTGCTCTCTCTGCCGTTCCTCATCCACACCCTCACCGGTCTCTCTCTCTCTCTCTCTCTCTTTCTCCCGCCCAGGTCGGTGATGCCATGCGTAGGATGCAAGAGAGGCACAACATCGGTAAAATCATCCTCACCACCGAGCCCATGAAGGAAGAGGAGAAGAAAGAGGAGGCCAAGAAAGACGAGGAGAAGAAGAAAGATGACAAGAAAAAGGATGACAAGAAGAAGGATGACAAGAAGAAGGATGAGGCCAAGAAGGAGGAGAAAAAGGAGGAGAAGAAGAAGGAAGAGACCAAGAAGGATGACAAGAAAGCAGAAGAAAAGAAGGAAGAAGTCAAGAAAGAGGAGAACTGAGTGGCGAGAAACATTGTGGATGTGCTTTGTGTCTGTGTCAGCGGTTTGGGAGTGGTCTGAGTGTGTGTGTGTGTATGTATGTGTGTGTTATATATGTGTGTGTGTGTGTGTGTATGGAGGGGTGTATAGTATGATTAGCTGAAGCCCAGGTGATTCCTGACATTAGATCTGCATTTCTGCAATCATTCAATCAACAGAATTCACACACCACTTATGTTCACCCACACACTCAAACACAAACACACACACACACACGGATTATACACCAAGGGAACACACCACTTTATTGTTCTGTTGTAACCCGGTAGTATTTATTCTCAGTTTTGCTGCGTCCTTTCTAACTCTTTCGTATGACTGCATGCCACCGAGGCGTGTTAGGGCAGTATTATCCTTTTTATAAGTATCACCACAGTGTTTACTCAACCAACGTCTTTAATTATATAACAAAATAACCTTATTCTGCACCCTTTAAAATTGTACTACCATATCCTCTAACGTTATTCCTGCCAAACTAATGCACTATAAAATTATTGTATTCCACCGAAATATTCGTTAACTTTTCTAGACGCAAACCAAAAACCACCTTGTTCGCTCTCTACACCCCTCCGTGTGTTTGTGTATCTGCCGCGAGACTGGGTTTTCCGTTCCCTTTTCGTTTCTGTTCTGAAGTGGGTGCACTTGTTTGATTTGTTGTACATCATCAAAAGTGAAAGAGCTTTTTTTCCTGCCCACCTTGGCACACAAAACAAGAGCACCCACCACCTACGCTCCCATTGTTTATGTTGTTTTCCCTCCATTGGGCCAGACTCACTGACATACACTCAAGCCCCGCCCCCCAGAGGAGTCAGGGTGGTTTCTGATTGGCCGAGAGGGACAACAAGCTTCTTTCATGCACACGCATGTGTGCTAAATTCACAAACACCCCGCCAACATTACCCCAAAAACTAACAAGGGTGTCTTAGGCTTCAGCTGATCAATGTGCCATGTCATTAAAACGGGGCAAGTGCCAGGCTTTTAATGAGTCTAGCTTGGCAAGCAGGACCAATTATAGAGAACATTCTCCCAGCCTTTTTCCCATCATTTCTCTTATATCAGATGTGGCTGCATAAAGACAGGAGTGGCCTTTCATTCCAGAACCTCCTCCAGGATTCCTTAGGATCCTGACGCTTTCCGCCCCTCATTCCCGTGACAGCTTACCACGTGATAACGCTGACCTGCAGCTCGCATTTAAATATGATCTCCACTCCGGCTCTTCTAACTATGCTTTCCCTCTCCCCGTTCTCTTACCCTTTTCGGCATGGTGGTTGGCATAGCAACAGCAGTTAGGTTAGTTAGGGATGACAGTTATAGGTCTCACCCCCACATCCCAGACGGACGCAAACATACAACCACTCACATCTCTCCGCTGCAGCTTTTTTATATAAGATAAACTTAAGTGGTTTTATTTTAACGCATTTAGGAATGTGGCTACTCCCTCTCTTTGACATGTCAATCAAACCCGCTGGCTCCTCCCTCTCCCCTGTGTCTCAGATAGCAGTAATCTACTGCCTCCGCTGGTGATTTATATGCATTGCAGTGCTATCATTCAAGTACTCAAGACACCTGCTGAACACTCTTTTTCGGTTCATTTGAATGAGTGTTTATGTGAAACAAAACCAGATCCCCTATTTTATATGTGTGTGTGTTGTGTGTGTGTGTGAGTGTGTGTGTGTGTGTGTGTGCGCGTTTCTGTATTTGTCCGTCTGTCCCTAGGTTTGTTGTTGGATTTAGATTCAAATGTTCTTTCTTTCTGTCTCTCTACCTCCCTCATGCTACCTTATGCTACCGTCTGGCATTTTAACCGTCTCTTTCTGTCCTCCTCTGTCAGTTTCTAACTCTCACCGTCACTCTTGAATATTCTGGCCCCCATGAACGGCCTGCATTGGTTTGCTATCGTTTGCACTCAGCTTGCACTTATAGAGAATGGCGGTTCCACTCCCGATCCACCGTATCTCTGGTTCCCGTCCGGGTCTTCACTTAGACCTTCCGTTTCAGTCACATTCTCGTTCTCCCACCAACACACTCGCTCTTTATGCACCTCTAAAACCGAGAAAGAAGAGTTTGAACATGCATGGAGATGCTCAGAAGGCTGCATTGTTTGATGCATGCTCGTGTTTACATAATCACAATATGAGTGCAGATAACCGTTCAGGCCCAGAATGCACTGGGATGGGCTTGGAACTGCCATACTTGTCTGAAGAGTTACCTTGTTCCGATTTATTAAATCCCGATCTGGTTTTTAGTTCCGGATCCAAGGGGTTGAGTTTCAGTTTCTTGTTGTGTTCCGCTGGTTCTCTTCCTGTGTTCCTGTGGATGGTGACTCAGAGCACCAAGTGACCCTAACTAACACTTCAGTGAAATATATCCGTCCTCTTTGTATTTTGTTTGAATTTTTTTTTTTTTTTTTTTTTTTTTGTATGTTTGTTTGTTTTTGTGGTCTGCATTTCAGTAGTTTGAGTTCAAAAGGCTTTGCTGCAGTTCCTCTAAAATGTGATGAATCATGTGATTTTGTTGGTCCTGACCGAGTGTGCCAAACTTTTTTGTGAAGGTGTGACCTTCGCTATAACTGTGCTTACTGTACTGAAGAAGAAAAAAAAAAAACAAAGAATGAAAGATGAAGAAAAAAAAAAACCTAAACGTCTGTGGTTATTGTCGAAATGACCTTGCAGTAAAAGATCTTGAGATTCTGAATTCGCTCCTGTCGTGTGTGGTCGACTACGCCCTGAATATTATTGGTGCTGACTGATTTTTGACTTTTTTTTGTTTTCCGCTAACTTTGGAATCCATGCAAAACCTCTCGTTCTCAATGTGCCTCAGTCGTAGACCAACACCAGATTGCCTCCACGCATGTTTACACGTGAATGCATATACAAACACGTAGACACTAGTTCATCCCCAACGCCTTCTCAGCTCTGCTGTCCTGAAGGGCTGGAATCTCATTCCCACTGATCTGAGACCCCCCCCCCAAATCAGGTGTACTGTTGTTTACGGATGCACTTTTTGTGTATCATGTGGGTGTTCATAGGTAATTTGGCATATTTGATAACCTATGACCAGAGGTAACCCAACAAAAAGATCCAGCAGCAGTCAGAACGAACTAATGATTAATGTCGGTTTAGTTTTCCAAGTCGTTTCAGGCCACAAGCGTTTGCTGACTATTTGTTGTTTTCGCTTTTTTGTTTCTCAATGAATGTGATATTAAAGGGATAGTTCACCCAAAACTGAAATTCTGTCATTAATTACTCGCCCTCATATTGTTCTAAACCTGTATGTGTGTGGAACATAAAAGATATTTTGAAAAGTGCGTTTTTTTTTTTTTTTTTAATCCGTGCAATGGAAATCAATGGTAACCAAAATGTCTTCAAAGTATCATGTTTTGTGCTTCATCCGTAGAAGAAAATAAGTCATACATGTTTGAAACGACATGAGGGTGAGCAAAAAATGACAGAATTTTCATTTTTGGGTGAACTATTCCTTTAACATAAGTCGTAGAGCCCTGTTCACAAGCAAATCCCGCTGTGTTTTCATTTCCAGATGATCTAGCAGCGACATTCCGGTTCTGGAATTGATCTCGGCTGCTTATGACATCAGAGCGGCTGTTGATTCGGTTTCGTCCCTGGTTCTGTCTGCGTTGGCTAAGGATAAGCGCCGCTGGGTCCGTTCAGAGACACACACCCAACAACAATGACATCTGGGCTGGGAATGCTCACTTTAAATCTCTCAAGGTTTAGACATTATAATAGCATGATGGTTTGGAGAATTCTTCCTCTTCCTTTTTCTTGGAGCACACACAGCTCCACAATGAGCTCAGCTGCAGGTGCGAGTGTCTCTCGTGGATATGGAATTGTGCGACTGGGAGCCAGAGAGAGGCTCGGATCGAGCCAAGCTGCTTCCTTCCTCAGTCTCTCAATCCAATAGTTTTCCCAGAACAGGAAACACCCCTCAGGTTTGCAGAGTGCAGAATTCCTGCTACAAATGCAGCCTTAACCAGCGCTGAATCCTATCACGTTTAGACATTATTTATACAATATTAGACATACAAATGTAGTGCAGTTTCAGTGTGCCTACAGTGAAATGTATTCATTAATTTATGCATTTATAAAATCACTAATAAAATGAAGCTTTGAAACCCTTTTAGGTCTAAATTTATATAGCAGATGTATTTGCCTTCTCTTTGTCTGGCACATACGAGAAACAGTGAGTCATTGTGGACTGTTTCCCACACATGCTCAGCGTAACAGATCTATCTTTGTCTTGCAAATGTACGCTGCACACATCACAATGTCTTGATGCACTTTTTATGTATGTTTGGATGCATATTTGCGCAAACAAAGTGTCATGGTGACTTCGGAGACTTTTCAGAAAGATCTCGAGTTATGAAAGCATTTGCACTCTGTAAATTACAGTTCCAACTTTCCTGCTTGGCCTTTCGACTGAAGAGCTAATCAGAGGCACCAGCTTGCATTTCTGTACACTGATTGGTTCTAAATTCAAACCCCGCCCCTAACTGTCAGCATTAAGGCTCCTCCCCTCCACACACGTCAGAGAAGCACCACGGGTTGTTTGTGTTGTTGTTGTTTGTTTCTTGAAACCTTCCATCAGAACCTTCTCCATTTAATTTTGAGAATCTGAAGTGCTGCTGTTTCTGTGCTCGACTCTGGGTTGGTTGGACTGCGTGTGGTCATGAGGACCGTAGAGTTCATAACGCTTCTGTGTGTGATGTGACCATTTTGCCTTACATGTTTTCCAGGACTAATTAAAGAGCATAACTAAAAGAGGTGTTTACCGAGTCGTTATTGAACACGCTGCAGCCATAAATACATACATATAGAGCGATACACATTATTTAGGTTTATCAAAGGGGATTTTATTTCAGTCTGATCTGAGATAATGTACAACCCAAGTTCCGGAAATGTTGGGACATTTTTTAAATTTGAATAAAATGAAAACTACAAGACTTTCAAATCACATGAGCCAATATTTTATTCACAATAGAACATAGATAACATAACAACGGAGAAATTTTACACTTTTATCCATTTAATGAGCTCATTTCAAATTTGATGCCTGTTACAGGTCTCAAAAAAGTTGGCACGGGGCAACAAATGGCTGAAAAAGCAAGAAATTTTGAAAAGATTCAGCTGGGAGAACATCTAACAACTAATTAAGTTAATTGATATCAGGTCTGTAACATGATTAGCTATAAAAGGGATGTCATAGAGAGGCAGAGTCTCTCAGAAGTAAAGATGGCCAGAGGCTCTCCAATCTGTGAAAGAGTGCGTAAAAAGATTGTGGAATACTTTAAAAACAATGTTCCTCAACGTCAAATTGCAAAGGCTTTGCAAATCTCATCATCTACAGTGCATAACATCATCAAAAGATTCAGAGAAACTGGAGAAATCTCTGTGCATAAGGGACAAGGCCGAAGACCTTTATTGGATGCCCGTGGTCTTCAGGCCCTCAGACGACACTGCATCACTCATCGGCATGATTGTGTCAGTGACATTACTAAATGGGCCCAGGAATACTTCCAGAAACCACTGTCGGTAAACACAATCCGCCATGCCATCTGCTGATGCCAACTAAAGCTCTGTCATGCAAAAAGGAAGCCATATGTGAACATGGTCCAGAAGCGCCGTCGTGTCCTGTGGGCCAAGGATCATTTAAAATGGACTGTTTCAAAGTGGAAAAGTGTTCAATGGTCAGACGAGTCCAAATTTGACATTCTTGTTGGAAATCACGGACGCTGTGTCCTCCGGGCTAAAGAGGAGGGAGACCTTCCAGTGTGTCATCAGCGTTCAGTTCAAAAGCCAGCATCTCTGATGGTATGGAGGTGCATAAGTGCATACGGTATGGGCAGCTTGCATGTTTTGGAAGGCACTATGAATGCTGAAAGGTACATAAAGGTTTTAGAGCAACATATGCTCCCCTCCAGACGACGTCTTTTTCAGGGAAGGCCTTTGTGTATTTCAGCAGGACAATGCAAAACCACAAATACTTGCTTTTCACTATAAATATCTAAACATTCTTAATACAAGATGCATTTACTTCGAGATGGAACAAAAACTACTGAGGTTTGTATAAGGCTAAAAATAAACTATTTGCCTGTTTGCTGATCAGGTAAGAAAAACTTAATTCAAATAGAAAAGTTTATTTTTCTCAAGTTTTGGTTACACTTTATTGTAAGGTGTCCTTGTTTCAGTGTAATTATACATTTAAGTACTGAGTAATATTAATTTACTAAATGTACTTACTATAGAATTAGGGTTAGATTAAAGGATTAGTTCACTTTCAAATGAAAATTACCCCAAGTTGGCGGAAGCTAGATATTTTACTTCATAACTTGTTAAATATGGATATTTTTTTACACAAACACATCGCTTCTCTTCAGAAGGACTTTATTAACCCTCCGGAGCTGTGTGGAGTATGTTTATGATGGATGGATGTGGATGGAGGCACTTTCCTCAGCTCATACTTGTGACCCCTATTCACTGCCATTATAAAGCTCAGACGCGTCAGGATATTTATTAATATATCTCTGATTGTGTTCATCAGAAAAAAGAAAGTCATATATGCAGTTGCAAGAAAAAGTATGTGAACCACTTGCAGAATCTGTGAAAATGTGAATAATTTTAACAAAATAAGAGAGATCATACAAAATGCATGTTATTTTTTATTTAGTACTGTCCTGAGTAAGATATTTTACATATAATGTTTAAATATAATCCACAAGACAAAAAAATAGCTGAATTTATTAAAATAACCCAGTTCAAAAGTTTGTGAACCATTGATTCTTAATTCTGTGTGTGGTTACCTGGATGATCTACGACTGTTTTTTTGTTTTGTGATGGTTGTTCATGAGTCCCTTGTTTGTCCTGAGCAGTTAAACTGAGCTCTGTTCTTCAGAAAAATCCTCCTGGTCCTGCAGATTCTTCAGTTTTCAAGCATTATTTGCATATTTGAACCCTTTACAGCAGTGACTGAATGATTTTGAGATCCGTCTTTTCACACTGAGGACAATTGAGAGACTCAAACACAACTATTAAAAAAGGTTCAAACATTCACTGATGCTCCAGAAGGAAACACGGTGCATTAAGAGCCGGGGGGTGAAAACTTTTTGAATTCGAAGATCAAGGTAAATTGTACTTATTTGTCTTCCGGGAAACATGCAAGTATCTTCTGTTGCTTCCGAAGGGCAGTACTAAATGAAAAAAATTGATATTTAAACGAAATAAGAAAAATTTGGACATCTTCATCCTGTTCAAAAGTTTTCACCCCCCGACTCTTAATGCATCATGTTTTTTTCTGGAGCATCAGTGAATGTTTGAACCTTTTTTAATAGTTGTATTTGAGTCCCTCAGTTGTCCTCAGTGTGAAAAGACGGATCTCAAAATCATTCAGTCACTGCTGGAAAGGGTTCAAATATGCAAAAAATGCTGGAAAACTGAAGAATCTGCAGGACCAGGAGTTTTTTTTCTGAAGAACAGAGCTCAGTTTAACTGCTCAGAACAAACAAGGGACTCATGAACAACCATCACAAAACAACAAAAACAGTCGTAGATCATCCAGGTAACCACACACAGTATTAAGAATCAATGGTTCACATACTTTTGAATGGGCTAATTTTAATAAATTCAGCTATTTTTTTTTGTCTTATGGATTATATGTAAACATCTTTTATGCAAAATATCTTACTCAGGACAGTACTAAATAAAAAATAACATGCATTTTGTATGATCGCTCTTATTTTGTCAAAATTTTTCACATTTTCACAGATTCTGCAAGTGGTTCACATACTTTTTCTTGCACCTAAGATGGCTTGAGGGTGAGTAAAGCTTGGGCTAATTTTCATTTGAAAGTGAACTAATCCTTTAAGGATTAGTTTAGGGATAGTTATGAAATTATGCATAATTTATAGTTAATACTATGGTAGCTATATATAACGTGTAACAAGGAGACCGTAAAATGGTGTTACTCAAGTTCTTACCACTGTACATTTTGTTAGATTTCTCCTAAAACAAGAATAAATATATTTATTTTCCTTCTCATGTATTTAAAGGATGTTGAGTGAAAATGTGACATTCTTACTGTAAAACAAGACAAAGATACTGATTAACAAAATTATTTTTATTTCTTTATTTTTTTTTTTGTGGAGTGTAGCACAAACACCATAAATTTCATTAATAAAAAATAGTTTCCACAGACATGGACAACTTGGAAATATAAAGAAATATTTTAAAAGTGTGATTTTCAGGCTAGGAAATGTAATGGGAATTTCCTTAGTAAATATAAGTTGAAAATATTCGGCTAGAAATTGATTGACATGAGTGTAATGTTTATAAACTTTAATAAAATCTGATACAACATTCAGGAAACTTATTAACTAGTAGTGTGTTTTCAAGATTAATGAGATGTAAAGTGTACAAGTTATTTTAGGTGTGTCAGTTTTTTCTTGCTGTTGAACATATTTGTTACACACCCAACACTGAATTGTTAAGAATATCAGTAAACAACCATGTTAATTAATACTATTCATTTATATAACAGTGTGAACATTAAATGTATCCAGAAATGAATTGTCGTCACTCAAAGGAAATTTGACACTTCAGTCAAATTCATTCGACGCCTGAATCTAGTAGAAACAACATTCCTCTAGAAAACATGGTTTCTGCAACACTGTGGTCAAACTCAAGGTTCAAAGCGCTCTGATGTTATCCGCAGTGGTTCTTCTAGTGCCAGTTTCTGTCATGACCATGATTCCCAGTCTTTTCCTTCTGTGTCCAGCACCATGACTGTGCCCATGTGAATTACCTCTGTGTCCACTACTTTTATGTCTGTGTGTTTCATGCCCTCTTTTAGCACGTGAGCCCCGGGGTTGTCCACTCCGATGCCCATGTCTATGTTCAGTGCCATGAACCCTCTTTTTAGATGGTCTCCTACCATGTCCAGTTGTTTTGTCTTTACCCCTGAGCTCACGTGTCACCAGAGTCGTCCTGCTCTCCAGCGTTTTTGTCTTCTCAGGTGCCACTGAAAACTCTTTATGTCCTTGATGGACTTCATCAAGACACAGGGGACAGATGAACTGTTGGTCTCCCAGTGGTCTGTTGTGCTGTGAGCAAATATTTCCTTTAGGTTCCTGATTTATAACAATCACTGTGTGCTTTTCTGTGGGATAGTCATTGTTACGATATCTCAGGTGCATCTTACAGCATGAATCCTCACTTTCTGGATATATCTTCAAAGTTTTGGTTTTTTTTGCAGTGCAGGTTTCTCTCTCCGTGTGTCCAGGTCCGTCATAATGTGTGCGTGGAGAATCCTGAAGGCCTGTGTTTTTAAACCGCTCCACCACTTCTGCAAACATGGTGTTTTTGTTGAGAACAGGCCGAGGTGAGAAGGTCTTCCTGCACTGAGGGCAACTGTAACCAACGTCTTTGCCGCTATTTTTATCCCAGTAGTCTTGAATGCAGCCAATGCAGTAGTTGTGTCCACAGGGAATTGTCACTGGATCCTGGAGTGCATCTAGACAGATGGGACAGTTGAATGGATCGAGGTCTTCGAAACACTCCTCTGCCATTTCACACGCTTATCTGAACTAATAATTGACTGTTTTAAATTCAGTGTCCGCTCGCTCTACATGTCATAAGCTTTGTTCCGTACTTGTGTGAGAGCAAAAGAGAGAAAAGGAAACTGGTGTGTTTAAGTACAGTAACCTGTTTGACAGGTACAAGCATCTGTCAACAAAGTATTTTTTCATTGCTTTTCCTTGAGAAAATACACTACCAGCCAAAAGTTTAGACACGCCTACTATTTTTTCCAAATTTTAGAATAATAGTAAAGAGATTTAAACTATAAAGTAATCCAAATGTATGTGAAGAAAGTATAATTCATTAACATTTTTTTAAATTGTAAAAAAAAAAAAAAAATCAATCTTATATAAAGTTGTCAACCAACTTCATGAAGAACATATTGAGATTTTTATAAAAAACAACAAAAAAAAAAAACAGCTATAAATAATTTACAAATAAAGAAATCCAAAGAAAACTACAAAAATGTTAATCATCAAGGCTGCATATATTTGATCTAAAATTTAGTAATATTGTGGAAATAACTTACTCATAACGTATTGATGCTTAATAAAGCATTTTTTTTTTTTTTTTTTTTTTTTAAATCTCACTGATCCCAAACTTTTGAATGGTAGTGTATATTGAGTTTTGTGTCCAAAATGTTGCCAAATAGTGTATTCTCGGCCTCCTTTGGCCTTGATAACAGCTTGCATTCTTGCCAGTATTGTTTTTATACTTTGTACTTTTCCAAAGTCTCTGTTATTGAATTCCAAACAGTTTCTAGTTGTTCCCAAAGAATTGCTTTTGATTAAACTTTTGTGTGATCTATCTTTGAATCCATTAAACCCCAACAATAATTATATTTTAGCATTAGAAACACTACTGTGACTAAAGAGCTTACACATACTGGTGTGGAATAATCATTACAGAAACATAAAAGATGATAACATGATTTTGGTACTCACCAATACTGTTAGTTTAGGGCAGCTGTGGCACAAACCTTACATTGGGTGATGGTCTAATAAATTTTTCTGATTAGATGCCAGCAAAGCTCCACTGGTACACACAGTGCTGGGATTTGTGATTTGCAGTACAGTATAATTTCTCTCTCTCAAACATTACACACTGTAAGAAAAAATGATGAGGACGTTTATTGCAGCAAAGCAGTGACAAAGTACATGAAGCACCTTGGGTTCATCGGCGTCGGAATGAATCCAGAACATCCAAATCTCAAACCTTTTATCCAGTTACAGTTTACCACCCTTCATGTAAATGTAGTTGCTCATGTATTAACAGCTGTGGTCTGTATGTTAATGAAGTTGTGATACACTCCATTGTCTGAGATGGTTCCCACTGTCCCACACCTATTCCCATTCTACAATTGATGACCATTTGGTCAGGATGTGATCAACCCAAATGGTGCAGAAACAACAAAACTGTTGACTTTCTTCTCTGTGATAATTAAGCCATTTTGGGGATGAGCTCATTCAAAAATATACTTTGGAGTGGAATATGGGTCGAGGCAGACTACATTTTCTTACAACACTCAAATGTGTACACACACTTTATTTTATTACACGCATACAAACCACACTCTAACATCCATACCAACACACCCACGCAATTATAGCTTCATAATTTATCCAATTGGCTCTTTAATACGCAGAAGCAGAAAACAGGAAAAAGGCGAGGTATTGCTTTAGATCTGTAGGCCAAATCTAAAATAAAATGGCCCCATCTGGTAAAAAAATAAATAAATAAAAAATAAAAATTTTGATTTTGAAGCCTTGCCAGCAGAATGAAAGCCTATTAACAAAGATGGCATCATTGTTATAGTTAAATGGCCCTGGGATTAAAAACTGCAGCTTTAATGGGTTTCAATAGGGACATTTTTGTCCTTAAGGGTAAAGAATGTAACTGTTTTGTGTACCCAGTGTAAAATAGATTTATTAAAGGAAATAAGAGTGAAATATTAAAATTCTAATAAAATGAATGCAGTTGGCATTAACAGGCAAAATTAAAAAAAAAAAAAAAAAAATGTCCTTAAGGACGTACAAGGGTTAAATTGCCCCCTATCGCACAAAAAGTACAATTACACACTGCAGAGCTCAACAAATGCCTCTATAAGTTACAAACATAATTCTGTTTTTAACAAAACTTACATTCAATAATGTTCTGAAAACATTCATGGTTAACACTTTAGAATAATGGTCCGTCATTAATAAGTAACTATGTAGGAAGTAATGCAGGACTAATGAGTAGTACTATATTAACACTTCAGCTACTACTATTAACTAATATAGAAACAAGCTTAACTAATCAGTAAGTAATATCAAATTTAGAAGATAGTTCCTTAATAGCTAATCAATAATTACCTATTGAGATTACCATCATTAATAACTATTAACTAACGTACAAATTGTAAAGAACATTATCGTGTGTCTGAGATGTAATCAGTCATCATTTTTACTCTAAATACAGTCATAAAATGCATCACTAATTACTCAAGTGTTACCTAGTCACTATGCAGTAACTACTAGTGATCTGGACCATTATTTTAAAGTGAAAAACATCTTTTTCACTTTAAAATAATGGTCCAGATCACTAGTACTTCTTGAAGAATGACTAGGTACTTGAGTAATAAGTGATGCATTTTATGACCATGTTGAGAGTAAAAAAGGACAATCTTCAAGAACTACTAATGATCTGGACCATTATTTTAAAGTGAAAAAGATGTTTTTCACTTTAAAATAATGGTCCTGATCACTAGTAGTTCCTGCATAGTGACTAAGTAACACTTGAGTAATTAATGCATTTTAAATATGATGCATTTTATGACCATGTTGACAGTAAAAAAAGACAATTGCTCACATCTCAGACACTTTAATGTTGTGTTTAGTAATTAATTAGTAATTCTTTATAATTTGTCATAGTTACCTATTAGTTCTTAATGATGCCAATCTCATTCTCTAATTACTGATTAGCTAATAAGGAACTATCTTAGTCCTAAACTTGGTATTACTTACTGATTAGTTAAGCTTGTTTCTATATTAGTTAATAGTAGTAGCTGAAGTGTTAATGTAGTACTACTCATTAGTCCTGCATTACTTCCTGCACAGTTACTTATTACTTATTCTAAAGTGTTACCCATTTAAGTTGTAGGCAGATTTTCAAAACAATGATTTACAATTTCAAAAGGCATCTTAAAATTTACCATCAGTTTTTTTATCCACTACATTAACCATATGAAACTACGGGCCTTGGAGAAAGTTCTTGCTTTGTAATCCCAGCAGCTGCTGATGCAGTCCATGCAGGAACTGTCCGTAGGGAATCGGTGCAGGACCGCTGAGTTGCTCTTGGAGCAGCAGAACTCTCTGCTCAGCCATTTTAATGAAGACAATGCAGTGGAGAGGCTAAGAATACTGCCAAAGGCAGGTTTTCTGCTCTGAAAGCAGGGGACTGTGGGGGTTGACTCTGTGCTGGCTGGGTGTCTGTACAGATGCAGGGAAAATAACAACCCAGAGGGTACAAACTGATAATGTTCAATATGTTGTGACACGATATTGACGGTTTGTTTTAAACAAATGCTGAACATTTACTGTACTCTATTTGAAAAGTTACTAACGTGCTTCAATTAAAATACGTAACATGAAATCACATTGTGATTTGTTTTCATAAAACTTCATGTTTTTAACATGCTCATCAAATTTAGAAAACCAGTTAATTAAGTCTGTGTAAAATTATGTATGTTTAATCTGTTAAATCAAACATGCTAAATGACTTTATGATTAGACTAATTAAACTGCTGCATGTTCAATTCTTAGTGGGACGCTCATCTCCTGGTAAAATCTTCCCTTCCACCATTTCACAGATATGGATGCTAAATTTGAGCCTGAAAAAGGTCATTTTGACTTTTTTTGGTTATAAATTTGACCGTATCTAATAGCTGTTACTCCATATCCCACATTTGGTTTTTGTGACTTTATATCTTGTTGATTGTTTTTTTTCATAATTGCAATCACAATTACCTGTTTTATCTTTTACTTTGTGGCAGAAACTTGCACACAAATATCTGCCCTAAGCTGTGGTGCAAAGGGTGATGTATGCAAATAACAATTCCAGCCAAATTCCAGAAGTCATGATGAGAGCACCGGCTTCAAATGCCCTGTGGGACTTTGTTCTAATGAAGACGCTACATTCAACATTACAGTTGAGGGTGAAATTAGTAACCTGTCTCTTTAAACTTCCTGATCACTGTTGCAGTCAGTGTTTTGTTTGAGAACAGGTCTCTCTGTACCCTGGCGCTTCTTGTTGATCCCAGTACTGCTTGATGCAGCCTGTGTAGTATGCTGGAGAAGGGCCAGACGGTCTGCAGAGCTGAGCTGCTACTGAGTCAATCTCCAGCCTTCTGTTATAATACTAAGGACAGATTCAAAAAAGAAAAAGAGAGAGAAAAGGAATATGACCCTGTTGCTTAGATTCCTTTGACATATTAGGGAAACACGCAGGAATGTTGCAGTGATTTTGTGCAGTGGAAAGAAGCAACAAGGGAAACATTTCATTTATGTGTACGTACTTTTTATTGTACAGGAAAAACTCATGTTACTGGAATAAATTGTATTCAGCCAACAGACAAATGAGCCATATTTACATTAACAATACAATTTTAAGTACTTAAATCAAAGCTAAATAAGATTAGATTTTAGAGCAGGCCATATAATTAACCACCTAGCAATTATTCAGAACATCCCATAACCTAATAACCCTGAAATCCAGGGAACGCCTTAACATTACCCATAATGACCTAGCATTGAGGCAGCAAAAAAAATCTAGATAGCCTCCTACTGCTTACTAAAAATCAATTATACATTATCCTTATGATTTAACATTTATACCACAGATAAAAGCCTGAGTAGGTGAGACAATTTGAGGAGACAAATGAGAGATGTGCTAGGCTGATGAAGGATGAATTACAATGAATAATCAATCTCTAAAACAAGATCATTGTTTTATTAAAAGGCATGCTCAACTGATTCAGAATATACACAGCATTGTGTTGAGCATTACTGATATGGTACAATGATTATAAAATGAATATAAAATGACAATGACACTCTGAAATGATTACAAAAAGTACAAAAAAAACCCCTAATTCTCAGCACAAATACTTAGAAATGATTAAGCAGTCTTTCACAATAACATTTTTTTTTTTTTTTTTAAATTTACATTTCTAGGAAAGAAATATATGAAAAAAGTAATACAAAATTTAGTAATTATTTGTGGTCTTCTGATTTGTGTTATCCTCAAGGTCAGGATTTGGCTTGATCTTGACTGATTGCAGCTGCTCCTTTAATCCCATGAGCCACCAGTGCATCAGACAAAAGAGTAAGGTATGAAGAGTCTGGATATCCATTGCTGCACATACACACAAACAAAAGTTGAATTGGAAATTTGGAATGCCAAAGTAATGCATACTGGGAAATAAAGTGTTCTTTCTCTCTGATCCACAAAAGTGAATCTATTAGATGAATAGTCATAAATATATAAACCAGATTTCTATACACTTCAGGGCTATAAAAAACATTTTTCAAAACATTCCTAAAGGCTCTGAAATTCCTACAATTGGCTTGAATGACATAAAATTACAGTTAAAGGTGATTTACAATTCTATAAGTTCTATAAATCTCTTTGAATTTCAATTAATTTTAATTCCACTATATTCAAACTCAAATTAGAATTTCTTTTTGCTACTTTAATTTAAATTCAGGAATTTAACTGGATTTTAAAAAGCATTCTAAATTCAATTCTGAATGATGCACAACCCAATGTTGTGATCAATCTTTAATGAAAGATCTCAGGAAATAAAGCACTCTGAAAATGAATCTTACTGAATCTTATTGGCCCTGATCCACTCAACTGGACAATGCCACCATGGATATCCTGTCACAGTCATGTACTTCATTTGTGTTCAATTCTAACAGATTATTACCCATTAATCAAAAATATCCGCTCTACTACAAAGGAGATGCTAGTTTTTTAGCACTGAGGCCTACAGTAGTTGGGCAAACATACCTGTGTCAAAGATGACTACTAGCACTAAAACATTCTTGCTAAAATGGTATTAGAAAAAAAAAATAATTAGAGAATAAGTGCTCTATAAAATCACAGAAATCACACATAACAGTTTTTCTCAATCGCTTTGGCACATTTCTCGAAACAGCCTTAACATTCTCTAAACTGTAAGTGCAACTGTCACAACTGTTTGCTGAAACATCAGAACTCTATTGCATCTCTATTTGTATCAGTAAATTGGCCGATGCCACCAAAATAACAAGTGGCAATGGCATTTTTTTTTTACACAGCACATTTATTTTTGTAGAAATGTGTTACATGTAAACTGGATATTCACAGATCCTTGTTCTTTTTTTACATATTCTATACAGTATGTCTTCCCCTAACACCACACATTCTTACATATCTTTCCATTGCTCTTCCACGACAAGCAACTGTGCTTTGTCAGTTTATATGTAACACATTTCTACAAAAATAAACTGTTGTTGCTGTTTAGGGAGTAAGACGTTCCTCCATGTTCAAAAATGGCAGTGATTTGCTGGGCACACTCCATATAGCCTACTGTATGCTTCCAAACTTGATTGTTTGATTGGTAAGATTGTGATTCCTATTTCATTCCAATGGCAGGATATTTGCCAATTTAGCAGACATTACAAACATTCCATTTCACAGGTATATACATGCTTGTCTGACAGATTATGATAACTGAATAGATAATTTTGCATGTGGAGGCTCACACGATGAAAGAATGTTTAGAAGTTGTGTTTAAAGTTTGACAGTTTCACTGAGAATCAACTCAATTCAGTTTTGATCAACAAGCCATGTGCATTTAGTCATTGTGGAAATTGTAGACAATTGTATTTACCCTTTTGCACATACACTATATTGCCAAAAGGTTTGGGATGCCTGCCTTTACGTGCACATGAACTTTAATGACATCCCATTCTTAATCCGTAGGGTTTAATATGGAGTTGGCCCACCCTTTGCAGCTATAACAGCCTCAACTCTTCTGGGAAGGCTTTCCACAAGGTTTGGGAGTGTGTTTATGGGAATTTTTGACCATTCTTCTAGAAGCGCATTTGTGAGGTCAGGCACTGATGTTGGCGAGAAGGCCTGGCTCGCAGTCTCCGCTCTAATTCATCCCAAAGGTGTTCTGTCGGGTTGAGATCAGGACTCTGTGCAGGCCAGTCAAGTTCCTTCACACCAAACTTGCTCATCCATGTCTTTATGGACCTTGCTTTGTGCACTGGTGCGCAGTCATGTTGGAACAGGAAGGGGCCATCCCCAAACTGTTCCCACAAAGTTGGGAGCATGAAATTGTCCAAAATGTCTTGGTATGCTGAAGCATTAAGAGTTCCTTTCACTGGAACTAAGGGGCCAAGCCCAACCCCTGCATCCAACGCTTTGCATTGCGCTTGGTGATGTAAGGCTTGGATGCAGCTGCTCGGCCATGGAAACCCATTCCATGAAGCTCTCTACGCACTATTCTTGAGCTAATCTGAAGGCCACACGAAGTTTGGAGGTCTGTAGCTATTGACTCTGCAGAAAGTTGGCGACTTCTGCGCACTGTGCGCCTCAGCATGTGCTGACCCCGCTCTGTGATTTTACGTGGCCTACCACTTCGTGGCTGAGTTGCTGTTGTTCCCAATTGCTTCCACTTTGTTATGATACCACTAACAGTTGACTGTGGAATATTTAGTAGTGAGGAAATTTCACGAATGGACTTATTGCACAGGTGACAACCTATCACGGTACCACGCTTGAATTCACTGAGCTCCTGAGAGCGACCCATTCTTTCACAAATGTTTGTAAAAGCAGTCTGCATGCCTAGGTGCTTGATTTTATACACCTGTGGCCATGGAAGTGATTGGAACACCTGAATTCAATGATTTGGAGGGGTGTCCCAATACTTTTGGCAATATAGTGTAAGTGCCAAAACACATGTAAATTGCTTAAATCAATAAGAAATCCAAATCTGATGTGAATAAGAAACTAATTGTTCAGAGACCAGAACTTATTGTTTTGAGGAAAAAAAAGTCTTGTTCGAGAATTGAGCCAAAGCGACTGAGAAAAACTGTAACATGTCCATGCCACCAGCTATTGCAAAATTATCTTTACAAGCTTAGCATTTGTTTAGCTTAGCATCTGGACTCACCTGCTCTTCCCTCCCTCCATCCTGGTCTTGTGGGGGATCTTGCCCCAGTTCACTTTTGCATCTCCACCACAGGCCTTCTTGCTTGAACTAATAGTAAAAGTTAGCCCTTGATCAAATGCGTTTTTCAGGTAGGGCAATAAACTCCGTCCCTTTGGGTCGAGCGGCAGATAAGCCTCAAATATGCCACCTTTGAATGGTGACCCCGGACAGGGATCCTTATCCTAGAAGAGATGTGTAAAACACGGAAATTACAAGATGATATGAAAATTATTATATGAAAATAACATTTTGTATTTTTAACAGTTTTTAGTAAGCTATATGTCTAGGATACTTTACTTAATAAATGGTATATATGCTAATACCCCTTGAATGCCATCAGGTATGCAGTACGTGATCTTGGCCGTTGTGTATTTTGTATAGCCTGAAAGACCTAAAGTCATCTCTGCACATGTCATCGTTCCTTGGATGCCCTTGTGTTCTTTGCTGTCCTCTTGTTCTGAATGCTGCTCTTGAGCCTGATGTTCCTGCCGTATATCCTTTGAGCCATTACTTTGCACTGGATCCCCCAGCACCTTCTTCTGAGAGCACACTCCCTCTTTTCCACACACTTGGCAGTATGAATGAAGTAGTAGGCAGTCACAGCAAAGGATGACACCACAGGCGGTCCGTTTCACATTTGTACTAATTGCTCCGCACACACATTGCTCTGAAGAGGTATGGGACAGCAGGTTGGTCTGTTTCAAAGTCATTGCGTTATCTTGTTTTTTGTGTGCTTCAAGTGGTAAAGAAGTTGGCCCATCAATTTTTGGTCCTGTTGTGTTTTCTCTGGCATTAGCTAATTGGCTTAGTGAGTTTGTCTTGCTTAATTCATCCATCACAGAACTAGGGCTCTCCAACTTTTCCAATGTAGCCGAGTTCAGTTTGGTCGATTTACCCCTGCTCTTGTGACTGCTGTTAGACTGAACCCCGTGACTTGTATCCTGAAAAGAAAACACCTTTACACTTTGATCAGAGTTAGAGTGATCAGCTTTTGTTGATTGTATGCTCAAAGATGCCTTGGTTGCTCCTTGATGTACACCCTCCTGGAAGGTCTTCATTTGTGATAAGGAATGAGACTTTTGCCCAAGAAATACATCCTTAAATAGATCACTGACTTGAGAGCAAAGCAATTTTGGGCCAAGAAAGAAAATGCTGCTCTTTGTAGTGTGCAAGAAAACCTTGGGAAAACGTGACCGTACATTCAAGCAGCAGGTTTCAAACAGTTTATCTTGTTCAACCACACCAAGCTCTGCCAAACGTACCTCCTGAGAGCAAAAGTCACTAGCCACGACAGCCACTAGATTCTGAAGCTGCCGATGACTTTCTTCAACCTTCGATGAATCTGTGCCCTTCAGCGTCACGCTCATCTCACTTTTGCTTGCTTGTTTCTCAGACATTTGCAAGTCAGATTTCATGCTGTCCATTTGGTTGTAGTAGGCCTCCTTCATATAGGCCCACATAAGAGAAGACACAGTAAGTTCTGCTTCCACTGTAATAATCGGACAATCTTTACTAGGTCTTCCACTACTGATGCTATTGGATCTTGCTCTTTGATGAGCATGTGCGTTAATCATTGGCTCAACGGTAATCTGTTTTTTTTGCACTTGATCTCTTAGGTATGGTCGACCAGAGAAACTATTGGACCTCCTTAAATAGGATTTGGAAGTGGGTACTGATGAGGAGGGAGCAGCTGTCTTCACTTCGGTATTACTGGCTGATAGTGCATTCACACTTGTATTCACTGAAGCATTGACTCCTGTGGTAAATGTTGAAGTGAATCCAGCAGGAGTAGTTGGTTTGGCCTTGGATGTGCTGAAGGTGGTTCCACCAAATGTATTCATAGATAGCGGCTCTTGGTTTTTAAACAGGACATCCTCTCCTGTACAACTTTGACTTGTCATCTTGAATGTTTCAGTTCCTTCCCCTGTCAGTTCATTACTGAGTATGCCTGCGGTGCCAAGTGGAGACTTAGTGGGTGGTGCTGACTTAGAGTTTAGGTCTAACATTAGCATGTCCATTTTAGCAGTGATACTCCTTAAGTCTCCACCAATCTCCTCTCTACCAAGTCCTAGCCCAGAGCTCTTAAACCGAGCTGCCAGTTTGTATTCTTTTCCCATTGTATTCCCAGCCTCCCCTTTTCGTTCAGTGCTAGAGCCGAACAGTTTAGGGGGCACTGGAGTATGTACTTCACTTTTTCTCTTAACCTGTTGCTCTTTCTCTAAAGATTCAGGGGATGCTGAAGCAGAACTGGAAGAGGATGGTGGCATTTCTGTCAAGCTCGCCATCATGCTTCTCTCCACCCCAAGCAGTAGCATTTGTTTGGCCTGAGATACCTCACTTTTTTCTCCAACTATATAAATGTTGTTCTGGTCATAGCTAAACAGAACATTAGGCAGTACTAACTGCACGTTTTTTAACGTTACAGCCAGTCCGTCTGGCATGTAAAGGGCACTCTTTTGAACCTGGTCTTTCCTCAGACAGCCCTCTTGCTTTTGATAAAGCTGCCTCAGCTCCTTATGGGCTTGTCGCATATTCTGTTTAACCTTTGACCCAGTTGGGACCTCTGATTGCAGGTAAATGGTGGTAACTCCCTCAGATGTAACATGAACCACTTGCACTCCATGATGACGCAGTATATGCTTGTACTCTTTAATGCTCTGCAGGTATGCAAACACATCAGCTTCCATGATAATTGAAAGATCTTCCAAATCAGCTTCATCTATCCTGCACTCTGCTCCCTCCTCCATTTTGCTTTTCTTAGTCTGAGTACTGCGTTCAGTGAGAGCTTCATTGTTATCTTGCAGTCTGTAGTGCTCTTGTCTAAAACCCACTTTGGATCCGGAGCTGAGGTCTCCTGCATTAAGGCCTGGTGAATGGGATGCAAAGCTGGCCCGTTTCTTTACACTTGCAAGGTCTTCTCTCTTCTCTGGACCTTGACTGCTTTTCCCACTATAATTAGGATATTCGGCTCTTGAAAGGTGCTGATAAAATAACATCTGCATATGTGGAAAAGCACCTTGAAAATCGGAATAGTTGCCTTGCAAGGTGCACATATGCTGTGATAAGCCACTTTGCATACGTAGACCTGGAAACTCACTAAGCAGTACATTCAGAGAGTCTGCACCCCGAGGAAGCTGACTGCAATCTATTGTCACAGTCATATCGAGGATCACCTAAAGGAGTACAAGAACGTCAGCTGAGTGACTGTGTCAAAACAAAATTTGTACTTGCCTATATAAGTTTGGGAAATTTTAAAAAAGTATTGTCTAATCTTGCTTATTCTGTCAGCAAACCTTATTCAGACTCAGGGGCTCCTGGCATGGGAGACTCAGGGAGAGTTCATACTTTATGCCGTCCAGCTGTAAGATGTGAGGATGATGACGAAGTATGCTCTGGGCCACTAAATAAAACCAGAAAGAAAGGATCAATCTCATATGACAGGCATAAACTGGCTCAGCAGTTTACACACAAATAAGATGTTTACACACAGATGGAAGCTAATTTTTCATAATGTCTGATTTATAAAAGCATCAATTCTCATTTTCTCACTAAAGACACTGATACTCACTTTTCTGACTCTGCTGCAAGACGCACACACAAGCACATTGAAAACTCACTGCCTTTAATCAGGCTTGACAGGACATAAAGAATAGCCCCTCACAACTTGCCCACCCCCACACATACACTTTATCAGAAAACTGACTACACAACTAAAATGTTGCCTAAGCCTTGGCAGACCCATCAGCTAGCAAGAGCCAGAGACTTCATTAGGTATATGCCAGTCGTCTAGCTGGCAATCAGTGGATTTTGGATTTTTTCCAACGACCAACTACTCTGGCAATGACATTTAAATGCACTGAAATTCAATGTATGCACCAGAAATATAAAGCGTGGGGTAAGATGTGTCAGAATTCTATGCTAAAAACTAAAAAAAATATTAAAGTAAATTTTCTACCTGGCAGGTAAAATGAGTAGAAAACAGATACTAAAATATAAATCATACAATGTTATACATTTCCAGTGTATATAAAAAACATGTAAATTATTTTGCTTAAGAATAGCCATGAATTATTAACTTAAAGGATTAGTTCACTTTCAAATGAAAATTAACTCAAGCTTTACTCACCCTCAAGCCATCCTAGGTGTATATGACTTTCTTCTTTCAGATGAACACAATCGGAGTTATATTAATAAATATCCTGACGCATCCGAGCTTTATAATGGCAGCGAATGGGACCAACGAGTATGAGCTGAGGAAAGTGCATCCATCCACATCCATCCATCATAACCGTACTCCACTCGGCTCCGGGGGGTTAATAAAGCGTTAAAAAAGCGTTTTGTACTGCGAGAGGTGTTGCACTTCCTTCCTAAGTTGAATACGGAAGGCGGTCTGGCGGAAGCTAGATATTTTACTTTATAACATGTTAAATATGGATTTTTTTTTTTTTACACAAACGCATCGCTTCGCTTCAGAAGACCTTTATTAACCCTCTGGAGCCGTGTGAAGTACACGTTTATGATGGATGGATGTGGATGGAAGCACTTTCTTCAGCTCATACTCGTTGATCCCACTCACTGCCATTATAAAGCTCGGATGCGTCAGGATATTTATTAATATATCTCCGATTGTGTTTATCAGAAAAAAGAAAGTCATATACACCTAGGATGGCTTGAGGGTGAGAAAAGCTTGGGCTAATTTTCATATTAAAGTGACCTAATCCTTTAAGCATTTTCCTAAAATGGTAGCTGTTGGGTAAATTGTGACAGATACTACCCTTAATATTTTTATAATGTAGTAACCCTGCATGTTGTGGGTTATATTCACTTTATTACTTAAATAAATGAGTTGTTCTGTCCAATAATTGAATGATTTGTTTTGTACAATTTCAAGCAAAACCCCCTAAATAATACGTGTGGATTATATAAAAATTGCTGTAAAAAATGTAAAAGTGGAAATGGTTCCACTTAACAGTTTATATATATATATATATATATATATATTTTTTTTTTTTTTTTTTATGGCCATATGGTACAGCTGCTTTCCCCCCCACCTGAAACATAATTAGTCCTTTATCTCATTTCTTTTAGAGGACAATGTATGTTAAAAAATGGCACCCCATTCTCCCCTAGCTGTTTTATCAATATCCGTTAATTCTATTTACAGTGATGTTTATCAGCATTCATAATAACCATGTAAACATTCTCTCTGACCTCTACTCTTCTCAAATGTGATGAGGGCATGCTGAGGTGTCCGACCGATGATAGTGACTGACGTGACCTCTCCTCCTCCGTTCCTCTCCCGTAGGAAGTGAATCAGTAGTTTGTCCCGTAGACGTTCATGATCCACGTTAGCTGGCAAACCGTAAACGCACACCGTACGGCCTTCCTCTGCCATCCTTCAGGGCTGACACCTATAAACACTGGCTCTAAGTAAACACAAGTGGTTAAGGGCGGTATGATTATTAATGCGTCACCAGACAAGCTATTTGAGCAGATGTACAGCCCTACCGAAATATATTTTCCAGCTAAGTCAGTCACTATACCTTCCTCATTATAATAAACAAAAGGGAAAAAAGTCGTTGTCCAGTCCAGCGTTTGTGTACGTCGGAGCTCGTGCACACAGGAAGTGTAACTAACAACAGAGTTGGTGACAAATGTCGCGATTACACTGTCGTTTTTACAAATAAGTAAAGATAATGTTGTTTTTTCATCTATGTATCTCGATATCAATACTTCGTCGCTCTGTTCATCTTTCGTATGAAGGATTTCCCCTTTTTCTAATTTCATGCGCAGCGTCGTGAAACTAAAAGTGAAAGTAAGGAGGCAGAAGACCAGAGATTGTTTTTTTTTCAAAGTATTTTGAGCCGCATGGAAACTCGGATGTCATGAGTAAAGGTTGTGCACCTAATTTAATGTATTTGTTATTTATTATAGGCTAGATTTTTGTTATTTATTTAATATATTTGTGTTTATGTCTTTTTATGTCTTATCTTGCTCTTTAAAGACCTCAGAAAATCAACTCAAGTTATCAAATTCTTTTTTTTATAAAATAATAAAATAAAATTGTTATTTTGCACATCCCAGGATCAAGACGTCTTTCATGCTTTCCTACTTTAGATGCTTAATAGTTTCTAATGAAAATATAAACCTTATAAACGAAAAGTTTAAGCATGCCAGGCCACTAATTTTTCCCCCATCTAGACTCTGTAAATAGCAAAAGAGCAATCAAATGTTATACAGTTACATAAGTAGGCTATTATTATGGTAAATGCATAAAATAGTTTGCAGTAATTAAGTATTGAACTTTCAAGAACCATTATGACACCTCAAATTGATCTGGCCCACTAATGTTTTGTTTTGAATTTTACAAAAGACAAGTGATTTCATGTGATGCACCACCTACAGGCGATGTCGTGCTAGTGCAGGGACATATTTGCTCACAGTCTATTAATACCCAGAGCTCCACCGTGTGTCAGGTCAACAATATCTTGTGACAGGCAGCTTCGTTCTTGAAGGGACATTCGGTCGTTTCATTAAGAGAAATAGCAAAAATTACAAGCAGAGTCTATTCCATATCAAACAAAGTTTATCATAGATTATTGAAGTGCAGACTAAACAGGAGGAACTTGAAGTGCGTTCAAGGTAGGAAGACCTTACCATACACACTGTTCTCAGCTGTTGAAGGGTGTCTGAGCTGTTATAGTCTATTATTGGATGTTATTAATGTAATATATAAGTCTGTTCTTTAAATACACAAACAAAATCACTTTTGCAACTTCCTGAGTAGTGTATAGGAGTTTTACTTGCTCAACTATTGAGCAATGCTGCTTTATAAACACCTATGTGCAGTTACTTATAGGGTTAGTTTACCCAAAAATGAAAATAATGTCATTTATTACTCGCCCTCATGTTGTTCCACACCCGTAAGACCTCCGTTCATCTTCCGAACACAAATTAAGATATTGATGAAATCCGATGGCTCAGTGAGGCCTCTATTGAGAGCAAAGCCATTCAAACTCTCAAGGTCCATAAAGGTACTAAAACATATTTGAAACAGTTCATGTGAGTACGGTGGTTCTATCTTAATATTATAAAGCGACAAGAATACTTTTTGTGCGCCAAAAAAACAAAATAAAGACTTTTCAACAATATCTATATGGGCCGATTTCAAAACACCGCTTCAGAGCTTTACGAATCGAATCAGTGAATCGGAGCGCCAAAGTCACGTGATTTCAGCAGTTTAGCCGTTTAATAGGAGATCCAAATCACTAATTTGAAACAAAAGATTCATAAAGCTCAGAAGCAGTGTTTTGAAATCGGTCCATATAGATATTGTTGAAAAGTCGTTATTTTTTATATATATATATATATATATATATATTGGCGCGCAAAAAGTATTCTTGTCGCTTTTTTAGTACCTTTATGGACCTTGAGAGTTTGAATGGCTTTGCTCTCAATAGAGGCCTAACTGAGCCATCGGATTTCATCAACAATATCTTAATTTGTGTTCCGAAGATGAACGAAGGTCTTACGGGTGTAGAACGACATAAGGATGAGTAATAAATGACATTATTTTCATTTTTGGGTGAACTAACCCTTTAACACTAACAGCACAAGGCTACAGTCTCTGTGCCAATACTCTTTTGTTTCAGGCGTACTACTAGAACACTTTTAAACACAAACACTCTTGTTGGGATGTCCCGGGACACCTTTGCTTTCACTTCTGCCTCTCTGCGCTCCTTAAGGCTGGAGCAGGAGCTTCAGGACTGGGAGGATGCCAGGCGGGCCCTGGCACACAGGAGGGCTATGACAAGGCGTCCACTGCCTGCCGCTCCCAGACTCCGGCACGGAAACGAGAGGATCCAGACGGTCCGTGCTCCCCCACCCCAAATACGGTGCCGAGACCCAGCCATCCACAATACCTTCATGTGTGGAGATATGAAGAAAGTGTATGCCGTCCTCAAAGAGCCAGGCATGGTGAATGCACTGATGGAGACCGCACATGAGGAGATGGTGTGGGCCCCGGAGATGGGTAGGACACTTTACGCAGCCACAACACACACAAGCAGTTCAGGAGTATTTGGGTACATTCCACTCCTCTCATTCTTTTCCAGGAATGTGGACTCTCAGCTCAAAAATAAAGCAGACGTCTGCACTGCGTCTGGCTGCCGGCAGGGGGCACTCTGGCTGTGTCGAGGAGCTGCTGTTTAGGGGAGCAGAGGTGGATGCAGACCCAGGCGGTCGTACAGCTTTACACGATGCCTGTTCAGGAGGTCATCATGCCTGTGTGCGACTGCTCTTGGACCACGGGGCTGACCCAGACCTGCTCGCTGTCGATGGCAATGCCCCGCTGCACCTCTGCAATGCAGCGGAAACATATCAGTGAGTAGACCTGAATATGGTCAGAGGATTCAGTTGAAGATACAACAAGATGTGAAAAGTAATGAATGAATAAATAAAAAATAATAAATAAACAATATGGTGCTAAAGTCTCTGAATCAACGTTAAAATCTTTTGAGGTACACTACCATTCAAAGGTCTGGGGTAAGTGAAAAAAAAAAGAAATTAATTATTAATTAAAAAGTGACAAAAAAACTCCCTTCTATTTCACGTATCATGTATCTATTTCTATTTATCAAGGTTTCCACAAACACACATAACCCATTCAAAAGTTTTTTTTAAATAAATTATTATTTTTTTCACCAAGGTCAAGGATGCATTAAAGGGTTAGTTCACCCAAAAATGAAAATTCTGTCATTAATTACTCATCCTCATGTCGTTCCACACCCGTAAGACCTTCGTTCATCTTCAGAACACAAATTAAGATATTTTTGATGAAATCCGATGGCTCAGTGAGGCCTCTGTTGAGAGCAAAGCCATTGAAACGCTCAAGATCCAGAAAGGTACTAAAAACATATTTAAATCAGTTCATTCAGTGGTTCTATCTTAGTATTATAAAGCGCCAAGAATACTTTTTGTGCACCAAAAAAACAAAATAATGACTTTTCAACAATATCTAGTGATGGGCCGATTTCAAAACAATGCTTCAGAGCTTTACGAATCGAATCAGTGGATCGAAATAAATTACTTTTAAAATATGTGACCCTGGACCACAAAACCAGTCATAAGGGTCGATATTTGAAATTGAGATTTATACATCATCTGAATAAATAATCTTTCCATTGATGTATGGTTTGTAGGATAGGACAATATTTAGCTGAGATACAACTAATTGAAAATCTGGAATCTGAGGGTGCAAAAAAATTAAAATATTGAGAAAATCGCCTTTAAAGTTGTCCAAATGAAGTCCTTAGCAATGCATATCCACTCACAAAAATAATTTTTTGATATATTTACGGTAGGAAATTTACAAAATATATCTTTACTTAATATCCTAATGATTTTTGGCATAAAAGAAAAATCGAAAATTTTGACCCATAATATGTATTGTTGGCTATTGCTACAAATATACCCATGCAACTTATGACTGGTTTTGTGGTCCAGGGTCACATATATTAAAATACAAAACATTTATTTTAAAATGTAATAATATTTCACAATATTTCACTTTTCTGCTGTATTCTTGATCAAATAAATGCAGCCTTGGTGAGCATAAGAGTCTTTTTCAAAAGCATTAAAAATCTCACAGACCCCAAACTTTTGAACAGTACTGTATAGTTTTAACCAAAAAAATGAAAATGTCATCGTTTACTCACCCTCATGTTATTCTGACCTGTATTATTGTCTTTCTTTTGTAAAAAAAAATAAAAGGAGATCTTAGGCAGGATGTGAGAGCTTTTGTTTTCCATACAACAAAAGGTGATTTATACTGCATACCGTCATACCGTGCTGGAATGAAATTGACATTTTTCATATTTCACCTCTGGCGCACCATAATAACGCCACCAATGTCACTGTTATCTTCCCCCACAGGTGTGCTGAGCACTTGGTGACCAGTGGTGCATTGGTGAACGTGGCCCAGCGTGACACATGCCTCACCCCCCTTCACGTGGCCTGCAGGAGAGGTCTGGAGGACCACGTGGAGCTCTTCCTGTCCTATGGAGGGGACGTGACGGCTCAGACCCAAGAGGGTGAGACGCCCTTGAATGCAGCCTGCGCTGGGGCGGAGAGGCCCGTAGATGCAGGACGGTTTCTGCGTATTGTCCAGAAGCTGCTAGCAGCTGGAGCCGATGCACAGACTGCTGGGAGAAAAAAGCATACGGCCCTGCATAATGCCTGTGGAAACTGTTGTCCCCGCATTGTTAAACTGCTACTGGAACATGGGGCTCGTGCGGACATAGCTAACTGTGCCGGATACACACCCATGGACTGCCTGCTGCAGGTGGGATGATGATGGGATAGAGGGTTTAGACCTCTGCAAGATCCTATTTTTATTTTCAAATGTTGATTTTCAAAGCGACAGTATAAAAATATAAAGAGCACTTTACCCCCAAACTCAAATTTGTAAAGGAAGGGGAAGTCTGATCAGGAAGAATTAAATATGAAGTTGATGGTTGAATTCTTCTCTCTCTGTTTTGCCAGGTAGTAGAGGATTACCCAGACCAGCAGCCAGAGGTTGTGGCCCAGTCTCTTCTTAACTATGGAGCACAGCCACCCTCCCCTAGAGTAAGTGCAGATTGTTGTGTGTCCTAGTACCTACCCTGCCTACTACCTACCCTTGAATCCTTATTTTATATATCTGTGTGTGTAAATCTCAGATGCTGAAACTCTGCCTCCTCTCTCCTGCCACTTTGGAGGTAATGCTGAATTGCTATGCGGTCATCCCAGCATGTGAGGAGTGGTTAGAGGACACACCAGAGGAACTACTGAAGGTCTCTCTGAATACAGAGAAAATAAATCACATTCCAAAAATGTTACGCTACATAGATCAGGAGAAATAATACGTTCTCAGTTAGGTTTCATAAAAGAATCAACATCTAATACAAATTAAAAGCAGACACAAAGGTGTTGGGCACAATTTGTTAAAGGGGGTGGGGGGGTGGGGGGTGGGGGTGTAATGCTATTTCATGCATTCTGACTTATTTACACTGTTAAAGAGTTGCATTCTTATGCTAAACATGGCCAAAGTTTCAAAACACGTGTTGGACGTATGACAGAGTATTTCTGTGCCAAATACACTACTTCCGGTTTCGGAGAGTTTTTTTCAAGTATGGCATGTATGACATCAAAAGAGAGTGGAATTCCTTGTATAGGCACTTCTCCCTGATAAGCGTGCACACACATCACCCAGAGCAAGAGCAAGAGCAAGAGCACGCCCATCAACGCGTTTCGTTCAGGATACGGAAGCTGAGAGATTTTTCAACAATGGCTGTGTCCCAATTCAGGGGCTGCACCCTTTGAAGGCTGCATACATCATCGAGGCAGTCTCATTTAAGAAAAATAACCGTTAGATTGCAACGCAAGAAAGAAATTACAGTATTTTACACCTCACAATGAATATCAGTCAATTTTATTACGGTTACTTTTTTTTAAAATATGACATCCTTGATGAAGTATTCAGCCTTCAAATGGACCTCCAAAGGACACAGCCTCCGAAGGGAAAGATTACCTTTTTCAGCTTCCCAAAGAACCCAGCATCAAGGGAACAGTGGATGAAGTTTGTTTTTCCGGGGCAGCAACGGAGTTGTGCACGTATGTTTGTTTGTTCCCGGGATTTCGGTAATGAATACTTTGTAAACAAGTCCCAGTTTGACGCTGGATTTGCAGATCACGGGTGGTGAGTAAAGCTGCATCAGATGTCTGTGTTTTGTTGGCAATCGGTGCGCAAGTGCATATAATGTAAACAACACTAATGTTTTTGTTCCCTTTTTATTTATAATGATGTTGCAGCTAGCAGACGATCTCTACGCAAAAGCTGCGCACGCTCGTGACTCTTACGCTCCGCCCACGGCACTGATGGCAGGCACGCCAGGCTTTTTCGGAAAGACTCGGTTTAGCGTATCTATCTTTTATAAATATGATAAAACTAAAGACTTTTTGGAGATATGAAGGATGCATTGTTACTCTATATGTACTCAAGATTAACATGAGATTGGCAGAAACTGTGTGATACCCCCCCTTTAACATACAATAAGAATGTAGACATGCAATTGAAATATATATATATATATATACACTATATAGCCAAAAGTTTTGGGACGCCTGCCTTTACATGCACATGAACTTTAATGACATCCCATTCTTAATCCGTAGGGTTTAATATGGAGTTGGCCCAACCTTTGCAGCTATAACAGCCTCAACTCTTTTGGGAAGGCTTTCCACAAGGTTTAGGAGTGTGTTTATGGGAATTTTTGACCATTCTTCTAGAAGCGCATTTGTGAGGTCAGGCAGTGATGTTGGCGAGAAGGCCTGGCTCGCAGTCTCCGCTCTAATTCATCCCAAAGGTGTTCTACTGGGTTGAGGTCAGGACTCTGTGCAGGCCAGTCAAGTTCCTCCACACCAAACTCGCTCATACATGTCTTTATGGACCTTGCTTTGTGCACTGGTGCGCAGTCATGTTGGAACAGGAAGGGGCCATCCCCAAACTGTTCCCACAAAATTGGGAGCATGAAATTGTCCAAAATGTCTTGGTATGCTGAAGCATTAAGAGTTCCTTTCACTGGAACTAAGGGGCCAAGCCCAACCCCTGAAATCAACCCCACACCATAATCCCCCCTCCACCAAACTTCACACTTGGCACAATGCAGTCAGGCAAGTACCGTTCTCCTGGCAACCGCCAAACCCAGACTCGTCCATCGGATTGCCAGACAGAGAAGCGTGATTCGTCACTCCAGAGAACACGTCTCCACTGCTCTAGAGTCCAGTGGCGGCGTGCTTTACACCACTGCATCCGACGCTTTGCATTGCACTTGGTGATGTAAGGCTTGGATGCAGCTGCTCGGCCATGGAAACCCATTCCATGAAGCTCTCTACGCACTGTTCTTGAGCTAATCTGAAGGCCACATGAAGTTTGGAGGTCTGTAGCTATTGACTCTGCAGAAAGTTGGTGACATCTGCGCACTGTGCACCTCAGCATGCGCTGACCCCGCTCTGTGATTTTACGTGGCCTACCATTTCGTGGCTGAGTTGCTGTTGTTCCCACTTGCTTCCACTTTGTTATGATACCACTAACAGTTGACCGTGGAATATTTAGTAGTGAGGAAATTTCACGATTGGACTTATTGCACAGATGACAACCTATCACGGTACCACGCTTGAATTCACTGAGCTCCTGAGAGCGACCCATTCTTTCACAAATGTTTGTAGAAGCAGTCTGCATGCCTAGGTGCTTGATTTTATACACCTGTGGCCATGGAAGTGATTGGAACACCTGAATTCAATGATTTGGAGGGGTGTCCCAATACTTTTGGCAATATAGTGTATATATATATATATATATATATATATATATATATATACATACAGTGCCATTGAAAACTTTGGGATTTGTAAAAATTTTTATGTTTTTAAAAGAAGTATCTTATAACAGTAATATTGTGAAATGTTATTACAATTGTAAATAACTGTTTTCTATTTAAATATATTTTAAAATGTAATTTATTCCTGTGATGTAAAGCTAAATTTTCATCATCATTACTCCAGTCTTCACTATCACATGACAGTAAGAATTTATATATATATATATATATATATATATATATAAGTTTGGAGGTTATAAGATTTTTTACATATACTGTAACTGTTTTCTATTTTAATATATTTTAAAATGTAATTTATTTTTGTGATGGCAAAGCTGAATTTCCAGCATCATTACTCCAGTCTTCAGTGTCACATGATCCTTCAGAAATCATTCAAATATACTAATTTGATGCTCAAGAAACATTTCTCAATATTATTGAATATACTGCTACTTAATATTTTTGTGGAAACCGTGATAAATTTATTTTCATGATTCTTTGATGAATAGAAAGTTCAAAAGAACAGCATTTGTTTGAATTGGAACTTTTGTAACAATGTAAATGTCTTTACTGTCTTTATTGGTCATATTAATGTCCAAAATCCTTGTCCATGTGGGGACATTACTTTGGTCCCCATGAGAAAAACAGCTTATGATTTATACTAAATGATGTTTTTTGAAAATGTGAAAACGCAGAAAGTTTTCTGTGATTGGTAGGTTTAGGGGTAGGGGTAGAGTTAGGAGACTGTACTGTTGGTACAGTTTAAAAAAATCATTAGCCTATATCTATGGAATGTCCCCAAAACATGGAAATCCAATGTGTGTTTGTGTGTAACTAACATTCAAAAACTAATATCTCATCCTAATGAAAAACCATGTATTGTATTGTCAGGGGCATCAGTCTTTCTTCGATGCGGTCAGACGGATGAGCGGTCAGCCTCGCTCTCTTCAGCACCTCTGTCGCTGTGCGCTCCGTCGCCACCTGGGGCCACTGTGTCACTTCGCTGTAGTCCAGCTCAACATCCCCAGCACTTTAAAAGATTATCTACTGCTGCATAACGACGGACAGCTCCGTTGAGCTCCACTTTTAGAGAAGCAAAAAATAGCTGATTGGAAACAGTTGGCTGAACTTTTTTTCTTTCTTTCCTTCCCTTTTCTAATCTGTGATAAATAAATACACTGGTACAAACTGATGTCTGTCTGATGGTTTCAGATCTCTCTGGACACCCCTCTTGAAAATAGAAGCACAGTCAAGGATGGATTTTGGCCCTGGCCTAATGGACCAGTGCCCCAGGGTCTTTAGCTGTTAGAGAAGAGGCCTCAAACTGAGAGGCCCACAGTGACCTGAAAGACACAAATAAGGCACTGCAAATGTAATATTGATAGTGATATTGATCGATGGATAGTGCTTGAATTTGTGCCAATGGCTGTCCTCACAATGTGAAATAAACAAAGAAATGAGAGTAAGATTAGCACTAACTGAATGTATTGTTGCAGCTTTGATGTATCCAAATGTACACTGTCATCACTGTTGCAGTGTTATTTCTTTATTACTCACAGTTGCTATTTTATTTCTTGTATTTCTGAGATAATTGCAAATATATCCAATATTGTAATTTGAAAATTGGATCTTGTGATTAAGATACTGCAAAATGATATGATATTGCAGACCTACATAAAGGTTTTTTTTTTTTTTTTTTTTTTTTTTTTTTTGGTAAACCACCACATCTGCAATATATACAGTTGTGCTCAAAATTATTCATACCCTTGGTAAATATGACCAAAGGAGGCTATGAGAATAAATCTGCATTGTTAATCCTTTTGATCTTTTATTTTAAAAATCTACAAAAATCCAACCTTTCATTGGAGAATAAGAATTTTAAATGGGGGAAAAATCTCATTATGAAAGAAATGTTTTTCTCTAATACACATTGCTCACAATTAATCATACCCTTTTATTCAATACTTTTTGCAACCTCCTTTTGCCAAGATAACAGCTCTGAGTCTTCTTCTATAATGCCTGATGAGTTTGGAGAACACCTGACAAGAGATCAGAGACCATTCCTTCATACAGAATCTCTACAGATCCTTCAGATTCCCAGCTCCATGTTGGTGCTTCTTCTCTTCAGTTCACTCCACTCATTTTCTTTAGGGTTCAGGTCATGTATCTGAACAAGATGTCCAGGACCTCCAGCAGAAAAATAGACCCACAACTTTAAAGATATAGCAGTATATTTCATTGCTGTTAAAAAGCTCATTTTTTTGTTTCATCTGACCATAGAACCCATCTTGTTTGAAGTTCCAGTAGTGTCAGTTACTTTTCAAATGTTCTATGGTCAAATGAAACAAAAAAATGAGCTTTTTAGCAGCAAACACTCAAGATGGGTTTGGTGCACACAGGGGTAAAAAGTACCCCATGTGTACAATGAAATATACTGCTGTATCTTTAAAGTTGTGGGCCTATTTTTCTGTTGGAGGTCCTGGACATCTTGTTCAGATACATGGCATCATGGATTCTATCAAATACCAACTGATAAAAAATCAAAACCTGACTGTCCCTGCTAGAAGTCATATAATGGGCAGTGGTTGGATCTTCCATCAGGACAATGATCCAAAACAAACATCAAAACCAACACAAAAATTTGTCCCTGAGCACAAAATGAAGCTTCTGCCATGGCCGTCCCAGTCCCCTGACCTGAACCCTAAAGAAAATGAGTGGAGTGAACTGAAGAGAAGAAGCACCAACATGGAGCTGGGAATCTGAAGGATCTGGAGAGATGCTGTATGAAGGAATGGTCTCTGATCTCTTGTCAGGTGTTCTCCAAACTCATCAGGCATTATAGAAGAAGACTCAGAGCTGTTATCTTGGCAAAAGGAGGTTGCAAAAAGTATTGAATAAAAGGGTATGATTAATTGTGAGCAATGTGTATTAGAGAAAAACATTTCTTTCATAATGAGATTTTTCCCCCATTTAAAATTCTTATTCTCCAATGAAAGGTTGGATTTTTGTAGATTTTTAAAATAAAAGATCAAAAGGATTAACAATGCAGATTTATTCTCATAGCCTCCTTTGGTCATATTTACCAAGAGTATGAATAATTTTGAGCACAACTGTATATATATATATATATATATATATATATATATATAAATGGTTGAGGTTGTCAGATGTAGTTATATAGATATAATGTTGAAAATTCAGGGGCCTTGTACAACATTTTCTTTATTTGATTACAATTTTTAAATGCCTTGTTAAATGTTAAATGTATTGTTTCATGCCAAATTTGCTTTAGTGTGTTTAAACCACACAATGTATAAGCAGCAACAACTGTCACATTGTGTGGAGAACTGCCACATAACATTTTTTAAAGAATTAATAGTAAAAAAATATTTTAAATAGGCCTACCAAAAACATAAAATGTATATCTGTCCCACAATTTGCATGCAACCCTGAAACCTTGTGATTTCCCCATTACATAAGTGATTTTATACATTTTTCGTTTGTTTGTTTATTTTATTTAAGGTAGAAGTGAGATATTGAGGATTACGTTGTTTTCACCAAAGACTTTACTTTTGTTTCACACAATCACTGAACGTTTTGCCAACCACGTGACCTCCCCACTCTGACTGAGCGTCAGCTGTGCGCGTGCGCGTGAGATTGTACGTGTGTTTATTTATTTCTATGCGAAGTGTTGCGTCTTTCAACTGGCGTAGGGATTAAAACAGCCTCGATCCAGGATGATCTGAAGTAAGAGAAGGTAAATGTGCTGTAATATACGTTTAGAGGACATGTGTTGTGTTAAAACTCGCGAATCAAGGTCGTCCTATATCACTGCTACACGATTAGCTGCCTTTCCTTCCATACAGACAAAACAAAGCAAATCATTTCTATTAAATGTCTTTACTACTCGTTTTTCGTCTCATTTGTGTTTATAATCGACTGTAACTCTGTTTTATGCCCCGTGGACGACATGAAATGTGTAACAGTGAAGGTTTGTTAAAGGTTTCATGGCTTTAGCGGAAACTGCTAGCGAACCTTTAAACGAAGGTACAAACTGTCTGATAACAGTGTTTTACAAACTAAAGAGCTTAATATATACCATAACAGAGGGTAATTATAGTTTTAATGCAGCATTTACTTTCTCATTTGTGTTTACTTTCAAAGAAAAGTATATGACACTCAGTACTTTGTGTCATCAGGCTTATTGTCTAATGCAGCTTAGAAGTGTGTCACTTTATGTTAGATAACAGTGTTAAGGATCTTTACGATCCATACAACACACTGCTGTAGATGTTTCTATCAGTTTAATAATTACACAATTAAAGTCGAATGACATGCATAATTAATGACAAGAAATCATAAATGCCAGGTTCAAGTAGTTCACCAAGACTAAGACGTCTTATTTAAAGTCAATATGAAGTGGATTAACATATTTGCTTTGTTAATACACTTTCCTGGTATTATTGAATGTGTTTTATGCTGACTTGATCTTTCTTTTACCTGTTTGTACAGGTAGAGAGGGGCTGGGATGGCGGTGTGTGCTCTAACTGTGCTTGATGGGCTCGGGGAGGAGGCTACAGCTTTGGGTGGTGTGGTGGTCCTATTCCTGGCTGTGGTTCTTGCCTGGCTGTCTACCCACGTGGCTGACCGTGGAGATCACATTCTGGGGACCATTCTTACCGTAGGCGCCCACGCCTCCCTCATTGGCCTCGGGGGTCACGACAGCTATGCAAGCTCCCCGCCCAGCTCAGAGCCCAGCGAGCAGCCGGACGAGGAGCCCGCCGAGGAGGAGAAACAAGAAGAGGGCGAAGGCCGGCCAGATGGGGGAGAGGACTTGCCTGGAGAAGAGCTGCTGGATATTCAGGGTGGAAGGAAGAAAGTGAGCTTTGTTCAGGGTGATGAAAATGAAGAAGGGATGGAAGATGAGTCAGAGGATGAGGCCACTAGCATCACGGTGAGACTGAAGTTTCTGAATGACACAGAGGAGCTGGCAGTGCTCAGACCACAGGACACTGTTGGAGTGCTAAAGAGGTGAGGCAAACGGACACAGGAAGTAGTGAAAAAATATTCTAGTTATGCTCTTACGTATGAATGGGAGAAATCGCAATGCTCAGGCTGTAGGGAAAGGAAGTCCCACGTTTCTGTACAAAAAAAAGGGCAAAGACATCATTAGCTGTACCAACATTAAAAAATACTTTATTTTAAAAATAGTTTATAAAGTAAATACTGCGAAGGATTAGTAGTACCGTCTCTTACGCATGAAGATGTGTGTCATTGCAGAACTAGGACTGTGCAAAAAAAAAAACTTTAAACTACTCTTCACTGCAAAATGACCTTTTATGATATTCAATACCTTTGTGTATTTCCTCTGAAATGACAGAAAAAGGGCATTTTTAGAAGCTATGGTTCAATTTAACGAACATTATTAAATGATTATGCAAATGAATGGTTAAATCAGAGTTTGGAATTGTTCCATTGAAATGGATTTTATGAACTGATTAATGGGAGAAGAAACCTTATCAACCTTACCAACTCAAGGCCATTTTTGGTGAAGGTTTTTCTTTAAATTTAAGTTGATCTATAACTACAAACCAACATTTGGTCCCTAACTATTTAGCTATTAACTGAGCAATTAAAATGTTTTTGAAAGAGGTTTCTTATCCCCACCAAGACTGCATGTATTTGCTCAAAGATACAGTAAAAAAAAAAGTGAAATATCATTGAAATTTAAAATAAACTATTTCTGTGTAATTGTAATTTATTCCTGTGATGCAAAGCTGAATATTCAGCATCATTACTCCAGTCTTCAGTGTCACATGATCCTTCAGAAATCAGTCTAATATGATGATCTCCTGCTTAAAACATTTCTTATTATTATCAATGTTGAAAAGTTGTGCTGTGCTTAATCATTTTGTGGAAGCCATAATACTTATTTTCAGGTTTTTTCGATGAATAGAAAGTTCAAAAGAACAGTATTTATTTAAAATATTTTTTTGGTAACATTATTAAAGTCTTTTGCTCATACTGACCCTAAACTTTTGAACAGTAGTGTCAATTTAAATGTTTACATTTTGTTTGTTTAACATTTATTGCTAAAAAAGATGATTTATTAAATAAAATTATTTATGCATTGTTTCACACACGAGTAGTCCACAATGTTTTGCTGTCCACATGACCATCGCAACCCAAACAGCAACATAGTGTCGGCCCAGACCCAGCCCACATCTGGTACGTGTGGAATTCACGTGTTCCAGATGTGGGCCGGATCTGGGCCGACAGCTGTATTAAAGTTTTTGCTACTGAAGTTTAAATCAGAGTTACATCAAAATGTTTGTTTTAATGCTATAACACTTGCAAGTCACAAGCGCGAGACTGCAAAAAATAAAATCAAAAAGCATTAAAATCATTGCTTTATTCAGTGTTGCTCAATTGCACAAGCAAAGTATGTAAGCAGCATGTTCCTTGTTCTTGTTTCTCACTCTTGTTTGGTAATGATTTTCCCCCCTCTCTTTCTCTCAGTAAGTACTTCTCTGGCCGTGAACATCAGATTAAGCTCATCTACCAGGGCCAGCTGTTGCAGGACCCCCAGCGCTCTCTCCTGTCCCTCAACATCACCCATAACAGCGTGCTGCACTGTCACATCTCTCAAGCCCAGGCGCTGCACGAGGCGGCCGCAGAGGAGAACCCTCGAGCCGGGAGAGGCTCCATGCTCAGCGGGGGGCTGCGGTCGGCCGGCCTGGCTCTCAGCACAGGAAGCCTGGTGATCCCCGTGTTCGTGGTGCTGCTTGCCGTGGTCTGGTACTTCCGAATCAACTACCGCCAGCTGTTCACTGCCCCGGCCACCATCTCTTTGGTTGGGGTCACGGTCTTCTTCAGCTTCCTCATCTTCGGCATGCACAGTCGATGAGAAGACTAATTAAGATGCCAATATTAGGGAGAACGAAACAATTGGACGTGAAAATAAGCAGTCAGTGGTAGCCGAGAAAGTTCTCAGGGAGCCCTCGAGGGTTCTGGTGCCATTTAGACGACGGAAGTCGTGTGTGGGGCGAGAGTGTGTGTGCTAGTGCTTTCAGCTTTGTGAGCAGCACAAAGTAAGACTGCTGTATAATTTAGCTTCTTTGGAAAAATAGCTTTATAATTATTTAATCTCAGCCTAAAGTGTAGTTCTCTGTGTAAAGAGAATTCAGGATCCCATGTCTGACTGGTCTTTTATTTTAGAGGAATTGCAGTTTGCATCAACTGATGGTTTTTATCATTTAATGTGTCTCAGCTTCACCAGTATTAGCACCACTATCTTCTGTAGTAGAAAAAAAATTTGTATGTTCAGTCTTACTGCACAAAAAAATAACAAACAGATGTGATGTACCAGTTAGCAGATGTTGTGAGACAACAATTTCCTTTTTAATTTACTCATCTGAGTTTTGATGTTTGTGATTGAAGGATGTTTTTTTTTCTTTTGCCAGTTACACTGAAATCTGTATTTATTTCCAACTTGTTTCTACATGACAGTCTGGTTCAGCATGTCTGCTGCTAGTTACAGCTCATAGTAATCAATTAAGAGTTTCATACTTGAAGATTTTACATGCAACTAACACAGAAGCATCTGGACCGCTATAGTCTAAAGAGTCTATAGAAAACTCACTGCATTAATAGGCAATTCATATGTGACACTGATAACAAAGCAAATAATTTCTTGTCCTGTGTAAAATCTGTATATAAGCAATATATTTACTGTAGATAAATCAAGAGAGTTGTGGAGGAACCTTAAAACTCTCTGATAATATGATGGTTCTCGTATGAATGGGTCACATGTTTTCTTAGTATGGTTTAGGGGGGAAAACTGGTCTACCTATTATTCTCATCCTTGCTTTAACAGACAACTAGCGCCTCTTTAATTGAAATGCTTTTTGTTTTTGCTTTGATGCAGTAATTCAGAATAAAATAGCTCATCTTTGAAAATAAGTTGTTGTGCTTATCCACACACTCGCGCACAATTAACACCATCCATAAATCCATAATAGAGCTTTTCACACTGTGCTTAACCCCAGGTTATCGTCGTAAACACTTCTTTTAACCCCGGATAAAGGAACGTTTCACACTTGTAATTAAGATGCAGGGTTAGCACAGCTTTTTACCCGGGGTTATGAAACCCTGCTTTGGAGCATTGTACAGTGTGAAACGGAGCGGTGTTAGATTGTTAAAACTAGGTGCTTAGCAACCGACAACCAATCGCGTGCCTCATATTAACATGCTTTGGATAGTCACGGAAACACTGCATGTTGTATAAGGGTCGTTGACGAATAAGGTTTTTGTGTAAAAAAACGTAATGGAGATATAATTAATTTTGAAGTTTTATTAAGTGTTAACAATGAGATTGTGGTTTTTATAATCAATTAACACTGCTTTTGGCATTTTTTACAAGATGGACAAAATTTGTCACCAAAAAAGTCATTTGGTTTAACCAAAATTTCGGTTTTGCCGAATGACACTTTTGGTTATACCGAATGACGATATTTTCAAACATTGCTAACAGACTGAAATCTAGCTAGCTAGCTAGTTAGATTGCTAGCTAGATAGCAAAAGGACAATCAAACATTTTATATTTAGTACAAGTTTTTAAAATATTACAATGTTTTCCATGTTTTATAGCGGTTGTACCGAATGACCTGATGTTTCGGGACATGCGTATGAGCAAGTGAAAACATGAATTTTTCAAATAGTTAAAAGAGAGTTAGTTGCTTCACAACCATGTGGTCCTTTGCAGGTGCCTGAATGATGTCACATCCTTTCACATGATATTAACCACATGACTTGATCCAAAATGTTCCCTTTATATTGGTTGCTCCAAATGACATCAATGAAATACATTTTTCCGGACGTTCTTTCTCATAACAAAGCAACGACTTCTACACATAATTTTAATACCATTTTGCACTATGTTGATATATGATGTTATAAAATCATACCAGAATAAAAAATATATACATTTATTTTAATCACAAATGAAATGGCTGTATTGGCCTTTGGACGGTTAAACCGAATGACCTTTTGACACTTCAAAATCTTTAAAATACCTTTATATGTAGCAAAATATAATTAAACCTTTTGGATTCAATAAAAGTGATCTAGTTGTACTACCTTACATACTTTGGATGTTATATCTTTGTTTTTTACTATTATTAAGGCCTTTGGACAAAAAAATGTCCTGTCACGTCATTGACCCATAAACAGTAGTTTCAGCTTTTGAGGGGAAAAATGTCAAACGGAAAACGCGACAACCTTTATAGTCTGAAAAGTCCATTCAGGATTAACTTCATAGTGCAGTCAGTCTGCAAATTCTGCAATATATAATATGCAGATGCATAATCTGCCTTTATGTAAACATATCAAGAACAGCATTCGTCCAATCAGTGACACTGACACCGCAGATATGCAAATAAGGACATCAACCCAGGGTTTAGGAATGTACAGTGTGAAACATCAGTTGATAAATATCCAAGATTAATTGTTAACCTGGGTAAAGCATAAGCAGTGTAAAACATGAAGCAAGAAAACCCAGGATTCCATTTACCCGGGGTTTACAATGACCCAGGGTTAACCATTTCAAGTGTGAAAAGCCGTAATGAGGCTTAAAGGGAAAATCCGCATGTGGGTCCAAACCTGTACGCATTGGTTTCTTCAGCAGAACCCAAAAGACAATGGGAACCAAACAATATTGAGACCATTGATTTCCACTGTCTGAAGAAAAAAAAAAAAACATTTCTCCAAATATTTTCATTTTCCATAGAAGAAAGTCATACAAGGTTTAAATACATAAATGATGACAGAATCTCTTTGAGAACGAGTTAATTTGTGAGAACAAAAGAAAGGAAATTGTGAATCCTGAGACATATTTATTTAGACTATTACAGAAATACTACAGTCCATTGAGAGACAGAGCAATAACTCAGCATCACAGAAGAAACGTCCACTCACAGCAATGGTATAGTTGTACCATGTTTTGTGTTTCCTTCCATCATGCAGACATTTCCATTCACACTTAGAAAGCTCTCAGGTTATTTAAACTTAAAGCAACAAAAATCACAAACAGCTCAATGACAAAAATAAAACTTTACGAAAAAGACAATAAGGCGCCTATATGGGCTGGATTTGATCCATTTTAAGTGCATCTTCAATTACTATTTGCATTTCTGACAAACATTTTTTTTTTTTTACCCAAACATATTTTGTACAAAACAAGCTGACATCTAACATAACATAGTAAGTGCTCTAAGGATCACTGAACTCTTCGGCCATTTACACTTTGTAATCCGAGAAAATGCATACGTTCTGCCAGAGATTAAAGATTAAGGAATCAAAAAGCCATGAATATAAAAAAATACAAACATTCACAGGGCAAACTAAATAAATAGAGTATCAGACGAGAAAAATTAGCCATGACAACAAACAAGAAAATTAACTTCAAAAGTAACACAAAAGGCAAAAGATTGTGTATCCACAGATTTGTCAGAAAGCTGTTGTAGCACTATGCAAGTCCATTAGTTAGCAAGACATTTTCAAGAGAGTATGAGTAGTAGCGTAGTTTTGCAGAAAGCAGCTGAGATCAGCAGGTTGCAGTAACATTAGCAAGACAATATGATGAAAAGACACCCTTTAAAACCAATAGAGGACATTGCACAGATTAACCTACTCAACCCATTCACCCATGGTGTGCCATGGCACATTTTCATGTGTCATTGTAAACCAAAATCTCATGTATACATACAGACAAGTGTATGCAATAACACAATGACAGTGAACTGCATAGTTAAAAAAAAAAATCTCACTTCCACTCAGATCCACATACAAAAATCACATTTAGTCACAAAAATACTCACTTTTCACTGTGCAACACTTTGCCGTAACATGTTCTCATATGCCCAAGAAATTAATGTCTGAAATGCCACCTAGACCTTTCCTCTCTTACACACGCGTTCAACGGTGAGTTTGTCTTGTCTCATTCATGTACCTTGAAATGGTGAAAACCAGAGATCATAAAGGGACTCATCAAGTGAGTCGTGATCAGAAAATATGTGTAAGTGAGTGCAAGCTTCATTAGTTCAGGTCATCGTAGATGCTTGGGGCTGGAGGAACTGGCAGTTTTGGTCGCTTTTTACGACTGGACAAGCCCAGTGCATTCTGGGAGCTGCTGCTACCGCTACCGCTCCCACCGCCTGCTACCCTCTCTCTGTCTCCTCTCTCTCGTTCCTGCCCTTTGTCCCTCTCTCCTCCACCTCCAGCAGCAGTCAGAGACAGCGTGCTTGGCTTCTTCTTTTTCTTAGGTCTCTTAGATTCAGAGTTATTGGTGCCTGAGAACGAGACAGCGAATAAGTGAAAAAGATAAAAGTATAAAAGCGTGTTATTTTTAAAAGTGTTCTTGAAAAACTCACTGGCTTTTGAAGATGCAGAATCTGATGGTGAGATATCAGAGGAGCCGTCCCATTGGAGACGGGACATGATAAGCTGGCCATCAGGAGCATCATAGCCATCGTTTTCCAGCATTGTATCAGAGTCAGGTAGTGTCGACCTATCAAACAGGAAGCAGGATATAAATACATAGTGACAAATGCTGAATAAGGACATGGTTTACCAAGAACCCCAGTTCAAAGAAACAATCAACAGAACTGAATCTGTTTCCTTTGTCACCCATTATTCTACAGGTTAAAACTGCACATTGAATAATTGTTAAAACTGTGAAGCTAAAGAACCTTTTCAAACTTGCTCTGGATGACAGCATCTGCTAAGTGCATTACATTTAAAGGATTAGTTCGCTTTCAAATGAAAATGACCCCAAATGAATTAATTACTCACCCTCAAGCCATCCTAGGTGTATATGACTTTCTTCTTTCTGATGAACACAATCGAAGATATATTAATAAATATCTTGACGCAGCCGAGCTTTAAAATGGCAGTGAGCGGGATCAACGAGTATGAGCTGAAGAAAGTGCCTCCATCCACATCCATCCATCATAAACTTACTCCACACGACTCCGGAGTGTTAATAAAGGCCTTCTGAAGCGAAGCGATGCATTTGTGTAAAAAAAAAAATCCATATTTAACAAGTTATGAAGTAAAATGTCTAGCTTCCACCAGACCGCCTTCCGTATTCAAGTTACGAAAAAAAACGGAACTGGTGTCGCGTCAGTTAAGCTTTTTCTGTAAGTTCAATAGGGAAGGCGTAGGACGTAGCGTAAGCTTTTTGAACTGCGAGAGTTTTACACTTTCTTCGTAAGTTACGAAAGGTGGTCTGGCGGAAGCTATATTTTACTTCACAACTTGTTAAATATGGATATTTTTCTTACACAAACGCATCGCTTTGCTTCAGAAGGCCTTTATTAACCCCCCGGAGCCATGTGGAGTATGTTTATGATGGATGAATGTGGATGGAGGCACTTTCTTCAGCTTCATATTCGATGATCCCGCTTACTGCCATTACAAAGCTTGGATGCGACAGGATATTTATTAATATATCTCCGATTGTATTCATGAGAAAGAAGAAAGTCATATACACCTAGGATGACTTGAGAGTGAGTAAAGCTTGGGGTCATTTTCATTTGAAAGTGAACTAATATTTTAAATGAGTCTACAAAAGCTTGAGAGATTATGGAAATATTATGCTGAGGTAATGAATGAAAAGGACTAGCAGAATTGGGCTTCTTCATGAAAAAGGAAAACAAAGCTTGAGCAGGTCATCATTTAAACTGAACATAACTATGACAAATTCACTGCGGTGGTAACGCTTTAAGATAAGGTCTCATTTGTTAACATTAGCTAATGCATTAGATAACATGAACTAACAATGAGCAATACTTTTTTTTTTTTTTTTTTACATAATTTATTAACCTTTGTTAATATTAGTTAATAAAAATAGTTGTTCTTCATTATTTGTTCATGTTAAGGCTGGAATACACCACTTAATATCTGAACAGATTTTAAAACACTAGACATAATCATGTCAACCGGTGTCAAAATGGTTACAGAGAAAAACGGCATCATACACGAAAATCTGTTAGTGTGATCCTCAGTCATTTAAAGTAATTCTGAACAACAAACTTACTCAGAAACATATGCTTTGTTGCTAGGAGACTCATCAAATGAAAACAATGTTTTCTAAAATTGGCTCAAAATATCAAACATGTTAGATAATATCCTCCAAATACATGGAATCATAGTATTAAGCGAAAAAAAAAATCTGTGCCCATCATACAACTACGTAATTTTCGGAGAAATCTGTCAACTTCGACTGCCCAAAATCTGCAGTCACTCTGACATAACCGCAACTAATGTTGACTTCTCCAGAATGCAAATCAGGGTAAAAATCAAACATTTTACATCAAACAAGTTGTGTAGTGTAGTCCAATCTTTAGTTCACAATGCATTAACTAATGTTAACAGATATGACTTTTGATTGTAAAGTAAGTATTAGTAAATGCTGAACTTAACAATAACTAAGGTTAATACATGCTTGTATTATTCATTGTTAGTTGGTATTAACTAATGTAATTAACTAATGTTAACAAATAAAACCTCATTGTAAAATGTTACCCTTCACGTCATACATAAAAAAAATAAAAAAAATAAATCACTAAGCTGGTGTGCCTCAGGTCTCAATACTAGGACCTATTAGTTTTTCACTATTTTGTTTGGACAGCTGCTAAAATATGATCACAAGCTTGATGAGAGGTATATCAAGAGAGGGAAGGAAAGCGGGTGCACTGATTCTTTTCTGTCAGGGTGAGGTCAGGTTTGGGAAAGGGGTGAAACTCACGCGGACGGCCCAAGGAGGAAGACCCTGACTGCCCTCCTCTGTTCGTCCGTGTGCTGGGGACACCGCTGGGACCTGCCAGGACACAACGTGGCATTACGCACTGCACCAGAGACAATGACGGGGCGAGAGACTAGGTGAACACCGCCAGCAGGATACGAAACGGGGCTCTAGGGTTAGATATTAGCAATTAGGGAAGGGGGTTTCAATGCTGGCTGATGTTCAAAAAGTCTCTTGCTTCGTAAAAACAGGCAGTGCTTTGAAACAACCTATGACCGTCCAATTGGGAAATGGTGTACTCTTATGTCCAATTGGAATGGAGACAGATTATTTCAATTATATATTTTAAAATAAGAGAGGCCAAATCAAATGAAACAGGAAAGAAAACTGAAAAGTGGACACCAATCAAAAAATTGAGGTTTATATGGAGTTGCCAGTTGTGTTCCTTAAAATCAGTCCCAACATAACATGATCATTTCCATTTACACAAATGAAAAAGATCATGTGTTCACACATCACATGCACAATCAATCTTTGGCTCTAAAGCAGCACACTCACATACACACACTAATACATACACATTCTCAAAACTCGAACAGTGAAAAACTATGTCCCCCTGACTGTACCTATTCACCATACTTCTGGTTACATGACACAGGAATAGTTCACTTGAAAATGATTTCATTTTATTCATTTATGCACCTTCCTGCTGTCAAATATATCATTCTAAGGATTTTATTTCAAATACTAATTAAATCAGTACATTCCTCTTTTTTGTTATTCAAATATGTTCATAACTACTCAAGTTAAAAAAGCTATAAACAGTTCTCCATCTAAATATTGCTTAATCCAAGGTTAAAAACAGCCTTAACACAGAGTTTAAAAATATGTTAGCCCAGGTTTAAACATGTGCAAAGCCCTTGAATCTCCTAGACTGGTTTCACAGATGTTTCGGCCTTCAGTTTTTATTCCTCATAATATATGCCTGCTGTGGTAAAATACTTACTTTTTCTGCAGGCCAAGGAAAGAGAAACTTGATGACTGCTCTTTTGTAGTCAATAAGGTAATGGAAAGAAGCTCTAAATGTCAGTAGACTGAGAGTACCATAGTGTGCATTTGTAAGAATAAATCACAGCTGTTTATTTTTTATAGCTTCCTGTTAGTTCACAAATATGGACTGAATTCTTACCGAGTACACATCTTCTTTGTGTGTTCTGATACAACCCCACATTGCTGAGGAAAAAGAAGAGAGCAACTAGCAACAGAGAAACTCCAGTGGTTGACCAACGTGGCTGATAGATGATATAATGAATACAATAATACAATACATATAAATGACAGCAGGCAAGTAAGCTGAACTGAAACTGAACACTTATTTCACACAATATTTACAAAAAATTGTGAATGGCCAAACTATCAGTTGACTGCCCTTTTGTTGTTTCTTATTGGTCTAATATATATATATTTTGTATGAACCCATAAAAAATTATTTGGGGTGACAATACACAAAAAAAAAAACTGTCACACCACACTACAAGTATTATTTTAGTCAGGTACATATTCTTAAAACTAAGGATAATAAAGATTTTAATTTAAAACTGCAGTCCGTAAGTTTTGCCTCTTTGTCGCCATCTCTGTTTGAAACCTGCAATTGCAGTTATTTGCAGAATCATCATCTTTACGTATGTTGTGTATTGGCACGGCTCCTCAGTGCGGATGAATCTAATGTTTGCTGTCAGTCACCACACCGGTGTGGATACTGTACTTCAGAATCACAGATTGTAGTCTCGAAGTATAATAATAACAATTTTCACCGGAAAATGTCATCTGAACAAGTAAGTAACATGTCTGCCACTTTTGTTCTGACCAACTGAGAAAAAAAAAGCATTAAAATAAATCGCTCTACCAACGGTGATTAAATCTAATGATCACTTAGATCACGTCAAACCATGCAAATTATTATTGTTATACTTTGATCTCAAATTGTTAATGTTAACAACGTGTATTTAGTGTGTGTATAAACGTTATCTGTAGATTTCAATTTCTGTACAGTCTAATCTCTAACATTAATTTGTCATACCATATAATCCGCCATCAAAATGATAAGTTTAATTATTGCAGCTGCTGTGAGAAAAGGCTATAAATGATCCGCCTCACACGCGATATAGCCTACTAGCTGGGACTCGTTCTTTATGTAAGCAGACGTGATGCAATGACGCAAAGACAAATGGCGACATGCTCGAATTTCCCACGGAAACCCACCAGTACCACCCGAATTACAAAACATTAAACATTAAACAAGCTTACCATTGTGAATCGGGCTAAGGTAAGGAGATAGTTGTGAACACTGGCTGGTTATGTACTGGCTCAAAAATTGATTTTGGATCATTTTTAACCCAGAAAAGTTACAAACAGCAGCTTTAATGGCATTTTAATCTGAAACATAGCTATAGGTTGGAAAAAAGATATGATATTACATAAACAAAATTTGTAATTTATTTTTAATAATTCAATTGTTTATTAATTTTTGAAGATGAATCAAATTTAGATTTTATTTCCACTGTAATTAATAATTAAAGGATTTGTTAATTATAAGACTTTTACTTGTAAACCTAAACAATGTGCAGGTAACTGATGAGCCTCTACTCTGGAATTTATTATTATTTTAATTTTTGTTAGTATTTATTTTTATTTTGCAAGAAAAAAATATTGTATGGTAAATAGTCTAAGAGTGTATATATATAATAAGAATATATGAAGACTTCAGATGCAAAAGCCTCTAAGTCTGTCTGACTTTTTTTTTTTTTTTTTTTAATTAGCATTTTTATCAGGCTCCTCTGTATAGGTGCTTCTGATTGGGCTGAAGCGGTGATTTATCGGGTTTGAAGTGTAAGAATTTGATGAACATATACTATGTGCGGAGAGCGTTCACTCAGTATCGTTATCTCATTTTTGACCGAAGTGGCTTTTAGAGGCTCTTGTAATGGAAGTCTTCATATGCTGCTTACCGTAGTCAGTATGGATCGCAGCTCCTCAGGTCCCAAGGTCTCATAACTGATGCCAGAGCTGTAGTTATACTACATGAGTGAGAAAGTGAAACAGTATTGCAGTAATACTACAGTTATTAATGCAACACTGAAAGCGATGACCAAAGTTACACATGTTAAAATACTTTAGCTAATCATCTCACCTTGTACATGTCTGGATTTACACTACTGCTGAGCTCGCCTGCAGTGAGACACAAAGAGAGACTCATAACATGTTCAAGCGAAGCCTGATGACTGTCAAATAGTGCACTAAGTGGATAAACAACTCCTAAAAGGTAAGATCAGAATAAAACCCACCATTCTTGTGCTTTATGGATTTGGATCTCCTGGGAGAGTTTGGATTCTAAGATACACAAATATTTATTTTAATCATTTTCAATATTTAAAAATACCAGTTTTTACAGTTACAAATTTACAAAATGAATGTATTATAATATTTGGCTTGCATTTTTAATGAGTGCATGTAAAAAAGTTTTATACCTTCTCTGACTTTCTTTTCTTGGCTGTGAAAATAAGCAGTTAATAAACTGTAATTCATGATTATTGAAATCAATATAATAAAACAATGTGTCAGTTTGGTAAACATTTGGAGGCAAACAGTGGTGTGGGAAGTGAGGGGGAAAAAAGAGGAGCAGACAAACTGGATGAACTCACCTTTCTTTTCTGAACCATAGGACCAGTCGTTGTCATTGATATCGTCATTGTCTTCCTGATCACTTTCTGACTTGCTTGTGTTGTTGCTGCTGGCTATTCTGTAAAAAGATCAGAACAATGGCAAACAATTGAAACTTCACTAGAATTTCCCTCAAGGATCAATAAAATCTCTCCATCAGGCAGAAAGTCCATGTGTTATCTTTGAAAAATAATGGTCAGAAATGTGCCCCCACCCCCAACTTTTCATATTTTCCCACCAGTACATGTCAACAGAACAAAATCACATAGCATAAAAAACAAGGGAAAAAAATGCAGCATACAGATTTGTAATGACATTAGAGTGAGTAAATAATTTTAGTCAAATATTCCTTTAAGCGTTCCCCATTCACCGAATAATATCTATGCATTTCATATGAGAAAAAGCTAAACTCATTTTAAAGTAACACTTAGGTGTTACAATAAGGTCTAATTTTTTAACATTACTTAGCCTAAAGCATTAACTAACATGAACTAACAATGAGCAATATATTCTTACAGCGTGTATTAACCTTTGTTAATGTTAGTTAATAATACAAATGTTAATGTTAGTTCACATCTATAAGTGTATAAGTGAGCTAAATATTGTGACTTCACAGCCCATTGACCTGCGGTTGGCTATTCGGCTGCTGTTGCGGCCCATCCCGAGACACTTCTCCAGATGAGGAGCGAAGCGTGAGGCCGCGATACTCCGGCTGCAGTTGGGACACACGCACTCCTTATTCTTCCACTGGTTGTACACCTGCCCGAAGATGTCTACACCTGGCTGGTCCACTATTTCTACATCAGAGAGAGCATGTAGTAGAGACAAATTTTGAAAGCATGCATCCCAGGCTTTAGGGATAATGAATTTGTGTATTTTTGTGTTACACTGTGATTGACTCACCAAAATCCTTCATACTTTCTTGGTCCGTATCATCCAGGAAGAAATAGCCCTGTTTGACTGCCCTGTGCACCTCAAAGCACAGCCCTAAACAGGCATCTTCCACGAGGTCAGAGTAAACGTCATGAGCCAAGGCCTACAACAAAACGGTTAAATCGTATGAGTTAAACTGATCATATGAACATATGACGCTACTTTTGGGGCATAGCAGGGTCAAAGCGGGCACACAAATTAAATTTTTTGTCTCTGACCACATGAATTTTACTGGTGAGCCTGCATAAAACCATTCTTATGTAAACAGATGCATTCAGATGAACCTCATTTTTGCTTAGGAATTTAGTTTTTAGATCAACAAAACAAGACATATCCTTAGGCTATCTGCATGTGTTTCATAAATGAGAGCCACTCTCTGTAATCCTTTACCTCTAGCTTGGTGTTATCCAGGCCTGACAGAGACATATCCTCCATTTTCATTTGCAACAACTATTGTAGGGGATCTCTCATTGTCGACAACAGAAAATGGGGTGGAAAACACTGAAAAACACAAAGCCCGTTACATCACAGTCAAATATGATAACTGCCAACCTTTGAAATAGATTCAGCACATCAAAATAAGTGAGCATTTGAAAACACTTTAAACAACACGATAATTTGTGCATATCGTAAATTGTTTATTATTCGTAAATGTTTGTTTTTTCTTAAAATCCAAATTACATAACGTTTTCTAGGTTGTAACGTCCATTTCGTAACATGTTCGTCATATTTATAAATTATTTGTCATGTTCAACAAGCTCAAATATAGTGGGAATACTGTGAACATGGGCGGGCACTGCAATTATCCAGCAAAACAGCAGTCAAGTACGATGAACGAGGGCCAGTAATTAATAACCACTGCGTATTTAAAAATCATAAAACCGTTGAACACAAATGAACACTGTCATTGTGAACACAGTTGACAGGTACGACTGGCGCATTGCCCTGTTTTGATCATATCATATGACTTGCCATATGGGCGGGTTTTGGCAACATTGTTTCAAAACCGCAGGAAAATGTGGTAACAAAGTAGTAACTGACGCCGCGCGCAGTAAAGCATATTTGTCGCGCTTCTTGTTTAAATTGTTTCTACTTACCAGGACTGAACGGGCCGGTTCTTGTGTCATTCACGGACCCGCTGTTCTCTTAAGGACGACATAGAAGAAACATGCTCAAAACAAGCGTACGTATGAAGATTATGGAAATGTTATCTTGTTATAAACGATTAGATGCCTGGTTGATTAAGTCGCTCGAATACAGATGATGTTTGAAAATAAAACAACGCTGCCATTTTGGCTCCAGTTAGGCATCACTAGTCTATTACCGATCCTAGGTGACACATCGATTCTGCTGCCTTGAATTCGTTCCTCTGTGTCTGTGTGTGTCTCTGTGTGTGTGTGTGTGTGTGTAATATATAACAAAAAAAACAACAAAAACAAATAGAATGTGTTTAAGAGGTTTATTTGCTGAAATTGTAAATTGCAGGGATATAACATCTCTTGCTATAGAAAACGTCCAAATGTTTCAAATCTGTAGTACAAATTTAAGCTTTTTCTCTTTTTGCCATTTCTACAAATAAACAAACATGGGGAGGGGTAAAAAAACTAAAACTTACCAAATTAAAAACATGTCCCCAATTGACAAACTCATTTTGGCTACAGCAGTATATTGCTTAACCAACAGAAAATACAAACATAATAATGTTCACTCATTACAAAGGAAATAAAAATGAAAGCTATATGTACAAATACGTTACAACAGCACTGAACCCAACCCAAGTCTATTTGCAAGTCTCAAAATCCTATAAAATATCAACAAATCTTGAAAGGTCCACTGGGTTTCTTATCCTTGCCCACCATTCAAATCATCTATAACCAAATTATATTTTTCAAACTGAGCCAAGAACTTTATGCAGGATACAGGCCTTGGGCACTAGAATAGGTCTGGTACAGCAAACTTTTTTTTTATTTATTTATTTTTTTTTTATTTCACAGCAATCGCAACCAAATCAGAATTATTTTCTTGTCTTTTTATCCAAATCATCAGGGTTCAATGTTTTGATAAAGGAAAAATGTATTTACAGTGCCCCTATCAATTTGAGGGTTGCATAAAAAAAATTACTGAGTAAAAGGTCGTAGCTCAGCGCAGAAAGCTGTGTTGTGGCTTACAAATTAGTTTAGTTGCCATTTTAGGCCAGGGCATTGGAATGAGAGACTATACCCTCACCCTCAAAACAGTTCATATATATACACATAAACACAACAAATAATGACACCCCTCTTAAATAAAACATCTCCATTACATTCCTTGAGCTGGTGCATGAAAGACCTGTGAAGTGGTTAACATTACGGGCTGATGGGGTGAAATGAAGAAAGAGAAATACTGAAAGAACACTGGGCTTATCATAAGTGCACTGAATTTTGGGGCAACTCACATCCATCATATTTAAAACATAATCACGTTTTAAAAAGAAAAAAATTCTTTGGAGCACCAGATAAAACAGTGGTTGGAAAGAGGAACAAAAAAGTCAGCTTCAAACAATACGTAACCATTATTAACAACTGACAAGAAACATATTGGTGCCCAGACTGCGAAAAACAAAAGCAATTTTCTGAAAAAACAAAAAAACAAAAACAAAAAAAAAACAAAAAAAACTTTTGCTTGTGCTGCAGAACAATTAACTGATAAACTAGTCCTCATTATGTAACATCAGTTTTTTGTATTATCTGTATGAACAGCGAACTCAAACCCGTTTGCTGTGGCTTTGTCACAACCATGACACTAAACTGCAACGGGCAGCATTTCTATAACAGGACAAAAATAAATAGTCCATTTTCACCTTTAACCCTACATCAGGTGCAGGTAAGGGCAGCGCATCAACGCCTCGTGAACAAGCACTGAGTGCGAGACCAGCGGGGTCCATTCGTCAACATTCAAAATGGCTTCATTGTTCCTGAAAATACCACATTTGTTTTGAACCGAAGAAGCGAAAACAAACACCAAAGCAAAAATGGAGGGAGCAGGGCAACGCTACTAGGAAGAACAGGAGAGGTGCAGACAGAGGAAAAGAAAGCAGACATTCTTCAGAGTGCAATTATTTGGTCCCCTGTACCTCCCAAAATAATCTGCGAAACTAAGAGACTCTTTGGCTCATTTACAGAAAAAAAAAAAATGGCACCTGGTACTCTCTATGTCTTTTTACCTTTAAAGTATAAACACGGGGCATCCTAATAACACCTCATGACAACTACAAGCCAATAGCAGAGCACTAAACCCTTTTTTCTGTGACCAGCGGTGTTGGGAGGAATTTAGACTATACATCATTGTGTGCGTTGCCTAAAATGCCTTAAAACCTGCCAAGAAAAATCTTAGAGGGAGGAACGAATAAAACCAAAAGTGCAGGGGAGAAAAGAACAGAAGCGGAGAAAAAGACCGTATGAGGTGGCGCAGATGTGTGACAGCGGGGTGAGCCCCCTCCTGTGGTGGGAAGAGCGCAGTGCAGAGCAGGCTCAGACCCCCGGCTCATGGCTCAGTTCACAGCGTTTCTGGCAGTCTGTGGGCTCAGCCAGACTCGGCTCTGGTTCAGTCCGAGTCCGATCCCGATGATTCAGAGCTGGAAGCACTGCTGCTGCTTTCTGATTTATTCTCCTTATCCTCCACCTCTTCATCCTCTATTTCCTCATTCTGAAAGTGAATTTGGAAGCATTATTTTTCATTCACATATTTTGTGATTAACAAAAGCATCTGTATTACTAAGGGTTGCCAGGTCTGTGTAACAAAATTAGACCAATGCAACAATACATATGGGGGTGGAAATCAACCAGGAAAACTGCAGACTTGGCAACAATGGCTAACAGGGTTCGGCAGTATGACAATATATTTTGTGCTTTAAAGATTGAGATTTTGCTATATCATTGATATTGCAGTATGTAAATATATACATGTAGCACAGTACTAATTAAAGTTATTGACTCTGTAAAGTGACAAAGAAACATGCATGAATGAGAAAATAAGGAGCTTGATGTTAAAAAGAGCGCACTGTACCTAAAACGATCATTTGTTTCTTTGTTCTATTGTTTGTAATATGCTTCCCTGTTTTCCTTTATCCCTTATTTTAAATTAAATAACAATAAAAACTATAATGCGATGTATATAGTCATTAGGAAATAAAACATTGTATTCTCAAACAAAATTTTGGTCATGTTGCCCAGTCCTAATCGCTAAAAATCACAATCAAAAACTAATTTCAATATTCCCCAAAAACAGGCTGATCCTACATCAGCAAGGCTGTTTTAAAATACATGGCGTGAATGAAAAAACTGTGACCAGCATGCTATAAATCTTACATCTTCGTCGTCGTCATCATCATCATCACTGTCATCAGAGGATGATCCGTCATCAGATTCCTTCTCTTCTTCATCATCGTCGTCATTGTCATCATCATCATCATCCTCATCCTCCTCTTCATCATCCTTTGGACGAGGCCACCAATGATACAGAACAATCAGTACATGCTGCTAAAAATGAACATAGTGGCCAACCGAGTGATAAAAGATGATCAAACTCACCGATCCTTTGGCCTTGGGTTTCACTTTAGCTTTAGGGCCAGCAGGTTTTGATGTGCTCTTCCGTTTCTGAAGAAGAAAAGTTTAAGACAAAAAAATTAAAGAGGCAGAACTGCAGGCAGAAATTTTTATACAGTTAATTAAAATTAAATATTTAATTAAATATAATTAAATATTAAATTAACTTTTAAATATTTCATTGAATACAATTAATTCTAATTTTGAATAAAAAAAAAAATTATATATTATATTATATATATATATATATATATAAAATATACATATATATTTCTTTCTAAAGCTAGAGAGAGAAAGAGAGAGAGAGATTGAGCATATAAACTAAAATACTGAATACATGCACATTTATGACTCACCGGAGCGTTATATTCTTTATACACAGCTCTATCTTGTGATGATAAACTCTATGAGGGAAAAAAAATCATGTTATTATCCTTGAATTCAATATGTACAAATTGTTTTAAAAATGATCATCATTGGCTAAATATTAGATCTTCATATCAAGCTATTTGTGTTGCTCTAGTGTTGAAATAATAATAAAGACATAGGGGTACCGCAAGCCACTGCTCGAGATGCACTCTGTACTGCCTCTGTTTTTCCTCCGCCATTCTTTTGTAACGGTCCTTCTCTTTCTGAGGGAGTCGCTGCCAGCGGCCTCCGATTTCACCCATGCGCTCTTTCATGGGCAGATGGTTCAGCTCACCATTTGACAACATCTCTTGAGAGAACTTCTGATAACCGTTCCTGTAGCCACAGTTGAAGACAATACGATTAGAATGAGCAGGAAGCTGAAACAAGTGAGCTGCCTCAAACATACCAACACACACACACACACACACACACACACACACACACACACACACACACAGAATGAACTTACGAGGGCGGTTTCTTAGGTTCCCCTTCAAATTTCATTTTCTTCCCAAGAACAAAGACTGGGGCAGGTGATCGCATCTCACTCAGCTCTCTCTGCATAAAACAGAATTTAAAAAGGGTATGAATACTTCTACACAAGCAGCCCTGATCTTAAAAAAAAAAAAAAAAAAAGTTGTTTGAAATCAATTTGTCTGTACTCACTTCATATCTCTTCTGGTCCTCTGCAGCCTTCTTGATCCACATAATCTTCTCTTTTTTCTCCATGGTGTTCCAGGTGGCCTCCATGGCTTTCTGAGCTTTTGCCCGATCATTCTGACAATTAAAGAAGAGGGAGGGATCAGTGAAGAAACTATAGCAAACAATATTTGGTAAAGAATTTTCTATGGTGGATATATTTGCACAACTATTAGTGGGCAGGACTGTTCAAGAAAAAACTCAGTCATGACGATTTATACAGAGAGTCCCGTTTGAAAGTTTGAGGGCACTATTCTTTAGAAAAAAGATATTAACGCTTTTATTCAGCAAGGACGCATTAAATTGATCAAAAGTGACAAAGACATTTATAATGTCACAAAAGATTTCTATTTCAAATAGATGCTGTTCTTTTAAACTTTCTATAAATCAAAGATTTCTGGAATAAAGAAATGAATCAAGGTTTCCAAAAAAATATTAAGCAGCACAATGGTATAATTAACTGTATTTATTGATAATAATAATAAATGTTTCTTGAGCATCAAATCATCATATTAGAATGATTTCTGAAAGATCATGTGACACTGAAGACTGGAATAATGATGCTGAAAATGACATTTTAAAATATATATAATAAAAGTTTTTAAAAACTATATACATTGAAAACTGTATTTGAAATTCTAATTTTATTTCACAATATTACTATTTTTATTGTATTTTTGATCATATAAATGCAGCCTTGGTGAGAATACGAGACTTCTGTAAGAAAAACCCCAAACTCTTGAATGGCAATGTAGGTAATTTTTCTATTTTAATTTCTTGCATGCATGATTCCATACCTTGAATCGGGCGAGATAGTCTCCAATGACGCTCTGTTGCCAGATATCCTGAGCTGTTTTGGGTGTTTCTGGTAGTTTCCCTTTGTCCTCTTTGCTCTGCTTCTCAGAGTCTGCCTTCAGCGTCATCTCCAGAGTTTTATACTTCTCCTATTAAGAATGGTTAAACATTAAAAGTTGAAAATTTAGTTAGCCAATACAGTGATGAAAGGATCTTGACATCTTTGGATCACTAATGTGTCTTGACTACCTTCTTCTTGTCAGAAAGCTCGTTCCACATGCGGGCTAGTAGTCTGGTAAGCTCCATGTCAGAAAGTTCAGGCCTTTCCTGGTGAAGTTTTGGGCGCTTCTCTTCAGAGAAAATGAACATTGCAGACACAGGGGGCTTGGGCTTCTCTGCAGACTGTTAGGAATAACAAAGAGGGAAAAAAAGAAAAGAAGGGCATTAAGGAAGTGAAGTTCTAGTTTACAGTAAGCTCATTTTAAGTACCAATTCCTCAATAACCCAAAGATGATTGATGGGGGAACTGACCTTTGCTTTGGGGCTCTTCTTTTTGGAAGCAGGGCTGCTGCCACCACCTCCCCTTTTAAAGCTTCCCATTTTCTGTTCTGACATTATTCTCTGCTGTTCCTCCTCTGAGATAGTCTGGGATAAACAGACAACATGTTTAAAATGCAAATCATGTAGCAAATTGGTGCAAACGATACATGGACAGAGCATAAACATATACTTACTAATAAGTAGCGATTCATCTCAACTTCATATTCTTTCTTTTTCTGTGTAGAGAAAAAATAAAATATTAAAGTGACTGAAAATCCTATGCATCCATGTTGGCTTGTTTATATTAATAGATGGTTGATCAACAGATGTAGGTGTGCAAAATAAGCACTGTTTTCACGAGTGTGTTACAGACCTGTTCACAGCGCTTTTGGTAAGCATCTTTCTCGTTCTGTTTCAGGAGTTTCCAGCGCTGGCTGCACATGACCATACGCTCCGTACTGGGAACGTCTTTCATACTGGACATCAGCTCAGCACAGAACATTGAGTAACCATTACTGAGAGAAAAACAAAACAAAAACCGGAATGAGACAAAAAAAAACAAACAAACAAACAAAAAAAAACAAAAAAAACTTCTACCTACTGTACTGAAACTCAATCAAGAAACGGTGTTGTTATCATTAAATAAAACTATTAAAAACTACTTTCTGTACCTAAAATAAATCTTTAAGTACTAAAAATAGTGAAAAACAGAAATAAATTAAAGCTGAAAAAAAAAAAAAAAAAAAAAAAAAAAAAGAAAAGAAAAGGAAATAAAACTACTAAAACTTAAAATAAAATAGAAGTATTAATACCATAATAGATAAATAATACTAAAAATACAGACAAGAAAACAAACATGACATGAAATTTTATTTTGCTATTATCAGGTAAACTTACGAAGGTGGTTTGTCGGGCCGCCCATCAAACTTGTCCTTGAGCTGTCTCTCTGCTTTGGTCAGAGTGGATTTGACGATGTCCTCCTCCGTGATGTTCAACTCTGGGTGGTGCTGTATGAACTCGCGCATCGTCTCCTAAACAAAAAAAGGAAAGATCAAACATTACAGAGGAGCATGCTACTTTCTGGCAAATAGGGTGTGAGAAATGCAAGCATCTTTACCTCATACAGTTTATGCTGCTCCAGAGACTTTGTGATCCACTTTATCCTCTTCTTGTCTGACAGCTGTGGCCACTGCTTTCCAAGACTATCCTTGATGTCTTTGGTGGTCGCCTGGAGAGGTAAAAACACAAGTGTTTTCAGCATTCATGTGTATGAAGAAGTCAGCAGGAAATTCTAGTGTGTGTGTGTGTAGAGCTTACATCTGGGTGTGCTTTGAGAAAAGCCTTCTTCTCATGGCTATACCACAGTTGCTGGGGTGTCTTGGGCTTCTCTGGAACATTGGACTTCTTGCCAACGTTCTCTAGAAGGTCAGGATGATCCTGCCTGATAAAACACACAAACACTTTTTTTAGAGAAAAGCGATGATTTAGAAATGTAAATGAGATGGTAAAGTGTCAATTAAGTCATTTACCTGAACTTCGTCATGCTGAGCACGAAAGACTCCTTTTCTCTGAGAAAGTCTTTCACGTATTTCTCCTGTTGACGATAGGTTCAGTCAGAACAAACAGGTCAGACAAAACATTGCATGCTTTGTTGACTGATCTAGAAAGGTACTACTCAAAACAATAGTTGATCCAGACCAAATAGAAAATATTTTCTTCTTTTCAAAGGGACAACAGATTTGAAATCCACTGAACACCAGATTCATCCTTAACCTTTAATGTACCATTACAATATCCCCATAATTTCAGTTTCCAGTTTTAAAAATCATATTAATTTCACTTTTATAGTAGTTCTTGAAAATGTTTACAGACAATGGGTCTCATTCACTAAGCATGTGTACGCACAAATTTGTCCGTGAAATCTGTGAACGTACAAATCATGACTCATCAATAACTTTCATTCTAAAATTTATTTTAAATTTACTGAAACCTCTCGCATGCAAAAAAAAAAAAAAAAAAAAAAAAACCATCACACTTTTGGTGGCCTTATAAACATGTTATAATGACATTTTAATTTAATGACATGGTTTGGGTGTGTTTTATCAAATTACTTCGGGCACACAGTCGCTCATTTAGAATACTCAGAATTCATCAACATTAGAAATGGGGTAAGAACAAATTCATGTGTTCTGAATTAGGTGGAAAGTTTTTGCGAGAAGTTTAAACGTGTATAATGAACGCAATTATTAGTGAATGACACCCAATGCTTTTTCTTTTCAATTTTCGTTGCACTCACTTTTTTACGCTCTGGGAGCTCCTTGTATTTTTTGGACAGGATCTTTGTGAGATCTAGGTTGCTCATCTCTGGATGTAGTTTAGCATACTTGGCACGCTTTTCCATAAAGAAACGGAAATACGGTGTCAACGGCTTTTTGGGGAAGTCTGGGTGTTTCTGCAGAGGACAAAGACAAAAAATTAGCATTTGCTGCTGCTCCAAATAACACACTGGACAAACGCTGTAATTCTTAATGCAAGCTTTCAGGACTGAGCCACAAGATTGTCTACCTTCAGCTTCTTTCCTTTGTATGGATTTTTGACGTAGTCCTGGGCATCCACGATCAGCTCAGAGAGGGTGCGGAACTTGCGTATCTGAGTGAGGAACGGGAATCTTAATGTGACAACTGCATTTACCTTATTCTATAGCTTGTCAAACAAATTTTTTTTTTTTTTTTTTTTAAATCAGATATTTCTAATATTAGACATTACTTTTTTTTGGCACACTTGGACTAGTCATTACAACATACAAGTGAAACCCGTTGGTCACTGACTAGCGTACCTCACGTGAAACTTCCAGCCATTTCTGTTTGCACATCTCTGCAGAGTACGAGTTGAAAGCAATTTTCTCCCAGTCCAAATGGGACTCGGACGTCTTGTACTTGGACAGATCTTTATCTGGCAGGTTGGTCTTCATGGCATCCAACAGCTTCAAAAGATCATCCTGCTCCCAAACTGTAACAATAAAACATAATATGGTAAAAATGATCACCGAGTACCAGTACACACATCACTTCATGCAGACTAAGAAAATATCAATTCACACAAACTTTAAATACAGATTCACCTGCAGTGGGAATAAATATGGTTTACGCCAACAGCAATTTGTTTTGCAAGAAAATTATTTCAGAGGGCATAAATGTTCATGCATTTGGCAGATGCTTTTATTCAAAGCGACTTACACTGCATTCAAGGTATGCATTTTATCAGATCATGCATTCACTGGTAAGCAAACTCATTATCTTGGCATTACTAGAGCCATGCTCTACTGTTTGAACCATCAATAATTCAAGAGACCATTACAAACCAAAATTTTCTTTTACAGTTTTCCTATTAAGTTACATTCATTACCGTTCCCTGTAATAAATATAAATGAATAATAATAATCATAAACAGTTAAGAACCACTTATCTAAATGATTTGTTTCTTACCGATCTCTTTAGCAGAGGAGTCCATTTCTCCATTCATTGTCTTGAATCACTCTAGAGAAAAACAAATTATGTTAATTATGTTAAGGGTTATAAATGTTGAGGTAAAAATGTTGAAACTAGTACTTACATGGCTTTAACACCATATAGCTTTCAATTTATTTTCATTTTTTCAACTACTAATTTTGCATCAAATTATTCAAAACAAAGAGAATGCATCATATTCACATGGGGATTGTTTTTTTTTCCTGGCGTAAGATTCACCTATTAAACACCTAAAAGCTACTCATGAATATTTCGAAAACAGGAACTGTTGTCTAAAGTGTGGAATTAAAATCCAGCTCGACACATAATGGTTGATGTTCATTACACCGCCCCTAAGCGTTTACGCTCCATCGTGAGACAGAGCCCATTGCTTGTGACGGTTTCAAATCTCAAATAACTCTGCAGTCGACACCAGCAAGAGCAGCCAATCCGTCTAATCTTCCATTTTGTCTACTGAACTAAGATTTGAAACGGCTTCTCCTACACTCTCCGCGCTTTTCGAGGCGAGCGTTTCGTGTAGTAGCTCGAAAATGGAGTATTTTTTCGGCGGACGAGTGGATACTGGGAGGTACTACAGGAGGAGGAAGGAGCGTTTTGGGCGATACGCAGGCAGCTGCCTGTAGACGGACCAGCTGACCACGGATCGGGATCTGCTTTCGGTCTCCGTCGAGAGGGGGAAACACAGCCAGGGATCATCATGAGTGACTGCTACAGCATGCAGCACCAGAGTCTGCCTCCAAACCAACAGGGCGCGGGTCTCCGCTTCCGCCACGGACACGTTCTGGGTCGCCCCCATTTTATTCACAGCGACTGTATTAAAATGGTTGAATATGGGAGGCTAGTCATCATCTGATGTAGTTTAGCAAATGCGTGAGCCGACTGAATTAGTCACAAAATGGCACGAGCCTTTTTCCAGGGCGAGGCGTCGCCGCTGCGCTGAATGTGTAATGGCGGCGTGTGAGCCAGCAAAATCCAGCTTTAAAATAGACCCTGGATGAAGGGCATTTTTACCACCCCGAAATGCTGTGAAACAGTGGATAATCAGACCTTGCCTGAATAGAATCGAGCTTTACTACCATTTTAAATGTTCAGGGAAAAAAACTTGTGGATTTTAATCGCTTTTATGAACAAAAGCTTTGTAACGGGGCTCTTGGTTCAAGGCAAAATACGTCAAAGTTAAAGTGTTTAAGTATTTATAAGGGTCAATTTTAAAAATTAATGTTTAAATTTAATGAGGTCTTGATATGGAAATTAGCCTAAATTATATAAATCAGTAAAGCAAAATTAAGCACTAAACAGCAAGTTTAATGATTAAAATTCAGCTTTACTGATTTACCCAACTTAATTATAAACTCAAAACAGGTTTCATCGTGTCAGTGTCTACGTGTGGAACTGCTGCAAATTATATCTAAATTTAATAAAATAAAATGTTACAATGTTAAACCGACCTATGACTTGACCTACACCGGAGCTAGCCGGCTATAACTAGCATTGAATCCCCCTCCAGCCCTTGTGAAAGCTGAACCAACAGTCGTCAAAAATAACCACAAAAATGCTGTAAAAAAAAATCAATCCTCATTACATGCTGTTATATGTATAAAAAGAAGTGTAACCGGCGTCCAAAATGTCCTCTTACCGTAAAGAAATCTGGTTGTTTACCCCGACTTTCGAGTGACGAGGAATGCGGGGTGAAAGCACGATGTGTGCAGCCGTATGGCAGCAAGCTGTTCAAAGGCTTGAAAATAGAAATGAAAGAAATATACGGTTAATTTTACTCACTACGCGGTGACTGAAGCACAGTTATGACAAGCGAGATTAACTCGGTGAGAAATGAATCATTCCTGTGTAGAAACTTGTCATTTTGTTCATAATCACAATGGAAAACCGTTAACAGCCGAGAAGAGACACGCTTCCCTGGCGTGACGACTGTTCTAGAGCCGCCATACTACCCTCCATGCTCGCTGAAAGCCTAATTCACCTCCACCGACAGAAAAACGAGCGTGAATGGTTCTGGACTCACCCGGTTTGCTCCTCAAACACAGATAACCGATAAAATGTCAAATGTGATGGCGAACTTTGCTTTTACAAAAGCGAAAACAAGCCCACACGGTGAAATAACCAAGCTCCGTGATGGCGAACCAGAGGCGGCTGGTTCTTCCCTCCACGAGCCTCATGGAGTCCTAACTCGGAAATGAAGACGACCGCGAGGGCTCCAAACACGATAGAGGTGCCCTTATCGCGCTTAAAAAATTAGGCTAGTGGCGTTTGGAGTTGTATTCAGAAATTAAACACGGCAATAAGTTGTGGTATATAAACGGAGGATGTTTTTCCCCGAGTCACAGGACGGGAAATTCGGGTAAGGCGACCTCGGAATGTACCGAGCCTCGCACCAAGTCAACGCGAATTTAAACGAGGCGGCTTTTTAAAAAAAACAAACGATCTAAAGTCAAAATGTTTGATCTTTTTTTTCTTTTTGCATCTAAGAATTGTTTTTCAAGGTTTGTTTACCAAACGGTTGGTAGGATGAGGCGCTGGTTAGATCTTACCTGTCGCTGCTTGTGTGTGGAACTGGTGGTGGAACAAGGGGAGGGTTGAATGTTAGCCAGCACTGCGCCGCCGGTCCAGGGCACGGGCGCTCCAGTCCCCGCAGAGCTGAGAGACTTCCCCCCGCCTCCATCTCTCTCGCTCTCCTTCCAGTCAGCGCGCAGCTCTCTCGATCCGCTCATTTCTCTTTCCAAAGCGACATCCGCATTTTCAATCTCTCCCCTGCTTGCCGCTCTCATCACGGATGGGTCGCCCGGGTTTCGCTTCCATTTGGATTATAAACTCGGAGCTGCTGTCACGAGCTTGGAGCTACCGAGGCGCCATCAAACCTGCACGCGCGTGTAGCTTTTCGGGCTTGTTTTGAACACATTTGTTTAGTCGTGATGATCATGTAAAGTTTTAATAAAAGAAGTGTATTTGATTTAATATGTCCCAGTGTGGTTTTAAAAAAAAAAGAAAGAAAAAAGGAAGAAAAAAAAAGAGAAGCAGAGTTTAGTCAAATAAATTCCCAAAGTACATGTGAAGAGTGAACTGTTGTGTACTTTTAACATCTTTTCAGTATTTTCAGTCTGACAGCAACATCTTTTTGTCACGTTAAATAATTAAACTCCACCTTGTCTGTTTGTGGGCGTCACCTGCGATGTCCAATCAAGACGTTCTGATTTGGGGAAAACATGATTTTCCAATGAGCGCGCTGGTTCGTTAAACATCAGAGCGGTGACGTGCGCATTTCATTGGAATGTCACAGTCCAGTGTGGAGCACTCCTGCCTTCGGGAGAATATATAGGCCAGTGCTTCCCGAGCTTTTATACCTTCATAGCCCTGTCAGTAAAGTTTGCAGTACTACTACACCTGCACTGACACCAAACAAGAAATGTGTGTTTTAAAACTCACATTATACTGGAAATCATTTAAAGGGGGGGTATCACACACAGTTTCTGCTAATCTCATGTTAATCTTGAGTACATATAGAGTAACAATAAATCCTTCATATCAAAGAAAAGTATTTAGTTTTATCATATTTATAAAAGATAGATACGCTAAACCGAGTCTTTCCGAAAAAAGCCGAGCTCCTGGAGGCGTGCCTGCCGTCAGTGCCGTGGGCGGAGCTAAAGAGTCACGAGCGTGCACAGCTTTTGTGTAGAGATCATCTGCTAGCTGCAACATCATTATAAATAAAAAGGGAACAAAAACATTAGTGTTGTTTACATTATGTGCACTTGCTCGCTGATTGCCAACAAAACACAGACATCTGATGCAGCTTTACTCACCACCCGTGATCTGCAAATCCAGCGCCGAACTGGGACTTGTTTACAAAGTATTCGTCACCGAAATCCCGGGAACAAACAAACATACATGCACATCTCCATTGCTGCCCCGGAAAAACAAACTTCATTCACTGTTCCATTGACGCTGGGTTCTCTGGGAAGCTGAAAAAGGTAATCTTTCCCTCACAACCAAAAACACACTCCTTCGGTGACAGGAGCTGTGTCTCATTTCGGAGGCTGCGTCCTTCGGAGGTCACATTTGAAGGCTGAATACTTAATCAAGGATGTTATATTTAAAAAAAGTAACCGTAATAAAATTGACTGATATTCATTGTGAGGTGTAAAATACTGTAATTTCTTTCTTACGTTGCAATCTAACGGTTATTTTTCTTAAATGAGACTGCCTCGATGATGCAGCCTTCGAAGAGTGCAGCCCCTGAATTGGGACACAGCCATTGTTGAAAAATCTCTCGACTTCCGTATCCCGAACGAAGCGCATTGATGGGCGTGCTCTTGCTCTTGCTCTGGGTGATGTGTGTGCGCGCGCTTATCAGGGAGAAGTGCCTATACAAGGAATTCTACCCTTTATTACGTGATAAAGGCCATACTCGAAAAAAACTCTCCGAAACCGGACGTAGTGTATTTGGCACAGAAATACTCCGTCATACGTCCAACTCGTGTTTTGAAACTTTGGCCATGTTTAGCATGAGAATGCAACTCTTTAACAGTGTAAATAAGTCAGAATGCATGAAATAGCATTACACACCCCCTTTAACATTCACCTGTAAAAAGAATATACTACAGCATCATCTTTCAGTAAGACACCTGATATGAAGTTTCGGCAGTTCTAAAAGCAACATTCACTGAGAAAAACCTAATAGGAAATTTATTTAAACATGAAATCCTGATGTTTGTCAAAAGTTAATTGCAGTCAAAGTATTACAAGTATAAAATACCATACACAGGTAATGTGACTCATTCACATAGCATTCAAAAGACTTTTTATTTAAAATAAATGATTACCTTTATTTAGCAAGGATGCATTAAACTGTTCAAAAGTTACAGTTAAGACTTTCACAAAAAATATGTTTCAAATAAACACTGTCCTTTTGTCCTTTGAACCTGAAAAATATCTATCATGGTTTCCACAAAAATATTAAGCAGCACAACTGTTTTCAACATTGATAATAATAGGAAATGTTTCTTCAGCACCAAATCATATTAGAATGATTTCTGAAGGATCATGTGACACTGAAGACTGGAGTAATGATGCTTTAAATTCATCTTTGACATTTCAGGAATAAATTACATTTTAAAATAGATTAGAAAACAGTTGTTTTAAATTGTAATAATATTGACTGTTACATTTTTACTGTATTTTTGATTAAATGAATGCACCCTTGTGAACATTAGAGTCTTATTTCACAAATCTCTGACAATATGAGTCAAAAATCATGGGGTTATTTGAACCTACGGACAGCACTACATTTTAACCCTGTATGTTGTGTTCAGGTCATTTTGACCCAGAGAGGATTTTCTTTCCGAAAAATGTTAATGTTATCGCATTGGACTAAAACTTACTGACTTTGCTCACACAAAGGTATAAATACTTCCCAAAATTTTGGGGATAATTTTTGCACTTTTTGGGGGATTTCCCCCCCCCCACCTTGTTACACTCGTGGTGTTCCCAATCAAAAATGACCGACCTATAAAAATAGCTTATAAATCTCTTGTTATGCTATATTATTTCCAAATATTGGATCCAATTTTTTTTTCCCAACTAGTTTTTGTAAATACAGGTTTTATATTTATTTTGGAAACTGACTGATTGTAGGCCTCATTGATCTGAGCTTATAATGGTCAAACATGACTGAAGACTAAAAATAAGAGAAAAATTAAGTATTCAGGAGCATGTTCATGTTCACATTTGTATGTGTGCTTGCAAAGATAAAGGCCCTCGGACCTGTGCATCCATGGATACATGCACACACACACGTTTGTTTTTGTGAATTGTGGGGACATTCCATAGGCGTAATGGATTTAATACTGTACAAACCATATTTTCTATCGCCCTACACCAGTGGTTTTCAAACTGGTCCTCCAAGCACCCCCAGCACTGCACATTTTGTATGTCTCCCTCATCTATCACACCTGATTCAACTCATGAGCTCATTAGTAGACACTGCAAGACCTGAAATGGGTGTGTCAGATAAGAGAGACTTACAAAATGTGCAGTGCTGGGGGTGCTCACAGGACCGGTTTGAAAACCACTGCCCTACACTACCCCTACCCCTAAACCTACCCATCACAGGAAACTGTGCACATTTTTACTTTCTCAAAAAAAAACCTCATTCTGTATGATTTATAAGCCTTTTGAAAAATGGGGACATGGGGTAATGCCCTCATAAGTCACCCTCTCCTTGTAATACCTATGTCATACCCATGTCATTATACAAATTATACAAAACACACACACACACACAGGCCGGGAACACCACAAGTGTGATATTGTTCGATTTTCTACAAAATAAAAGCATTTTAAAACAAACTTTATGGTTAAACATTAAAGCACACTAGTGTGATATTTCCCCCCATGTTTTGTTGTATACTGACAATATTATCCACAAATAATGCTTTTTTTCCACTAAAAACTGAGGCCTACAATTAAACACAAAACCTGTCCTAAATTGAAAGAAAACAAGTTAACAAAAAGATATTTGGTGATAATATAGCATAATATAGACAATAAGCCAATCATTTTTGACAAGGAACACAAAAGGTATTACAGGGTTTTCAACACAACGCAAGAGTTAAAGTTAAAATATGTGTTGTTCAAAATTCTTCCAAGATCCTCCTTAAGTACCCCTGGTTGGGAATCACTGATGAAAACCTGCTAATTTTCAGACTGCGAGCAAGTCCAGCTCTAACATGTAAGTTAGGGTGGTTGCTTGCCATGGTGGGCCAAGCTCATGATTGGGTGGGCCAGGCCCGCACAGACCTCCTGTGAAGCTGGGCCAACAGGAGATGTGTATGTGTATGCAAGTGCCCCTATAACAAATTTTGGACAGGACAGGTGTAAGGCTTGCTTACTAAGAATTATTGTGGATGTTTTAAAGAATTTTAATCATTAAACAAAGTCACACACCATAACAGACCAAGCATACATAAAATCAACTATTAATTTATAAGGTATCAAATCTTTGCAATAGTAACCTATATAGCTAACATTCTGTATTTGTAAGCCTTTTATATTTACAGGTATAAAGTCCCTGAAACATTGAAATTCTCATAAGAAATATAAAGGCACATTTTGCATAGGTATCACCTGTTAAAGCAGGATGGGATTTACATTTGAGCTGGTGTGTGGTTGACATGCTTCACACTGACATAAGTTTTTTTGCATGAAACCCTGAATACATTAAATAAATAAACACCAGGGGCCTCATTTATAAAGCATGTGTAAGCACAGATTTGATCTTAGAGTGTGCGTACGCTTAAATCCACGCCAACGCTCATATTTATAAAAACGGTCTTTGACGTGGAAAAGTGCTTAAAGCCACGTCATTGTCTGAGCAGACGTACACACTTTTCCCTGTCAGATTACTGCAGGTTTTTGGAAATCTAAGCTATTCTTGCAGCTCGCCATTCTAAATTAAAGGATTTGGACGATGACTGTTGATCTTTTATATGTAAATGACATTAATTAGGTGTTGTTTACAACTCGGGGAACTGAAACCATTCAGCTGCGCGCAAGTTCAAGATCATTTATAGATTTCACATCTGAAAGAGAGGCGTACGCTCGTTTTCTGTGTGTACGTTCATTCTATAAATCACACGTACCCACATCTGAGAAATGATCGTAAGATCAAATTTAGGACGGTTTCTGCGCAACATTTTATAAATGAGGCCCCAGGATATATAAATCCCAAATGAAATAAAAAATAAAAACAAAGCAAAAAAGTATTATCAGGCACACAAACACACAAATGTAATAAAAAGAAAAGCAGAATGTTCAATGAAAAAGTAAAAGTAAGAAAAGATTGTGATAAACAACTATGGAATGTATATGAACAGTTTATGAATTGTAGGTGTGCATTAATTGCATTCTAAAACTTTAATAAAAGACATACTGATTTGTTAAGATAAAATTTGAATGTACAACAGTTAAAAAATATAAGCAAAGGATTCTCATGTAATGCACACAGTAAAATGAATTCATGGTGGCTTGGATTCAAGACTCAAGAAAGATGTCCAAGGATGTTTTGGGGTTATTTTAGTCATCCTCATCATCAAATTTCATGTTTGCATCATCTGCATCAAGCTGCAAAAGGATGACATAAGCAGTCATAAATAGACAGTAGATTAAAATGAAATTACTATGATTACTAAAAGCATGGCAACCTTCTTGGGATAAATGTTAAAATATTTCTGTCAATCTATTATTAATACAATTAAGAATATGATAATTATAAATCTCAGTATAGAACAATACATTATATGTACAACATGAAGGGTTCATATAGTTAATAGTAACTATTAAGACATGGTGGGTGAAAAATGCAGTCATGTGCATTTACTGTCTCAGGGCTATAAAAGAGATACTTACACATTTCATTTCCATGACAGTGAAGACGTGACCGGTTATGAACACTCTCAGAGGGATCGTGAGGATCAGGACAAACGGCAGGGCAAGTGAAAACGTACTAGATTTTACTGCCCACAGAATCGCCAAACACACCACTTGGATGAAAGTGTACAGGTGCATACGCATAGTCGGCACCTTTAGAGAAACACAGAGAGAGAGAGATCTGTACTTAGATAGATGGTTGGATCAACAGATAGACAGAATGACTACATGGCCAAAATGTGGACACCCTCTTCTAATTATTGGGTTTGATGATGGGGCATCATTACTCCAGTTTTCAGTGTCACATGATCCTTCAGAAATCATTCTAATATGATGATTTGATGCTCAAGAAACATTTCATATAATTATCAATGTTGAAAACAGTTGTGCTGTTTAATATTTTTTGGAAACTATGATATACTTTTTTCAGGATTCTTTGATGAACAGAAGGTTCAAAACAACAGCATTTATTTGAAATCATTTGTGACATTATAAATGTCTTTACTGTCACTTTTGATCAATTTAATGCGTCCTTGCGGAATAAAAGCATTAATTTCTTTCAAAGTTAAAAGTGGACTGACCCCAAATGTTTTTACAGTACTTTTGTCCATATAGTGTATATGTGTCCAGAAATAAATCTTACACGGGTGACATATGGAACTGGTGGATGATGCTTTTTCGGCATAATAAGCAGAAGCATACGGTCCCAAAGTTGGATGCCACTCAGGGAAGTGATACCCATATAGAGGAAGATCCCGAACAGAGCCGTCATAGGTATCATCTTCAGGATGGGCTCCATGAGAATCGAGACCCCTGTGGGTGAGGAATTATTATTATTATGTGTATTGTTCAATAACATTTTATTAAGTATTATTATGTCCATTTTCATTTTTTAATATGGCAATAAAAGCGAATTGCTTCTGTTTAAACATTTATTTAGTGTCATTATATCAGATTAAGGGCTTGGAACTCACCGACCATCACGGCCACCAAAATACCACTGACTCTTTGTTCTAGCACACGTTCAATCCGCGGTCTGGGGCCTTTGGTCATGACAGTCAGGGCGTTGACGTGGGTGACAGATCTCACTGTAGCAGCACTGAGCCAGGGGACACCAAAGATAGATGCAACTCCTCCCAAGAACACCAGAAGCAGGAGGTCCAGATGGAAACCAGAGCCCTTGACCAAGTTTCTCTCAGGCTTACTCACAATCAGCCTGGATGAAAAAAAAAATTGGGAGGTTAGGCGGTGTAGCAACACTAAAAATGTCTATGACCAAACTCCTTGCATTAATCTTTATTTTGTTATCTTATATCTTCTTGCTGTTTACTTTTTGAGTCTTCACCCAGTACTGCTGCTGAATTGAAATGTGTTGATTCTGAATATCAATATGAGTGAGGCACTCACGTGGTGATCTGGGACTCAAGGAATATAAGGATGAAGACCAACAAGCCAGGAACAGCACAGGCGAACATCATCCAGATAGGAAATGGCTTCTTCTCACCAAATGGGTTGATGATCCAGCCTCTGGCAGACGTGTTGGACACGGTCAGCCCCTTAGGCACCACCAGTTTCTAAAGCAGTTAGTAAATAAAACACGAGACACATTAATGTATATATGGAGCATGTCCAACACACTTGTAGTGTTATATAAATGTTGAAAAATGTATCTAAAAAGCTCAATGTGACACAGCAGACTGTGTCAGTGTCAGCATAAAAAATAGAAAAAAAAAATTGTATAAAATAAACTTTCCAGGGTTACTGCCATGGTGAAAAAACATTGAAACATTTTGAGCAGCATGGCTCACATGATGACACTTTTCATTTTGGTGGCATTGGCCAATTTACTGTCACCATAATTAGGCTTAGAAGCATGAATTAAATGTAGGTGCGTAACTACATTTTTCAGACATGTTGTGATGTTTCAGTTGTGACAACTGCACTTACAGTTGAATGTAAAAACTGAGAATGTAAAAATTGTAGCAAAACATGTCTCTGAACAATGCAGAAGAAAGTGTTTGGCTAACCTGTGTGTAGGCATCGCTGATGCTGATATCCACAGCGATCATGAAGAAGATGGCGATGGGGACACCAAAATCTCCAATCATTCGTCGGATCTGGTGGTGTACAGTGTTTTATTAGTAACATGAACTAAAATATTAGCTTTTTGTATTAAATTTTGTATTTGTTCCAACCTTTCTCAGCCACACTTCTACCACAGGTAATACATTCAAATGCAATAAAAATGTGGAGTATTAAATCAATTTAAAGTAAATTTAAAAGCTTTATAATGGTTGGATTGTACAATCTGTAATCTGCTAAAATGCCTCCTGATTTTTCCTTCCAAGGATGCATTACTGTTTAAAATATCATTATTGTTTGAAACTTTGAAGCAGTATCAGAGTTTAAAATAAAAAAGGTAAGCTGGGGATACTTACAGGGCCAGGAAGGAAGACGCTAGTTTTAAACCCACGGAGATACAATGCAATGAAGAAACATCCAAACATAAGGCACATGGACAGCAGGGCGGTGTTGGGGTATGCTCTCTCTATTATCTTATGGTGTTCGGTAACATTGCCATCAGGAAGCTTTGTTTTATTGATAATCTTTATAGGGTGGAAGGGGTCCTCCAAGGAACTATTCAAGTGATCGTAGTTCAAAATTAAAGGATGCGCTTTGAAAATCTGAGGAGCAAGAGAACAAAGCATAGAGAAAAAAAAATGAAGATTTGAGGACAAATGATATGATGTGAATTAATCGAATGAAGTGTGTGTTTGTGTGCATTTGAAAGCCTGTACATACCTTGATTAGCTTGGAAAAGGTCTCGTAGATGAAAATGAGAGAGATCAAGATGGAGAAGATCTCCTGGGTGAAGCGTGAGATGAAACGAACAAGGAAGCTCCCCTCCACTGCCACAATCACCACCACAATGATGATCAACCACATGCCCACCCAGACACGGCCCACAATGTACTCAAAGCCATGAGACTTGCAGAACTGAATGGGAAAGGTGAAAGTGTTTAGATGGATGAGAAAAGTCATACAGGTGGTGATAATCTACCTCGTTAAATACCAATTCTCACTGATAAAAGTATCACCTGAAAGAACGCCTCCTCAAACACCATTAACGGACCAGTAAACCCAATGATGAGAGCTGGTTGAGCCGCGAACAGACAAAAGATGATACCCTGCACGCAGGTAGAGATCATCATCTCAGAGACCCCCATCATGTGCTCCGTCTTATCCGCTAAATCACAGAAATGGTTCGAAGGTTAGAGATGTTAGTTAAACAGATACTCTCTCATCATTTTCTCACCCTCATACAGTCCCAAATGTATATGATTTCTTTCTTCAGATGAACACAAATGAAGATTTGTTTAGAAAAACAATCCATCTCTGTGGATCCATATACTACAAGTGTATGGAACTTCCAAAGTTGACTCTTCAAAAACCACACAAACTCAACACAACGGTAATCTACACAACCACAGCTGATGAATCATTTTCTTCTGAAGCAAAATGATAGGTGTGTGCAAGAAACGTAAATGTCAGCACATTGTGAAACATGACATAGGCTAAGTGTGTTGTGAAACTTGTGTGAGAAGTGACGGTCCTCTGTGCTTCTGCACCACTTCTTACGTTAGCTTCTAAACGAGCTGACGGATCGCTTCACGACACTATCATGAACCCGCTGTGACAGTTGGCCGGAAGCAATGGTTGATAAAAGTTTAAAATGTAAGTATTTTTCTTATACTCAGCTATCATTTTGCTTCAGAAGACACTGATACAACAACTGTGGTTGTGTGGATTACCGTCGTTTTCACTTTTTCAACGTCATTTTTTACTTTTCACACTTTAAATAGTTGGGTCATTCTAAACCCTGGGTAAACTGAATCCTAGGTTATCTTGCTTAACGTTTCACACTGCTCATAATTTACCTGGGGTTAACAATTAATCCTGGGTATTCATAAACTGACATTTCACATTGTACAATCCTAAACCCTGGGTTAACGTTCTTATTTGCATATTTGCGGTGTCATTGATTGGATAAATGCAGCACATGACCTGTTTACATAGCTCTAGCATTGCACATACTGTATAGAGTACCTCAGAGATGACGTGTTTTTGTAGGCCAACCCGGAAGTTAGCGGCGCATGGGTTCCCTCGATTCAAAGCCTATGCATTTTTCCCATAGACTTTTGGAAAATCGCAAAAAATGAGTGTTTAACAAAGGGTTATGACACTTACACGTTTTGTCTATCAAGATAATCTTTACAAGTTAACATTTATACATTTTGAAGCCTAAATAAAGTCGTCAGATATAAAAAGCTAACAGTAGGCTATAAACGGACTACAGCACACCATGGTCGCTGATCAACGTCGGCCACCACCAAGCTTCCTCAAACTTTATTTAAAAACATGCTCACTGATTATGATCTGTGCTGTGTATGAATACTTATCCACTTTTTTTTTTTATGAGAAATGCTGTCCAAATGTCCTGTTTGTCATGATGACGTCTAAAGTCCCCGCCAAAGGAAGTAGTCCCTTTTAGCAACTTGTTAGCAACCGCCGTTTTTAAGACACAATAGAGGTTTAAAAAATCACAAGCGGGTTATAACTGGTGTGTTTTATGTCATAGATCAAAACATGAAAATATTTAGAGGCTTTGTTAACCACAGACCTTATTTCAGGCGATTTAGCAAAAACCCATTCAAAAAACCCATAGACTTTAGGGCGATGAAGTCCTAAAATGCTAACTCGCTTCCGGGTTTTGCCTACAAAAACACGTCATCTCTGAGGTACTCTATTGCCGACTGTACTATTGAGTTTATACTGAATGGACATTTCGTACTATAAAGGTAAGAATGAAACGGTCTCTTCTAAACTCAAATTGTCATGTATTCAGACAGCATTTGACATTTTTCCTCTCAAACGCTGAATTTACTGTTTATATACAATTATAGCCTATATAATGTTTCCGTGACTGTCCAAAGCAGGCAAATATGAATACGTTTTTGACTGTCTTTTGCTAAGCATCTAGTCGTAACACCACATCGTTTCACACCATACAAGTTTTGGCACCGCAAAAGCGATTTCATAACCCCAGATAAAAAGCGGTGCTAACCCTGCTTCGAAATTACAAGTGAAACGTTCGTTTACCCGGGATTAAAAGCGGTGTTTAGAACAACGATAACCCGGGGTTAAAAAGCCCTTTGGGGTGTTTTTGAAGCATTAGCTACACTTGCATTATATGGACTCAGAGATGGATTATTTTCTAAAAACCTTTGTTTGTGTTCATCTGAAGAAAGAAAATCATATAGGCTACATCTGGGATGGCATGATGATGAGCAAATGATAAGGAATTTTATTTTTTGGTTTGGAGTATCCCTTTAATGACTTCATCCTATCTGGGTGGGCAGGATAAGATGAAATGTGGACCAGGACCTGCAGCTAAATGAAACTGATTCAGATCTTTCTCAATGGTGTGATTAGCCAGTACTTGCAATGAATGTACTCACCAAGAAGTCCTCCAAAGGTAATGGCAGGAGAAAGGGCAGCGAAGTAGATGAAGATGACAGCAGACAGCACCTGAGGGTCCATTGCATCGGTGAAATCACTAAGGTAATGCTTGTAGCGCCGTTTTATGTCTTTGACCATGCCGCCAAAAGGATAGCCGGTACGGGCCAGTGGATCCTCCTTTGGCTTCTGAGGTCCAGTTGGGGCTAAACAAACAATTAAACACAATTCATTTGATGCAATTCCAGATTTAAGACTAGGGTGGTGTAGACGATTAAAGAGAAGGACTGTTTCTAGTAGTCATTATTGATTAATCTAAACCGCATATTGATACATGTCTGAAATTTTGTAATTAAACCCTTAAGATGTGTACAGAAAAAAGAAATGTGAAGTATGAAGAGCTGAAAGCATGAATATATGATTAAATCTTACTAACAAAACTAGGCATTGCTAAATTATTAAATGTAAATGTAAGTGTAACTATGTTAAATATTTTGCAGTGATGCAGGACCATCATCCTAGACTAAACTGAAATTATTATAATTATGTCAAATTTTTCTCTTTTGAAATAAGACGACCAAATCCATACTGAATCTACAAATTATTTTTAGGCAAATCTGCAGAATACTACAGAATGGATTTAAGCATGGTAAATTGTGTTAAATGGAGCTGAAAGTACTATACTTATATTGGTAGCTCAGAGTATTATCAAATTATCTGATAAACATCTGATTATTCAGATTATTTAGTAAACAACCACACAAGGGGAGCAAAGGATGTTTAGAGCTTCAAATTTGAACTTGAATGAACAAAGTGACACCTGTATCAACAGCTTGTCATTCTATAGAGCCTGACCTTTGCCCCCAACCATGAGTCGGGTGTCACTTGGGCGGACCCTATCACGTAGCATCTTCTTCTGGAAGTTGATGATTGGCTTCAACATGCTCTCATCCTGGATTTCTGTGGGTGGGATCACAATGCTGCAGTCCATGAAGTCTGCCATGGCATTGGTCAGATCCTTCTCATTTGTGGCCAAGTAAGCCTCCAGAGTGAACACCTGTTTGCGGGTAAAGGATGAAGATGAGACATTAGAAAGCCTTTATCTATATAACATTTATAGAAATGTCTATAACATTTCAGTGCCCAATCCAAAGCTCCTCCTTACCCAGTCAGCCATCAGCGCTGCCATGGCCCGGCCACACTCATGATAGTCCATGCCACTGTGACTGGGGCCCACCAGGAAGAAGACAAAACGAACTGGAATTGGAGCTTCCAGAACCCCTTCCATCACCACTGAATCCCGCAGACGGGCAAACGCTACCACTGGTTTCTGGAGGTTCTCCACCACACCTTGTGAGAGAAAGAGTGAAGAAACAAGAGCATGCAATGTGCTGGATAATAAATAATAATAATTTCTTACAGAATGAAAAATGAATGTACTCTCACCTGATAAAACCACAGAGGCCTCCACACGATCAACCATGTCTCGCTGAGGAGGAACAGAACAGTGCAAAAGTCAATATAATAACGTAGAATTAAGGCAAAATATTTTTCGACAAGATTTTAAATGAAGTCCTTCACAATGGGTCTGGAAAATTGTACTGGAATGATCCAGTTTTTGTTTATTTGGAGACTAGGTTGAGTTTTTAATTGTTTGGATGCTAAAAAATTCAGAAAATCTGACTGAGCATTTAAAGTCTAAAACTGAAAGGACAAAAGGGTTTTAACAAGCAGGACATCCTGGTCTTGTCTTCACCCTAACCATCCACTAACTTAAAGGGTTAGTTCACCCAAAAATAAAAATAACGTCATTTATTACTACAGTGGTTCAATATTAATATTATAAAGTGACGAGAATATTTATGGCGCGCCAAAAAAACAAAATAACGACTTATATAGTGATGGCCGATTTCAAAACACTGCTTCATGAAGCTTCGGAGCGTTATGAATCAGCGTGTCAAATCAGCGGTTCGGATCGCGTGTCAAAAAGCCAAACTGCTGAAATCACGTGACTTTGGTGCTCCGAACCGCTGATTCGACACGCTGATTCATAACGCTCCAAAGCTTCATGAAGCAGTGTTTTGAAATATTCAAAAATACCAAAATATTCTCGTCGCTTTATAATATTAATATTGAACCACTGTACTCACATGAACTGATTTAAATATGTTTTTAGTACATTAATGGATCTTGAGAGAGGAAATATCATTGCTGGCTATGCAGGCCTCACTGAGCCATTGGATTTCAACAAAAATATCTTAATTTGTGTTCCGAAGATTAATGAAGGTCTTACGGGTGTGGAACGGCATGAGGGTGAGTAATAAATGACATTATTTTCATTTTTGGGTGAACTAACCCTTTAAGGTTCAACCACTGTAGTCACGTGGACAATTTTAACAATGTTTTTATTACCTTTCTGGACCTCATAAGGTGCAATGACTTGCTGCCTATGTGTGTTTCAGAAACCCTCGGATTTCATCAAAAATATCTTAATTTGTGTTCTGAAGATGAACAAAGGTCTTAAGGGTTTGGGATGACATGAGGGTGAGTAATTAATGACAGAAGTTTCATTTTTGGGTGAACTAACCCTTTAAAAATCAGAGGGAAATGCTAGGTAGATAAGCTGTACAGGCCTCTAAATTCAGCCTGATCTATTTCTGTCAGGATCACTATCGTCAAAGATGACTGGCAATTAGCATAGAGTTTGGATTGGCAGTATAGTTCTGTTCTGGGCAAAAACTCCCTGCCCATCCATGCAGCCACATGGATAAGAGCAGTCATAACCCCCCTTAGGGTAAACAGAACAGAACCAAAGTATTGCAATATCATTAATTTTCTTAATGACAATAATTAAATGTAACAACATAATTGAAGAAATGAGTCTGATCAAGAGAAATATCAGAAGGGCAAGTCCTGACTGGACAAAGGAGGAGCTGGGGATAGAGGAGGGTAATTAGCTCCTGAGCAACGCCATAAAGCTGCTGATAATACTGAATGGACCTTAAATATAGGAATGCTGTGATAGGCGTCGTATTCCTATAGGTCAATGTGGATCAGCTGAGTGTCAGCTGATGCGAGCTTGACTAACGTGACCTGCCAGAACTAACGCTATGCTTGAGATATATATATATATATATAGAGAGAGAGAGAGAGAGAGAGAGAGAGAGAGAGACAGACAGACAGACAGATAGATAGATAGATAGATACCTGTTTGGTGACTGAGAATGTTTGCAGCTCTATGTCTGCTGAACTAGGGGATGAAGTGGGCTCTAATTGACTGTAAAGCAGAAAAAAATTAGTCATAACATTTATTTTATATTCATAGACAGTCGTATAGAGCCGTTACTCATATACTCATGTACCTATTAATGAGGATCTCTGAAATACAAAAAAAAAAAAAAAAAAACATTCCTAGGATAAAAATTAAAACAACAACAAAAAAATTAATGTAAAGTGATATAAATTAAAATAAATTTCCTCCACATACACAAACACAAAGCTGCACAGATAATGAGGAGCCTTACGTGCGCTTGCGTTGCAGTATGGCCACAAGAGCGTCACGGTCTGTGGGCCGGATCTCTTTTCTGAGCAGAAGCTGTTCCACCATCTTCTGACCAATGCTTGATAAGCTGCTGTCATCAACATCAAGCAGCACCGCCCCTGGTTAGTCACCGTAAACATAATTAAATAAATAAATGAATAAACCAATATAGAACCAGGATGAATATTCATCGGTCACCACAGAGCAGAAATGGGCAACCTGTAGCTTCCTAGTAATCCTGAGGACCTTGATTAGCTTGTTCAGGCATGTTTGATTAGGTTTGGAGCTAAACTCTGCAGGACAGTGGCCATCCAGGACTGAATTTGCCCATCCCTGCCATGGAGCAGTTCGGGGCCCCATACTAACTTATAAGGGAACCTCAAGATTATTTAAAATAAGACAAAACATGCTTTAAAATAGGCTAAAACAACTACTTATTTCTTATTTTAATTCAATGACAAACTTCTAAAATTCTCAAATTAAATTATTTAAATTTTAATAATTATTTTAGTTACTTATTTTAAGCTATGGATGTACGTTTTTAAAAAAGTATGTGCATGTGTGTGTGGGTGGGTGGGGGGGGGGATCTTTCAAATAATTTTGGGGACATAATTGTGATAACATGTCTGCTTCATATTTTGAAACAGCATACATTATTCATGTTTATCATCACGTGACAAGTGTGATGTCAATATAAAAACTTTGAAAGAGAGCTTTGATTTGATTAGTGTGTTTTTCTTGATCCAGTCATTGAATTAACATGCTCTAGTTGAGATATGGGCCTTTTTTAGAAGTATATTTAGCTGTTTATGTGGGCACCACAAGTTATGCATTACCTGATCCCCCTTAGCCATTTTCATCTTTTGTAAAATATCTAAAGGTAAAAGGAAACATGGTGTCTCACCTGTGCTCATGACCTTGCGGAGTTGAATGAGGCTTTTGAAGGTGAGATAGGAAATGTGGGCCTGGCTCCACTGTCCCGTGGCAGGGGTTAAGTTCTCCTCATAACCCACCCAGCGTCCCGTTTCCTGCCACACCTCCCCACGAAGCTCATTCAGCTCAACGTATGCCTGATGTGGGCGAGCAGAATTTTTTATTAAAGAGATTTAAAAAGAAGTAAAAGATGTATGTAAATAAGTAATATGTTTGTGTGTATCACCTCTGCATCTCCTCTCTTGATGGCATTGGTGTTGGTATTTCGAGCGGCTGAAAAGGGAAATGGAAAAAATGAGTAGCGAACCAGGAAGGTTTAAGGTTTGTGTTTTTATATATGCATGTGTAAGGCAAACACACCTTCTAAGTCTCTAGAGAAGGTGAAGGTCTGATGCTGCACCTCTTCCTGCTGCCTCATCTGCTCCAAGTCATAGCTGCCTTTGTGTCCCGCAGGTGTCCTATAGAGGGCGACAGAGAGCACACACTACAACACACAGCAGGGCAAAGACCCAACTGTCACAGCTCCACACACTCACCAGATCTTATGCACCATAGGCCACACTGTGCTCCATCGTCTTATAAAGCGACTCAAGCCATCCCTGATACAAGAAACATAAACCTCACTCTGTCTAGCCCTCGCACTGCCCTGGTCGGCCACAAGGGCGCGACATTTTACAACTTTACTCTCTGTAATCCTAACGTGTAGTAATTTTTTTGAGACAGGGCATAATTGTGCCACCCACATTCATCCCTACCCATGAAATTCAATATGAAAGTCTATCAGAGATTTAAGTGATTAGTACATTTTAAGAGATTTTAAGATGTTTTTTTTTTTTTCAGATGTCTGATTAGCTTCTCTCAAAAATAAACAACTATATAAATAAATAAATATAATAACTGACTAATAATTAAATAAAAAGTAGATACAATTTTGTAAAAAACAAAACAAAACATATCTGCGGCATATCACCCTAAAATAAAAATAAAGATTTTTCCAGTATTTTTTTAAAGGAATATTTAGATGTTTTGCATTGCATGATTATTTTGATGAAAATTATTAATTTTCAATATCATAATGTGAAAAAAAAAAAAAAAAAAAAATCAACTGGCAAAATATTTATACACCATGTTGTACTTCCTATGCTCATTTAAATATAAAAAATTATAATCTAATAAAAAAAATAATAATCAAAATGTCTGGATGCACTATGTTCATGGAAGTTTGGGGATGTTAATCATCATAAATATATGACAAACCTTAATGGTCCTAAAAACAGGCTGCAATCTATTTCTTCTAATATTTTTTTCCATTGATTTTAAGATGTAACCTGACCAGGACAGGATTCAGTGAAGCAAATACAGTGTAGCAGATGCAACTAAATTTGCATTTCTATCACAGGTGTCCATATGATACTCACAAAGTGAATGGAGATGGTAGAGGTGACTCACTGTCCTCATAGGACATGTCATTGTCCTATAGAGAGAGAGAGAGAGATACACTGTTTTACTACACTTTATGGCATATATAAATGTAATAATCCATTGTACATCCACCATTTAATGTGCTATGAGATGTCTTCCTCACCCCTTCAAACGATATGGTTTCCATCATGGAGACTGTCTTCCTTCTGTTCCAGAACTTTCAGAAAGTCTCACACATAACCTTCATTCACAAAATAACACAGTCAGGCTGTTAGACTTGCACACCTGCTATAGCCAGTGGTTATCGTTCATTCATGTATTCCCCTTTATTAAAGCGTTACCATAGAAATTCATTTCAACATATTGTTCTTGAGAACCAGAATGAGTATCAGTAAACTTGTACCTCTTACTCACATACTTCACATGATTTGCACAAAATATATACTGTATATTTACAATAGCATATATAAATATAAATGATCAATGAAATGATATAGTTTTAATGTTCTGTATGTCTTTGACTAGTTCTTTTAAAAGCAAGGACTCGGCTTAGAAGCACTGAGGATCAGATCACAACTCAGTTTTCAAGTCTTTCAGAGGCTCAAAAACGGAGGCTCACCCCTAACTAGCACAAGGGCGTGTAAGAGCCACAAACAGACAATTATCTGAAGACTGAACTTCTATCGTGTGATAAGGACTCTTCTGTTCCTTGTGTGCCGAGGCAGATAGAGCGCAGCAGATGGGTTTGGTGAAGTCGTTGTGCTTCAAAACCCTCTCAACTACTTCAACACAACGATTAAGATCGTAAACACATGTATTCCCTATTTTAAAATAAAACTGGATTATCTTATCAACATTTACTAGAACCTCTTGGGATTTGTGCTAAAAAATGTGAGTGATGATAAATCTAGTGGAGGGAGAAGAGAACATGTTTCCTTAAATAGTTTATTAGAATATAGCAGCTAATTAATTAAAAAATTCAATGTGACCCTCTGCAGGTTATTTACCAAATACATTCATAAACAAAATTATACACTTTCCATTAAACAAAATACACAAGAATGCACCAGTTTAAAGACGAATGGCGCATGTTTTAATGCTTATTTTCAGTAAGATGAACATTTCTTCATTTTTAGAATGACATACAAATTTAATCTCGCTTGAAATGTTCTTTTATCTAGGCAGTTTTAGCAACTCTTTTGTATAAAACAAACTTGCCCACGAGTCATACATTCACAGTCTGCAGCAATAAGAATCCTTTTCCAGAGTCTTTTGAGATTAGAAAACAGCACTATAAATAGTAGAGAGAATATATACTGTACGATAATTTACTGCTGCAAGTAACAATGAGTGTCCCCCTGTCTGCAAGTGACCACTGTCTCATTCTAGCCTACTTTTGCCCACTCAGACCTTCTCAAAAACACCTAATTTGACTGTTTAATAGAGCACAACACACCCTTACCTGAGCCCAGGTGGTCCTGGCGGGTCTGTGCTGGGTTTCCACGTCTACACTTTGAGCGCCCAAGTCAAGACTGACCTCGGACCGATTCAAAAGGCATGGGTGGGGATGGAGGGGTAATGGAAAAAGAGAGAAAGACGTGAAGTCACGTAGTGCGTGGCAACCCGAAAAGCGACAGCATGCGTAGAGCACCCAGGGGTGGTAAGGAGTGATAAGACCCCCCATAATCAGAGAAATAGCCTTATCGATGGGGCCACCTTACAGCAGGAATACCCCAACCCTAATACCACTCCCAAAAACAGTCACCCTCGGCCTGGTCCAAGAGAGAACATTAGAGAGTGAGAGTTTGAGGCCTATAGTTTAACAAGACTCAGATACCTGTCTTAATTAATTCTGCATCCTCAATTGAATGATTCAAAATGGGCTCGCTCATGTGAATTGTGCACTTTTTTTTGCTAGCTGCTAAGGTAAGAAGTTATCTGCAAAAAAACATAAATATAAAATATAAATAACCCAATGCTCAAGCCACTCCCAGAAAACAGTTAACCTGGATGATGGCCAAATTATGACGCATTGAGAGAGAGTGAGTGGAGTGGAGTAGAGTGTTAATGTGGAGCTCATCACAAGCCAGGCAAATTAATCATTAAAAAAGCGTCTTGCCTTCTGACGTCAAGCTGTGTAGAGGTTAGGGATTCCCTTCACATCAGATAATGGAGGACACCCCTCTAAAGGTGGTTGGGGGGTGCTTGAAGGGGTTTCCCCCTCCACGGCCCTCACATCAGTTTGATATGTCACCTTTTTTCCGCTGAGTCACGGAAACACTGCTGTCCCTCAATGAGAGCTTGTTTAAGTACTGGAGATAAATCAAATAAAGCAATAATTTGGGGTGTGTCATTTGCTGATTAACCTTTCTTCTAGAGTGATGATTCTGATCATTTGATAGATTTAGCTTTGTTTAGGGTTTAATGCAAAATAAATTTTATTAAAGTTTTGTTGTTTTTCATGGGAATATCAGCCAATTTGTTGACATTACCATTCCTCACATTACATGTGAACGGATTAGATAGATGGAAAAAAAAAAAAACATTTTAACTAATGACATTTTTATTTAATTTAATTTTTCAAATGTTTTATGCATTTTTTTTGAAAATGCAGATTGTCTTTATTTCTCACTTTCTGTTGAAGCCTGTTATTCTGTGACATTTCCTCCTTTAAAAAATAACAACATTTAATCTTTCTGACATCATATGTGAGGACATCGTAACTGTTTTTGATCACATGGTTTAAATAGACTTACGTTACAAAAATATAGACTTTCAATACAATTTCCTCAATTGCAATGTGTGATTTATTAGTGAAAATACCAAAATTTACTCATGTATATTTAAATGATGAATTTGAAAATCTGCAATGGCAGGATTTAAATAATGTGGCTGCATATTTAGGATTGTGGGGAAAACTCGGAACACGGCTTGGAAAATCATTTCTTGAAAGATGTAATAACCCAACTGATATGACTCAATATCCATGCACCCATGACCCTTTACCACTGCACTCACATTTACATGAGCTTTCAGAAAAAAAACATGCAATTTATATACAATACATGAACAACTAAAATTCCTTTACAATATTTAAAGTCAAAACAATAACTTATGTGACTGACTGTGATCCATTACCTGAAACATGGAGATGGCGGTTGCCCAGTGGTCAAGGTTCTTGGGCTGCCATTAGAAAGGTTGAAGTTTCAATCCCAAGTGACATAGATTAAGAAAACAGAGCACTTCTGACATCTTCTTGGATCATTACCACTGTGCCCTGGAGCAAGGCAGGTTGCTCTACACCGATCCTGCTCCTGGAAAGAGCCACCTTCCTGCAGAGCTTAACTCTACCCCTAATTAAACACATCTCAACCAGCTAATAAAGGTCTTCAAGACTGCGAGAAACTTCCAGGCAGGTTGGAGCACAACTCTGCAGAAAGGTGGCTCTTCATGAGCAGGATTGGACAGGTCTGTCCCTGCAATTACTATGATCCACAAAAGTCCATTGGGAGGAATACACACTTTCATGACAGGTGCTTTTGAGCACCTTTTCACTGGGGACATCAGGCAACGATTACAGTCCAATGACAACACATAAATGTTGTCAGCATTTATGTGGCTAGAGACCTTTCAGGAGTACAAGAGTAATTAATGCTCAGTCCTGCAATTATGAGACCTATTAAGGGATGGAATAACAGCCTCTCCAGAGAGGAGCGTCACGTGACCTGTAAACAACAGTAACTGAAGCCAAGCGTCAAGTTGCATGATTACTGGAGAGACTGAGCAGGAGTTTTCTTCATAGAGCGTGTGTGTGAATGCTAAAGTGGGTTTTTGTGACTTTTTGTAAACTACTTTTGTGTGCAACTACTTGAACTACTTTTTGTAGTTTAATATTAGACACTAAAACAAAAGCAGACGTCTTCAATTTGTCAGTTACTGAATAAAGCTATTAAGTAGGATTGTGAATATTTTCTCTGACAATGATTCAGTTTGATTAAATTATACATTGAAATACATGATTTGTTTAGATTTGTCTTGATTATGTTGGTACAATTCATAGTTATTTTCAACAACATACACTGTAAAAACGGATAATGTAGGCCTACTGGCAGAAAATTACCAGGACATTATCCAGTAATTTTACAGACATTTCCATTAACCCTAAAACACAACGCAATGAAGTTTAAAATTCAAAATACAGGTAAAACACCTGTAAAAAATATATACAGAAAATTCCGTCAAATTAATACAGTACATTGTGCCCTATTTTTACGGATTGTTTTAAGAGTGTAGTAAAATCTTGCCAAAAATCATACTGTTTTACATTAACAGGCTAAACATTTGCCTTTTGAATGAGAAATGTATACATAATATATTGAATATTATTAATATCTAATCATTAATTAAATTCTGTAATGAACTGAATGTTCATTGTCAGAGGTATTCATTTTTTTTAACACTGCTATTCAGTATTCTTGCTCTTAAGTATATCTCTGCTCTTCACAATAACACCAATGTGTCATACACTAAAGTGTTTGATATTATTCCCCAGCGTTCATGCTATACTGCACATATTATATTGTACAGCACACAGTGTGTATGTGTAGGTGTGTCTCTTCTGCAGTCTCTGGCGTTTTATGATAAAACACACTAGCTGTTCTGTGATAACCACACACACACACACAAACTATCACCGGCTGGTTTAAGGGCGTTTACAGAATTTTCATTTTGAAAATTACAGTGTTCTCTGAATTTTCCTCATATTATCTTTGCCTTAATAAGCATGTTAGCACCATTACAGTTAACACTTTGGTATAATGAAATGTTGGTTCCAGGGCCCTATTTGTGTTTTATCTTACCAAAGCAAAGATGTGTTATATTGACTCTGAACTTAATCATCTTTTTTAATGTTTTTGTTTAATGGACAATTTTCATAGTGCTCTAGTACTACACGCCTGACTCTTGTGAAATACTTCACTACAAATTAGGGTGACCACCATCAAACAAACCAAATGTGGGACAATTACTAAGTTTGTGTGGGACAATGTGGGACATGTTACCAACACTAAAACTAACTTAATAAAAACATTTGTATTCTGCCTTTCAGCTGATAAAAATACTTTGTTCTTTAGTCCCTGCCAGAAAACACCATTACATCACAATGTAACATAACATGTCTTTATTTTACATGTAATTTAAATTCAACATCACTGACCCTAAAGGCAGCAGGCATCATGCAGATAACTATTTTTGATTTTGAAACAGTTCTGACCAAGTCCAACTCCGCTCCACATTTTGATTGACAGCCGTCACAACCTACTAGTGACCGTGTTTACTCCTTTCTTTTCAACCATTGGATAGGTAAGTTTGTGTTTGTGTAAGGCGGGATGTTACTTTTGTCGAAGCTCTACGCAGCAAAAAGAATAAATAAAATGCTTTCTTAAAAAGGCAAAAGAACGCATGCACGTTTTCCTAATATGACAATTAAAAACCAACAGACTGATGAAAATGCGGGACATTTTCTCAATATGCGACGTGCGGGACAAAGGGTGAAAATGCTGTGCCGTAAAAAAAAAATATTTTATTTGCAAGTATGAAACCTTCTTTATTAAAGATGGCTTAATTTAAACAGTTTCACCCCTGTTTTGTTAATGCATGAACAGAAATGAATATGATATATATACTGAACAGCAACACAGTTGCATTGAGAAACGCCCTCTACTGCTCGTGAAAAATGATTACAACCTGAAGGATTTCAATAAAAGAATTCACTGATAACATTTATTAAATTTACTAGCCTAAAGCAAAGCAGTTTAATGAGAGTTACATTTTAGGTAGCCTATGTGACAAACCTTAACTCGTTAAAACAATCTGCAAATATTTTCAGAATCTATTTATTTTTACATTACATGGAGCACAGAAATAGTTTTATAAATCTAAAATGAGCCAATTACCTTTGAACTACACTGTAAAAAATTATAAACTTCATTTACTGTTTATCCAATGACAATTTAAAAAAAGTTCTCATGTTTTTGGAAGTAAAACTCAAAAAAGCCCATGCAATTTTTTTTTTTTTTAACAGTGTATTAAATCATAAGTTTCAGTAATCTAGAACACTTTCCCCCCAAATAATTGGGGAGAACAAATGCTCACTACCCCCTTTTTTGTCTAATTCGCTATAGAGTTCATTCTAATAACATAATCTTTGATATTCTACTCAATAACTTTAAGTAATGTTGTAGATATAAGAATAAGATTAAACATGCATGATATTTCAAGAATAAAAGGATTATTCTGGCTGTCAAATGAAAAGAAAAATAAAGTTGGGTAACTCTTCTCTTACTATCTTCTTTATTACTCTACTTCAGTTTACAGTTTTCTGGACTAAGGCCTCATACCATAACATTTGAACTTTAAGTTACAGCAATCATTTACGTCCAAAAAACTAGAGCCATAAAGGAGACAAGTGAAGATTTTTTAAAACAAATAAACCATTTTCTGCAATAGACCAATAAGATGCTCATGTGGATCGGAGAGAGGAGATGGGAGCTCATCTCTGCTGAGACGATAATGAGGATCAGAGGTCAAAGCATTAGAGGATGATGCACTCTTTGCGGTTTCTGGTGATCTTTTCTGGCTTTCCATCCTTAGCCTTAACAATGGCCTCCATAATCTATAGGAATTGGACAGAGGAAAATTAGGAAAATTAAAAGAACACAACACTACTAGTTAAATTTGTAGACAAACTTGACAGTACGTTATTCATTATCTAAATTAGTTTGTTAGACAAATATAAAATTGTGCTGAACTATAGATTTCTAGACAAAACTTTGTTTAAATGGATCATTTGTACAGGATATTGCAGGAAGAGCAGTCAACAATGTCCACCATAGATGAGAAACCGTTCATAGACCAGGGTGAACCTCATAAGTGAATGTCCAGGAGTGCACAGAGCTGCAATCTATTGATTTATTTCACATTTTTGGTGACTACACGCTCTCATAATTCAGTCTGTTATTCCATAAAGCTGTCTTAAAGGGTTAGTTGACCCAAAAATCAAAATTCTGTCATTAATTACTCACCCTCATGTCGTTCCACACCCGTAAGACCTTCGTTCATCTTCAGAACACAAATTAAGATATTTTTGATAAAATCCGATGGCTCAGTGAGGCCTCCATTGACAGCAAGATAATTAACACTTTCAAATGCCCAGAAAGCTACTAATGACATTTAAAACAGTTCATGTGACTACAGTGGTTCAACCTTAATGTTATGAAGCGACGAGAATACTTTTTGTGTAGTTTGTGCCAGTTTAAACTTTCATTATTAATGGGGATTTTAATAGCTCCCTTTAAAAGGTTTTAAAGAGATAGTTCACCCAAAAATAAAAATCCTGTCATCATTTACTCACCCTCAAGTTGTTCTAAACCAAAATACCGACATTCTTAAAAATATCTTCTTTTGTGTTCAGCAGAAGAAATTCAAACAGGTTTAAAACAACTTGAGGGTGAGTTACTGTTAAATGATGACAGAATTTTCATTTTTGGGTGAACTATCCCTTTAAGTAAGTTAAACGTATTTAGCTTAAAAGAGAAATAGAGTTGAAAAGTTTTTATAAAACACAAGGACTACTGGAAATTATGAGTAAGATATATGTGGACAGTCAGACACTGTACTCAACAACCTCTCCTGCCCACGAAGCCAGACACCTCCGCATCAGGAAACTTCGCGTTGATGTCTCGCTTCAGCTCATGGAAGCGAGGCGCGTAGCCTCATCCGCCGCTGGAGGGTTAGAGAGAAGTATTTTTATTTTAGTTTAAAATATGCGCAGTCATTTCTGCGTGTGTAACCGGCTTTTTCAGAAGTCGCCATACACGATCGCTTAAACCGGTTTCTCCACATCATACGATAACAATACCAGCGGTGTCAATCAACGTTCTTTTTCCCCCCAATGAATTGGTTGAACCGGTCCACAAAACGTTTGAACGATTCATTCACGGTCCGAGTGATTCTTGAGTGAACAACTCAATGACTCATTGTAATGATGTAAATTTTAAGCATTGTTTAATGTAAATACAAATTATATTTAAGTTTTAACCGTTTTCATGAATCATGGCTGCGACCAATTGAATGGACACAAGAACAGTAAATATGATAATTATTATTATTAAAAAAAAAAGTAAGAAAACGAAATATACGACTACATATGATTTATTTGAACATTTTGGAGTATGTATACTGTATAAGCCACGCTTGGAATGTCAAGAACCATGCGATAAGGTAAACAATCGATGGATCGGTTTTTGAACCGATTCTTTAAACGAACTGTTCAAAAGAACCGATTCGCGGTAAATATTCGTATTTCCTAGACGCGTTCGGAGTACTCCGCCTTTATGGGCATCACATCTTCTTCAAAATTAGTGTTTGAAGACCAAGTATGTGGTACGCAGCTCTGTAGATTTTTTTTTTTATTTTTTTATACATGGCCAACACATTCCAATGTATTCGCATTAAAAGAAGCTGCTTCAGATTTAAAATCATATTTACAATAAGGAACAACAGTAAAGACATGTAAATGAGCTTACCAGTATTCAACTTTAATCTTCACCACCATGATGCTTGTCTATAGATGCTGACCTGTGAAGGTTAATGACGGCTACCTGGTTGTTCGAGGAGACCGAAAACAACACACGCACTGGAGACACCTGCGTCAGGTATGGTTACACCCTGCCTGCTTATCTCCACCTGTTTGACACGCCTACAGAGTTTCCAAAGGCCAGTAACATTATCACGGTCAATGAGAATGAAACTCTTTCAAAATAAATGTAAACAGATGCATAAAATAATTATTTTCAGAGTACACTAAAACACTGAAGTACTGCTGAAAAAACAAACATCTCAAACCACACTAACCGTGTTTACAGACTGTGAAACTAGTTTAAAGCCAGTTCTGATGGTTTGCTGGTTGACAAGCTTGAAAACCATTTAAGGTTGGTTTAAGCCCATTTCAGCAGGGTATGCAGCACTGAATGTAAAATAAAATGGGTAACAAGGTTTACATTTAGATTTAGTATTTATTTTTGACATACAAACAGTTGCTTTTACGTTAGGACAACCTGACAAAAAGCTTACTTGACCTTTTTTTTTTTTAAAAAATAACTTCAAACCAGAATTCACAAAAATCGAAAAATCCATGTTTTATTTAATGTCAACAAACCAAGCAGCTAAACATCACTGTCCTCTCAACCACTAGCAGAAACTCCCACCCCACTGCACTACATTTAATTATATTTGATCTACTGCCTTAATTAGAGACAGAAAAAGCTACTGTTAAATTAAAAATAATAATTTCCTATTGCAGTCTATTTAAATTTCCAAAATTACTTCTTCTGTTTAAAATTTTTTTGAGATGAATGTGGAACATGTAACATAATGTCATCAATTAAACATGATTAATTGAATCCAACATAAAAGTTTGTTTACATAATGTGTGAGTATATTTTATATATATTAATCGATTTGACAGCAACAACCATCAAACACAACTGGGAGTCAAAACCGGATTAGAGATCATTATTTTATTAACCAACCGTACATGTGCAGTGTGTCAAACTGATGTTCAGTAGTTTCTAAAAACACAAAACAAAAACAACATGGTCATCATGCAGCAGTCTCTACAGGTCATATAAATGCCCTTAAACCAGCTATTTGGTTTAATTTTAAAGACAATGAATTCTATAACAGTACATTAATAATAATAAAAAAAACAACTACTGCGCAAAATGCTTGCAAGAGGCAATCACCTGAGCTTTGACACCAAGAAAAATTGGTCTAATATACACCCTACAGTACATTAAACAAACATTTCAAGTACTCACCAATATTAAATTCATTTATTTGAGATCTCTTCATGCTGATATGGGATGGACATTAAGGGACACTTGCAAAATGACAATTTATGCACTCATACACCCAAAAATGTGGTTGACCCGAGCTTTAGGCATTCCCTTCTTACAGCAATGGTTTTAATGCATTAGTACATCATTACACATTTTTAAACCATCCAAAACAAAACAAATAAAAAGCAGATGACCAGTGACTCCAGTAGGCAATGTGGCTTTAACAAAAAAAAAAAAAAAAAAAAAAAAAAAAAAATTAAAGGGATAGTTCACCCAAAAATTAAAATTGCCATCATTTTTCCAAACCTGTTTGAGTTTCTTTCTTCTGCTGAACACAAAAGATGATATTTTGAAAAATGTTGGTAACCAAACAGTTGAGGGCAGCCATTGACAAAAAAAATAATATACTCTAGAAGTCAATGGGGTCCGTCAACTGTCTGGTTACCAACATTCTTCAAAATATCTTCTGTGTTCAACAGAAGAAAGAAACTCAAATAGGTTTGGAACGACATGAGGGTGAGTAAATGATGACAATTTTCATTTTTGGGTGAACTATCCCTTTAACCCTTCCATTGGCCTCCTCCTCAACGTCCCCTCATCTTTCTCCTCCTGCTTAAAGGATGCACAGACTGTAGGCCTCATACCATAACTGCTTACTTTAGAGTTACGATAATCATTTACGTCCAGCACCCAGAAAGGAGGAGTGAAGAGAAGGGGACTTTTAAGGATCCTGCACCAAAACACTCTCTCTAGATGCTTATGCTTTTAAAACAGAACTGTTCAAAATCTTGGCATTTTAGACTTCTCCAAGGAGTGATTCAGGTGTCTTGAGAGCCAAAAGTGAAGGGTTAAGAGGTGAAACATTAGAGGATGACACAAGGAGGCTGGCTCTTGGTGATCTTCTCCACCGGCTGGCCATCGTAGGCTCTTTGGATAGCATCCATAATCTTGTGGATGAGATAAAGGAGAGATGCAAGCACACGTATGAAAAACCATGAACTTTTTACAGGTGAAAATGTTACCAGCCTGTCCAGTGGTGAGATGTTTACTCACATCATCCTCATAAGGGAAGCCACTGGTTTCCAGCTTTGAGAAAATCAGTTTTCCATTGATCTCGATCTCAAAGCTCCCTGCAAAAGAGAAACAGAAGGGCTTATGATGTTTGCTGACAATCATATTATTTTTGCATAAATAGAAATCATTGCGTGGTCATAAATCTGCTACGTACCTTGGCGGCCCACGAAGCCACTCACATCCGCATCAGTGAACTCAGCAGTAACGACCCGCTTGAGCTCCTGAAAGCGGGGCTCGTACCCTCATCCACCACTGCAACGTAAAAGAGTCTGAATCTGATCTGAATGTAATTATGCTTCTCAACAAATGTTTGGTTGTGTAAGAGTTTTTATCTGACTAGAACAGAGAAAAAAAAAGTCTGAGTCGTAATACCATAACTATTACTGTAATCACTCACTGGAGATAGTAATTGAGCTCATACTGTACTAGAAGTTTGCACATAACTTTCCTCATTGTTCAGTTATTGTGTGTTGTCAACCACATAAAATGTACTTCTTCCAAAATGCAAATACATTCACATTTTTTGCAAAATTTGTCACATTAATAATCTGTTAAGCAACAAAGAAAATAATGTTTGTCCAAATCAACAATTAAAGTTACTCTAAAATGTTACTGAGAAAATATAGTATTATTTTTAGTAGTCCCCGAGTCGCTCGAGAGACTGGATGGGTGTTTCTTAATCTGTACAGGTTGAAAATCTCTTTCCTAAGCGACTTATAGCATACTTACTGTAGTCACTGGTAAAACCCCATAGAACATGAAACATCTTAAACCTCAGATCTTTAAACCACCTCTCTATCAAACTATCAATATATTACTGTTCACGAGACACGACGGCCATTTTGGTTAAAATATGATGCGTGATAAACCAGTGCATAACATTTAGCCATAAATACATAAAGGAGATGGAGATCATGAAGGGTGTTGCGATAATAACACAGATAGCAGAGATAGCAATTTGCATGAGCTTGTTAATCTACCACATTTCTTAAGGTATTTTACCCAAGCAGAGAAAAAAAAGTTTGTAAATCACACAACATTCCAGATCATTTATAAATACATCTTTTGTGAAAACACTCACCAGTATTCAACTTTTATTTGCACAACCATGTCTGCCTCGCTGCGTCACTGCGTGCTTTTACGCTATTGTGTGCTTCCGTGTCTTATATGAAACTAAACCTCTAGCGCCCCCTATCAGCTGGAAGAGGCACTTTGATGACAAAACCCCAGCGCATCAGCCATCAGAAACGTGTCGTTGAAAAGCCACACGATGGCAGCAGGCATTAACCCATTTAATCCCAAATTCTTCTGCGAGTGAGCCCATGTTTTTTGCTTCTTGGATAGCCTAATGACACAAACTGCGTGCCTTTTCTGAAAAAGATTTTTAAAAGCCTATAAAATTATGTTTTTTATTCCTGGTCTCTCAACTACAACCAGTGGTAATCTACAAAGTCAAAATATCATTTTACTTAATATCATGTAAAAAAAAAAAAAAACAATTATGTTGTCGATCAATCAGTTACTTATCATTTATTATAATTTACTGGAGGGATTAAATGAGTGAACTAAAAACAACACCATACTGATCTGAAAATCCTAAATTTCCTATGATCTTGTTAGTGACACTTACATTATGGCAATAGGCTGTTTGAATTTAATAATTAAATTACATGGATAATTCTGTGGATATGTCCTGTGGATTTAAAGGGTTAGTTCACCCAAAAATGAAAATTCTGTCATTAATTACTCATCCTCATGTTTTTTTAAAACCCGTAAGAGCTTCGTTCATCTTCAGAACACAAATTAAGATATTTTTAATAAAATCCGATGGTTCAGTGAGGTCTCCATTGAAAGCAAGTTAATTTACACTTTCAAATGCCCAGAAAGGTACTAAAGACATATTTAAAACAGTTCATGTGACTACAGTGGTTCAACCTTAATGTTATAAAGCGACGAGAATACTTTTTGTGCGCCAAAAAAACTAAATAACGACTTTATTCCACAATATCTAGTGATGGTTGATTTCAAAACACTGCTTCATGAAGCTTCAAAGCTTTACAAATATTTTGTTTCAAATCAGTGGTTCGGAGCACCAAAGTCACGTGATTTCAGTAAACGAGGCTTCGTTACGTCATGAGTGTTTTGAAATTTCAATGGTCCACGTGACTTTGGCAGTTTGATACACGCTCCGAATCACTGATTCGAAACAAAAGATCTGTAAAGCTTTAAAGCTTCATGAAGCAGTGTTTTGAAATCGCCCATCACTAGATATTGTTGAATAAAGTCGTTATTTTGTTTTTTTTGGCGCGCAAAAAGTATTCTCGTCGCTTCATAACATTAAGGTTGAACCACTGTAGTCACATGAACTGTTTTAAACATAACTTTCTGGGCACTGAAAGTGTTAATTATCTTGCTGTTAATGGAGGCCTCACTGAGCCATCGGATTTTATCAAAAATATCTTAATTTGTGTTCTGAAGATGAACGAAGGTCTTACGGGTGTGGAACGACATGAGGGTGAGTAATTAATGACAGAATTTTCATTTTTGGGTGAACTAACCCTTTAAACAACGGCCCTGGTTATAATACATACAAAATAATGCAGGACATCCAAAATGCCTTTGATGGCAAAGACATCAACAGAACTCATGATAGCATGAGATCTCAAACATGGATCAACCATTTGCTCCATCACTGCCTGTGAAAAAAAACATAACAGTCCAAAGCTTTTTTTTTTTTAAATTGAGCCCTGATTGTTGTTAAGATTGAACACGACCGCTTCTGCTGATGACTCACCCCTGAAGTCATTTTCACAGAATAGCGCACTGATTTGCTGTGTCATTTGTCATTAAGAGCCAGGTGGGTTTCAAATGAGACACGGTGATTTGAAGCCATATTACACCATTATGGGCTCATTATGATGATGTCATATGGACTCACGACTGACACCACACCGCAATGGTTTTGACAGGGCAAGTGAAAAGTTTCAGAGATAGAAGAGAGGCACAGATACATCATATTTTGAGCTTTAGTTTATATACAGCTTCCAACTTTTTCTCCTGCATTTGTTGATAAAAAGGACAGATAATAGTCCTGTAAATCCAAATAACAAAAAAATATGTTAATATGAAAAATAAAGATACAAGACTGAAACTACACTCTCAGGAAGAAATTGTACCTGTAAATTGTACAACTTTCTACTTTATTTACACCTAAAAGTTCTACTCTAAGGCAGGGGTTCCCAAACTTTTTTCCCCAAACTGAATTTACTTTAACACTATTTATAAATATTAGGATTTAAACATATTACTGTTGTAAATTACAATTGTCCTGTAAAATAAACAGTATATAAATGATAGACCTAATGATTATTTTATTTTACACTGCAAGTTACAATACTAATATTTAAGTCTTAAATTCTTAATTTTCAAACGTTCACCTTTTACAAGACTTACAAGAGAGGAACAAAAGCAATTCGTCTAGGAGCAAACAATATTTGTAATATATAGTGTCAGTTTTATTTGACAACTAGATTAAGAAGCAAGAGAAGAGGAGAAATGTAGATAAGTTTTTTTTTGTAAGTGCGTAAGTGCATTGGTTTAAGGATGTGGAGTAGTTAAGTGCTTACGGAAGAGATGTGCCTTCAGCTGCTTCTTGAAAGATGTGATGGTCTCAGCGGTTTGGGTGGAGGTTGGCAGCTCATTCCACCAGAGAGGAACAGAGAAAGTTTTGGAGAGTGACTTTTTGCCTCATTGTAAAGGAACAACAATTCAGTGACCTTAAAGGAGGAAGCGTACACTTGTATAGTGAACTGAGGTAGGTGGGTGCTGTTTCAGTGGCAGTCCTGAAAGTCAGCATCAAAACCTTAACCTCAGAGGTTTAGTTGCGCTGACTCGAAGGCCTGCCAGAAGAGCATTGCAGTATGACAAGAGCTTGGACTAGAGGTTGCGCCGCGCTCACTGACAAGAATTGTCTGTTTTTTTCTGATGTTGTGAAGCACGAACCTGCATGACCGGACCATTGTTGAAATATGGGTGGAAATGCTCAGTTGGTTGTCAAAGACAAACCCAAGATTCCTTGCTGTTCTGGGTGGTGTTAGTATTGTAGACCCCCGTTGCACAGTGATGTTGAGGTCAACTGAGGGGTTTGTAGGAATTACATAAAGCTCCGTCTTCGCAAAGGTTGAGATATAAATGATGGTCCTTCATCCAGGCAGAGACGTCTGAAAGGCAAGCAGAAGTATGAGATGAGACAGCGGAATCATCAGGCTGAAATGACAGATAGAGCTGCGTATCATCTGCATAGCATTGGAAGGAAAAGCCATGTGCCCTTATGATCATTCTCAGTCAAATTGAGAAAAAAAAGAGGAGCAAGCACTGAACCTTAAGGCACACCAGTGACTAGCTGATGTGACTCAAGACACCCCTCCTCTCCACACTGTAAAACTTACTCTTGAGTTAACGCCACTCTTGACTCTTGAGTTAAGGTAACTCAAAACCAATTGCCTTAAATCATTTAAAAACTAATATTTATGAGTACTGTGAACTTATTTTATTTGAGTCCACATAAAGATAATTAAACTATAAGGCCTGGTTTCACAGATAGGGCTTAGATTGATCCAGGATTAGGCCTTAGCTCAATTGGGACATTTAGCTTTTATAAATGTGCCCTAGAAAAAAAACCTTACTGGTGTGCATCTTGAGATAAAACAATGGCACTGATATATTTTAAAATATGTCAGTGCAAGTTGATTTCATTTAAAGCATCTTAAACATGCATTAGTCTGAGGCTAGACTTAAGCCTTGTCTGTGAAACCAGAGGTATATATACTTACTTTGTGTAGCTGAAACACAATTAAATTGAATAATACCATAAAACCAAAATCAGTCAATTAACTCTCTCTTACAGGTAATGGCTAGCTAGCGATATTACAAGCACAACATTATGTACTAATGTAATTAGCAAAGACACAATCACTGTGCTGTAATGTGCACACAGCCATTGTTTTTTTAGTTTTTTTTTTTTTAATAAAGCAACATATACAATAGTCTTAATATTATTTTGTCATAATGGTAACATCCCAGAACTCAGAAATATCAGAAACCCTTTTAAATTCCAACATAATAGAACATTAAACACTAACAGATCACCCCATATATTAATTTTGAGCAAAAACACATAAAATAACACAGTAAAATAACACTTAATTTTAACATTTACTCTTTATAAGTAAGAAGCAAAACATGGGAACTAGAAATCTGCTGTAACCCATTCATTTTGAGTTCTGCTTAATATAATCAGTTATTGAGTTCACATAACATTTTCTATTAACTACAATGAACTTTAAGTAATATTTGAGTAAAATGGAACTTGTTTGATTTAGTAAATTTGACTGGTTTTACAGTGAAATCTTGAAAAATCTGCCTGTAAGGTAAGGCTGAAGGCACTGAAGTACTGTGATGCCAAGGGTGGACAGGAGGATCTGGTGGTGTGCATGAATGTATGAAAACTTATGAAGGTGTGTGTGATGGGAGATAGACAATCAGTCATCAACTCCCAGCAGCTTCCCGTCTCTCCCTTCTTTTCTTACATTCATAAACTAGCCCTCATGGCTCATCACAGTAGGTATTCTCTCACTCTTTTTCAGTCTCTCCATCCAGCGGAGAAGAGGGAAGATGATTCCAGCCCACATCTATCTCCATTAGCTTAATGGTGCAAAGGAGCTTAGACAACTACACCCCTCCGCACCCTACCCTTCTGTCAGGATCACATTTCTCTCACCACTGTTTTTCCAGGTGGAGGGAGACAAAGAGGGAGGGGGAGAGAGAACGAGGGATGATTTAGACCCTGGCGAAAAAGAGTCATCTATCCTCAGCTTCCTGTCTGCGTTCCTGTGCCACAACCCACAGGGGAGGCGCGCCTCAAAGGCCAACTTCACTTAGACCTACTGAAATAGCGTTTTTGCATCTCCTGTCCCATTTATGTGCCTCTAACCCTGCCGGTTCGGCCTCTAGAGGGGCTTCACTGGCATAGACCCTTACTTTTCCCATCACCAGGAACCTTCTCTGCACATAAGCCACCTGCAGTCTACATTTTCCCAGCATGCTTTCCAGTGCACTTATATCTCACCCCATTAAACCTATCTAAACCTAGGGGACTCATTTTAGCATGTCTTGTTCTCAGGGGTCCCCCTTCCTGATCCCCAACTGGACAATCCCGGGGAACCAGAACAGGACGTGACAGGTCAAAGTCATGCTGTCAGGGCAAAGGTCAGGAAGCAATTATGGGTGGTTAGAGGTGGTGGGATGGCAGAGACTAGACCGGCTTTGAGTTTTTGAGTGGCTCGGCATGAAGGGTGGATCACTGTTAGGGCGCTCCATAATCCCACCAGCAGCATTTCGATTAAGGCTCAGCACTTTGAGCTCCAGTCAGTGATTTATAAATCAGAAAAATCAATGAGTTAGTTCAATTATGTGTTATATTGGTGATTCAGAAGGGCAAATGTCAAATTTGAATAATGCTAGTTTGTATTTAACTTTCCCATGTGAATTGATTGACATGAGTGTTAGTGCAAAACTGTTCCTCATTTTGATGCAGCAATTGTGCACTTTACTAATGGAAAACCCCTATCCAGGGGGGAAATGTTAATATCCTGCTCATTACAAGTGAATTCATATGAAAATGATTATGAAATAGTTCAGATTGAATAAAAACAGGCAAGCATGTGTGCATTTAAATGACAGGGCATAAAAACTCAGATCTGTGAATTCCATGACTAACAAAGACTGTAACCAGGCATCATAAGGAAATAATGTTGAAAACCCTTTGATCTCCGCGAACTGACATTTTATTCTAATCCTTTAATAGAGACAAAGCAAGAAGATGAATCAATGTATTTGTGCCACATGCTTTTTACGCAGCACCAAATTGCAAAAATACTATAGTTTCAAACATTCCCCCTGTCTTCTATTGTTTGGACACACGGGCACTCACGGCATTGGTAGAGCAAGTGTTGTTGTGTCCCGTCTAGTCAGGCTGCTCAAACAAACAGCTTTCACTCACTGCTTTGTGTACAACATAATCCTTCTCTTTCTGTGGCTGTGTTAAGATCATGTTTATTGCTGGCTGTTGTAAACCTGAAGCACAGAATAATTACAGTCAGCAAATCTAATTTTCTCCAGTACAGTATATATAGAGTAATATTTAGAGTACAGTTCACATATTTTTATGTTTTTGAAAGTCTTATGCTCACCAAGGCTGTGTTTATTTGATCAAAATACAGTAAAAAACAGTAATATTGTAAAATATACAACTACAATTTACAATTTAAACAACCATTTCACATTAATTTACAAAAATAGTTTTTCATTCAGAATATTTCTATGGCATGCACTTATATTCTTCCATTTTCTGCGATGTTTGTGCAGCTCTGTAAGATTGCAAGATAAACCTGAAGGACTGAGAGAATGAAAAAGAGAAACATTTCTATATAATCTGGATAAATATGGTAGTTCAGACATCAGACAGGAGGCCAGAACACACACTCTCAAACACACAAACAGGATTTCCAGAGCATTTGCATCCACCAGAGCATAATGGCTGAGTGGAATTGGTGTGCTCCCTAAAGGTTACATCAGCTTTGATGAGCATCAGTGAAGCGGGCAGCACTTTCAGACAACCAACTCTTCACTTGGAAACTTCTGAAACATCCATAGATTGTAATCTATTGATCTCATGGCTCGCTACAGTATGTCTTATCCAGTTCACATGCCTGAATGCTGCGTTCAGAAGTCAGATGAAACACAAAGAGCATGATTGATGCAGCTTGAAAGAGGCTCTTGTAAGCATAGGGAAACAGCAATTCATATTATTATTATTATTATTATTTGTTTGTATAAACAACTTAATGCTTCATGTCCATTAAAAGAGGCTGATTTGAACTAATTGGTCTGTTGATATTTAGACAGTGCATTAACATAGAAGTTTGTTTGACTAATGTAATTTCATTACAGACATGAACTCTCCAGAGAATGACTTTCTGGAGTAATTCATCTAGAGAAGGCATCCCTATCAAAGCATCTGATACCAACTTCTCCATTCTGCAGTGTTCACTCTTTGTTAGAATGGGAAGAGAAGGACAAGGAAGAATAGCATGATGAGATCGGGTGTTATTGGGGGAAGGAAGGAAGGAAGGAAGAGGAAAGGAAAAGAACAGTGTCAGATGAACTCTGATGGATATTTGATATGTTACGCTTGCGACCACCACTTTAGCCCTGATACTGTGTGTTGTGTGCTCTCTGTGGCCTCCGACTGACCTCAACATCAGTATCTCCATAACCTGAGAGTAGCCTCCTCTTCTCTGTAATGAGAAATCACAAAAAAGGTCTTGAATTAGTTGTCCAGTAGTTATAATTGTCTTCATAAGGACAGACAGATGTTGTACAATTGGACACAATACTGCACTATTAACACTTTTAACAAAACACTAACATTATTTAAAAACTGGGTTAGCACCACTATTAAACTGGCGGCTCTTTTCTAAAAGAAAGGAAAAAAGAGTCACACTGTGTTTTCACATTAAACATTGAGCTTGGCAGGGTTAACATAAGAGCAAACATGATGGAATACTGACTGCAAGAGAAAAATTATTAAATAAATAAAATCAGTTAGCATTTTATAATAAATCTATTCATTTTTTATTTCTTTTATGTCATTTCCATTTTAAAGGTTATAAATTGATTTGAATTTTAGTGAGTCAAATAAGTATTTGATCTCCAAGCAAAACTTGGTGGAGAATCTCTTGTTGGCAAGCACAGAGGTAAGACGTTTCTTGTAGTTGGTCACCAGGTTTGCACACCAGGATTTTGGTCCACTCCTCTTTACAGATCCTCCCTAAATCCTTAAGGTTTTTTCTTGGCTGTCACTTGGCAACTCAAAGTTTCAGCTCAGATTTTCTATAGAATTAAGGTCTGGGGACTGGCTAGGTCTCTCCATGACCTTAATGTGCTTCTTTTTGATCAACTCTTTGTTGTCTTGGTGGTATATTTCGGGTCATTGTCATGCTGGAAGACCCATCCATGACCCATATTCAGTGTTCTGGCTGAGGGAAGGAGGATCTCATCCAGAATTTTATGGTACATGGCCCCGTCCATATGGGCCCCTCAATGCAGTGAAGTCATCCTGTACCCATAGCAGAGAAACAGACCCAAAGCATAATGTTTCCACCTCCATCCTTGACTGTAAGGATGATGTTTTTGGGGTCATAGTCAGCATTTCTCTCTCTCCAAACACAGCGAGTCGAGTTGAGGCCAAAGAGCTCAATTTTGGCCTCATGTGACCACAGCACTTTCTCCTAAGCCTTCTCTAAATCATTTTCATGTTCAGATGGGCCTGTCCACGTACCTTCTTGAGCAGGGGGACCTTGCGGGCACTGCAGGATTTCAATCCATTGAGATGTAGTGTGTTACCAATTTGAGATGACTGTGGTCCCAATTGCCTTGAGATCATTTACAAGCTCCTCCTGTGAAGTTCTGGGCTGATCCCTCACCTTTCTCATGACCATCCTTTCCTCATAAGGCGAGATTTTGCAGACAGAGGGCGATTGATGGTTATTTTGTATTTCTTCCATTTCTGAATAATCGCACCAACAGTTGTCTCACTCTCAACAAGCTTCTTGCTGATGGTCTTGTAGCCCATTCCAGCCTTGTGAAGGTCTACAATCTTGTCCCTGACATCCTTTAACAGCTCTTTGGTCTTGCCCATGGTGGTGGAGAGGTTGGAATGGAAGATACAGATTCTGTGGACCGGTTTCTTTTATACTCATAACAAGATGACATTAGGAGTACTTTCTTAAAGTGACAGGACTAATCTGTGTTACACATGGGCACATAAACAATCTGTGGGAGCCAGAATTCTTGTTGGTTGGTAGGGGATCAAATACTTACTGAACTGCAAGTCAATTTATAACCTTTATATAATGTGTTTTTTTTTTCTGGATTTTTTGTTGTTGTTGATATTCTGTCTCTATCCATTAAAATAAACCTACCATAAAAGTATAGACCCTTCATTTCTTTGTAAGTGGTCAAACTTACAAAATCAGCAGGGGATTAAATAATTGTTTTCCCCACTGTGTGTGTGTATATATATATATATATGACCAAAAGTGATGTCTGGCTTAGGAAAATTGGCTTCTTCACACTTTATTCAAATGTTTTGATAAATATTTTGTATGCATGCTGTAAAGTTGTGCCTGGAGTATAAAACTAATGTACGTGTTCCACATTTAATGTATGTGTTCCACATTTCAATTGTATCATTTGTCATGACACAATTAAACATACCGACATCATTTTTGGCCAAGCGGTCCTACCAAACTTGCACTCATTATTCCCAGCCTATTATTCAAAAAATCACTATGTGGAATGTTTTAGCTATATTATTAGATGTTATTTTGTGGGTTTTAGTGAAAATGGCCAGATGGAAGGAGCAACCAACCAAAGTAGGACAAAATCTGGTCAATCAGTTTTGGATATTGCTCATGTGCAGGCTGTGAATGGTCCCAATGTCCACAGAATTATTTCAAAGCACCATGAGACCACTGCCATGCAGAATGTAAAGTGCTGTGGCTGGTCAAGGAAGACTAGTGAGCATTTTGACAGGAGGATGAAAATCACCTGAATGCGGGACCACCTCAAAACAGCTTCTGCTTATGCTCCTCTGTTTTTAACTCACTTGCACTTTGCACTTTATTGCACCATGCAATTTATAAAATAAATTTTGTATTTTCTAGATCTCTTCAGTCTTTTTGGATTCAGTGTGCGGTCAGCCATTTTTTCTGTTTTGCTCAAGACCTCCAACCTCCAATTTCATCTTGAACTGTAAGCCAACAGCTATAAGAGGCTGGATTGAGAGGTTGTGTTCCAGTAAAGAAACCTTTTATTATTTTTATCTACTGCAAAAAATAAAAAATAAAAACTTGCATTTGCCAAAGAATTTAAGGATTGGAAAATTGGAGCTGCATTCTGCAGTCCGACAAGTCAAAATTTAACAACTTAGCACTGGATGGTGTCGGGTTTGTTCGTTTGTAGGAGACGACTTGAGTGTTTTAATACCAAATGCATGTGTGGCACCATTAAGCACGGCAGGGGAAACATAATGGTATTAGGGACATTTGTCTGCAGCGGGTGTTGGAAGGATCAACAAAGTTGCTGGCACTTTGAAAATGGACCAGTACTTGGGAAACCTGCTGAACACAATCTAGCCAAGTATCAAGGATCTGTTCTGGGATCAAATGTGTATTTTTTAACATGACAGTGACCCCAAAAACACTAATCAATGAAACAATCTGAAACAAATCTGTTGTCACTGTGACAAGAAACTAAATAAGGAACTAAAAGTCCTTGAAAATGAAACCAAAACTTTTTTTTGCAAAATAATTTTTTTCAGATAAATACCTTAACCAAGTTTAGTGGTTTATTCTTCCCTCATAATTAAATATTTAAAAAATATAAAATATTTTCCTTATATGTTGATGGTTTAATCAAACTTATAGGCCCGGTTTCACAGAAAAGGCTTAAGCCAGGATTAGGCCTTAGTTCAATTAGGACATTTAAGTAGCTTTTATAAACATGCCTTAGAAAAAAACATTACTGATGTGCATCCTGAAACAAAACAATGGCACTGACATATTTTAAGATATCTCAGTGCAAGTTGCTTTCAGTTAAAACAGCTCAAACATGCATTTTAGTCTGGGACTAGCTTAAGCCTTGTCTGTGAAACCGGGGGATAGGGTCATTAAAAACAAATATCACCTCTGGACATAAATTTTGTATCATTTTGTAATTTTGTATATTACCCATTAAAAATAGTGATATTTGAGTGCATGAAAACTGATATTCTATAATATAAAAATAAATAAATAAATGTAATGCCAATAAAACATATTTATTGAAAAAATATATTTATATACATAAATATCAAAATATAATGAAATTAAACTACCAAACAGATTCTATCAATGTTAAGCATTTGTCATTTTCTGCTTTTAATTATATCAGTAGTAAGTCATGGAGTACCAAGTCAATATACCATCCTATTAGAGTCCTGAAACACTATATCACACACAGTTTTGTTGTGTTGTGCTTTGGAATAATCTGTTTTAGTCATGTGATTGATTGTGTGTTGTGTGTAATGGTGTGTGTAAGTTTGGCAGAAAGGGTCCATGTTCTGTTCCACCAGCAGGGGGTACGGAGACCACAGGCACGAACACACACACAAGCCGAGACCACACACACATGCATATTTGCACAGATAAACAAACACACATGCACATGGGCTAAGAAAGTCAAAGTCACTCATTTACTATAAATAAATAAATTAAATAAAACAATGAAAGTTGAAACCTGAAGTGGAAATAAAGAACAAAATACAAGAAAATGATATAAAAGAATGATATACAGTGCATATCAGCTGTTCAAACATGATGAGTGTGACCTTTGGCCCTGACAACTTCTCACTTCATCTCCCACTACGTCTTTCACCTGACCTCTCACCTTTCATATGATGTGTGTCACAGGGGTCATGAGGTTTATAAAGACAAATGTCCCTTTAGACACAAACACAATATTCATATGAACATAGTTCATTAATTTGCTTTATAAATTGATTTGATGTTAATAACCTTTTCACTGATAATATGCTGGACCACAATGCCATTCTGTCTCTTCTCTGTGTGAGATACCAGTTTCAAACATCTGACCTTTCCTGTCCATAAACAGTCAGCTACACACACCATCCACAGATGGTAAATAAAATCCCATCCTGTATATTATCCTGACATATTTGCGTTATAGGTTCACAGGGCTGATTCTCTGTAAGACTAATCATAAATAATGCAGTTGAAAGGTTTATACTCCATTGTAAAGGGGTCAGCCTGTTTGATGTTGCATCTTAATGTATGTCTGGCTGCAATCGAAAATGATGACCTGGAGGGACTGCAAAAATATATCCTACTAAAAAAAGTTCTTCAGCGCTCACACGGGAGTGTGTGATTATATATATATATATATATATATATGTGTGTGTGTGTGTGTGTGTGTGTATTCTCCTTATGGCTCAGATTGGGAGTAAATGGTCCGGAACACAATAGAAATGACCGATTCGAAGAATTACTAGCCTACATGTCATGCGTGAACTTTCAGGAATAAGATATCATGAGCTCTGTAATAAAAACCTTTATCCAGTCATCAAACAGAGGCTGAATAATTAGTCATACACAATGGAAGAGAAGTTTAGGATAATGGATTGTAGCAATATACTGAACTGATATAACCCTAGAAGAGGCAGTATAATCATTTGCCTGACTGAGACTCAAAAGCTCTGATATCTGTTACTAATATTTATGACTGTTATCTTCTCCTACAGAGGTTCTCAACTGGTTTTGATTCAGGACTTTACACACTGGATATCAAATGGCGACCTAATGCAATAGTAAACGTGACTGTTTATCGTAGTGTCTACATAAAGAGGCAATACTGTGACCATTTGCTGTATTAACAATTTTTGGTAACACTTTACAATAAGGTTCATTAGTTAACATTAGTTAACTACATTAGTTAACATGAACTAATAATGAACTGCACTTATACAGCATTTATTAATCTTTGTTAATGTTAATTTTAACATTTACTAATACATTATTAAAATCTTGTTAACATTAGTTAATGCACTGTGAACTAACATGAACAAACAATGAACAACTGTATTTTCATTAACTAACGTTAAAGCAGATTAGTAAATATAATAACAAATATATTGCTCATGGTTAGTTCATGTTAGTTAATAACTAATGTTTAACTAATGAACCTTATTGTAAAGTGTTACCCTTTTTTTTTTTAATAAAACCAAATTTAAATTAAAGTGTCATCAAGTTTATGCATCTTTAAACAACTTTTACATTGCAACAATAATCAACAATAACTAATATGAATATTTGGTTACATTTTATTTTAAGGTGGCATAGTTAAATTGTAATTACTCAAATAAGTACGGAGTAATGTTAATTAACTACAAGTACTTACTATAGAGTTATGGTTAGGGTTTGGTTTAGGGTTGGTTACTTGTAATTATGCATAATTTACGGTTATTACTATATTAAATACATGTAGTACTATGTAACTGCTTCACCATAAAATACAGTGTTACCGAATATTTCACATCAAAATGGCTGTACTGCTTTTGAGTTTTGAGTTTTTGTCTTGTTTCTAGTCCAAATATCGAGAAGCATTTTCTAGGCAAGTAAAAATGATTGTCTTGTTTTCAGAAAAAACAAGGCTTATTAAAATTGAGTGTTTCCTTAAAAATATTCACTGTCTGTTTTGTCATTAGCCATCAAAACCTTACACTGATGGTCGCAGAAATGGAGATGTAGCTTTATTTTATTTGTTAAAAATGTTTTACTAACAGATAATTTTGTGTTTCATGTAATTTCAAGTTAATATTGATTTAGACATAATGAAAAGTGATGTCTAAGTGGGTGGATTGTTTGCTTTGCAATTAGTTGGTCCATTTTCACCCATTTGAAGCATTCAGGAAAATGTGAGCACCTGTTATGAACATCACACTGTAGATGGGTGTTATCCTGTTGACAGCATGATCAGCCAATCACAGCGATCATACTTTTTGCCTGATCACAATTTTTGCCTGTATTCTGCCATTACCCCCCCCCCCCCACATCATATTTTTAGGATGAGAACGCAATATATCTCAACTGAGGTGGACAGAAATGTGGCTTCATCAGCATAAATAAGAGCAAACCACATGTACAGATAAAAATACCACTGCTGCACTGATTTTCATTATTGTACCATCTGTGTAAACCACTTTATTTTGCATGGCAAAGCAAAAGAGACAGAATTTCATCAGATTGCGTGTAATCAATTGCAGTGACTGGATGAACTTGTGTTTGTGTGTGTGTGTGAGAGAGAAAATCTCAAAGTGGGACAGTTATAAAGATTTAGAAGTGCTGAAAAACACATAGGAAAGCAATGATGAGACTTTGATGGGTTCATCACTTACCAAATTCCCCCTCTGTACCTTTCAATCTCTGTTTTTCTTCTTTCCTTCTCTTTTTCAGATATGGTGTGAGCCTAGAAAATGACAGCATGAAAAACAGTGAGAATAAAAGAGATGGTAATGCATGTGCTTTTAAGATACTCTCTCACTCTCCTACAGCTTGGCTGGACTCCACTTAGACACACACATGTAGTTTGTGAAAGGAAGTATATTCATCAAGTTCGAATCCTTTTCTTTTTCAGTAACCAGTCACAGGTGATGTTCTCTCTTATGTAAACACTCACATGCACATTTTTCTTTCTCTCCAACTACAAACAACACTCTTGCACACATAAGTGTTCACACTGACTACATGCACAGATATAATCAAGTGTTGCCCTGGCATTCACCCACTCATGATTTATTAAAAAAATCGAGATTTGGAGATATCCGGTGAAATTTACAATACAACAAAGCTAGTTAAAATTTATAAAATGAGCACTGATAGGTGACAGCACTCGACAGGAATGGAGACTGTGATCGGCCCTCTCTAAGGGGCTGTTTACATGACACCATTTTCAACTAAAAACAGGAAACTTTTTATGCGTTTTTGCCGTTCATTTACACGACAACGGCGTTTTGGTGGCCTGAAAACGCAAACCTTTGAAAACGGGTTTCAAAATGGAAGTTTTTGAAAATGATACCGTTATAATCTCTGTGTAAACTGCAAAAACGCGAATCTGTGAAAACGGTGATGGCATGCATATGCGTATTACGTGTTTAATCTATCCACCTTATTTTTCAACGCGGAAATAAGGTGTTTTCTGTGAATGTGCGAGACTTCCGATTTATTAGCCACTATAGGGAAATAATGAGAAGAATATCAAAGTGCAGTAAACTGTAAAAATAAGGTGGATAGGCATGCGCGAGGCGAGTGCTCTGTAAAAGAATGCGTAAATGCGCAGACAGGGTGTGAATTACGGGGCGGTTTGGTGGGGTCTGACCCCCCTAATGAAAGCTTGATCCCCCCTGAAGGACAAAAAAATAAAATGTTTGGGAGGTCAAAGAAAGTAGTCTACCCGAAATATGAAGCGTTACCTACAAAAATGAAGATTGCGGCATTACATTTACAGTAGGTTTGTTCGTTACATCATATTAGTCATTTTCTTTTATGCGTGTAATTTGCAGTGCTGAACATTATAACCAATCACACACATTTTTGTTGCGTTTAGGAATGCAATGTCCAATCGGAGGCCTTGTGATTTGTCACCACCAAAGGCCAGTGTCATGAGGGTTGCACTCACTCACAGACAGAATTCTGAATCTGAACTCGCGCGAATTCATAAACAACAAAATGCAGAAAAGATGCAAGTAAGGCCACGTTCACACTGTATGTTTTGGCGCACTGACAACTGCATTTACTTACAGGTGTGAGTCTCGAAATGTCCTGTTCACACAGCAACTTACAGTAGCGTCTAGAACACTGTCTGTATGAACGTGCAACGAGAGTCAAGCCCGTATTCTCTTACTAGTAACCATAACGACAGTGACCAACGTAATATTAAAGATGGCGACGTCCATAAAACTGAAAAGTCTTATCACTTTTGACATGACAAGAGACTAATTGAACCGCGAGTTCATCCATCAAAACTTCATTAACCAATAGCAGCATGTAAACACGCGCTAGCCGGAGTCTTTAACCGCTGCACTCGCGTGTCACGTACTTTGCGACGTCTCCCGCATGGCACGGCATTTGAATTTGGAAAAGAAACACAAAACTGACGGGAGCCGCTCCGGTGGAGAACAGTGACTGGATCTAACACCTTAAGATGACGCACAGCTCATATCTCTGCCGCTGTAAGGTACCGAAAGCGAAACCACACACAAAACACCTTAGAAGAGCGGCTCTCTCACACTATATAACGTGACGGACAACTAGTTGTCCAGTCCGGTTCCATTCACACACAAATAACTGTACTATGTGTGAACGTAACCGTATTAAGGACTCAAATACAGGACTGACATCCGTATTCTGCTGCTGTGTGAACGTGGCCTAAGAGATTCATTTTGCAGTATAGACAGTTTCAGAGGTTATATCGGGAGTTTTTGCGAACGTGCAAAACTCATATATTCCCAGTTTGAATAACCGTTTTGTTTTTTATGCTACTCAAATAATCAATGTTAAGTCTTCTTTTACTAATCCGTAAAAAAGCAATAAACAAATTCATTACGGTTCTTGGCTTGTTTTGTCTGTTAGCCAGAATATGATGCTTTTTCCCCACCAAAAACTTTGTCGACTTAGTAATCATTACAATTTTAAGAGCAATAATCAACTATAACGATTTTGTCATGACATTGCAGCTTCACCCCTAGGCTAATGACTTATAAGCTTTTTACCTTTTGCAATGTAATGAGCAGCATTAAACAGTAGTGTAAATAAACATAAATGCCATGTCAGATGTCACTTTAGTCATTTGCGTGGATCAGTGTGAACGGGGATAGTTTTGATAACGCTGTCATCTGTACAAAGAAAAAACTTTTCCAATATTAGTACATTGTTGTCGTATGAACGTACCCTAAAAGAGTTAGATATAGTGCAGTGGAGTAGGACAAGCTCCAGTGATTTATTGCACTCACTCATCGCATTGGCACTGAGCCACAATGCAGGATGGGACACGACCACTATATTTTGCTGCTGGTGACCCCTTTGTGTTGCAGATTTGCAATAACTGGCAAAGTGAATGGCATCATGGAGTCGGCATGCTTTAGATCAGTCCGTCATATGGATGGAATCAAAGAAGCATAGCTTTCCGGGTGAGAAAACTCCACATCTGTAGTGAGGATTATTTGTAACAGGCAGCAATGGGAACACTGGAAGCATTTTTGTCCAGCCTGGAGAGTATTCATCTTTAGCTCTTTGTGCTGGGAGTGTTAAACATTAGGAAATTCTGTTGTACATATGGCAATAACAGTCTTAATGTTGCTTATAGACAGTGTCAGCTGATTGTTTAATATAACCTGCTCCTTCCCCCGTCTAAATATAGCAACACTAGGGAACGCTCAGCAGATTCATTAGGCTCAACCTGCGGGACTCACAAACTGCATTTTATGAACTGATGATGCACATGAACGTATAATCAGATGACGCCACAAGCTTTCTTGCAACCCAGAAGTGTGCATGAGCTGCATGCATTTGGGCAACGCTCCCATATTCGCAACTTTTTTGAGCTTTGACACTTTAAACGTTTGTACGCGATCCATATCTGTCATGAGAACAGACCGTCGGCCTGAAAGTCCTGCGTGAACCCATTTACAAAATCAATATGTGCATAACAACAATGAAAAACGTCTTTTTATATTCGCAAGACAGTCCATCAAGTAATTGCCAATCTGCTAACACTCCTTCAAGTTTTCTTGAGTTCCCTCCTATGATGCCAATTAAAATCTTATGTTTTATTGCTTCTGCTGTCAATTAACTCTGTGCTTCCAGCATGAAACAATGACTGTTTGAATAATATAATAAATGTATGATTTCCAATCTGATGTTTCACACTATGGTTGCTGATCAATTAGTGGAACATCCTGATTTGAAAGAATCCTATTTTTTTAATGCCAAATTTAACACATATGTTGGCTAAATGGGTTGTGAATTTTCCTTTTTTTTCCTGCTGACTCATGATAAAGCAGGTAAATTGATACTGGAGCCGTGACAGATGGCAGACTCCTATATTCATATATATATATATATATATATGTGTGTGTGTGTCGCCGTTTATCTATATTTACTGACTGAGATCAAATGTAACGGCTGTGTACTATTTCCAGTTTAGGCATGCGATGCATGTAATCTGCTGTAATGAGAGTAATAGGTCTCCATCTGGACACACTTGTCCTTTCTCAGGGGAGAGAGTTTTTTGAAGATACAAGACAGTAATGGAGGGTATTCATAGATAATAGCTACATCATTAAATATAAAGCAGGATAATACTATAAAACACATATTGTCTATTCTGATTGCAATAATTCATCAGTGATAATAGCAGACCCGTTCAACCCGTGTGCTATTGTTAAAACAGAATAGATAAAAGAGCCAAACGATACCAAGACAATTACAATCAATAAAAATGGTTCAAATAAAAACTGTGCATTATCAGGATTACATTGTTAATTTATGTCTCTGACTCTAAGGGACATCAATATATCCTGGCAGATTTAATTTGATCCTGACTGGATTAATTAGCCATGCTGAATTAATTCCACGGGCAGAAAGAAAGAGGCTGATCTTGCTGTCTTCCTGACTGCTCGCTTGTTATCCATCGATCACGGAGCTCTTTCTGTGATGTCTTAATTTCAGAGAGTGAGTTAATTCAAGTATGTGCATGTGTGTGCATGTGTGTGCGGTTAAAGGAGTAGTGGTGGTCGCCTTCGACAATGTAGGATGTGGATTTATTGATAAATTAACAGATCGATGAAGAACTGCTTCCGACTTGCTACATGATCTCAGTGATACCAGATCTATTGTAACTTACAGTTAAGACTTCAAAACATCTACTATCCCTCTATCCAGATTGGAAAAGTGAGGATGATGTTGGACTGGAACTTCTTAGCTAAAGACTGTCATTGTCACATGCAATTATATTTTGAAACTTAAAGATGAACCACTGCAATTAGTATAATTCTGTCTTCATTATCTTTTCAATAATAATTCATGTCATGTCCTACTGTTCAATTTATAAAGCACCAGGCTATATAAGTGAATGCAAACTCCTAAGTTCATCACTGTTTCATTATGTTAAGCTATATACTTTATATTTTCTAGAGGTATTATAAATTGATCTGTTCAAATATATATATTTAAATGAATATTTAAAAATGAACATTATACCACACTAATTGAGATCCTCATTGTTTTTGTGCCAGAAAAAAACTTGCTCTGACTGATAGAAAGTAGTTTTCCTATCACTGCCGGTGATAAACAGATATTCAGAGTCCTCCTTAACAATAAAATACATGATCAGTTCCTGAACCCCCATCCTAGTGTCATTTGATCTTAAGATGTCAGTTGATGCCAGTCAGCAGTCTCTGTGAGTCTGACTATTGGAAGACCACTTTAAGAAAGGTCCTGCTCGGCTTTAATGGATTGGTAAGCTGATGTTACAGGTCTATGTTACCCACAAAGCTTATATCAGCACAAAAGATCATCGCTCCTCACTCTCAGCACTTTCATTCAGAGGAAAAAAAAATCACAGACTTAACATTATTAATGCATAGATTTTTTCACAGACCAGAATGACATGGGTCTCAGAGAAAGTAAATGGACGAGCAGGAGCAGGTTTGCTAATCTGGGATAAAATCAGGTCAAAGTATATACAGTAGGAAAATGCACAAATTTTTATAATTGAGTAGAAACTTCTTAAAGTTAAACAAAATTAATTTACTTGAGAAACAAAATTACATAGATTTTTTTTCAGAGAATATATCTTGAATTAAGTTTATTGTTTACCCCCTTGGCAAATTGTTTTATCTCCTTTTAAAGGGTTAGTTCACCCAAAAATGAAAATTATGTCATTAATTACTCACCCTCATGTCGTTCTACACCTGTAAGACCTTCGTTCATCTTCAGAACACAAATTAAGATATTTTTGATGAAATGAGCTCTCTGACTCGTCCATAGACAGCAATATAATCACCACTTTCAAGGTCCTGAAAGGTACTAAAGACATCATTAAAACAGTCAACGTGACTGCAGTGGTTCAACCTTAATGTTATGAAGCGACGACAATACTTTTTGTGCCAAAAACGAAACAAAAATATCGACTTTATTCAACAGTCTCTTCTCTTCTGTGACATTCTCATATGTTGTTTGCGTCCAGCGCTTCGAGGTTCTACGTCAGAACGGCGACTCATTATTGGCCGGCATGCATTGTGCTGCTCACGTGTACAGCTTTGGCCAATACTGAGCCGGCATTCGGACGTGAACACTGAAGCTTTTGCTGTGCTTACTGCGTCACCTGCGTATAGATAACGCTGCATTCACACGGGGCGTCGGCGTTAACACTTCTCATTTACTTTGAATGGGTGACGTAATGCATTGCTGAACTGAATTGTGGATTCCGTCGCGTCGCTTCACTCGCGGCATTAGTTGAAGATTTCTCAACTTTTCAAGCGCAAACGCAGGCGTCAGCTAATCAGATCACAGACGTTAGCCAATTACGTTCATGCAACACCGGAAAGTAATGTGATTGGCTGTTGTACTATGACGGTTACGTCAGTGAAGCGTTGACGCCGACGCTCCGTGTGAACGCAGCATAATGACAGGGAAGAGAAAAGATTTCTTCCGAAGATGAACGAAGGTCTTACGGGTGTTGAACGACATGAGAGTGAGTACTTAATGACAGAATTTTCATTTTTGGGTGAACTAACCCTTTAAGCATAAATGTAACAAGATTTTTGAAAGGTAAATATATATATTTATTTTTGCTAATATGGTAAGAAAAAATTATTTAATTAAAAATATAAAGAAGTCTTATTATTAGCCTACTACACAATTTTACTTCTCCATGGAATATAAAAGAAGATTGGCTAATTATTAAGAAATTATTTTTGCAGTGCACCAACCTGCTTCTATGAAAGCACCCAGTCACCTTCAGAGCAGAAATTTCAGAGCCATATTTACAACACGTGTATTTTCTCATAAACATCGAACAGGTGGAAAAAATATCTGAAGAATGGAGGTGAAAAGGAAAAAATCGTAAAAACCTCTCATCCCTGGCACTTAACCGTCTATGGCCTTACCACGCTTCATATGTCACATCGGTGACTCACTGGCTGCAGTCGCCCTCCTGTGGCGTCTGTTTGATTACACCAGTCCCGTGACGTCACACCCATTACACTCATTCACTCAAAGTATTTTTTTTTCTTTTAGATTTTATTTTTAAAAAGAGCTCGGTTTGCTGATACATTTGATTTACTGTTTCAAACAGTAGGCCTAGTTAATAAATAAATACAGTCCGTGTGGAACTGGGGCAGCATGCAAAGAATATTCCTATAGAAATTATATTCATGTGGATAAGGGATTTATGCATGCACATAGATATGCATGCAAATATAGATGACGGCAAAGCAATATGTAAATGTAATGAGTCTAAAGATCAGATCAAAGCAGCTTGCCCAGTCTGCATATGCGTTTCTGTTGGTGATAAAGAGAAATATATCCTACTAGAAAGAGAGAGAGAGAGAGAGAGAGAGAAAGAGAGAGAGAGGTGCTGATGGGGGGGGGGAGTTGGCAAGCACTCGTGCCCCCCTCATATCTGCGTGCACGACTCTCTCCTCCGCAGTGCACTGCTGGACAGCGCTGAGTGCGGAGTACAGGACAGTACAGGACAGTCAGCGCGCATCAGCGAGGGCACGCGCTTTCGTACAGTCCTAAAGTCCCAAACAACATCCACGCACGAGAGCACCAGCCACATGGAGCTAAAATGAACTGTCGGAGGGCTGATCTTCACTTCACGACTCACACTTACAGATTTACAGTTTGAGAGGGAAGGGACATTTCAGACATGGACACCTTGGTGTGGATCTTGATTTGTGGAGCGGTAAGTGTTCGCATTAGTTTAGATCAGACCGCACGAGCACAAGTGCGCGCAGTGATCCGCCGCTGGATTTCTGTGAATATGTAGGTTAATTGACATCAGGTGAGCCGCTTCAGCTCGCGTGATGCTGCGTTCATCGTGATGCGGATTCGGCGGAACTTGTTTTCGGTCTGTGGTAGTGATGACTAATCTCAGCAGCCCGGTTTATGGAGAACAGGTGTCAGACTCCTTTTCCTTTACTCTTTTAGTCTTATAAAACGAATCTGCATTTAAGTATGTTTATTAGGTGCCAGAAAAACAGGCTACAATCAGTGCAGAGAAGAAATGTGCCCCCAACTGTAAACAAACTTTCAAGCCAAGTTGCCTCAGTTAAATATGAGTTTGGCTAGCTTCATTTATTTAATATTTGCCACATAATAGCTTATTTTAGTAGCCTTTGTTATGGAGTTTTAGTGTGCGTTTGTATTTACAATGTGCGGTTTGTAATGACTTTCACGGGGGGTCAACATTTTTAAAGAAATTCCTGCAGGTCATGTTCAATGAAAATGCATCTTCCGCAACCCGAATTTTGGCGCCTCTGGCACTTTAGCCTGGCTTGAAGACTGTTTGAAAACCTTAGGTTTTTGTGCGATATTTGCGGTAATTAAATCTGTAATAAATGATACCTAATGTAGTTGTTTATGTTTTGTAAATGTTCGGTTTGATAATGATCAGAAATGGCTGCAGTTGCCGTGGTTACGTCCTCAAGGCAAACGATTTCTTTTCGCGAGCGCCAGGTGAAAATAATGTACATTCCATGTCTAACTTGCTATTCAACTTTTGATTACTTAAACGTATGAAAAAACAGTTTAACAGTATACTTAAAAGCAGGCTATCTTTTACAATGTTTTATTTATTTATATATATTTAAAAAAGACCCCCCCCCCCACATAATTCGTACCTTGCGTGTTTAGACATCATATGAGCAACAGTATGCAAATTCAAAACAATCCCTCAAAAATAAAAACGAACAATATAACCACAGCTTCAACCAAATAGCATAATAATTATCAACGTAAGAAGTTTTCAGAATCATCATTTTAATTTTTTCTTTTTTTGACGAATATGGTGCCGGCAAATATAACTGCCTGTGATATTTTTGGCGTGAACTTAATTTGGTACATTTTTGTAAGGGATACGCCTGATGCTCAGGGAGAAAAAACTCAAAGTGCGCAAGCATGTGACCCTCATGGTCCCCTACCGAGCACCCTATGTGACCCTCACCACCTCCAGTCTCTTGTAACACAGTCTAAATCAATTTAAACATGCACACGCTCTTGACTAAACACAATTACACCGTGACCTCTTTTCAGTGATCTGATTTGCAAAATGGCAAACGGAGCTGGCAATTGAGTTTGATCCAGGTGCACAGAGTCAGTGAAGAATCTCCACCGACACATGAGCCAGCAGCGCTCCGTCTGGAGTGCCATCTTACAGCTGTGTGAAGGCACTACGCTCTTAGTGCACTTTACAAGAGATCTGGCAGGGACAGAAACGGCCTAATTGGTGGTGAAAAAGGCGAAGCTTGTCGAGGCTTGATGTTTCACTGTATTAAAGCTCAGTAGCATTTCCTGGCTGGTGCAGAGCGGTGTTTTACGGACAAGTGCGGATCACTGAATTGCACAGTAACGATAGGAGGCACTTGCTAACACATTTACTTAGCTACAGTATGTAAATAAGGCTAAAACCATTGACGTTCTTTAATGCATTATTTGATTTTCCAATTGAGAACATTACTGGATTTGACCTCAGGGAGATTTTGTTAGATTTAGCAGATTAATTTAGTCCCCAAACTATAGCTAAGTAAAGCCACATACTCTTTCGTCAGATGTGTTAAGCATTGGGCATGCTCCATACTGGGGAGTCCATTAAAGCCTGCCAAGTTAACTCATCGGCACGCTTACTCAAGCGAATGCAAATTGAGAGAAAAAAGAAAGGAAGACAGCCAGGGTTTGACGAAGAGAGAGAGAGAGAGAGAGAGAGAGAGAGAGAGAGTAAATGAGGGGGTGAGTTGGCTGCTGTACCAGTGCATCTGTTTCTGAATGAGAGCGAGAGAGGATGTGGATGAGGGGAGGAGGAGGAGGGTAGAAAGAGGAGTCTTAAAGGGCAAAGACAGTGTGTGAGAGAGAGGCTAGGAAGGTAGATAAGATTAGGAACAAGAGGTGATGTTTTAATGAAAACGTGCAGAAGATCAGAGAGGTTTTCCCTCTTTACTTTGATTGTGGGAGGTTTAGATAATGTTGACCTGTCTAAATTGTGTGTAATTGTTACAGCTTGTAATGTGCTGTGGTTTCCATTAAAGAACGTTTGCGTGTGTGTGAGAGAGTGAGAGAGAGTATGCTAATTCATTAATGAATGCAAGGAGAAAAATGTGCTGTGAGTTCAATTACCCTGTATATGTGTGTGTGTGTGTTCACATGCTTGTTTGTGAGTGTCTTTGAAACACTCTGGAATCCACAGGTTAATGAATGAATCTTTTCACAGCTATATTAGAAAGAAATGCTTTTACAAGGCCCACTTATTCCTCAATAGAGCACAACGGTGGGGTTCCAGACGTAAAAATGCCATTCATTTACACCACAGAGAAATAGATTTTAATGATATTGCAAATGATATTTGAAACCTTTCAAAACAAAGCTACCATGAGCTCAGAGATTACAGTCATAAGTCTTCACTACCCATGCCATGGAAAGGACAAATAGGAAAAATTACACCCTTCTAAATATTTATACTTATAACTAATATATATATATATATATATATATATATAATTAATTTTATATGTATATATATATAATACACTTTATTCACCCACCCACACACACACACACACACACAAATACACTGTGAACCTGAATAAGTTGAGCTGACTCAAAAAAATTGAGGTAATTAGTTTTTAATCAGTCATCAATTTTTTCAGTCATGATGTTCCCAATTTTAAGCAGAACTATCAAGTTTTGAGTTTGTAGTACTCATGCATGTTAATTGCTCCTAACTTGAAATACTGAGTTAGCTAACTCATACATTTTGATAGCAATTAACATAAAGATTTAGTTAATTAACTTTTTTTATTTTGAGTTCTTGCAAATCAAATGAGTTATTTACTTCACTGTAAACCCTAATAAGTTGCCAGAACTCAAAAAAGTTGAATGAGAATTTTTAAGTTAAGAAACCCAAAGTTTACGTAAGATTTTTATTTTGTACTCATAAATTTTTATTGTTCTTAACTTGAAATATTTGAGTACACTAATTTATACATTTAGCTTAAAATTATCAGGTTATCTCAACGTAAATATTTTGCTAGCTATAACAAACTAATTCAGAAAATGCCAACTTGCTAATTTGCTAACATGTCAATAATAGCATGGTATAGCATTTACTGAATGAGTACAGAAGCTTAAAACATGTAACTTACCTGCTCTCAAATCAAGCAGCATGCACCACTTGTCACCATGATGGTAACTCTCCAAAAACCCACATTAGAAACTCTTCCAAATTAGCATATGAAACATTAATCACTTCTAAATCTCCCTTACCATTAATCTTGCACAAAAAAACATTATATAACACTTAATTTTTGCATTTACACTCCATTTCGAGTGCCATGGGCAAAGCATGCTGGGAAATAGAAATCCCAGCCCAGTTTCAGTTAAACTTAAGTAAGCCTAAATTAAAAGAAATGAGTTCATACAACTCAAAACAATGAAACAATTCAGTTTACTTGAAATATGTCAATGCTGTGAACTCAAAAGAAAAACAAAGTTCTAAATACTCATAACAGTTAATTTAACTGAATTAATTTTTTTAATTTAAGTTTGTCCTACTCAAACCAATTAAGTATAGGGTTTACAGTGTATTTAAAAAAAATATATGTTACTTTTATGTAATTGATTTGACAGCACTACTAAAAATACAAATGATTAAATTCCTTATTTAATAGTCTTACCGAGGTTGTTTGTAAGAATGTTTGTAATGATTCAACCTGCACATTGGAATATATACATACACACTGCCATTTTGGATTCAACTACTGTACATTCACAACACTTAATGGATTGAGTAGTTCTTTCCCTCATCAATTTAATTCATTTGAAGCAAACCCTTTTTTGTATTTTAACCAAATTTTGTATAATTTTGCCATTCAAATCATGGTTTGTAATGTGATTCATCTCTGGTTGGTTTGGTTCATGGCTTAGGGCACTTTATTGAAGAAATTGAAGAATTCCTATGGAGAAAATGAATGAGAAAAACACTTCCGGAACCAAGGCTGTTGTTGGTTGCACTCTATACACATAAAATACAGCACACATCATCACTGAGCGTGATCACATGACCAGACTGAACCTATTGAGAGAGGAAGAGTGAGGCGCTGGAGTAGTAAATTAGTTCAAAGTGAAGTCTGCATCCTCACTAATGAGCCTCCAAAGTCCTCTTACACACATCGCACACACACATCTGTCGTCAGAGACAAAATGAGCCCTAAACACCTCTTACAGTGCCTGTGTGTCCGGAAGTTTATGACCCCTTGGGTTATTGATAATACTCAACAAACAGTTCAGGACCTGTAAAAGCGGAAGGGTAGGGCTAATCGATGTCTTGGGTAGAGAGGGTCTGCGGACCGTGATCTGTGAGACCTCGATGTGTAAAGTATGTGTAATCGTACCCGTGACAATACGAGAGAAACAGCTGGACATGCAATAGACATATGTATAACTCCAAATGCCTGTCTCATCTTGCTCAACACGCCCCAGCTTTTGGACACAGAAATGCAATCAGCACATTATGCTGTGATGCAGCTGTTACCAAACATATGCAGCAAACATGAAGGAGTTTATTGACAATGAGAGGGATTAACTGGAAAAATCAGAGATTAGTTTTGCTATAAATTAGAAATACAAGTTTTAGGAAAACTTCAGAATTTTCACATCAGAATCACTGTTGTCACAACACATCTTGTCATCTGTCAGCTGTCATAATTTAATAAGCAATATGCAATAAACTAACCAAATCAATGGGAGATTCAAACCTTAAAGGATTAGTTCACTTCAGAATTAAAATTTCCTGATAATTTACTCACCCCCATCCAAGATGTTTATGTCTTTCTTTCTTCAGTCGAAAATAAATTAAGGTTTTTGAGGAAAACATTCCAGGATTTTTCTCCATATAGTGGACTTCACTGGGGTACAACAGGTTGAAGGTCCAAATTGCAGTTTCAGTGCAGCTTCAAAGGGCTCTACACGATCCCAGACGAGGAATAAGGGTCTTATCTAGCGAAACGATCAGTCATTTTCTAAAAAAAAAAAAAATTATATTCTTTTTATCCACAAATGCTCATCTTGCACTAGCTCTGCGATGCGCCATTTGTTATGTAATCACGTTGGAAAGGTCACTCGTGATGTAGGCGAACGTACCGATCCAGTGTCTACAAAGCGAACGTGCAAAGATTAAGTCAAACGCCCTTTACAAAAAACTTCCGCCTACATCACGTGTGACCTTTCTAACATGATTACGTCATGCGTAGTGGATCACAGAGCAGTGCAAGACGAGCATTTGTGGTTAAAAAGTGGTTATTTTTTTTAGAAAATGACTGATTGTTTCGCTAGATAAGAGCTTTATTCCTCGTCTGGGATCATGTAGAGCCCTTTGAAGCTGCACTGAAACTGCAATTTGGACCTTCAACCCGTTGAACCCCACTGAAGTCCACTATATGGAGAAGAATCCTGGAATGTTTTCCTCAAAAACCTTAATTTCTTTTTGACTGAAGAAAGAAAGACATAAACATCTTGATGACATGAGGGTGAGTAAATTATCAGGAAATTTTTAATTCTGAAGTGAACTAATCCTTTAAGTAACTATGAATGTAAAAAACAAACAAAAAAAAAGTTCAAAGTAACCACAACCAAATTTAATGCTAAAAACAATAAGGGTGAAATTATCTGCAAAACAATGTTTGAATGGAGTTTGTACTTTAGGTAGTTCAGGCTGAATTAATTGCAGCAATTAGTGGAGAAGATTAAGGAAACAGCATTTGAGGAATATCAATATGACTATATTGCCTTGCAAACACATTAATTAAAAGTATTAACATTAAAATATCTCAAGGGTTTATGTGTAATTGGAGACAAGGAACCTGTGGACCCCTAGAGAGATGGAATATTAATGTCATTTCTTTTTTTTCTGTAGCTGGGGCTGGTGTTTGGGTCTAAGCTGGAGCGAGCCGTAGACGAGGAGTGTGAGTCGGGGAGTTACACTCACAGCGGGGAGTGCTGTTTGCAGTGTCCTCCAGGAGAGGGAGTGGTCAAGGAGTGTGGGGCCACCCAGACCGAGTGCAGTCAATGCTTAGACAGTGAGTACAACTTCTCATATACGCATACGGAACTCATACACATGTAGGCCATGACATATACAGAATTGTTCATGCACATGCACGTACTCATAATCTTCACAAACATTCACACCGTCACAAACACTTACTTTCACGCACATAAATTTATTAACACATAATTAGTCTCTCACACGTACACACGTATACTTATTAACACATAATTATCCTTTCTTGCTCCCTCTGTCTCTCTCTCCCTCACAAACGTGCACATATAAACTCAAAGAACAGACAGAAAGCTGAGAGTAATTATGCAATTAGCTGGTTATGGTATATGAGCTGCTGTTTGTGTGTGTGTGTTTGATGCTGTAATTAAGGCCAAATGTTCAGCTTTACAGTTTGTGAGGAAAACCAGAAAGAGGATAACCAAACCTTAAAGTGAGAAATCTGGGATGTCAATTAATTAACTATTTTCTGAACATGAAGGTGGTACTTGAATTGTACATTAAAGGGGTTTTTAATTGTGTAGTATTATAAATCGTTCAAATATTTGGGGGTAGCTAATTTTTTGTTTTTGAAAGAAGTCTCTTATGCTCACAAAGGCTGCATTTGTGTGATCAAAATACAGTAAAAACAGTAATATTGTATAGTAATACCATTTTAAATTACAGTGTTACAATATTACAATAACATAACAATGTTAATATATTTTAAAATTATTCCTGTGATGTTAAAGCTGTATTTTTTAGCATCATTACTCCAGTCTTCAGTGTCACACGATCCTTCAGAAATCATTCTAATATGATGATTTGCAGCTCAAAAAACATTTCTTATTATTATCATTGTTAAAAACAGTTGTGCTGTGTATTTTTTCAGAATTCTTTGATGAATAGAAAGTTGGGAAGAAAAGCATTTGTTTGGTGCATAAATCTTTACTATAAATATCTTTACTGTCACTTTTGATCGATTTAATGTGTCCTTGTTGAATAAAAGTATTAAGTTCTTAAAAAAAATTGCACTGACCCCAAACTTTTGAATGGTAGTGTATGTTCTTCCCATTCACAGAAACATTTAGAAAAGGCACTGGCACATTTAGAAATGACAAGACACATTTTTTCACCCGTTTTACAGCATGTCTAATTCTTTTGTTGTGAATGTTTCCTAAAGAGGCTCTATCCTACTTTCTGCTCTCATAAGAGAAATGAACAGTCCTCCGTGAGCGTTGAGAAGCACTTAGGACGACAGGCCTGAAATAGAGGAGGTCTTATGTTTCAGGACAGGACACTTTACATCAATATCCCAACTGGGTGCTTTTTGTTTTTTTCTATCTGTGTGGGATATAAATAAAGATGGTGAATGTTATTTTAGAAAAGCATCTGCATTAATTTTTAGTGTAACAAAACAGGCTTCCTGTTTACTGATAGACAAAAACACATTTTGTGACCTTTGCGTTAGTCTCCTGTCCCCTTTCTCCCAGTGTTGGCAAAGACACACAAACACACACACACACCTCTTTCATGCATCCTCGCCCCCTCATCCCCTACCCAGTCTAGACACAAGCACACATCAGCAACTACTGAAATATTTAGCTGTCCATTTTCTCTTTTCGCCCTCCCTCACATCGCAGTGTGTTCAAAAACGGATTGACACAAACCTCTCACCATCGCAGCTACTGTCATAGCCGCCATTTCATCACAAATCAGGCCATCATCTTTGACTCACACACATACATAAAGGGTTAGTTCACCCAAAAATGAAATTTCTGTCATTAAGTACTCACCCTCATGTCGTCCCAAACCCGTAAGACCTTCTTTTGTCTTTGGAACACAAATTAAGATATTTTTGATGAAATTTGAAGGTATCTGATACACACATAGGCAGCAACAACATCGCACCTTTTGAGGTCCAGAAAGGTACTAAAGACAAAACAAAAAAATTCAACAAATTCATCTGTCCCCTGTCATACTGCTACGCTGTTAAAGTCGTTATTTTTGTTTTGTTTTTGCACACAAAAAGTATTCTCGTCGCTTCATAACATTAAGGTTGAACCACTGCAGTCACGTTGACGGTTTTAATGATGTCTTTAGTACCTTTCTGGACCTCAAAATTTGCGATGTTGTTGCTGTCTATGTTTGGATCAGATACCCTCGAATTTCATCAAAAATATCTTAATTTGTGTTCCGAAGATGAACGAAGGTCTTACAGGTGTGGAACGACATGAGGGTGAGTAATTAATGACAGAAATTTCATTTTTGGGTGAAATAACCCTTTAATAGCGGACTGATATTACTTTCCATTGGTTACTTTGATTTATTAATGAAGCCAAAGAGCTCAAAAATGATCTTGTAGCTCAAATCTGTAATAAAATGATACCTAATGTAGTTATTAATGTTTTGTAAATATTCAATATGATAATGATCGGAAATTGCTCCACTTGTCCCCCAAGGTCACTGGTTTGATTAATGTGGGTGAATCCCACAAATCTTGTTTGCATCATATTTCACCACATAATCAAGAAAATTAAATAGAAATGTACATTTTGCTTTAAAAATTAAGCATATTTTAGTACAATTAACATTTTTTGCATTACATTTTTAAGACAATGAAGCACTTTATCTCAAAATTGTCATTACTGAAAAATAATATATATATAATTAAATGTATAATATATTAACTTATATTTTTGTTTTTATTTTATTATAAATATATTTGATTATATTTTAATTTATAATATATAATATTATTTATATTTGTGTTATGATAGTATTTGTACTTATTTATGCTGCTTTAAATAATTAAAAAAAACTTTTATTGTAATGTAATAAACAGTGTCTAATCTAATGTGAATTACCACTGATAATAAATACAAACAAAAATAATAAAAATTGTCTGAATTATCATGAATAATATTTGAGGTGAATGTGACCTGGTCATGTTTTCATGACCTTTACCCATATTTTTCTGCAATGCATAATTTAAATGCACTGTCGTTTTGAAGTGAAATGTGAATGATTGTGAGTCTATTATATATTCTGTTTGTTAAAGGTACTGTAGGAGCAGTGCTGAACTGGAATCAGTCAGTGTATCAATTTAGACAGCTGACTAATGACTGATTGGGATTTGGGAAAATAACAGCATTAGATAATGATGCATTTACGTACAGGCAACATCATATGCGCTTACCTTTTAAGACTGAGACTAATACAGCCCTTATTCATCTGAGAGAGAGAGAGAAAGAAAGAAAGAAAGAGAGGTTAATGCTACTGAACATTTAAGCAGAACTCAGGACTGGAGCCATCGCTGTTTTTATTGGCCTATGCAGCCGTTCTACCGTTCCACGCAGCTTTGATTTATTACATTAACTGTATTATAAAAGAAACAGTCATACTAATAAAGAACAACTGAATTGTGAAAACAGAGCAAGAGAGAGAGAAATACATTCAAGTTTGTTCTGATAAACCAATATGGTTGTGATTATAGATCAGAATACAGTGCATTACGCAATGGAGGTTTTTTTCTAAGCCCGTTCAGTATTAAGTTACTTTACAAAATCTTTTAAACTGTGCCAGCAAAATATTGGCAAACATCTCTAGTTACAGTTCTCCTCCAGCAAATGACAGCCAAGCAGAAAACCAGCTCCGAAAGAAAAGCGTAAAAAGATTTCATGCACCTGGCTGATTTGTCTGTAATTGTAAAGGGATAAAAACGCACAGACTTCAGCTGATGACGTAACAGGAAGACACGCCGCATGAGGCAGCTTGAGTCTTTTTCCGTTTGCTCTCCTGACAGAAACGGTTGTGTGTGATGAAGCTATTTATTATGCATGTAAACAGTCATCAGCAGAGCGTGTGTGTGTGTGTGTGTTGGTGGGTGGGCGCTCTGTTGTTTTTGTTAGTTTTGTGATATGTGTTTATAATCAGTGCAGGGACGGCTGCGTTCAGGTGTATCCCTGCGAACACCCAACTGGTGCTCTGTTCATCTGTTCACGGTTGTATGTGCACACTCCATAGGAATGTCACAATAGTCTTTACTCACTATAAAGATGATATGTTTAAAGTAAACTCAAACAAGAAGGAAAAAGTAAACACTAAAGTCAAACTATAGAAGTAATGAAAAGTAAGATGGAGATCAGGCAGCATGTGGGCCATGTCATGTATTCATTTCTCTAGGGCAGGGATATTACAGTAAACACAAAACAGACAAACAAATAAATAATTTTTATATATATATATATATATATATATATATATATAATATAAAGAAGTAGTAGACAAGAAAGTAGGGGAGAGAAAATGGAAAATGGGGAATGGGAAAGGGATTAACTCAAGTTGGACTCAAACTGTCCCCATGAGACAACCGTTATCCTGAGCATGTCAGATGCTCATAATTCATGACTTTTTTTTTACCCCTAATAATGTCATTTAAAGGTAAGGTAGGCAATTTTTTTATAAACACTTTTTGTTATACTGGTTGAAACTCTCTTCACATCCTGATAGCAATCAATAATAGAAGTGGTCTAAATATTAAAACATGTACATATATATTCTGTGAAAGTATCAGGACCAAAAAAAAAATGTTTGTCCAATCATTGCATTCGGTTCGAATGATACCACGTCCTGCCTGTCAACATATGTATTTCCATACCTCCGTGCAACCTTATCGCGCAGGCATCACACGTCATCGGCGCGTTGCATAAGGCTGTGCAGAGTTGTAGACAGATAGTCAACGATCGCCAAAAACAAACAGCAGCCGCCTTTTACAGTTCCTCCTGAACCAAAACAACAAACTTATGCTGCTTCATGCCATGTCATAACCATTATTACAAGATGGCAACCTGTGACATTCTACTTGAGCAGTTTACTATCAACGCTGAAATTAATCTGCAGCAGTCAGGTTGTACAAGTAAGAGCTCTATAAGTTGTTTATGTTCAATATTTTTGTAATGTTATGTGCTTTGAGACATGAGAGCCGTTTCTCAATCTGCGTTCTTGTCTGTACTTGTGTTCTTGTGGACTTGTGAAACGTCATCAGTCGCTGCCCAAGTACTGTTCTAATTCAAAGTTCACATCTAGCCAAGTACAGTTAAAATCCCCGGATGTGTTCTTGATTCGCCCCTTTTATCGAGGGTGCATCGAGAGGTGACTTGTGCGGACTTGAGACAGCCAGGTATCCCAGAATGCATCGTGCACTAACCAGCAAGCATCAAAGTAAAGGAGAAAACCTGTGTAATTTAAACATATTACTGTTTTTATGTCATGATATGTAGTTTTAAGAGTTTTTCAGGCAAGAATGTACTGGTTTAAAGCTCAAATCTGTGGTTTTTCTGATAGAGATCTGACGTTTTTGGATTTATGAGATCCAGGTGATCACCGGATGCTCAGTGTTCATGTACCCAGCCAAGAACAGCTTTACCTCGGCTAGTCCTTCTGACGTTTGCCACTGGCTCTGATGTCTCTGTAGCGGTTAAACATGACATAATTTATCTTGTGTATATCTAACGGGCGATCTTTGGTCTCATGAATCTATAATTTGTTTCCTGGCAAATCGTTTTGGCTGAGGGCAAAGTGACGTTTCATAACTTTATATATTTAGGCTATTTAAATTTACCGTTGTAACCTACTAAAGCGCTGACTTGTACGTTTGACTGAATTGTTTGCTTTATTTGCTTCTTATACCTTTTACTTATACTTTTATAATGGCTATTATCATTAAAACTGACATTTAACAAAAAGAGACAGTGTTGTGTTTTATGTTACATTTCATTTTATTACAGTGAAGATAATCAGACTATGCACATATTGCCTGAGCCACATATTAATATGTTTAATATTTTTTAAAATGTAAACAGGCAGGGTTGCAGTGTTTTATATTTCGTTTTGTTATAAATACTATACATGCAGTGAAGATAATCATGAATGCGTTGCCTAAACCACATTTGTGAGGCTTGTTTAAGGTTTTTTTTAAAATGAAAACGAAAAGAGGCAGAGTGGTGTTTTATCACTTATTTCGTTTTATTGTTGCTTAAAATATACATACAGAGATAACCGGAGTAGCCAGAGCGAGCTGAGTAACGCAATCAAGTACGCTGCTGTACCATTTGCAGAATCACCAGACTTGCGTCCTCACGTCCTCGGAAGTCCGTTCTCCTGAGTCGAACTTGCCAAGTTCGAACTACCAAGGACACAAGTCCGAACTTCGCGTACTTGGTATTGAGAAACGCCTGAGGTAATTTAACGTCGTCTCTCATCTTGTGGCGCTTTGCAGAATCTGCTGTGTGAGTTCATTGTTTTAGAGGAGGCGTGGCCTTGGAGAGAGCGCTCTAAAGGGAACGGTGGGATCTCATGCTTTCAAAGCTAGCTTGCTATTGCTAGCCTCTCTGAAATTGCCTACTCTACCTTTAAGGACAGACAGATAGACAGAATATTTAGCTATTTTGCTAGGCCAGCCTTAGTTGGGTGACAAATGGACTGATCTTTGAATTCTCCACTGCAGAACGAGGTCATATCTATCCATTAATAATTAATGAAGGAGAAACGAAAGAGAGAGCGAGAGAACAAACAGATGGGCTGAAAGGCTTGTCCGGCTGAATTGACACTTTCACAGCTCACCAGCATCACATGACCCATATGTTTCCCCATCATCCCTCTCTCCTCCCATAGAGTACTGGAGACCTGCTTATTGCTCTTAAGAACATGATTAACTATAGTGTGTGTGTGAGTAAATGAGGGTATTGCATGGTGAAATGGAGAAGTGGTATATTTTGTGTAGTGTTTAGGAGCATTTTATACATACAACATCAAAAGGTAATTAACGACGATTAGGAATAATTTATTATCCTATAATCTGATGAATACAACTGATTAAGTAAATAAAAAAAGAGTGTTATCACTGCATCAGCAATCTCATATTTGTCAGTACAACATGTTTGAGCAGTTGTTTTTGCATGTCTTAGATGCCCTTATTAAGGTAACCAAGTCATTAGCCTTAACATCACCTGCACAACAAGAGCAAACATGACAAGAACAGAACATCGAGTGTTTTAAGGAAATCTTCCGTATAAAGTATGGCAGAGAGGTGAACACCTCACCCTCAGGCCAACCTTAGGTGTGAACACATCTGCCTGCCTAACATCAAATCTTCCCAGCTTCAAACAGACCTGATCTGTTGGTAAAACAAGCATCAACAGTCTGCAGAGATGGAGATCGCTCTTCTTCCTTGTTTACATCCTGTTGGTCAAATGCAAATTGTTTTCCCCTCGTAGAACGAGAAAATGACAAATGTGATCTCGATGTCTGAATATTTTTTAATTGACAGCAAGGAGATTAAATGGAGATTTTTGCTTCAGTCTCAGGCTGCTCACATTTTTCTCCTAAGAAAGGGATCCCTGTAATCTCACATGCTTTACGAGATCTTATCTATATCCCAAACTGCACTCTTAAAAATGAAGATAAATATGGTTCAATGAAGAACCTTTAACATCCATGCACTCAAAGGTTCCAAAAGGTTTTTTTTTTTACAGTGATGCCGTGCCATAGAAGAACTATTTTTGGTTCCCGAGGAAATTGTTGACATACAGTAAGAGCTCAGCTGTAATATCAATTGATAGCATAGCCTAGTTAATTTACTCTTGGAAGAATTTGATTAGAAATGGTCCTGCTGAAATCTCTTAGTTCATACAAAAATCCCTGAATTGTGATTGCAGATACACTCTGCAGTACACACTCTCAAAAATAAAGGCACCAAAAAGGGGGTTTTCACAGCAAATGCCATATAAAGTAAGGACCATTTTTGTGCAATGATGTTAAAGGTTCTTTATGGAACTATCAATGCCAATAAAGAACCTTATTTTTAAGACTGTAGAACATTTCCATTGCACAGAAGGATCTTTATAGTGGAAAACTTTAACTTCTTGGGGTTCTTTGGGGAACCAAAAATGGTTACTGTATATGGCATATGCTGTGAAAACCCTCTTTTGGTGCCTTTATTTTTGAGAGTGTGTTCTCATCAATCTGCAATCACAACTCAGGGATTTCAGTATGAACTAAGATAGAGATTTCAGCAGGATCAAATTCTTCCAAGTGCAAATTATCTGGGCTATGCTATCTATTAATATTACAGCTGAGCTCTTACTGTTTCAACAATTGTTAGAAACTTAGGACAAACATCTCAAACAAAGTTAACACTAAAATCAAAAGTTCAAATCAAAGCAATAGTTATTAACACTTATGTTGAGATTTGTCTGAAAAGAACTGATTCAAAAGAACGATTTGCTTACTGACCAAGTTCACTGATGTGAGTTTAACAGCAGGGCACGATTATCAATGACAATTTGAAACAACATGAGGAAAATAACAGAATTTTAATGAAAATGTAATGAAAATTTTACGAAGCTATGAAAGAGCAACATCTGAGCAAGTGTTCCTCTGGATCAGTGTGGAACACAGCTGTGTGACTGTTTTTGTTTCATGTTTGTGGTGTTTGATGAAAAGCTGTCCTGTGTTCCAGGAATACAAGACGTTTTCCAGCAGAGATCTATCTGAATGTTTTTTCTGCCTATCTCTGTTTGTTTGTTTGTTTATTTAGCACCATGAGAATGAAACAACAGGAACACACAGATGAGAAACACACACGATTTAAAATTCATGTGAATACCTCACCTTGATAATATCTTAGCCTTACTCCATGTTGGACCAGTCTAAAGAAGGAAAAACTGCCATTTGGAGAACCGTCAGATTAGTGTGCTGGTGATGACATTTATTGTAAATGTGCGGATGTGTATCTGGTGCTCGCTGTTTTAGAGTGCGCTTCTGAGGTTTTCGTTATGAAATATTATCTTCATCCTCAGACAAATACGTCTGGTTTATTTGGTGTTAACGGTTCTAACTTGTAGACTCCACCTTTAAATGTTTATGTAGACTTAAAAAAGAGTTTCATTTTTGCTGTACTGAAACAAAAATGATGTTTTTGCCTTTTCATCCTGTTCACATTCCTTTGCTTTTTGTTGTAAGATCTTGACTGTAATATAAAAGAGGAGCTGATAGTCTAATATAATAGTTCAGATTTATCTGTCAGATCCTTTTATGGTAGTGACAGATTATCTAACATAAATTGGTCTGAACAGGTTTCAAATTTTATTGCTGTGTGTAACATGGGGAATGAATACTTGACCCAAGTCATTTCCCATAAGATAGCCCAGAGGAAAATTATTTGCTCAGAAAGGCTTGTCAGTTGTTTAATTTAATTATCAACTTTGTCTCAGATGTTTTCTTCTAAAATTCCTTAGGAGATCATTTGGTTTTGGAAACATTTAAGGAGAAATGTTCATGTTGAAATCTCAGACTTTTGATTACACAGTACTGTATATTAGCGAATCTAAGCTCAGAGACAAAAGTCTCAATTTAATTTGATTGCTATCTAGAGTTCTCATTTGTCATTTTTCTTTTAAAGTGAGGACTGTTAAAGAGAGAGAAAGTTGTCTTTGGTGTGGGGAGAGAGACAGCCAGAGACCCCCATAAACACAAGCAAGAGCTGCCATGGCCGTGACCAGGCATTTAAAACAACCTGGTTTATAGAAGAACATCAAGCATAAACCGCTTTCTCTTTCCTGTTAAAACAAAACCAAACAAACACATTCTTATTGTCCTCTCATCCTTGCTCTCTCCTGTTAACAGAGTGACACAAGATCTAGGGAAAGATATTTAAATCCTAAATTGGCTGGGTTTAAATTACAAACCCTTCAAAGGGCACGTCATCTAAAATGCCTGTCACACATTCTTTGTCCTACAGTAAACCCGATTTCACTCGAAGCCTCAACACACACAAACCCTTTGAATAATTTACAGCTTTCGCAATAATTTTCCATCTCCGTGTTTTATTTTCATATATGGCATAGGGGAAAAACTCTTCTTGAGAAAAACTTCTATAGTGTTTAATAAAGGTAAACACATTATTTCAGGGCTGAACTACTAATGGTGTCAAGCAAGTCAAGAAACTCAAAAACTTGAAATTCTTGGAATGATGGAAAAAGATAAAGCAAAAAGCAAAGACGACATTGATGCTGCGTCCCAATTCGCCTACTTATACTATGCCCTACTGTTTTTGTGAAGAAAAAGTACATACTTTTGAGTGTGTAGCAGAAGAGTATAGGCAAGCTTTGGGACATACTACTTCATCATAATTGCGTCTGTCGCTCTGTCACTTAGTAATGTGCACCCTATCACCTTTTAAACTGGCCTGTCAATCATTTTGTCACAGTTAAAATCCTCCACATTCAATTTAATTTAATTTCCTATAGTTTCGGAGAGAAATGTAGTCACACGGTGATCTGCCAGTCGTGGTTGTTTCATGTGGAAAACTCTTCTTGTGTTTGCAATTTGCACAATGATGCATTTAAAAGTTAATGACCAAAAGTTCACAATGCTGTTACAGATGAAATATAATATGGATAACATTGAATAATTATCTTTTTGTCAGGTTAGATATGATTATTAATCACTCAAACCCCTTCATCTAAACCTCTACGGACTCGCACATCCACCACTTTTGTAGTTTTTAACACCTTTTATTTGTGTTTATAGTTCAAATTGAATCCTCGCCCAACGTGCAATGGGTGTGCACGTGTGCACGGATCTGCACTTTGGATTCTAACTGGAAAAAGTAGACAATCCGGGTATCTTTGGAATTCTCATTTCAACATACTATGATTTGAGACACATTAATTCTGATTTCGAATACTAATTCGGACGGATTGTATGCAAATTGGGACGCAGCAATACACTCACTGGCCACTTTATTAGGTACACCTGTTCAACTGCTCGTTAATGGAAATATCTAATCAGCCAATCACATGGCAGCAACTCAATGCATATAGGCATGTAGACATGTTCGAGACGATCTGCTGAAGTTCAAACTGATCATGAGAATGGGAAAGAAATGTGATTTAAGTCACTTTGAATGGTTGCGTGGTTGTTGGTGCCGGTCAGACGGGCTGGTCTAAGTATTTTAGAAACTGGTGATCTGGAATTTTCACACGCAACCATATCTAGTGAGTGGCAGTTCTGTGGGGGAAAATGCCTTGTTGATGCCAGAGGAGAATGGCCAGACTGGTTTGAGCTGATAGAAAGGCAGCAGTAACTCAAATATCCACTTGTTACAACCGAGGTCTGCAGAAGAGCCTCTCTGAATGCACAAAACATCAAACCTTAAAGCAGACGGGCCACAGCAGCAGAAGATCACACCGGTGCCACTCCTGTCAGCTAAGAACAGGAAACTGAGCCTACCTTTTACATGGGCTCACCAAAATTGAACAATAGAAGATTAGAAAAACGTTGCCTGGTCTGATGAGTCTTGATTTCTGCTGTGACATTCAGATGGTAGGGTCAGAATTTGGCATAAACAACATGAAAGCATGGATCCATCTCAGTGCTCGGATGGTGTAGAACCACTGGGAAATACTTATGTAGTACCAATATTTATATAGTAAACCGGACAAACCTTGGTCTTACTGTTGGACTGCACAGCTATTCTGAAATCTGAAAGATTTTGAGGATCTGTTTTATGTCGAGAGTAGTTTAAACTAAATTCAGATGCATTATGTATATAGTAATGCCGGGTAGATGTGTTTTGACTGCAGAAATCATTGCCATATTGAAATGAACAGAACTGAACACACACAGATCTCTTTAACACAATGTAGCACATTGTTACTTTCCTTGATTACCAATTTTTTCCTCTTTGTCTGTTTTCACGGGCCTCGCCTCCTCACAGTTTTTCCTTGCCCGTAGTGTATTATTATTATTATTATTATTATTATTATTATGATCACTGATTAATTATAATTAAAGCACTAAGGACGTAATGATTTAACCTGAGGGTTCATAATTAGCAGCAGAAAGGTAGATTATACTGTAATTATTTCATCATTCTGATTATTTCTCTCTTTTTCTCTCTCCAGGCGAGACATTCTCTGAAACGTTCAGTCACACAGAGAGATGTCAGACGTGTAGAGAGTGCACAGGTCTCATGCGTATGCAGACCCCCTGCACCGACTCGAATGACGCAGTGTGCGTGTGCAACTACGGCTACTTCATGAACGACCTGATAGGTCAGTGCGAGCCATGCACCGTGTGTCCTCACGGTGAGGGTGTGCTGTTACGCTGCGAGCACTCCCACGACACGGTCTGTGAGGAGTGTCTGGAAGACACCTACTCTGATCGGGAGAGCTCGCTGGACCCCTGCCTGCCTTGCACCATCTGCGAGGAGGGGATAGAGATTCTCATCAGGAATTGCACACCCTATGAAGATGCATGGTGTCATGGTGAGAGAATAATACACTCAAGCATATTATATGTGTAAACAATCAAAACTGAAATAAAATAATTAAATTATTAATTAAAATAATGACATAAATATCTAAAAAAGAAAAATACATATAGAAATATGGTTTATGATGGTTTATGTTACAAACATGAGAAAAAATATATTTTTCCCCATGTTTGTCAAACTATTTCTGCTTCATTTTCCAGTTTATTTACTTTTGTCCTGTTTGAGTTGCACACAAAGAGAAAACCAATGCGTACTTGTAGCCTGTGGTCAGTCACTAAGGGCAACTGCACTAACACCACAACCGTCTTGTTTGGCTGTATAAGATGTGATTGTGCCTGATCTCTCTCACACTCTTTCCAACAGCCAATTTCTCTGTCTCAGTCATAATGTTTGCTTGCCTCCATGTGTTTAAGGATCAATCTGGGTCATTTCCGCGTGTGTCTGCTTGTGGCCCTGCAGTTGAAAAGGTCAAAGTGCGGAAATTCTGTGCAAAGCCCTGTAGTTATAGAGGTCACAACAGTCCAAAAGGTCAAACCCAGTGACACATGCAAACGCACACATACACAGTTTGGGGGTTACAAGACGTCTAAAAGCAAACATGTGCCTCACAGTGATTTTACAACAGGTAAGAGATGTTCTTAAAACCTCTTTAACAGGGGAAAACATCACTGTAATCCTCATGTGGCTTATTGCTTTTATATAAAGACAGTGTTCCCCCCCAAAAAATAAAAATAAATAAATAAATAAATAAAATAAAAGACTGTGTTCAAACAGCCTGCAATTGTGGTGCCACGAGTGATGCTGAAATTGCAGACTTTGCCTTTAAAATTAACAATATAATATAATATAATATAATATAATATAATATAATATAACACTATTAAGGTGACAAAGTTACATGTTACTACATGTACTTACTATAGTATTAACAGTAAATTATGCATAATTACAAGTAACCAACCCTAAACCAAACCCCAACCCTAATCAGTACTTATTTGAATAAGTACAATATAACTGTATCACCTTAAAATAAAGTGTATAATATAATAATATAATATAATATAATATAAAACGGTTAGTTCCTGTCCTTGATTCAGATTGGTCAATAATGACCACTTCACCCAACGGTTCTGTGTATCACTACACAACACCCTTAGCAACCACTCTTAGCAACGTAAACTGTTTGTTCTCAATTGATATTGTTCATTGAAACGTACTGTGTTATGTAGAAGAGTGTTGTGAGAAAGATCGAGTGAGCGAGTTTATTACCTGCATTCAGATTTAGCATTTTCCTTCAGGTCAGTCCTGTTCATAACATGTCCGATGTATTATCTTGTCCTTTTAACAGTTAAGGGGTTTTCCCGTGACTGACAGCGCTAGTCAAAGCATTTGTCAGTTGCGTCTTGTTCCGTGTTCACAACAATTCAGTCTTTTCAATGTAAAAGTCTTCGCTACTGACTGACACACTCATAAAGACAGTCTTTGCTGCCATCTAATGGCATAATAATGTAACTTCTGTTGCTGTTCACGGTCAGGGACTATTTTTTCCGGCGGAAGGAAGGCTTTTATTGAAAGTTTACTGCATGAAAGTTGCATTGATATATATTTCTGGCTTTAATATTTGTATTGTGTGGTAACCATTTTATAAAAGCAATAAGGTACTCGAGGCTAGTGCTGTATCGGGAATAAGTCACGGCTGAAGGGGTTGCAGGCACTCCGCCGTGACTTATTCACGATACAGCACAGCCTCTCGTACCTTAATGCTTACATATAATATAATATAATATAATATAATATAATATAATATAATCAAAGTATACTTTAATGTCCCCAAGGGGAAATTTGGTGTAGACTTGCTATGTTGATATAAACAATAGAAAAATGACATACAGTTAAAAAAAAACGTAATATGTAACACACACAAAATAAAAACTATTGCTATTAACAATTCACAGTGATGCGCAAATGAATATTTATATCTATTTAGTTACAGTGTGGAATAATATAATTATAAAATAATATAATCAAAATACTTTCTTTTCCTCCCCAAAGTCCTTTATATTCCACAAACAAACTAAACAAACGCCCAGGTGAATGTTTGTTTCTGTTAGGACTTAGTTAACAGTCCAACCCGACCCATGGTTCCCTAAGAAACGCTGTGGCTGTGGCCAGCAAGTGAAGTGATGGCCCTTTTTCTACCTCTTTAACCAAACAGACAGAGAAAGCTCAGTTTCCATGGTTGGAGAGGGCATGTAATGTGGCGTGTCATTGCATTAGTGTGCTAGCGCTTGGTCGGTGGGACTGTCAGATGTCTGAAGCCTGGGGCTGTATGTGTGTGAGGGTCATTATGGCTTCTGCTGCTTAGGAGGATTAGGCTGGATGTGTCCGTTTGGGGTTTGGTGTCAGCCGTAGCTCTTTGGTGTGTGTTACACCCGGTATTAACATCTGTCTCAGGTAATCTGATCACAAATGGACAATGCTTTAGACAGGTGTAAACGGGGGTCCAAACTGCTTTGTGAATGGATCACTCAAACCACATTTGGAGGTAACTGAAAAATGCATTTTGAGCATGTGATCACATTAAATTTATAGTGTAAACGCTAATGTGCCCTGATGCATCCTAGACAACAGCAAATAAGGTGTGAAGTGTGAAGTGTGCACTTTCTACACCAGTAGTGGGACCAAATGAATTTGCACAAAAGTGATTGTTTTCAAAAATGTTTCCTGAACGTTCTCCCCACAGGAAAACAGATAGTCCCGTCCTAAACTCAAACTTTGAGCAGTTTAGTACAGCAACACTGACTCAACCTCAAAAAACAGCAATGTGACAAATTGCGATTAATATTTAAGTATTAAAATAAATGACACACTTTTAGCTGATTTACCAGGTGAACGTTTGCTAAAATGGTGTTTTTAGATGCGTGACTTGAAGCACTCTGCTTTGTAGTGTAGCATAAGGAGATGAGAGATATCTCTGCAGATGGAACCTGTAAATCATGAAGCATCTGCAAGTGCTGTCTGTTACATTCACACACACATATGTTCAGCTTCACTGGCAGCAGTTCCTGCTCTCATGTGCCTCTCATCAGCCTCGTTCCAGTGAGGAGAGGAGAAGAGACACAAATAGAGGGGGAAAAAAAAAAAATGTGATGGGTTGTTTTGTACTTCCGGTAGCAGTGTTGGGGCCCTCACAGGAATAAATTACTTTTCAAAATATATTAAAATAGAAAACAGTTAATTTAAATTGTAATAATGTTTCAGAATATTAGCTGTTTTTACTGTAACTTCAGACTTCTTTCAAAAACTAAAAAAATCTTTGAACATCTTTAAAAATACATAACTACATTTAAGGTTGCAAACTATTTTTTCTTATTAACTCGTAGTGTAGAAAACTAAGCTACTTTTTCAAAAGCGCAACATGACTGTAATTCAACTACTTTATTATTAGCTTGTATCTCTGGAAGCTACAGTTTCAAAATATCTCCCCTAACACTGTCCTGACGATAATGTGTTCATCCTTTGTGTACGGTTACACCACAGAGCAGCCTTGTTCTGCTATATCACACACACACACAATTATAGAGGTCCTTGTGTAGCCTGTACAGATGACCACCCTCTGCGAGTGCCACATTATCTTCCTTAAAATGACCTTTTATGTGACCTTTACTGGGTCTCTCTATCCATCTTGCTTTCTGTCTGTGTATCTCTGACCCTTTCATGTCTATCTCTCTGGTGGGTCAGTCTATTATGTGCCCTTTGATGAGGGTGGCGTATTAAAAACAAGCTCTTTCATGAAAATGACCACAGTTGGAGTCAAAGGCACACATGCCTGAATGTCCAGTCTCTCTCAACGCTGGTGGTCCATGATGTATGGTGATTCACTTCCTGCAGCTCATACGGACTTAAGTGGCATGTGTCTGTGTGTGTATGTGACAGAGAGAGAGAGAGAGATGTGCTGAGCTCTTTCCTTTGTTGGATCGATAAGGCCATTGGACTTTGTTACACTCGGGTTTCAATCTGTGACCTCTATCGCAGCTACTGCATTACACAAACACACACACTGATACACACACATACAGAATACAGATACATGTTGGAGTATGTGAGTGGATTGGAGCGACAGAAATTTCCTCTCCCTTCCAAAGCATTCTGTAGTTGTTCTGTTCCAACTCCTCTCCAGGTTTCTTTTCTCACTCCAGGTGTTCTAGTTTTGTCACATCATCACTCAGATAGAGCTGCAGTGACAAAGAATATGCGTTAATTCATGTTCATTTTTGCTATGATGCATTATGCACCAGTGTTATTTTAGTATTATTTATATAATATGATTATAGTATTTATTAATATTTTGTGTTTATTAATATTATAGTATTTATTATATTTATACATATATTAATATCTTTAAGCTTTCATTTTTATATTTTTTAGTTTTCTTTTAATTTTATTTTAAGTTTTAGAAATTTGTTTTGTCATTTTTCTTAATTTTTCAGTATTTCTACATAGCTACATTCTACAGAATGTATTTCTTTTTGTAATTTCATTTAATTTTTTATTTAATATTTACATTTTATTTTATTTCAGCATTACTTATTTCAGCATTATTTATTTCAATTACTGAAAACTTTTTATAGTTTTACTTTAAGTTAACAATAACAACACTTTTATGTACTGTTATATATGGGTCAATGACGTGATGGGTCATTTTTTTGTCCAAAGGCCTTAATAATAATAAAAAACAAAGATATGACATCCAAAGTATGTGAGGTAGTACAACTAGATCACTTTTATTGAATCCAAAAGGTTTTTAATTATATTTTGCTACATATATAGGTATTTTAAAAATTTTGAAGTGACAAAAGGTCATTCAGTGTAACCATCCAAAGGCCAATACAGCCATTTAATTTGTGATTAAATATCTTAAAATGTAATAAATGTATATATTTTTTATTCAACATAGTGCAAAATGGTATTAAAATTATCTGTAGAAGTCGTTGCTTTGTTATGAGAAAGAATGTCCGGAAAAATGAATTTCATTGATGTCATTCAGAGTAATCAATATAAAGGGACCATTTTGGATCAAGTTATGCGGGCAATATCATGTGACAAGATGTGACATCATTCAGACACCTGCAAAGGTGTTCAAAATTCATGTTTTCACTTGCTCATACGCATGACCCGAAACATCAGGTCATTCGGTGCAACCGCTATAAAACATGGAAAATGTTGTAATATTTTAAAAACTTGTACTAAATATAAAATGTTTGATTATCCTTTTGCTAGCTAGCTAGCAAGCTAACTAGCTAGCTAGCTAGATATCAGCCTGTTAGCATTGTTTGAAAATATTGTCATTCGGTATAACCAAAAGTGTCATTCGGTAAAACCAAAATTTTGGTTAAACCGAATGACTTTTTTGGTGACAAATTTTGTCCATCTTGTAAAAAATGACAAATGCAGTGTTAATTGATTATAAAAACCACATAATCTCATTGTTAACACTTAACACTTTTTCTTACACGTTTAAAAACCTTATTCGTCAGTGACCCATTATCTGGGACTAAAATAAAATAAAATAAAAAAAAAAAAATTTAATTTTTTTTTGGTATAATATAAAACAATAATGATAAACTGAAAACTTTAAACTAAACTGAACAAAAGTTAAACTAAACTGAAAAGACAGGCAATATAACAATACACAAGCACGTATATAAACAAATAGCCTCAAATTCAAGAACTTCTCTATTTTTATATACCTTTTAAATTACAAATCCTTGTTTAAGACAGATTATTAAGTCTGTGTGTGTGTGTGTGTGTGTGTGTTAATGCCTTCTGCTAGTGTAATTACTGCAGCTAATCAGAGCACTTAACAGCAAAGCTTCTGTTCATTTAGCCATCCATTTGTTCACACACACATACTACACACACACACCCATCAGGCTCTTATCGCTCCCCCTCCTGTCTATCACAGACTTACACTCTCTCTCTCTCTCTCTCTCTCTCTCTCTCTCTCTCTCTCTCTCTCTCACTCACACACACACACACACACACACACACACACACACACACACACACACAAGGGTTGCTGTGTGTGTGACAGTCTTTCGAGTGTGTTTTCAGTTAGATAAAGAGAACCATTATAACAAATTTGAAAAGGGTTGCCAGATAAGCATTAAAATCCCTTCCAAAAAACAGCACTGTGAGAGGATGAGAATAAAGACTCCTCTCATTAAAGGCGGCGCCCAGCTGAGGGTTAACAAGCACTTCACACTTGGCACCTCGTCCCGAAAACGCCCAGTTAAGAATGAAAATCATTAAAACAAAAAGAGAAGAATTTGAAATTGTTAACCTTTGGCTTGGCTGAGTTTTACGGCCTCAGTCCAATAAAAGCGAAGACTCGTTTTCACTCAGGTTTCAAGCTCAGTCAGGCTGAAAACACATCCACATATCGCAATTTCACATACCCCTTTTTTCAATCAGAGAGACAGAGAAAGAAAAAGAGAGCTTTCAGAAATCGTTTAACTTTTAGTGCATACTCGGAAACGAATGAATGTTTCCTTCGCGAAAGAGGGAGGAGACGGTCTTGAGAAGACTGACAGCAACTGAGGGAGAGACAGCAAGTGAAAGAGACTGATAAAGAAAACAAAGAGGGCTGCCTACACAAGTCTTCAGATGCCCACAAGTTTGAAAGTTGTGCCGAAGATAAGAAGCCTGTGTGTGTGCGTCTGCAAACCAATCTCCAATGTTCTTTAATTAATTGTTAAACAGCTAATGACTAAGTCACTTTCATTATGGCTTGACTATTCAAACATGACTCATATTTTACAGACACTTCATAGACTAAAAATAGAAGCAAAAGAAATATTAGCTCTGTTTAGGAACAGAGTAGCTGGTTTCTATCCGGTCTAATAAGGTCATTCTACAGGTTCAAGCTGGTAAACCTTCTGGGATATTCAACAAACTGGTCATACCAATTTAAAGTGTTCAAGCTGGCTTTTAGTTGAGATCTACAGCACTTTTCAAAGCCTAAAAATGTCATCCGTGTAAATCACGAGTTCTTGTTTTTAATATATGCCACCTTTGACTGTAGATCCTTCATTAGCTGTAGCTTCTTATAAATCAAATCAAAGTTCTTGCATAAAAGGTTCTCAGTTTCAGCATTGCTCAATCAGTCACGCATATGGCTGCTCTGGAATAGTTCAGATGAGAATATTCTAAAGAGTCATGGTAACGTTAAGACCTCCTGTTGAGCCAGATCGAACCCTGTCACCACCAATTTTACAGCCATGAAAGATGTGAACCATAACAATCTCCACTCGATTCTGAAATCTTTTCTTGAGAAAGAGTGAAGAGTTCGACAACAAAACATGGGAAAGTTGTGTGTGAAGTGCAACAGTTGGGTTCCATAATGCTATTCATTTCCTTTTTTCCCATACAGAAATTGATTTTGTTTTGTATTATAAGTTCAAACGCACACTAAATTTATGGCTTAAAGTCAATAGGGGCTTTCGCACTGAATAGTTCTAGGAACTCAGTTATAGGAACTAGCCACTAGGATAGTTCCCTGAGAACTAATTTCTCCCCCGGGCATGTTCCAGGTTGCTTTCGCACCTGGAAAAGGAACTGTGAAGCGGCCGACAGTGCTGTGAAGCGGCATTTACTAACGCTAAAAACCGGTGGATGGAGGATACCATGATCAGAGCTGTGTTTGTTGTGTGTCGTGGGTTTCGTGATAACAGAGATGGAATGTAAATGCATGTTTACGCGACTGAAAGAGCAAAAAGTGGGGCTAAGAGATGAAATCTCCTATGACAACTTTCGGTATTACATATCATCGAGGCTGAGAAAAGAACACAACCCTGCAGACAACAGGTAAATGCCGTTATCGCTGTTTTCCATGTTCGTGAAGTAAATATGTTCCCAATGCTTTTTAAAAATGCCGGGTGCCGGTGTTTGACGCGTTTGACCAATCAACATACACTTACGCCACTGATAGTTCCTATAGTGCTGGTTTAGACCCTACTCTGAAGTAGGAGCTAATTTAGTTCCCCCAAAAGGAGTTCCTAGAATTAAAATCGTTCCTAGTTCCTGCGGTGCGAACACGGCAAAATCCGGGTACTTCAGCCAATAGTTCTAGGAACTATGAAAAGGTTCCTCCGGTGCGAAAGCCCCTAATAGCTTTATATTGCACCATTATTTGCAAAGCAAATTTGTAATTTATTATTAACAGTTATTAAGTACTTAGATTTAAACCAAAAGTTTGTAATGGAATGTGATTAATCTCAAAACTGGTTTATTTGGTTTATGGCTCTTAAAAAAATTAGAAAATGGAGAAAATGAATGGGAAAAATACTTCTGGCCTAAAGACTTCTGAAAAAGTGGGCAGCCACGGTTGTGCTCTGTCTATTGGGACCTGGAAAGAGTTTATTGGGGGATTGCCTTTCTATAAATTATGCATCTAATCAATAAAGAGAGGAAGACAGATAAAAGACAAATAGTGCCTTTAGTGGGTGAAAAAGGCTATATATCATATAACACCATCCAGACAGCCATTGGTCAATTTCACAGCTTCCACTAACGGTCTCCTCAGGTTCAGTTCAATATCCCATTTGCATTATTGCATTGCATTATCCCAAATTACATAAATAATAATAGAGTGTGAATTCTGTTTAGATACGGCAGCAGACTGCAGTGGTTTTCACCATCAGTTTATGTCTATGTAGGCTCCCAGTCATTCTCAGATTGTACCTAATGTATGTGTGACTGTCTTTCTCTCTATCCTAGATCCGTTGAATCCTACCTATCCCCCTTCCACTAGTGATTCTAGTTCATTTGTCACTGATCCGAACCGTTTGTGGAGCCCCAGCCCCGGAGATGACGACACAACACCCAAACCCAGATCTCCTCACTTCATTAGTAAAAGGCTAAACGAGAACCTGATTCCCATCTACTGCTCCATCCTGGCAGCGGTCGTGGTTGGCCTCCTGGCTTACATCATCTTCAAGAGGTGAGCAAAAGAGGGGAAAAAAATCCTTAAAACATAGAATGACACAAGAACAGATGGAAAATGATTGAGGACAGTGAGGTGGAAGCTCAGTGAGAGGAAGCTACACCATCTTTCAAAAGTTTGGAGTAGGTAAAAAGTCTGTTATGTTCACAAAGGCTGCATTTATTTGATCAAAAATATAGTAAAATAGTAATATTGTGACATTTTATTAAAATAAATTTAAGTAACTGTTTTATGATTTAATATATTTTACAATTATTTAAAATGTATTTTATTCCTGTGATGGCAAAGCTGAATTTTCAGCATCATTACTCCAGTCTTCAGTGTCACATGATCCTTCAGAAATCATATGCTGATTTCAAGAAACATTTCTTATTATTATCAATGTTGAAAACAGTTGTGCTGCTTAATATTTTTGTGGAAACTATACATTTTTATTTTAAAAAAAAAATCCTGACCCCAAACATTTCAGTGATTGTGTTATTATAACCTAAGGATAAATATATATATATATATATATATATATATATACACAGTCAAACCAAAATTTATTCAGACACCTTGAACATTTCATTCATTAATACAGTTTATTCACTATAGTTTAAAAAATGGTAATAAAATATGACAAGATCTCATTAATCTTATATTTTATATATATATATATATTTATATATATTATGTTATATGTAATTATACATATTAACTTTAAAAAATTACATTTAAAAATATAGAAAATAGTAATAAAGAATAAAGGTGTTTAAATCCACCACTATCCAAACATAACTGTTTGTTGTTGAAATTGAAAGCAGCCAATGCTTTCCTCTCACTCATCACATTCATTTGTACTCTATATGCGCATCTGTTTCTTCCAGGTGGAACAGCTGCAAGCAGAATAAACAGGCAGCTAATAATCGCGCAGCCACAGCCAATCAGACACCATCTCCAGAGGGAGAGAAGCTGCACAGTGACAGCGGCATCTCAGTGGACAGCCAGAGTCTGCAGGAGCAGCAAGCACAGACGCAGACACAGACGCAGACGCAGATCGGTAAGATCACGGGCTACAGACACAGAGAGAATTATTGTCATTTCTGCAGCAGTAATAGCACATTCTAAATAATTAAAGATAGTTTCAAACAATTCCCCCTTCTGCCATTGCTTCAAAACTTGCGCCACTGGTTGAGCCAACGTCCCTATGTACTGTATACTCTCCCAGTCCCATCTCCCCGTTATCTCTTATATCTTTCATTTACCCTCCTTATACACTTGGCATTTCCATGTAAGGCTTGGTGTGGATGACATAGCTGACTAACACGTTTATCATTCAGATCTTAAAAGGGACACACAAGTCGAGAACTGCGCACATATACACTTATAAACCCTGAAAATAAAGAATGCTTTCATACATTCCAGAGAAATCTCTAAATCGCTTGTGTGCTGTTCAATAATATTTAAAAGACCACAAGACGGTGGTGATTACAGTCCGATAGTATCCTCACACAGGACGGGACTGACGCCATAGGACGAGACGGAGGGCTTAAAAGCCAACAATAAAGTGTCCATGTTGATTCAACCTGCTGCAAAGTGCAGGGATGGATGTCAAACGTCTTCGCTGGGGACAAACAGTCTTGGGTTGAAGAGCATTAAATATATGCATATGACTTGATGCAATCGATTCAACACAGAGAATGCATTTAAAGGTGCAGTGTAACTTTTGCACCACTAGTGGATCCAAATGGAATTACAGATAATAATAAACAAATTTCCCAAACACTGTTTGGAAAAAAGGTACAGTGCCAACACAAACTCATGTTAGATTGCATAAAAAGAAACAACAACAAAAACATTTCAATTCCATTTGGTGCAGAAGTTACACATTTCAACTTTGAAATAGAAAACTGAATATACATCAACGCAAGAAATTCCTTTATAGTCTAAAACTGTTTGGGATAAGTTGTCTAATCAGACAAAATCTTTAAACACACAAACACACACACAAAATAAACCAGGCTTTTCTTTGCCAGTTTATTATTGTGACTAAGGCCTTCAAATCTCACAGAACAGAGAAATGAAAGATCACAATAGGGGCACAAGCATAGTCTGTTTACAAAGAAAGGTTAGTACATAGAACAGTTTATTATGTATTAAAATGTCAAATATCTAATTTTGCGCACAACAGTGTATGTTTGTGTGTATGTGAGAGAGTGAGTACTGAGTGAATCACTCCAGATAAAAGCACCTTCTTAATGAATAAATAAATAGCAGCATTTTCATTTGCATTTATTGTAAACGGTTCTGTGAGCCAATGGCATTGTTAACCTCACTGTCATATATATACAGTACATCAGTCCACACTGAAAAAGAGAAAGAAAGAAAGAAAGAAAGAAAGAAAGAAAGAAAGAAAGAAACAAACAAACAAACAAACAAACAAACAAACAAATCAGCCTACAGGATTTTATTAAAGAGACGGTCAGAGAATTGAATTCAGCCCCAATTTAGATGAGGGAGAACAACAGACAGTCTAGGGTTTTAGAGAAGAGACTTATCACGTTCTTGAGAGGGTGCAGCAGTGCATTATGGGAGCTGGGTCGTGAATAGTGATGGGTTTGTGGGGTGGTGGATGCAACCTTTGCAAAGAAACAGGAAAAACAAAAACAAGAGTGTCAGGAATGTGAAGCAGACCCTCGACACAACATTATCATAGAGGCCCAGGATATACCAAAACATGTCCAGGTCACATTTGCATAGAGATAAGGAAGACTATATTTGAAATCATCAATTGTTTGCATTGTGACATCTCCCCAATTTCTCATTACTGCAATGCAAAATACTAATTACTATTCATAATGGTGTTTCTAATTAAAGTAATTATTTACTGTAATATAATAGTTAATGCAGTAAAAAGTCAAAAATAAAGTAAAAAAATATACATTAGAATCAGCATAATTTAAATGCAGTACAACAGCATGATGAATGAATGTTTTATTTAAATAATATATTATTTTTTACATTTAAAGGAATGGGAAAATAGTTTTTTTTTCTCTGCTACAATAATGAAAATGGGGTGCTTGAAGGGACAGTTCACACCAAAATGAAAATTCTGTAGTCATCTTCACCCTCATATAGTTCCAAACCGATATAACTTTCTTTCTTCTATGGAACAAAGAGGATATTTTCAGAAATATCCATGTTTTGTCCAAATAATGGGAGTCAATGGTAACTAGAACTGTTTGGAATGAATCAGGGGGAATAGATGGGAGAATTTTTTAACTTTTGGGTAAAACAGCATTTCTTTATTCTTTCCTTTAAATTTGGGTTGAAATATGACCTGGACACGCTCATGACAGGTTTTGTGCAGTGTTACTGTAGTATCATTTAAATGTTTGTAATTTTTTTTTTTTTTTTGTCATTTTTATTGTTTTTCTTATTGCCATTTTGTTTTTTATGTCTGTAGTTTATTATTAATAAAATTAAACTAAACTAAAATGTTTTTTCCCCCCTTGGCAGCTAGCTGGAATAAAATATGTTTTTTTTAAATATTTTATTTCAGTGAATGTTTATTTTATTTCAAATAACAATTTTTTTTATTGTTTTTTATGGTGCCCTGTCTCTTTTTCTTTATTATTATTTTCTTATTATTTTCTATCTTAGTACATTTCTCTGCAATTTATCTTCTCATCAGCATTAGCTTGCTCTCCTCAAGCATCCCCTTCAATTCTCTGTTTGCCTTGAGTCCCGCAGGATTACAGTGGCAGATGCTGTCAGTCCACACACACACACACACACACACACACACACTAAGCGTGCGTAAGCACAGATTTGATCTTAGAGTGTGCGTACGCTTAAATCCACACCAACACTCATATTTATAAAAACAGTCTTTGACGTGGAAAAGTGCTTAGTGCCACGTCAGGGTCTGAGCAGACGTACACACTTTTCATTGTCAGATTATTGCAGGTTTTTGGAAATCTAAGCTATTCTTGCAGCTCGCCATTCTAAATTAAAGGATTTGGACGATGACTGTTGATCTTTTATATGTAAATGACATTAATTAGGTGTCGTTTACAACACGGAGAACTGAAACCATTCAGCTGCGCACAAGTTCAAGATCATTTATAGATTTCACATCTGAAAGTGAGGCGCTCATCTTACGCTCATTTTCTGTGTGTACGTTCATTCTATGAATCACACGTACGCACATCTGAGAAATGATCGTAAGGTCAAATTTAGGACGGTTTCTGCGCAACATTTTATAAATGAGTCCCTAGGTTCTCACAATGCAGGTTAAACAAGTACACACACACACACAATGCAACAATGTCAGCCAGAACAGATGTCATTGTTTCATCAGGGCCCGTATGTATAAAACTTCTCAGAAATGCTCTTAAGAATAGTCTTAAGTTTTGACTCAAGTGTCAAAAAATTCTTAGTAAAAAGTAAGACTTTTCTAAGAGTAGGAGACTTTTATAAAGAAGCTAAAAGCAACTTTTAGTAAAGTCTAAGACTGATTCTTAAGTGCTGACTTAAGTGTTGTGAACTAAGGACTACAATGATGTCAACTCAAAATGGCCGCCCTCAACCTCTGAATCAGCCAATAGCAAGTCTGCAAGGGTGAAGTCACAGCAGCATAACACCAATAATTTAATGTTATTATATAAAAATAAAATATTTAAAAAGACACCAAAATGTTTTAATGTTTGAATTTCTTTTTAAAAATAGCTTTGCATTGTGCAAAATGATCACAAATTATTGATGGTGTGGAATCTTTTTCTATTGATATATGTCTCCTCATTTACAATCGGAGCAATGATGTGTCATGAGTTCATCAACGGCTCCAACAACTCCAGTAAAGCCCACTGTCAACATAAAGTTTTGCCGCATGGTTTGATGGTCAGTTGGAAAGTCAATCAACTGCCATAGAGTAGAGGCCAAATGTGATGTCCAGCCATATGAAAATACCTTAAACCTTAATTCAAATATTTTTAAAAATGTGTTAAAAGATGTAAGCATAAGCTAAGCTGTGCATGGAGTCAATTGTTTCATATGTGATAATGAAATAAAATTTCAAATTATTTCAAATTATTTTTGGCCAGGCTAACATACAAAGAAATTATGAATACATGCAAAAACAAGAGGACCAATGAAATATTAAAAACTGATTATGTTGTAGTCAATGTGTGCTTTTTTCTGAGCTTTTTTGTTTTTCTGAAACCTGTAGCTGTAGTTTTCCTTCTTTTCTTTTTTTGCCAAAAATGTTGTCAGATAAATACCTTTGCTTAGTTTAGTGTTTTATTCTTCCCTCATATTTTAAAACATTTAAATAATATAAACAAAAAAATATTTTACTCATATTTTGATGGTTTAGGCAAAATTGTAAAAATTTTAAAAATTGTAAAAACCTTTGCACATCAATTTTGGCCACTATGTTTGGTGTGGCAAGTTTAGCAATAGTACTATGTAAGAGCCTGCTTACTGTGGACTGATGGGTCCATGTCATCACCGGTGCACTGCTGCATTTTTACAGTTACCAAAAAAAGGCAATTACTATTTCATTTCTACAGTCAGAGCATTGATTTGTAGAGTGGGAGAAGTCGTTACATTTAAAGTTATAAAAAGATTATTCAAAGTCATTAAATGTATTAAAATGCATTAATGTTTAAGTAATATTTATTAAATTTATTACATTTATTTAAAGTTACTTTGAAGTTATTTCTTATTAGGTCAGTTACAAAAAGAATTGTCAATCAAGTTTATATCGCTTTATCAACTCCATGTCATCATATAGCTCCAATACATCATGTCTTCATTGGAAAGCGTGTATCTCCTCTTCTTTGCTGCCATCTTGTTACTCCTAACTAGGTTAGGAGACCTCTCCAGCTCTCCTAAATAATTTAGGAGCTAAGACCTAGTCTTGACACTTAGGAACCTTTATGAATCATACTTATTCTTAAGTCTAGGAATAAGAGTAAAATTACGTCATTCTTAGAATTTTGACACACTTAAGACTAAAATTTTACTCTGAGCGGCTTTATACATACGGCCCCAGGTCTTTCTGGCAGCGGCTTCCCTCCTTTACTTCTCACACATGGCTACTGTAAAAACACAGGCGCCAGTTGTAAACACATTAGTGCCAAGGGTCTCTCTGTCTATAGCTTTAGTCCTCAGTGCCCACATGCCGATCAATGCTTTGCGCTTGGGTCTTCCATTACAGAATCTGTCTCCTAATAAAGTATGTAATAAACATTTATTTATTTATTTATTTTTAATTGCTTTAAATAATGTTTAGAATTCTTTTAAATTGACGTATCAGTGCACTATTTGAATAAAATGAACTATGGGATTGAAAATGACCAAAATTAAAAGGCTTTTGAAAGGGTTAACGAACCACTGCTTCTTTAGCTAATGAAATATCATTGTCGATTTCATCTTGTATAGTCAGACCCCACTGCAACTTATTCTGGCCAGCAACTGAAAGGGTCTGTCTGAACAACAAATAAAACCACCTATTACAGTTTGTGCAGTTTTTACGTGTTATCTAAAACGGTCAAAACTGCTGGACATTCAATAGAAGTCAGCCAATCAGATTGAAACTGCTGATTTTCGGAGAGTGCTTGCCAGTTTTGTGTGCAATACACTTTAGATGGTCAGGGAACATGGGCGGTCAGTTTAAGGCTAGAGAAACGTGAACTGGAAGACAGTCTGACAGTAAAACTGGCTCATTAGCAGCTGTTGTATGACAAATCGCAGGCTGACTTTGGACCTACTGGTGCATCAGTGGCTGCTTTTTTTTATCTACCAACAAGCTGCTAATAAGCATCAGCTTCAAATGTTTGCCGCTGCTTCTGTGGAATCATTAAAACGTTCAGAAGCCCACACTGCGTGTTGAGAAATGTGTGTATTTTTTTTTTAAACTTGTTAAAGCACCCAAGAGACGAGTGAATATGCTGCAGAATCAGCAGTTCCTGACTGTACATATGTCTTCATTTTACTCTTAGTTAGAGTCTCCGTTGTATGTTGCTGTCAATTAGGAGTGACAAATAGCTTGATTAGCTGGTGTAAATGTGCTGTGTCGGTAGTTCAAGAGGTGTTACCAACAAACTGTCAGCAGTTAGTGCTAGAATACCAGTATTTCTTTCCTCCTCCCTCTCAGTCTCTATCTAGCAGCTCTCAATCCCAAGCTTTCACTTGACTCTAGGGAAATGAACGGATGGATGAGTGGATATCAGAGGAGGTGCATGAAGGTGAAAGGGTATTTAATTTTTTAAAGGAATTCAGCCTTCTTCGCTTCTGGCACTTGTGATCTGACGGATCCACACTTTGCTCAACATGAAGAGCAGTCACGCCATCTGCGAGGGTCTGAGTGGCTGATCAGGAGGGTCATGACAATTCCCGTCTGGCCATGCATCTGGTCAAAGGCTGGCAATATGGCATAAACTGTAGCAAATTTCAGGCACTCCGCTATCTTTCTGTTATCACTCTATCACTTTCTATCCATAGTTTTCAAATTCATTCTTATACATTTAAATGCCTAGTTTCCCCTTCTTTCAGCACACTTTTAACACTGATATCTGGAAGGGACAGTTCACTCAAAAATGAAAATTCCGTCATCATTTTCTTACCCCCATGTCATTCTAAACCTGTGTGACTTACTTTCTTTGGTGAAACACAAAAGATATTTTGAAGAATGTGTTTGCCGATAAAATGAAAGGTTCACAGCAACATTAAACCCCACTGACTTTCATTGTATGAGCATATTTCATTGTGTTTCGCAGAAGAAAGTCACACAGTACACAATAAATCATGACAGAATTTTCATTTTTGACTGTACTATCCCTTTGGTACAACTAAATATTTTTCTCTATGTGGCAGCTTTTTCATTACAAAAAATAACACACCCCATTGTCTGTTGTATATGTGCCTTTGTATATAGTGTGCATATTATTGTTAAACCATATTTAAATGTGACAGAAGAAGATACATTGAAATATTATGTTTATGTTTAATGTGCGACGCACATTTTCTCACACTCTCTCAGAGCTCTTGAGCGTAACGTTTGGTCAGAACTACCCTCGGTAGGCCGAGAGAATGTGATTTCAAAATACTGCATTCCCCGTTGAGGACACTTAAAATGTAGGACGCCCCTCAAGGGACAAAAGACTCTAGCATTTCCAGGTTTTGATAGAAAGCGTGCACAGAATATGATAAACAATCTCCAGTTTGATAAACTTGTTTTTGGGTTAAGTTGTATTTAACCAAAAAAAAAAAAAAAACCCAAAAAAACTACTAGCAAGTTTTTCTGCACTTCTTACACCAATAGTGTAAGAATGCACAGTTTACTTCATTTGGAGTCCTAGATTTTCTATTGACTGGTCCTTGCACTTCTCACCTCTACAAGCAAATATGCCAAATTGTGACCTAAAATGTATAGTCTAATTACGCAGTACACTTTTGTTTTCTCCAGTGGGTGGGTGTGGCTACATTTGTCTCCGTAGACTGCTATGATGTCATAGACAGGACAGGAAAAAAGTGTTTTGTTTTGCATAAATGGCGCAGCTCTGAATTGGTTCAGACACAAAACGGGACCTCAGAACTAAAAGCCTACTTGCAGCATTCCGGAACTGTTTCCATGGCATCACACAATTGACAACAGATTGAAGGGTTAGTGGGAAAATGAGGCATTTGTGTCTCAGGCTGAATGTGGTAGTGATTGCAGTTAAATGGTTAGGGCAGGCAGAGGGGAACGGGATGCTCAGAGCTCTAGGGGGACCGCTCGCCGCTCGCCTCAAACTGGCTAAAAATGGAACCCGCATGTTATTTAGTGAGAAAAACTTTTCCTTAAGCATTTTATTTTGTCTCAAATGACATGAGGTAATGCATAATGTTGCTCTTTAAAGGATTTATTTAGTGCACACCAGTAATGTTTTATTTTCTATAAGACTTTTTGCAAGAGTTACTACTACTCGTGCACAAATATTCATTTTTCGTATCAACTGTAAGCATAACTAAAGTTATGTGATCCACGACTAGTCATCACAGACTCTATAAGTATCAAATAGTGGTAGAACTAATTGACAGCCTCTAGTGTAATATAATGCAATGTTCACTTTTGGGGAAGTTACTCTGACACTCTACATTGCCTAGCTTCAAGTTACTCATTCTTCAAAGAAGCTCTTCTACAGTCATGCCACAGTTTTGAAGAAGTAGTTTCCTACAGTACAAAGTAACAGAGCAACATTGAGGCATGATTTGTGTGGCATAAAAACAATGAGAATATAAATCTGGGCCCCAAAAAGACTTGTACACTGTTACAAAAAAAAAAAAAAAATGCTGTTCTTTTGAACTTTCTATTCACCAAAGAATCCTGGAAAAAGCAACGTTTTCCACAAAAATATTAAGCAGCACAACTTTTTTTCAGCATTGAAAATAATAAGAAATGTTTCTTGAGCATCAAATCATCATATTAGAATGATTTCTGAAGGATCATGTGACACTGAAGACACTGGAGTAATGATGCTGAAAATTCAGCTTTACCATCACAGGAATAAGTTACATTTTAAAAGATATTTAAATAGAAAACAGTTATTTTACATTGAAATAATATTTCACAGTATTTCTAGCAAATAAATGCAGTCTTGGTTAGTATAAGAGACTTTTTTTTTTCTAAAACAGTATATATACACACACACATGAGCCCCTTTCACACATACAGTCTTTACTGGTAAATTACCAGCAAGAGATCATGTGTGAACAGGACCTTTTCAAAAATACTGGTAAATTTGGTTCTGGAAATTTACCAGTAAGGGAAGTTGTAACATTACCGGTAAATTACCGGTATAATGCTGTGTGTGAACGCAGAATGAAGATTACCGGTATAAATGTACTAAGTCCAAACGTGCCGAGGTAAGAAGTCTGCTTTTGGACAATCATAAAGTTCTCAAGGAGATGACGTGATTACTCTGCGCTGTTTACAGTAAGCTCCGCTGCTTATTAACAGTTTTTCTATGTAAATATGAGCTAGATGGACATCTTTGACCATTACGCCACCTCTCAGCTTTTTCAACGTGTCGCGCTCAAGACCCTGCCATCTTTTCCATTCATCAGCGCGGCGGCTCTGCAATTGGAAACAATTGTGTTTTTAAGAGCAGAAACGCGTTCTGTTTGATCATTCCCTTATGCCTGTCACACAGACGTGAAAAATGCGAATAAAGACAATGAAAAAAGATAATTTCTGATGACTGAATTTCTGATCACAGAATTTACTGGTATTTTGGTGCTGATGTGTGAATGGTCTCTTACCAGTAAAAAGCCAGAACGCCATTAACTTGTGTGAACAGCATATCTGTATATTTACCGGTAAGGTCATTGTGGTAATTTTATGGTAATTGACCAGGATTGCTGTGTGAAAGGGGCTATTGAGAGAGAGAAATGGTATGCAGTAGCTTAAGTTTTAAATCAGCCGTATTTAACTAAAAATACAGCTCCAGAAACAAGTGCTGATTTAAAGAAATAATGTGTTGATTCAAATGAATCAGTGAATCATCTTTTTATCCACATCATTAAAGTTAATCTTTTGAATGAACCAACAGTCTTGTCAAAGCCAGATAGGACAAATTAGTTAACCTAATGAAAAATGTAGTTAAATTAGTATAGTCGCTAACTCCCAACATACTGCTCGAAGAATTTAACCATGAACTACTAACGTTTTCTTTCTCTTTATTCCTCTAGTGGTGAGAGTGGATGGGGGTGGCTCAGCCTGACTCCCCCCAACCTCAGGCCTAACCAGTGAAGAAGAGGAAGTCGTGTCATCAATATAACAATAAAGAGGGGTTGAGAGATTGGAGAAGGAAACAAGGAAGCAGAAAGAGGAGAATGGAGGAGTGAAGCCATGACAGCCATCCAGCAAGGGACACCTATACCAGATCTTTGATGCTTTTGAAGCCAGCACAGAAGATACGTTGATGAGCTGGTTCAGCAGCACCACATCAGTGGATCCACATCAACGATCAGACTCAGCGGCCTAAAGTAGCTACTTGTAAAAACACAAGCCTATTACCCTTAAGAAAGTTCACCATAATGTATACTGAAACCCACCACAAACTTTGATGAATGTTTAACATATACTGGGTTTCTCAGATGTATTAATGTGACCTTGCGACACAAACTCTGGATGTCTTTGGCTTCACAAGTGAACGTAAAGAGATGGCCATCACAGGCTTCACGGATATCGCACAATTTAGCAGCCGCACCATGGTTCCTCCACCTGGAGCCTTCTGCCTGATCTAATAAGGATTTTGTTTTTGCCTTATCTTTGAAGCATTAATAGATTTTGTCTATAATATCAAGGCCCTTTATTTAATCAGAATTGTATCCATTTTCATTCAGCCATTTCCAGGTGTGTGTTAAAACTTTGGGGGGGTTGTATGCAGTTAGAGCATACCGGTCGCCGTCTTGTTTCAAAGCAGCTGATCGCAGGTCAGTGTTTATGGGCACGACTGTGACATTTGTTGACCTTTACTAATGTAATGACTCAGATCTATACTTAGCTCGCCTTTCCTTTTCTCTCTTTCACACTCTCTGTGACAGAATTTTCTCTATAAAACACACACATAGCGTGTCATATTCCCTGCCTTCCTCTAGTCATTGCAGTTCAGGTTTCATTGCCTAGATGTTCTCGCCTTTCCTCCTTGGAAATCTGAGTCACAATGCAAACAGAAACCAGAACTAAAAGAGCTACAGAACTATTTTCAAGCCATCATGCACTCTTAGAAATAACCATCTTTATGTCCTACCATTATTTTAGCCACAACATTTTTCAGGTTTGATAGGAATGTCTGGAAATTTAGTTCTGATTCAGATTCAGCAGTCCAGGTTCTTAAACATTTCCATTAATGATCCTTTAAGTACTTTTGAGGAAACCTCATCCACCCCCTCAATAATTTGTCTTAACTATTTACTAAACAATAATACTAAACTAAAACCCTATTTTGCTAATATATTTTAAAGTTGTTTTAAGTTGACTACTCCAAATGTGTATGTTTAACTACATATTGTCATATGAATAAACAGTCAGTAACAACACTGATTTAAGTCTCACAAGCCTTAAATAAATAAGCCAATATAATTCCCCTATCATTTTCAACTCCATTGCCTTTAAGTTCATAAATTCTCTTTAGGGCTTTTCACACTGCACTTAACCCCGGGTTATCGCTGTTCTAAACACCGCTTTTAACCTTGGGTAAAGGAACATTTCACACTTGTAATTTAGAAGCGGGGTTAGCACTGCTTCTTACCCAGGGTTATGAAACCCTGCTCCGGAGCAGGGTTAACACCGCTTTTGCGGTGTTATCCCCACATTGCGGTGTCAAACTTGTACAGTGTGAAACGATACAGTGTTAGAATATTACGACTAGATGCTTAGCAATGAATAACCAATAGCGTGCCTCATATTCACGTGCTTTAGACAGTCACAGAAACACAGTGCATTGTATATAAACAGTAAATTCAGCATTTGAGAGGAAAAAGTCAAATGCTGACAGAAAACGTGACAATTTTACTGAAAAAGAGCCCGTTTCATTCTTCCCTTTATAGTCTGAAATGTCAATTCAGTTTAAACTTGATAGTACAGTCGGCAAAACAGGATGCGAAATGCTAGAGCTAGGCTATGTAAACAGGTCGCGTGCTGCGTTCGTCCAATCAGTGACACTGACACCGCAAATATGCAAATAAGGATGTGAACCCAGGGTTTAGGAATGTACAGTGTGAAATACCCAGGATTAATTGTTACCTGGGTAAAGTAGTGTGAAGCAGTGTGAAACGTGAAGCAAGAAAACCCAGGATTCTGTTTACCCGGGGTTTACAGTGACCCAGGGTTAACTGTTTCAAGTGTGAAAAGCCCTTTCTTTTCTCTTCTTTGTCTTTTTCTTGTTCAGATTCCACAGTCATTGGTCTATAGCTCTTGATGAGTCATCCTGTCTAGGTTTTCCTCGTCTTTGTCACTACATTTCTCGCTCTTTCTTTCCCACTCTCTGTCTTGGCTGCATGATTCATTCCATAGATGCTGATGCAGATACAACCATCCCAGCAGTCATGTGCTGGAAGCAGTCATGACTAAGGGGAAAAAAGAAAGTACTTTAACATTATTATCTCATCTTTAAAGTAAAAAGGAATGGTCTAACCAAACAAACAAGTTAACACTCAACCCAGAACTACTAAAAATAGACATTTGATTTCTGCTTTCTACTCATCCAATGGGATATTGCACTTGTAAACAGATTTTAGGGACCTAATACAGATATTCCATAGCACACACACAGTATCTAATGGACTGTCTTTCGTTGCATTTCTAATGCTCTCACCGTCAGGCTCTGGAATAAACATGAGAGGCATTAGTGAGACATTCCTGTCAGGCAGGTCGTAATTACCCCTGAAGCTTTCCGTTTCTCTTCCCCACAGTCGGTTCATTCTCCTGGGGCTCTGTTCAGCTCAGCTTCCCTTCCCTGGAGCTCTGCCTATCCATTCTGAGACTCACCATCAAACTTTTCTGTTCTCAGTTCCACTAATATTACATCAATAATACAGGAAAGCACCTTTTATACAACAAGAATCTCCCAGGTATGCAGGTAGCAGTATTTTGGATCATTTCAGCTGATCTAAACTGGTCATTAGCTGGTTGACCTGCCACTATTGTTCAACAGCCAACTTGACCATTTTAAATTGGTATGATTAGCTGGTAGTTATTTTTTTGGTGTTCTGCCAGCTGCTAGTTTAAGCTGGATTTTCCAGCATTATTCTTGTACTCAATGTTACAGACTGGTTTGAACTATTACACTCTAATTCAGTTCCTACTTGAAATCATGCATTCCTGTTTTTTTGGCAGGCAGGTTGTCTGCTCCATCAGCTTTTATATGGCTTTAGTAGCGTACATCTCCCCTGGCGCTGTGCTTTCCATTAAATCAGGCAGCGAAGGATATCATTGGCTTCTGGAGTTGCTCGCATATTAGTGTTTAATGCACATCAGGGGTTTAACGCTCACCGATGTTTGTTCTGATATTAGCCTACTTGAGAGAATCTGATGAGATCAAGATAAGATCTCTCGGTCTGTCTTTGGGAATTGGCTGAGAACAGAATGGGTTGTGTTTATCCCATGCTTTCTTTCTTAAAGAGATAGTTCACCCAAAAATGCAAATTTTGTCATCATTTACTCACCCTCAAGTTGTTCCAAAACTATGAGTTTCTTTCTTCTGTTAAACAAAAGAATATATTTTAAAGAATGCTGGTAAACAGACAGTTGACCGTAGCCATTGACTTCCATATTTGTTTCCTACTATGGATGTAAATGACAACTGTTTGATTACCAACATTTACAAAATTTTCATTTTTGGGTGAACTATCACTTTAACAGAGCAGAGAAGTTAGCAGACATCAAATAGCGAGAGTTGTGAAGAGATCTGAGCGATTGATGCTTCTCAGGGGGATGGTGGTGTGATGTATTATATTGAAAATATGGCTATATTTTCATAGATTGTTAAAGTGATTTGTTGTTCTAATGTGTTCTGAGAATTTACATATGAGGGAGAGCCATTTACCATGTGTTTCACATATAACCCAGACGACATCTACAGGCTGTCTATGCATCAATCAGTCAATCAGTAAGCATTTAAAACAACTGAAGTAAACAAGTGAATTGATTCTTGATTCAGTTCCCTGGAATGTGCCAAAGTTGCCATAAATAAACACCTCCACACTAAAATATCCACTGAAATGGTTATAAATCTCCATTTGTCAGCCAGAAAGTATATCAGAGGAAAACAAAACTCCTATTTGCCATTCACATGCTAAAAAAAATCCATCCGTATCCATCCTTTCCTCATTTACACTTCAGTAATTCTTTATTTTTTTATAAAACTTTTTTTTTTTCAATTTTAAATAGATTTATTCTTTGAGAGCAGTATTTTATAGAGACGGTTTACTTTCGTAGCACTTAAAACAGATTGAATTTGAACACTCAAGAGTGTCCATCACCAGAAAGTGCCTGTGGACTCTGTCAGGTGTCTTTGAGCAATGTTCAACAAGCTTGATTTCATGTATTATGTTTGTGTATCTATTTTGCTTGTGTGTTCTGTTAATTGTATGTGATAGTTTTTTGCCTTTGTTTTTTTCTTCTTCTTTAGTTATAAGAAAATGTTGATGACGATTACAAAACAGTACATCATTATCCAGGTAAAATACAGTACATCCAGGTGAATTTTATCTATCGTTCTAATAGGTGATGTATTCAAAAAACACTGAAAGTATCATATAAATGTCACTGTTAATTTACATCAGACCACTCTTTGCACTCAACTCAGCGCAACCTATTTTTTCAGAACTTTTAGCTCTTCACCCGTAAGCCTAAAACATGGCAATATTTGATAATTTTGTGTTGATATGAAAAGGGATTGTACATTAACTATTAGATCAAATAGAGACTATATCACATTTAAGAGACTCAACTTAGGATGTTAGCAAGAACCTCCACATGATGCTTTAGAAAGTCAATTCCCCTGTTCGGCCTATCTCCAATAGACCTGAATGTTCTCTGTACGTAATCCATGCTGTACAATGCATTGTGTAAATTGTTTCCTGGAGTTATGACAGTACACCTATGTAAACAAGAAATGAAATAATTCTATTAAATAAAAAACAAATATTGACTGCTACAACAAGACTGGTTTCCATCATTTAGCCATGATTTTCTCAAAATACAGAATTTAAAAAATGCTTGAGAAGGTGTTACACAATATCATGAACAATGATTTCTATAAAACATCAAACACACTGTTATCTATAATGGCTCCAGGGAGTCACACTAGTGAGTCTGAACCTTATATCTCAGATTGTTCTGACTACAGACATCTTCTGAAAGAAAAAATATCCGTAATTAAACTTTTAGAGACCCTGTTTTGATTTGTCATTTGAACACCCTGGGAAACAGCAAACTCATGATCCATGATTGAGGTTATTCAGTGGTCCAACCTCTGCATGGCCCTTAGATACTTCACAACTAATATTAGCTCCAAATCCAGACCTCTCCAATATACATTAACCAAAACAAAGCCCCTAAGATCTGCAACCCTGTAACAACATGGGCAGAGCATCAGATTCCTTCTGTAAAACTATGTACAATTTGCTGTGCTGGGAATTTATGCAGACATGAACAATTACACAGCACAAAATTATTGGCCTTTTAGCAACATATCTAAAGTTAATTTTTGCATTGTTCTTTCAGTGTGAAGGCAACAAATAAACTGAAAAACAATTCCAGATGTATGATCATTAAATAATTGACTAGTCTTTCACTTTTCTAAAGAAACCTTTTGACAAAAAAAGTTTGCCATGTCACTTCATCTCTATGGGAAGTGAGAACTGTTTTAAATTCTGTCAAAAAAGGTTTGAAAGTGGGCAGAAAAGCAGAGACCACAAAATATGTTTGGACCAAGTGATTGCCAAACCACAGAGTAAAGCACATCCATATGCTTCATTAGAACCAGTCTTTGAGTTGCTGCAATTGTAACGCTGCTTGCATTCACACTGAAACCCAACGAAAGCGAGGAATTTCAAAATAACTGTTATGTATGTCGGTCTGCACTTATGGATGTGGACGCACCAAAAGTTTGTATATGATTTATTCACAGTAACAGTATACAGTGTACAACGGGGCTAAAGGCGCACCTGAGTAAAAGGCGCATTTGATTTTATTTTCCTCTAAACCACTAGAAGGCACAAAAACTTTCCGCAGCACTTTCCAAAACATCCACTTTTCAAGATGCATTCAAGAAATTTGGCTGATCCATGATGCGATTACGGGCAGCAATGCGAAGTTGATTCTGCGATAATCTGATTTGATATTTAATGTATTTTTATGTAGAAAATGAGAATCGATAAAATTATTAAAATTATTGAAAAAAAAATATATTTTATATATAAAATATATATATATTTTTTAGTTCAAGGTAATTAAAGGATTAGTTCACTTTCAAATGAAAATTAGCCCAAGCTTTACTCACCCTCAAGCCATCCTAGGTGTATATGACTTTCTTCTTTCTGATGAACACAATCGGAGAAATATTAATAAATATCCTGACGCATCCAAGCTTTATAATGGCAGTGAGCGATACCAAGGAGTATAAAGCTGAAGAAATTGTCTCCATCCACATCCATCCATCATAAACATACCTCACACGGCTCCGGGGGCTAATAAAGTCCTTCTGAAGTGAAGCGATGCATTTGTGTAAAAAAAAAAAAAAAATCCATATTTAACAAGTTATGAAGTAAAATATCTAGCTTCCACCAGACCGCCTTCTGTATTCAACATATGAAGAAAGTGTAAAACTCTCGCAGTTCAAATCGCTTACGCTACGTCCTATGCCTTCCCTATTGAACTTACGGAAAAAGTGTAACTGACGCAACGCCAGTTTACACTTTCTTTGTAAGTTGAATATGGAAGGTGGTCTGACGGAAGCTAGATATTTTACTTCATAACTTGTTAAATATGGATATTTTTTTTACACAAACGCATCACTTCGCTTCAGAAGGCCTTTATTAACCCCCCGGAGCCGTGTGGAGTACGTTTATGATGGATGGATGTGGATGGAGGCACTTTCTTCAGCTCATACTCATTGGTCCCGTTCACTGCCATTATAAAGCTTGGATGCATCAGGATATTTATTAAAATACACTATATTGCCAAAAGTTTTGGGACGCCTGCCTTTACGTGCACATGAACTTTAATGACATCCCATTCTTAATCCGTAGGGTTTAATATGGAGTTGGCCCACCCTTTGCAGCTATAACAGCCTCAACTCTTCTGGGAAGGCTTTCCACAAGGTTTAGGAGTGTGTTTATGGGAATTTTTGACCATTCTTCTAGAAGCGCATTTGTGAGGTCAGGCACTGATGTTGGCGAGAAGGCCTGGCTCGCAGTCTCCGCTCTAATTCATCCCAAAGGTGTTCTATCGGGTTGAGGTCAGGACTCTGTGCAGGCCAGTCAAGTTCCTCCACACCAAACTCGCTCATCCATGTCTATATGGACTTTGCTTTATGCACTGGTGCGCAGTCATGTTGGAACAGGAAGGGGCCATCCCCAAACTGTTCCCAAAAAATGGGAGCATGAAATTGTCCATAATGTCTTGGTATGCTGAAGCATTAAGAGTTCCTTTCACTGGAACTAAGGGGCCAAGCCCAAGCCCTGAAAAACAACCCCACACCATAATCCCCCCTCCACCAAACTTTACATTTGGCACAATGCAGTCAGGCAAGTACCGTTCTCCTGGCAACCGCCAAACCCAGACTCATCCATCGGATTGCCAGACAGAGAAGCGTGATTCGTCACTCCAGAGAACACGTCTCCACTGCTCTAGAGTCCAGTGGCGGCGTGCTTTACACCACTGCATCCGACGCTTTGCATTGCACTTGGTGATGTAAGGCTTGGATGCAGCTGCTCGGCCATGGAAACCCATTCCATGAAGCTCTCTACGCACTGTTCTTGAGCTAATCTGAAGGCCACACGAAGTTTGGAGGTCTGTAGCTATTGACTCTGCAGAAAGTTGGCGACTTCTGCGCACTGTGCGCCTCAGCATGCGCTGACCCCGCTCTGTGATTTTACATGGCCCACCACTTAGTGGCTGAGTTGCTGTTGTTCCCAATTGCTTCCACTTTGTTATGATACCACTAACAGTTGACCGTGGAATATTTAGTAGTGAGGAAATTTCAGGAATGGACTTATTGCACAGGTGACAACCTATCACGGTACCACGCTTGAATTCACTGAGCTCCTGAGAGCGACCCATTCTTTCACAAATGTTTGTAGAAGCAGTCTGCATGCCTAGGTGCTTGATTTTATACACCTGTGGCCATGGAAGTGATTGGAACACCTGAATTCAATGATTTGGAGGGGTGTCCCAATACTTTTGGCAATGTAGTGTATCTCCGATTGTGTTCATCAGAAAGAAGAAAGTCATATACACCTAGTATGGCTTGAGGGCGAGTAAAGCTTGGGCTAATTTTCATTTGAAAGTGAATTAATCCTTTAAAGCAACAGTTTTTTAATAACAAAAGAATATGTAAAAGTATGGTATTTGTGGTAAAAGGCACCCCTGCTGTTGTGTCACGTCTAGTTTTGGTTTTGTTTCATGTTTGTAGTTTCATGTAAACAGTCATAGTCATGTTTCTTGTTTGCCATGTGTTTCCCTTGTTTGTGTCCTATGTTGTCATTGGTTCATTGGTTTGATTGTGCACAGATGTGTCTTGTTTAGTCATTAGTTCTTGTGTATTTAAGCCCTCATGTTTGCCTTGTTCCTGGTCAAGTATTGTCCGTGTAACCATAATTGGTAAGTCCATGTTTCTCAAGCCACGTAAGCCAAGCCAAGCCAAGCCAAGCCAAATCTTTTTTTGTTTTTTGTTTGCTCATGTTTGGATTAATGTAAATAAAGGTGCATTTAGGTTCTTTCAATTTGCCTGCAGTGGACTCCCTTACATGTTGGGGCTAAAGGCACAATAATCAACATGATAATAAATAGCTGCCTGACTTGTCCATTTGTTAATAAAACATGGTTAGATTCAGATGGTAAATATCATAAATTAAGTTGGGTGTCCACTTTAGAGATAATCACCATATGTATAATGAAACCATCATATTTTCAAAAACGTGATATTAATCATATCATATAATAAAATATAATTTATTGTTACGACTGTAAATCTATATTAAATTATTATGAAATCTCCTTCAATGCTTTCAGAATCTTTACTTTTTAAAATAATTTTGTTTCTGTATTTTTAAAATATATATTTATATTAACATTTTAATGACAGTATATTTACTGAACAAAAATAGATTATTTTATTCATCAAAATAAACAGAAAATAGAACAAACTTTGCTAAAGAGATTGTTTGAAACAAGTATTAACTTAGAAATGATTAAAAACATTATTTTAAGCAAAAGTATTTGTATAAATAATTTGTGCCTTTTACCCCATGTTTGGGGTAAAAAGCCCACCTTACCACCTCATACATTTATAAGATTTTTAAACAAACCAATTTTATGATTTAGTTTCACACAAAATATGTTGCTCCATCAATGTTCAATAAAACATATATATTTTTTCTGCAATCATACACTATGGGAGTAGTGAAAAGCATGTTTTTGTACTTTACTAAGCATGCACAATTTATTCTTGTCTACAAACAAATTTGAAGCATTTAAGTAGCATAAGCCTTTAGATCAAAAGGTTTGTGAGAAATCAATCAAGTGTGTCATAAACTTCTGACTATTAGTGTAGCATTTAGACATGCTCATACACCTACTACACACCCACAGAAGCACTGCGTGTGAAAAACGCTTGACAGAACAATGCGTGCACAAGAACCAGCGCTTTACAAAGCCTGTACATCAGAGCTTTTACCCGCTGATGGTTGTCAGCAGGCTTGTAGACAGCGATGAGCAGCAGGGTGTAAAAGATAAGCTCCACTGTCCCCGCATTCACTTTCAATTAGATTAGCCAGACAAACCAACTACCACAGCAAAATGTAGTCACTAATCGAATAATTCATCCATTTTTTTTTCTTAACCCTCATATACTTAATAAGGACCATGAGTCAGCTAAAACTTGAGATTAAAAGATTAAAAGTTGTCATAAAAAGGGACATTACTGATGCTGAATTATATTCACTTTTGACAAGCAAAAACGTACAAAGTGAAGAATGACGTTACTGCATCTGCCCATAAAAAAAGATTTATGTCAGAGTCAAGGACACAGACAAACTACAGCCATTATCACTGACAAGTGAAAGAGAGAAAGAGACGAGAGGAGTGTAAAACAAATGGGGAGAGGTGATTTTACACAGATTTGTCAATGATTGGTTTTCATTTCTCTTTCAGTCCAGTCACAGCTATGAGGTCATCGCTCTGTGACGCCACACCTAACATAAACTAACATTTTCAGATCCCAGCTCTGTGATGCCATAATAGCTCCATTAATTATTCGCTGTCCAATTTTTATCTAACTGTGGAATATATGATATCATAGACCATAGTTTTGAGAGGATTCTCCATTTTTATGGGTAATACATTAGTAATTTCATTAAATGGGACATACTACACTACTGCTAAAAAGTTTGGGGGTTTTGAAAGAAAGAAATTAAAACTTTTATTCAGCAAGCATGCATTAAATTGATCAAAAGTGACAGAAAGGACATTTATAATGTTACAAATACATACTTTTAAGCTTTCTATTCATCAAAGAATCCTATTTTTTCACAATTTCTACAAAAATATTAAGCAGCACAACGGTTTTCAACATTGATAAAAATAATAAATGTTTCTTGAGCAGCAAATTAGTATGTTAGACTGATTTCTGAAGGATCATGTGACACTGAAGACTGAAGGCATCACAGGAATGAAGTCCACTTTTAATGTTAGTAATTTTGTGTATGTGTCACTTTAATTTTTGATGCCCATTCTACCTTTCTGATGCTTGGATTATTTTATTTTTTTTCTCTGCTGGGCCTTTAAGATGTCTATGTAAACAAACTCTTCACTTGTGAAATAAGTCTTGTTACTGTCGAGTCCAATATAATTTTAAACTGACCCATCCTTCATCCATTCTTTGCAAAGTCTACATTTCATTGACACTTTCTCAAAACAAGTCATTTTTGGAGTTTGTATCATATTAAAACTCACTTTCAGACACCAGCAAGTGAAATAACTTCCTTGCAATCCAATAGGATTCCGATCACCATATGAGGCAGAAATATGTTTAAATGCGATGTTAAAGGCTACTTATGCTAATCATTGTGATAATAAATACACATATGTTTATGGAAAATACCAGAGACTGCTTGAAGAATGTAGACAAATCAATCATATATATTTATAATCATGTATTTATTTGGTTTCATATTTTATTTGTCTCTTCCCTGTGCCTTTGTTGATACTAGACTAATGCATCCGCATATATGTCATAAAAAACATGCACTCCAGTTAACTCATATAACTCATAACTCCTGTTTTCTTCTCATGAGCTCCCTCTGTTGCTCTGGCTGAAAGGATAGTGAGAGAGTAGAGATTGCTCAAACATCCTCAGATCGCATAATTTCATGGAAAATTAATAGAAATGCTCACTCTTTCTAAAGAAATGTGGTATGTGATATGTGTAAATGTGATTTTTCTAAATGTGTAAGCCTTTGGACTTAAAAGTCTTAATGGAGTTGTTTAGTGCATTCTTGTGATCGCAAATAAAGGTACATGTCGTTCCACACCTCTAAGAACTTTGTTCATCTTCGGAACACAAATTAAGATATTTTTGATGAAATCCGAGAGGTTTTTTTTATCCCCCATAGACAGCAATTTAACCACCACTTTCAAGGTCCAGAAAGGTACTAAAGACATCGTTAAAATAGTCCACGTGACTACAGTGGTTCAACTAACCTGGTCTCATGGAAAGACGTACCTGTGGGAACGTTTTCGCGAGTCGCAAAAATACGTACCAATGCGTACATATCACTGCAGTTTCCAGAAATGAACACTAGAGGCAGTAAAACAGTTATGATTACAGGGTCAGATTATGGATTAATAAAGACTTGTTTTTACGTCTCCTTGCACAATATTATGTTATGACTTCAAAACGCTTTTTACCAAAGTGCACGGTTTGTAAACGAATATATTTTGAACTTTGCATCGCTTAAACAGCTTCATATGTTTTGCTTCTCTGACATAATAAGCTTGCTCGGTAGCTCAGCTGATTAAGAGTTGGACTTAGGATGAAGCTCTGGGTATGAATCCCGTGAAAGACGAGCTCAAAGATGAGAGATCAAAACAAGCTAAAACGGCACGATTACGGATGCTTTTTATGTCACATTTGCTTTTGTTAACACCATCGGGTAGGTTTAAGTGTAGTGTTGGTGGTACGTTATTTTAAAACGTAATGGAGCATTACACTTTTAGCGCCACTCACTGGACAAATTTCAAATCAGAACTGCGGTGATTCGTATAAAAACCAACGTCATAAAAACGTACCATATTCATGTTTATCTGTTCCGGCAAAAAAAATGAACACGCTTTTAGTGTACGTATTGGTACGAATTTTGTGACTCGCAAAAACGTTCCCACAGGTACGTTTTTCTAATGAGACCAGGCTCGGTTCAACCTTAATTTTATGAAGCAACGAGAATACTTTTTCAGTTGGTGAAATTAGGTTGTGTAATGTTGTTCTGTGGAGGCGTGTTAAGGGTGGATTTTAGGGTAACGCTGTGGGGCTAGTGGCCCGACAGTGGAAAAGAAACTTGATTTTGACCTTGGTGCTTGAGGTCTGAGGCTATTGGCCCCGCCTGGCATGTTGTTAGCCCTGGCTCGCACTGGCCTGACAGTGGAAAAGTGGCTATTTTTTCAATAACTGGTCTTTTTACCTAAGGAGAAAGGTTTGCTTTCTAAAGGTTAAATGTTTTCATGACAATATTTACTCTCTTTTTTTTCTCTTATCCCAACTGGAATATTAAAAATTCTTTAGGACAGAGGAAAGACATCCAGCTCACCACAACCATTAACACATCCACAAATCAATACCTTCCATCACTCACACATATGTAGACCCCACACCACGTACCACCTGCTGCCCCTCAAGAGAAATGAGGCAGGACCACCAGCGGAAAAAAGGAGAGTGGAATAAGAGAGAATTGGGAGAGAGAGAGAGAGAGAGAGAGAGAGAGAGAATGACAAAAAGAGAAAGACAGAGGGAAGGTAAGATTTAAATACAGTAAGAAGTGCATCACTGTTCCTCTATCTATAAAACACTTGTGCACAATCTTCACATACAGACATGCATGCTAACACAGTCTTTGCCCACCCACGCTAAGATGACCACACACACACACGCAAACACACACACACACACACATGCATGCACACACACACACACACACGCACGCACACACACACACACATACACAGCAGGCTATTACTCTGTCATTGTCTCAATCAGAGCATTCCATTGGCACACTTTAAACAGTGACTGCAATGACATGATTCCACCATCTGTTCATGTGGAAGCAACACCCAGCAAATAATGAACACACGCAAACACATACTGTCCCACAGATTCTCTTCCTGTCTGTAGAGACACTGAAGAATGCGTATGTTCACGTATCAATCAATTCACCTATAATGAAAATACAGAACAGTCAGATAGATAAAGAAATGTATATAATTATAGATCTTTTTGTAGCTCAACCAGTAGTTTTACCTATATTTATGTTTAACAATATTTTTTTTTCTTTTTGAAAGAAATTAGTATTTTTATTCAAATAGGATGCAGGACATTAAACTTTCTATTCATCAAAGAATCCTGAAAAAAATGTATTACATTTTCCACAAACATATTAAGCAGCACAATTGTTTTCAATGTTAAAATTACAATTTTTTTTTTTTTTTTTTTTTTTTACAATCACTATAGGACACATTTCTCAAAACTCATTTTCTTTTTCAAAACTCTTCACACAGAGAGCACAACAACAGTCAATGTGGGATAAACTGTGGATCATTTATTATGGCTTTGGCGCAAAATGCATTCAGTGACAACATATTTCAATTTACAATTTCGCACACAAACACCACCAAAACTTTATACAGGCCAATTTGCATGTTTACATATTCTTTTCAAAACTGTTAAATTTAAGTTCAAAACCTAGCACAACACAAAAATGAATAAGACAGAAATTTGCAACATTTCTACAGTGATACCATATTGAAATATATTCTGAATCTACAAAAAATCAAATACTATCAAAGCACTTAGATGTAACTGAACACCTACACAGGTGTTAGTCTTCATTACCATCCATTCAAAAGGGGAAAACTTAGGAATAATTTTGTACTGTAATTTAAACATGGATCATGTAACATATAGTGCAATAATGAATGCTAAAAATATAGAGAGTGTCATTCTTGTTTTGTAAAGAAATTTTACAAAAACAAAAAACAAAACAAAACATAAAATGCTACCTGATGTTAGTGTTTTTTAAGTCTGTGTTTTATGATTGACAAATCAAGCGTAGCATTATTTCTGGCAGGACACATTACTCTCAGCTGATCCACGTCTACCTATAGGAATACGACACCTATCACAGAATCCCTATATATAAGGTCTATTCAGTATTTTCAGCAGCTTTATTGCATTGCTCAGGAGCTAATTACCCTCCTCTATCCCCAGCTCCTCCTCTCGTCCTGCTAGGATCAGACTCATTTCTTGAATTATATTGTTACATTAAATTCATTAAGAACATTAATGATATCTGCATACCTTATTTTGGCTCTGTTCTGTTTACCCTAAGGGGGGTTATCGCTGCTCTCCCTGCTCTTATTCATGCGGCTGCATAGATAGGCAGGGAGTTCTTGTCCAGAACAGAACTATACCGCCAGTCCAAACTGTATGCTAACTGTCAATCATGTTTGATGATAGTGATCCTGACAGAAAGTATGTTGGTTGGGTGAAAACCTTGCTAGTGTTATGGAAGAATGAGTTGATTTGAGGCATGAATGAAGTGTTTTGGTAGTTTTAGTGCATTTTGAATATGAAATTAACTGCTGTGCAGAGCTGCAAGGTGGTTAGAAGAACTGTGTGAAGAGTTTTGAAAAGCTAACCTAAGTATTGAGAATTGTGCCTTAGTGATTGTAAAAAAAAAAAAAACTGCAAATTTCATCTGAGCACCAAAACAGCATATTAGAATGATTTCTGAAGGATCATGTGACACTGAAGACTGGAGTAATGGCTGCTAGTTTTTTTTTTTTTTTTTTTATTGTAATAATATTTCAATAGTATTTTTGATCAAATAAATGCAGTCTTGGTGATCATAAGATACAGATCAGTCTATTCTAAGCAAACACACATGAATCTACCAGGTCAATTTGTATGAATACAGTGTGTGTGTGTGTGTACACTGCAGTATTCCTATTGGCTACATGCCACACGAATACCAAAACACCATCAGCTAGAGAGTGAGTCACTAGCCTGGTCGCACTGTATGTGTCTGTGTGTGAGAGACTAACAGCAGATGGAGAAAAACTGCAGAGGCATTTCTTTCCAATCTCCCCATTGATAATGTCTGGCCTCTGCGGACCTGTTCTGCATTACACTCATTGTGTATGGCCAGCCTTGCTTAAACCGTTCTATTCAGATGAAGTTAATCTAGGCATCATCCCTGCTGACATAATAAATATTTATATGAGATATGGAAATTTATAGTAAGTTATTATTCATCTCATAATACTTTTAGTTGTGCCTATCATTGGCTGCAGCTGTGTGAGGAAGAGGCTCACTGAAGTGAAACGGAAGAAAATGGAAGGGTGCAAATCATCTATTCTTAAGCTTTATTTGTTTGTTTGATTTTAAAGGTTTTAGGAATTCCATTCACTCCCATTGTGATGAATAGCTTTGGCTGGAGAAATGGAACAACAGATGTTGAATTTATTGCCTCATTCAGACACACACACACACACACACACACACACACACACACACACACACACACACACCGCAAATAGATAGACAGACAGATACCACTCCTGGCTCATTGGAAAAACATGCCTGTGGCAACATTTTTTCAAGTTTCATGACACTTTCAAAGTGCATTTTCCAGTGAGTGCCACAAAAAGTTTTACCCAAACAGAATCTGGTAATGATATTTTTGAACTTATTGTGGCAGTTCGGAAATGAAATGCCCGGTGAGTGGTGCTAAAAGATAACCTACACTAAACCTGATCGATAGTGTTAAAAAAAGCAAACCTGATATAAAAACACATTTGCTGAAGCAATCGTGCCATTTTAGATTGCTTCCACAAGTCTTTGACATCTTTTATCATAACTCTGGGTTCACAGGACTTATCGCAAATACAATGCTGTACCAGGCGAGCTACCAAGCAAATTTAGGTTGCACTTTATTTTACAGTACGTGCACTTTCAATGTACTTACAGTGTACTTACAAGAAAGTACCAAAAAATATATGGTGGGTTAATATTAGGTTTAGGGGTAGGTTGTAAAATAAAGTGCTACCCAAGTTTACTACGTCAGAAAAGCAATACGGAACTGGTTATGTGATGCAAATGTCGAAATGCACTATGAAAAAAGTGTTTTGAGGTCAGTAACAGTACCGTGCAAGTTACAATGTGAAAATAAGTCTTTATTAATCAACAATCTGCCCCGTAATCATAATTTATGTGAAAACGGATAATAGTTATTGGTGTTTTACTGCCGCTAGTGTTCATTGTAGCAGAAAACTGCAGTGAATTGTATGTAAAGGTACTTTTTTGGAGTGTTGCAAGTTTTCTAATGAGCCTCTCACAAGTTTTTTGGTAAAGTGATCCAAAAGGACTGGAAAACAAAGAGATCCAGCTGACAATAGCCGGGAAACATACTATGACATCACCCTTGACACATTCTGAAAACCTAACAGGCCTAAAGTAAAAATGTAAGTAAATGGGACATCTTAAAGGTTTAATCTTGAGTAAAAAGTCTACAAAATCTAAAAATACATAGCACAGCACACCTAAGACTGAAATTATGTACAAAACAGTTGTAAAAGTGACATGAGTTCTCTTTAGTCAATGACAAAACCCTCTCGGTATCTCCTGAGTGCTGGTGTTTTTGGAGATGAAAGCTCATATCGCATGCAGGAGAGCACAGGGAACACAACCACAGCCGCAGCTGAAATTAAAATAATGGCGTACTTATGATGATGCACCTTCATTTAAATGTCCGCATTATTTATAGATGACATTTAAGAAAAAAATGAAACATGAACAATAAACACAAAGTACCCGTCTGATTCAGCCTCTTTAGAGTGAGGCCACGACCCTGTGAGTGCTATCGAAGTCTATTAAGTGCTTTCTAATTGCCATGGGCTCAGTGTGTATTGTTTTATGAATAGTTAAAAAGGAGCTCCCTCAGGTCCTTGAGCTCTCACAGAAGACAAAAACATCTACTTCACTGTCTATGATACAGGGCTCATACAAGAGCCGTGACATTTACAAGTGCCATTAAACAAATTTAAAACTCTATGAGCCAGCATATGGAGCCCAAATTGGTGGCACTTCTTATGAGCCACAAGGACAGTTGAATATTATTGGGTGTTTGGAATAAAGTGCATTCGATTTTTCAGTAAAGAGCAGGATCAGATTCAGGAACAAAACATGATTGTATGTGTTACAGTTTCATGCTAGTTTATTTTCCCAGACATCTCCACTCGCATTATTTTATTTATGGGCTTTTTAATGCTTTATATAACAGGACAGTGAAAAGAGACAGGAAATTATTCAGTTTAGAAAGGGGGAAATAGGAAAATATGACACAGTCCATGGCTCCAACACAACAATATGGCTCCAACATGCTATTCTTTGATTTTGTCTCACAAAACAACAAAGCAAAGCCCAACGGATGTTCTCTCAGACTTTTCTTGTTTTTTTGGTTGTTTTTTTGTTTGTTTTTTTGTTTTTTGTTTTTTTGCTGCCACAATAATGGTGTAGCTACAACATCTACCAGCAGGGGCTAATTTCTGAAGCTAACTACCCTGATCTACCCTGAAAATGGTGTTTTTTTCAACTCTTTATAATAATATTAAATTTGTTAACCTTTGTTAATGCATTAGGTATCATGAAATGGTGAAAAATATTATATAATATTTTATAGCCTTTATTAATCTAAATGAATGTTAATTTCTATATATACTAATACATTTTTACCATTTCAAGTTGTATAAATTAATATTAACCAATAACAGTAACATTAAGTGTAACGGTACACAAACATGATGGTTCAGTACATACCTCGGTGTTGAAGTCACGGTTTGGTACGGGTTTGGTACAGCTGGGGGGAGAAAACTAAACATAAAATTGCTTCTTTTTTCTTCTTTTTTATTAAACAGTTGTTTATTGAACAAATTGTGTCCCTCTCTTTAAATAAATATTATAATTAAAATTTTCTTAAGTATAAAAAAAAAACTATCTCAGCTAATGCTGTAAACTATATACAAGGAGCACATTACTATGATATTAAAGGTTACAATTAACAACAGAGCCCAAACTATTAAATTCAGTTGCTATTTATTGTTAGATATAATAATGAACGCTCAAAAAACAAAAAAACAAAAAACAAACAAACATGTACATTGCACATAAGAATCGTGACAGTTCGGGACGAATACATGTACCACAGCCATAACCACCAAAGACATTCCCCACCAATAATTAGAAATGGCCAATTTGCAGTTTAGGATGCGGTCTAGGATGACTCAGTGGTCTAACAGCGCTCATCACTGTCAAAAAGATTGAGATGGCCAATCAAATCAAAGAAGCTTACTGTTCACAGTAGACGACCGAAAATTCCAACGTGACGCTTTAGTTTTAACAGTAAAAGAGTGCATAGTAAGATGTAAGCAGCTAAACATTTAATATTTGACAACTGTTTTATGATAGAAATGTTCAACGACTGACAGTAATATCCCGTGATGCAAACTATACAAAATATGCTATCATTTACACGATTTACAACTCAATGTGATGAGACAAGAAATTATATGAATAAGAGTAAATGTGTGCATGTTTAAAATAAAAAATTCAATATTATTATAAAATATTATAAAAAAATTTAATTGATTACTTTATAACTACAATTAGACTTAGAGACTTTACCATTCTTATTTCTTTTTCTGTATTCCTATAAATCCTTTTATTAGTTAATTCCTTTAAATTAAAAGACCATTTGCCCACCCGACCCTCCCCACAAAAACAAAACATAACAAAACAATGTTTAAGACATTTATATTAGACATTAATATTAACCTAAATTAATAAATGGTTTAAAAATTATTGTTAATTTATAGTTCATGATACCGACTGCAATGCCTAATGTTAACAGATTAAACCTTATAAATATAAAGTATTAACTGGAACTCATTATGATAATGGAACATTATAGCTTTAATGAAACATCATAGTCAACGGTCTTTTCTAATAGCCACCATCGGTACTCTAAAAAGCAGCCCGGCCCTGCCGTCATCAGCTCAGCTCCGCTCAGTCTGCTGCTGATTAAACCCACATATGTTTACTGCAGAAGTCCGCCTATAGCCGAGAATCACACTCCAACCACAACAAGCTTGTATTATTCGGAAAAAGACAATCTGTACAGCAGCAATTTCACAAGATGTTGTCTCATTAACAAGTTGTTGTTATAAAAGAAATGTATAGGCAGTTTAGTTTAGGTTACCTATAAAGTTGAATCCAAGTCAGTCTGCTCTGTAGAGTAAGAAAATACATTTTAAAACAGTCAGAGTAACACTAGTTCAACCAGTTTGACTGCATTCAACCTAAACATCATTTGACAGATGAATCACAGATGAATCATTTGACAGATGAATCAGAATCACATAAACTAAATGGTTCATTCTCTTGTTCCATTAAGATTTATACAAAATGTTTTATTAAGCTCTAGATTTTTTTTTACTATACAATTGAAATTCGTAAATCTTAAAAAAAAAAGGCTTAATTTTTTTGTGTACAGTAGACAGCCAAGTACAGTTATAGAGCGTCTAACGGTACCTTAATTTAACTTCATTTAATAGCCAAGTGCTAACGTACTGGGTATAATAATGAAAAACCCACCCTGAAATGGCATATAAAAACAAAACAAACTGATTGGTCACTTTGTATTTTAGTCAGATTATAAGAAAGAGCATGGTGCTAACAACCTCATGGGTTAAATTCCCAGGGAATGCACAAACTGAAAAACCATTAAAACCATTTGTCAAATGCATAAAAGAAAAAGTAAAGTTGGTTGTTGCCTTGGTGGTTCTTGGCCAGAATAAGCAGTAATGCTGACCAGACTTTATGCTAAAAGTCAAAAGTCCAAAGGTTCGAAAGATCAAAAGGTTCTGTGAGCTTTACCAAAGAGCACAAGCTCCAGGCGGGACTTTATCAGCGTTTTACAAGAAACACTTTAAGAAACACTTATTCCCTTGGTCCATTAAGATTAAGTCCAAAATATTTTATTAAGCTTTATTTTTTTTTACTCATTTAAAATTCTTAATTTATAATATGAATATATGTAAGGATTATTAAATTCGTTTTGATGGAATTTTACTATACAACTGAAATTTGTAAACCTTAAAAAAAAGGCTTACATTTTTTTGTTTTGTTATTGTACTCTCTGATGGTACACACAACCTGCACACCACATGTGCAGTGCTTGGAAAGAAAGAGTAAAACTAAGGAAAGACAGGTGGTAGGAAATGGAATATGGTGGGAAAAGAACATCTTGGACAAGGCCCATTCGAATACTGTAAACAGATCAAATGAACTTGTAATCTTGCTTATACAGGTGTAACCTCTTAATTGGTTAATTGAGGAGTTAACTATGACTAGAGGGAGAAGACGTGGGGATGAGAGAACAGAGCTTAACGTAATTTAGGACATGCTCCTGAAACAACTCTTTTGTTGATACTGGAACAAATAGTAACCAATCGTAACCATAACATTAACCTTACCCCAGAAAGCAGAACGAATGTCTTATATTTGTAAATGTTTATGCATCATTTTAGTCCCTTTTATCATCTTTCTTACAAATGGTAATTTACCTCAAATGTATGTTAACTATATTTACAATCCATTTAAAAAAATAAATAAATAAATAAAAACTACACCACAACTGAAATAAAATTTGGGTTTGAGTTAGGATTTCAGTTGTTTGTCTTGCAAGCAAACTGGCTAAGATTAGTTTATTAGATTTTCACATGAGAATTAAAATTGTGTTTATACTTTTTATAAGGAAAACATGCAATAATTAATTAAACACACACACACACACACAATCCTAAATGTAGGCAGGATAATGAAAAACATTATGCGATAACATTCAGTGACTGGGGGTAGTAGGAGACACAGAAGTGAGGAAAAAGTAAAGAATAAATAGATGGGACCTGTCCAACAGATCTATAAGTGAGGAAAAGTTTCAAAACTTCACACAGAGTTTGTCACATTAATTCCCTGATGAGGTTATCCATCAGCGCCAGTCTGGGTGCGGGTCTGACAGTCAGTAATACAAGGCAAAGTGTGAGAAAGAGCAAGAGGGGAGGGAATGAAAAGTAATCTGTATTACCATGTTTTCTATTTCCAACTTGCATTGTTTGGTTGCCATACTTCTGCTTTCCTTTGATTTTATCTCTCTATCTCTTTATATTATGTTTCTCTCCCGACTCCATCCACTGATTTTAAAACCTCCTTCTTGTTATCCCTCTCTCCCCCCTCTCTGTCTGTCTTATGTGAGACGTTTCCCCTTTGGCTTGCTATCCTCACATCTGTCTGTGAGAGTTACAGGTCTCATCTATTTTCAGCTGCTGTTTTGCTAACATGTTACTGGAGCTTAGCACGTCCACCCCTGTTCCCCCTGGACTGCTCCTATACAACACAGGCCTGTGAAACTAAAGAGCCCCAGCTGGACATAACGTCAGACCTGCCCTTCAACTGTGGACCAAACCCACGCATTTATGAACTACATTAACGAAGCGAGAAAGTTAATGAACTGTTAATATGTTAACAAGGCTTGACAGGGCAGCCAAGAGGTGATGTTCTAAGCTCTATATACAGTTACAAGTAGCCCATGTACTGCAGTAAAATGTGCTAATCTCTGTGTATTTCAAATGACCCTGCAACCTAGTAAGCTGTCTTGCTTTCTGCTGCCTACATAGGCAGCTTTCATTTCGTAGCTCAAATGGAAGGTCTTAGGTGATTTGGAAAACCTAAGATTTCTGCAAAACGATATTACTTTGCTTCTTGCGCATTTCACAACACTTTCAAACTGACTTCCAAACATACCCGAGTGCTCCGTATTAGTGCTGTACCAGGTGAGCTGAGCAAGTTTACTGCATGCAAACATCAAAATGTATTAGTTTACAAATAATACACTATGGTAAAAGTGTTTTGAGGTCATAAAATAGTACTATTGTGCACAAAATGTCTTTATTAATCTGCCCCTAAAATCAGAATTTGTTTGAAAGGGAATAAAAGTTGTTGGTGTTTTACTCCCACTAGTGTTCATTTCATTGAATTGTATGTACATATTGAATAAGTACGATTTTGGAGTTTTGCAAAAAATGTCCATTTCCAATAAGCCTCTGTTGAATATTCAACAAAGCACAATTTCAAAGAGATCTGTTGCTAATCTAACACTGCTACACTAATAGCATATAAACACATAGCACACACACATATTGAACAATATAGTCAATTTTAATTGTCTAAAAGACTGCTTTATTCATTCTTTTTATTAAGGATTGAGTGAATATTATTTAGAATCACAGTATAGTCTGTAGCAACGCATTCTAGGACTGCCATCTCTTCCAAGGACACATGCGATTCTGCCTTAGACTTTGGCTGGATTCAGACTATGCTTACTATTTCTGACATATATGAAAAAAAAAAAAGAGTAGTATGTGATTCTGAACTCAGCCTTTGGCCAAATGAATAAATCTAAGCAGTTATGTTTTGGAACAGCCTTAAAATGCCTACAAATACAGCTCTCAAATTTTGGAATATAGTCAACATTTGCTTTGGCGTGTTTGTAACTATTCGGTTTATTGAACTGGCAAGTGCATACTATATGTGTTTATACAGTATGTGGTTGCAATAGAATCTGTATCATACTGAAAACATAACTCTAATATGTAATATTTTACATAATGAATCAAAGATTATAATAGTTGTTCCCTTTCGTGGGAACTATCGACGCTACGTCGAATGACGTGATGGGAACCCTCTGCGTGATTGCGTCGTGAAGCACTTCTGTATCTAACCAATGATGAGACGAGACGTCAGAGGCGGGTGACGTCACGGACCAGGAAACTATAAAGCATACCCAGAACAAAGAACGCTAGCTTCTGTTGTCTTCAGCAAGCGCTCTCTGTATCTTGTGTGTCTTATTTAGTGTTGTTTGTCTGCTATATTACAGCGATCTCTTTGTCTGAGGACAAGAGTTTCAAAAGCACTCACACAATAAGATATATATATAAAATGGCGGAAAAGAGAAGGGATAAGCAGCAGTTCATCAAGTGTGTGTCTCCCTGCACGCGATTCATCTCGGGTGGGGACACACATGAGATGTGTGTTGTTTGCCTGGGAGTCGAGCATGCACAGGCAGCTCTCGAGGGGCTGTCTGTGTACATTGCGAACGGCTCACTCTCAGAGTGTTAAGATCACGCCGGGCGCTCTTTGAGGAGGGTGCCGCGGCGAGTGTTCCCCGCGGATCAGGTCCCGCTGCTGCTGAGGCACAGCGGAGGCTGCATTCGTGGGGATCACAGATGGATTTGGCAGAGGGGGGAGAGACGGGCCCAGCCCTATCGCTCCCCTTACCTGCCAGACCCAGTGTCTCTCCTTTGGCGGTGGAAGCACGCGCTGCGGTTTCTTCCCCCGGAGGGAGACACCGGCACTCAACATATCTTCCTCCGAGGAGGTTGACGTGATGAGTGTCGAGACTGGAGATGAGGACCCGCCATCCTCATCTCCAGCTTATGAGGAGCTGCTGGAGGTAGTGACCAGGGCAGTCGATAAGTTAAAAATAGACTGGCCCGCGGAGAAAAGTGAAACTAAGCCAAAAAGTAAACTTGATGAGCGCTTTCTCCCCGCACGATCACTACCCCAGCGTCGGGGTCTGCCGTTTTTCCCGACCTCCACACCGAGGTGTCGAGGTCGTGGAAGAGACCAGTTCAATATCGTGTGTTCAGCCCCCAGACATCGACGTATAGTAACATCGTGGGGCTGAAACACCACGGCTATGGGGCGATGCCTCGGGTTGAAGAGACGCTTGCGAGCTATCTCTCGCCCGAGTCTGCATCGTCCCTCAAGACCCCGACACTGCCCACTAAGCCTCTAAGAACAACATCGGGCTTGGTGGGCAAGGCTTATTCGGCAGCAGGTCAGGCTGCAGCTTGCCTCCATACTATGTCCATTCTGCAAGCTTACCAGGCTGACCTGCTAGGGGAGATAGATGAGAGTGGGGAAGCGACATTTGAGTCTATTAAGGAGCTCAGAAAAGCGACAGACCTAGCTCTCCGGGCCACCAAGGAGACGGCCAAGTCAATCGGCCGCTCTATGGCAGCCCTGGTGGCCACGGAGAGGCACTTATGGCTCAACTTGTCAGACATGAAGGACAGAGATAAGAACGTCCTCCTGGATGCGCCGTTGTCTCCTGTGGGCCTATTCGGCGACGCAGTGTCATCTGTCGTCGATAGGTTCCAGGAGACGCGTAAACAGTCTGCGGCCTTCCAGAGATTTCTTCCCCGCCGCTCTCATCCCCCCGGGGCTGCTGAGCGGGAGCAGCCCCAGCCGACAGCCAGCTCCTCGGCGCATAGAGCGCAACAGAAGGCCAGTGTGGCCACCCGTGCTCCCCGCAGAGACCTTGGGGACCGGGGCGGTCGACACAGGCGAAGCCTTCCGGGGGTAAGGCGGATCTGAGGACCGTCATTATTTCCCGGAAGGCTTCAAAGAAGAAGTCCTGACGCCAGATGTCCGGGACTTATGAGGGCAGCCCCCTCTGGAGGGGTGCAGGTTTTAAAATTGGTATCTGTTCCCCTTCAGTGCCCTCAGGGGGCCGTTCTGCCAACCCTGCCACCCAGTGTGCGTCAGGGCGCAGCGGTCTCCACCGATCCTCCGAGGAGGGTCGGTTGTCACCTGATCCGTCTGCCTGCCGGTGCGCCGCGTCAGACCGACGGGCCAAGTGCTCAAAAAACACCAGAGACCAGTCTCGAGAGACTGGTTCCCTTAGTAGAATTCATGGAAGAATGGAAACGTCTCCCGAACATTTCGAAATGGGTGCTGCTCATTATAGAACAGGGTTACAAAATACAATTCGGCTCTCGGCCGCCCAGGTTCAACGGGGTCCTTCCTACAGTGGTGCCCCTAGAGCAGTCTCTGGTTATGGAACAAGAGGTTACGACACTCTTGCAAAAAGGAGCTATAGAAAGGGTTCCTCCTCCCAGCAAGCTGTCGGGCTTTTACAGCCGCTACTTCATTGTTCCAAAGAAGGATGGAGGGTTACGTCCGATCATAGATCTACGTGTGCTAAATCGATCTGTACGAAAGCTAAAGTTCAAAATGCTTACACTCAAACAGATTATCCCACAGATCAGGTCCGAGGACTGGTTTGTGGCGATAGACCTGAAAGACGCATACTTTCATGTATCCATCCATCCTCATCACAGGAAGTTCCTCAGGTTTGCTTTCGGGGGCGAAGCTTACCAGTACAAGGTTCTTCCCTTTGGCCTATCTCTATCACCCCGCACGTTCACGAAGTGCGTGGATGCAGCTCTGGCTCCGTTGAGACTCCAGGGCATCCGCGTACTGAACTATATCGACGACTGGTTGATATTAGCTCAAACAGAACAGTTGGCAGTTCAGCATCGAGATGTTGTTCTGTCGCACATGAAGAAGCTTGGGCTGAGGCTCAATGCCAAGAAAAGTGTGCTGGTTCCGAGTCAAATTACCAACTACTTAGGGGTAGTTTGGGACTCCACCACGATGCAGGCATACTTATCCCCTGCTCGTGTGAGTTCCATTCTCGGGACCGTGAAAGGGGTGAAGTTAGGCCAGTCACTCACTGTAAAACAGTTTCAGAGACTGTTGGGGCTTATGGCAGCTGCGTCCAACGTGATAACTTTTGGCCTTCTGCACATGAGACCCTTACAGTGGTGGCTCAGGACCAAGGGGTTTTCTCCGAGGGGAAATCCTTTTCGCATGATCAAAGTCACGCGGCGATGCCTTCGTGCTCTGGTCATGTGGAAAAAGCCTTGGTTCCTGTCCCAGGGACCTGTGTTAGGAACTTCTCGTCGTCGCGTAATGCTTACGACAGATGCTTCCCTCACGGGCTGGGGGCGATCATGAGTGGTCGCTCGGCTCAGGGCTTATGGGAGGACCATCAGCTCTCCTGGCACATAAATCGGCTGGAGATGATGGCGGTATTTCTTGCATTGAAACACTTCCTCCCAGACCTGAGGGACCACCACGTGTTGGTCCGTACGGACAACACGACGGTGGTCTCGTATATCAACCATCAGGGGGTCTGCGGTCTCGCCGACTTTGCAACTTGGCCCGTCGGATCCTCCTGTGGGCCCAGGGAAAGCTCCTCTCACTGAAAGCAGCTTATATCCCAGGGCATCAAAATGTGGGAGCGGACGCCCTGTCGAGGCAGGGGCCGAGGCCCGGGGAGTGGAGACTCCACACCGAGGTGGTGGAGCTCATCTGGAAAAAATTCGGTCAAGCGGAAGTCGACCTATTTGCTTCAACCCAGTGTCCACTGTGGTACTCCCTAACGCACCCAGCACCTCTGGGGCTGGATGCTATGCTACAGACGTGGCCGAGGTCGCGCTGCTCCCGGGAGTTCTGGAAAAAGTACGCCAGGAAGGGGTCAGCCTGATACTGGTGGCCCCGTACTGGCCGACCAGGATATGGTTTGCGGACCTAATGTCCTTATTAGACGGCTCTCCAATGGAGCTTCCTCTCAGGCAGGATCTCCTGTCTCAAGCGGGCGGCTCGATACTTCATCCCCGCCCAGAGCTATGGAAACTGTGGGCCTGGCCTCTGAGGGGCAAGGCTCATAGATTCCGGACTCCCAACCGAGGTTGTGGAGACCATTCTTCAGTCCAGAGCTCCCTCCACAAGGAAGCTATATGCATATAAATGGAAGTTGTTCTCTACTTGGTGTAGTCAACGCAATACGGACCCTGTCCAGTCATCTATTAGCTTTGTGCTTCAGTTCCTCCAAGAAAAGTTCTCGGGAGGGTTATCTCCTTCGACATTGAAGGTTTATGTAGCGGCCATCTCGGCTTATCATGCTCCTGTAGGGGGTTCCTCGGTGGGTCGAGACCCCCTTGTCATACGCTTCCTTCGTGGCACACTGAGGCTGAGGCCTGCAGTACGTACGAGAACTCCAGCCTGGGACTTGGCCATAGTACTAGAAGGGCTAGCTGAGGCTCCCTTCGAACCATTAGAGGAGGTATCAGAAAAATTCCTCACTCTAAAGACGATATTTCTTCTGGCAATCTCATCTCTTAAAAGGATAGGAGATCTACAAGCACTGTCGGTTGCTCCTTCGTGTTTGGAATTTGCCCCTGGCATGGTTAAGGCTTTCCTGCACACTAGACCTGGCTATGTGCCAAAGGTCCCCACCAATGTCCCGGGTCCTATAGTACTCCAGGCCTTCTGTCCTCCTCCTTTTGTAAATTCGGATCAGGAGAGACGCAATCTGCTTTGCCCAGTTAGGGCTTTGGATACATATGTCCACAGAGCTGCCCTGTGGCGGAAAACAGAACAACTGTTTGTATGTTATGGGTCCCCTAAGAAAGGGGGCCCAGCGTCTAAGCAGAGGATGAGTAAGTGGGTGGTCGAGGCCATCTCACTTGCTTATGAAGCATCCGGACAGCCATGTCCTCTAGCTGTCCGTGCTCATTCCACCAGGGGTATGGCGGCCTCTAAGGCATTAATATCAGGAGTGTCATTGAATGATATATGCGATGCAGCTGGATGGTCATCACAGCACACATTCATTAGGTTTTACAACCTAGATGTGAACTCTACTCCGGGCTCCTCGGTTCTGTCTACAAGATTACAGACAGGTGCTCAGTGATACGGCGTAGTTGGGACAGCGTTCCCATCACGTCATTCGACGTAGCGTCGATAGTTCCCACGAAAGGGAACGTCTCGGGTTACGGGTGTAACCCTTGTTCCCTGAGTAAGGGAACGAGACGCTACGTCACGTTGCCGTACCCCAGCGTACCTGTGAGCGTCTTGCTTCAGCCATAATTCAGAAGCTAGCGTTCTTTGTTCTGGGTATGCTTTATAGTTTCCTGGTCCGTGACGTCACCCGCCTCTGACGTCTCGTCTCATCATTGGTTAGATACAGAAGTGCTTCACGACGCAATCACGCAGAGGGTTCCCATCACGTCATTCGACGTAGCGTCTCGTTCCCTTACTCAGGGAACAAGGGTTACACCCGTAACCCGAGACGTTTTCCTTCAAATCTTATATCTACAGCCTTACAAGTTGACTAGCCTGACCAAACTATTTTGTTCCACCTTAATAAAATTGTGTTTGCATATTTGCTGGTGAAAACTGTAGAATAAGATGTCTGCCAAAGCCACTAAGTCACAAGATAAGCATCTATTCACCTCAGTTCAGCCTTCCACCCAAACCTCACTGTAATCTTCATAGTGTATTGTGCTAACTAATCATTAACCTACAGCTTGCTCATAAACATTTAGGTAATTTACCATCCCATCCTTCTGCAAGCTGATGATAACAAGAGCAGGACATTATTGAATTATTACAGAGAAGGAGAGCGAGAAAGAGAGGCAGAGAGAGATGGAGAGCTCTTACGTGTGCAACTGTCTGTTGCTAAAAGATACTTAAAGATTTTCTTGCATACAAATACAATTTTATTTCCTTTATAATCATGATTATAAAGTTTTCCTCAGTTGCTTTCACTCTAATATCCATATTAGCCAAACATCCTTAATCATAACGCCAATTTACACAAGAAACACAGATTCTCAAAACTATATACACTTTTCCAGTGTTACAGAAAACTTGCAATGTTAAACCTTTTTTGTTTTCAAAAACTTACAAATTCATCATTTTACGCCATATGCTCATGAGTCATGAATGGATTCAAACAATTCACAGAATGTCAGCCTGAAGAAAGTAATGTTGAAGAAGTGTAGTTGGGGGGTTGGAAAACAGCTAAAGTTGGAAGAGAAAGAGTTAGAGGAGATAGAAATGGAAAAAGAGGCAGTGATTGAGATTGAGGTGTAAGAAGAAATGATGGATAAGTAGGAGATTGCAGAATTTTCCAGTATTTTTCTTATTCAGGAACCTTTTAAAGTTTGCTACAGTATGTTTATGTTCTGCATAAATGGTTATAGTTTTGACAAACATGTGTCTTAGCAATTGAGAAAACTATAATGGTAAAAAGAAAACATTAATAATATCTATCAATAAAATTAGATCATTATTAATATAACTTTCTAGCATCATGTTCTCTGTAGGTCTTTGTTGGTGAGAGACTGAAAAGATATTCCTTTAAAAGTCTAAATGTAGTTTTCAGATAAAACAAAATATGCCGAAACCATAACCTGTGATGTGGATCACTGGATATTATGACAAGACAGAGGCATAGAGAGAAACATATGACACATGAGTGGCATTTGTATGTTTATAAGGGAAAAAAGTTTGAAAAAGTAAAAGCTTCCCCTGCACAGTAGACCAGTTTGTCTCTGGGTTCAATTACTAAGAATCAGAACCAGGTTTCTGAAAGAAATTCCCAAAAAATTCCCCCAGTCTAGCACTAATAACAACCTCTTAAATCTAGACACACACGCACACAAAGTGCTGTTAACACTCCACACATCACTGTCACTCACATGCACACATTTTACTGCATATACCAAACATCATTATACTGTAATACCATTGCACACACACACACACACACACACACACACACACACACACACGCTACTACGGTAATGCGCATAATGACAAAGTGATTTTGATTTATTGTGCTTTACAATAAATGATGCCAATATAAAAACCACAATCATCACAAATGTATGCGTGTATATAAGAGTTTGTGTGTATTTGTGGCACAATCAGCATCTCCAGAGTTTTAAAAGTAACACTAACCTGAGCATTTCCAAACCAAGAAAATGAACCACAGTTCCATTAAAGACCACAAGCCAATCAGGAGTAAATACCCAGATGACCTCTTCATCTCTCAGATGAGTGGAACAACAGTGAAAAATAAATAAGAAACTTCTTCATTTATAGATCACCTTTCAATACAAGATTGTAGCTTAAAGTGCTGTCCAAGTGAAAAGGTGATTAAAAGAATTAGAATAAAAAAGTAAAAACTTTAATTAGTTAATTTAAAATAAATAAATAAATAAATAAAGTGCTGACTGCCTCCAAGCTTTTGGTGGTTTTTGAGTATTTCTGCTACATAAATTTTGTTTAACTATTTCTTCTTTAAATGTTTTCCTCATAAAACATCATACTGCCTCAAATAAAGCCTCATCGAAACACATACTGAGGCAAAGCTTTCAGTGTTTTTGCCAGATAGTGAAAAGGATTTTTGGATGATTTTAGAGCTGCAGTTTAGTACCGCTTCAAAGTGGGTGGGATTATAGACTGATCGTTATAGTTGCGCTGCCTTTACTGCTGTGGATCCGCTCCTCGGCTATCAATGAGTCTGCACCTCATCTACCGACCATGATACAGCCATTTCTTTTTTCAAGTTGCGTGCGACGGTCATTTAAAACAAGTCGTTTAAAAAAAGTTGCGTGAACAAATGATACTGTGGTGGCTGTTACTGACTATTTAAATCTAGCGGGTTTGGTGTCTCGTGTTTCAAATCCAATGATGCTGGTAGTGACGATTCCCTCTGACCAATCAGTGATCTGCAGTGTTTACATGTCACATTTAGTATCGGTATGGCACACTTGGAACCTCGTACCGTTCCATACCGAGCCGTCCCATGCAGTGGAAAAGCGGCAAAAAGTGAGCCGTACCGAACCGTACCATGCAGTGGAAATGCGCCATTAGACAGGAACAGAGTACATATACAAGAAACAAGGAAACAGGTACAAAATCCTGAAGGCTCAAACATAATCCAAAAGATCTGATGCCATTATAGGGGGAAAAGTTATTTTTTCAAATAAAATATAAAAACAGTGAAGAGAGCTTGTCTGTGTAGCACATTTATGTAATCACAGCTTGAGCCTTGTAGTGTGCTAGGCTTAACTTTGCTTTTGGTTTCTGCAAAAGCAGAGTTTATCCATTTATCCAATGAGATATGCTTCCCTCTCTCATCCTATTTAATATCTGTTTGTTTCACTTTCTTATAGATCTTATGAAGTAAGAGTTTTGTTTAAGAGTCAAGTCGAACAGTGTAATCATGATAGTTTGTTGTTTCATTGAGTCTGTGTTCTACTTTCAGGCCTCCTTGGCTATGTTTTTTCAATGCTAAGCTTCAAAGCTTACTTCCTGTAAACATCTGTCCAACCCAATTACATAAGACAATCATCAGACATGCAGTAAATATTTACAATGCGTTGCCCTAGCGTTGACCTCAAGAGACAAGAGTAAACGGATCAACAGTAAACGAATTGACAACAAAGCAGAGCATCGATTCATTTGTCCAATCAGAGAGTTTGCATTGACTGTTCTAGTCTGAATTGGCTTGTGTAACTGCTGAGCCTAATAGACTATTGGAGGCTGTTTCTCATAATGTCAGCTCCCTCAATACAGTTTTTAATTGGATCAAGGGAAATTATCCCTTCTTCAAGGAACATAATATGTCCTTATTGCCTAACTACATTTTAGCCAAGAAACAACAAACTTTGAAGGTATAAGTCTTAATATAAACCTTAAAAGGATGGAAATTTCCCTATTCAAAATGAGATGTTGTGCTCTGATGATTGAGAATTAAGACCCTATGTTTCTAAAATTGCTCTAATTAGGGACATGAAAGGCAAAAACGGATCCAAGACCTGTACTCCTACTCGGAGATGTGTTACACACAGAGGAAATCAATACTGCAGTCACTGCAGGCTAAAATTAAACTTCGAGCAGATGTTGCATACTGTATGTGTAGGTCACAGTCACCTCACAGGATACAACATACTTATTTCAGCACTGATAGAATTTTTGTAATTTCTGTAACATTAAGGCAGTGATGGGAAGTTCATATGTATGTGTTCAAAAATTGCAGTTGTGATATGATCTGCATTTAATGATCAAGTCATTTTGGTTGAAGACTTTGGTTGAATTTTATACCTCTCTCTTTCCTCCTCCTTTTTTTTTTAGCACTAATGCAACAGAATAATGTGCATGTGTAAATAAAGAAAGAAAAAGAAAGAAAGAAAGAAAGAATAAAGAAAAAGAAAGTGATTTAAAAAATCCAATTGTAATTCTAAAAAACGAATTTGTTCCCTCGTTTTTATTTAACTAAATCGAGGGAACAAATTATTATATATTTTGCACACAATTTACTTAAAATGAGGAAACAAATTAGTAAAATGTGCTAACTTATTAGTATGGGAATGAATTGTTAATTTGTGGCCATGATATACATTTTTTTCCCCAGTATATCATGCGCGGGGCTCCGTATATAAATGAAAAAAACGTTAATAAAATTATCCTGTGAAAAGGTACATTTTAAGTTTTGGGGGAGAGAGAAGTATAAAATTCTATAAGACAAATGTTATGTTAAATAAAATATGAGTTTGACTTTGAATTGTTTGCCATAATGTTACATAAAGTAAATTTACAAAATAATAAAAAAAAATGTTGCTTTATGTGCTGCCACCTAACGACATGAAAAATGTCATTAAATTACATAAGTCTATCTTCATATTTTGCAATTTTTAAATCGTCAGTTTTTAAATAGACATGCCCCCAAACTAGATAGTTGGGGCTTGTTTCATGTTCAACATGTTTCACGGTAATTTCGACTTGGTGGCATTCATGCACACTTAACTAAAAAATACAATCATTCCAACATGACTTAAAGCAGGGGTTTTCAAAGTCCCTTTTGACACAATGTACACAATGGTGCTTCCCCAACCCCCAATTTTTTTTTATGATTTTCAATAGCAATCAGTGAGCCAAGAGCACTGCACACACAGTTTGTTTGTGCATTAATAATAACGGACTCTCGTCTTGTGTGCCTAATGTATGACTCCTGCATGTCACTTTAATCGTCTTTACCTTGATTACAATTGTCATCCATCAAAACTTTACTAGAGCGACACTGGTTTGCTTTATCCAACCAAGAGATGTAGTTTGCGTTTCACATGCTCATGCGTCGGTTGGGTGTTTTGAGGTGCCGTTCAGTCTGCATTTCACAGCATGATGGGAAATGGCTTGGGCTGTTCAGAAACAATCACAGAATAGGAGAGACATCATGTTTTGAAGCCAAATACACTTTTCTCTCCTCCATCTCTGATGAAATCAGCCGGGTTATCTCTGCATTAGGGCAGTTTTGGACTGACTGTTTGAATGCATTTGCTTACTGGATCCTTGAACTGAAAACTTTCCTGGAGTTTAGGGTTTAAACTTATATGATCGACTTTTGTGCATGTATGAATCACATAAATTGGTGGATAGTTATTTTTGAATTTTTGAATTCACAGGAACTGTCCAAATGAACAACACAAACACTACATACCAGAGAGAAGACATTCTACAAAAGCTTATTTGATTATTGCCTTAGTTTACTTGACTGTAAGCTGTGACATGAAAAACAGCACTGCACTTCCCAACACTAGAACCATTTGCCGTCAGCTCTGCTCTATTTTCTAAGTTGACCCCAACACTAAAATGAAACATGACACACACACATTTTTGCAATACAGTAACTTAATTATCGTAACACTTTACTCAACATAATGGCGACTGTGTGTCAAATAACCAGTTCGACCTGTTTTTGGCCCCAGGGACCTTTAGCCTCTCTTTATCTTTTGCTGACCAGCCTGAGAGTTATTTTGAAGTGTCCTGTGGTCTATTCTGAAATCCCACACCTCACAGAGAGCACATCTCACTCTTATTCTATCGCTCAGCTCTTTCATACACCACATAAAGGAGTAGTCCTCCGTCTATAACTTAATGCACCAGATGGGCCTTGATGGATGAAAAAAACAACAAAAAAAACCCAAAGCATAAAGCTTGCCTGGTTGTCCAGATAAGTGCATGACCTAATTATCACACACAAAGGCCTCCATCTAAGGCCACAGGAGCACTTAAACTTATGCCAGGCTGAATTATTAAAATATGTATATAAAAATGTGCATTAAGAGTTAGGATAGTATATGATATATAGCAGTGCAGCTAAAAGTTGTCAATGTTTTTGAGAAAGATTGATTCTGCTATTGTATTTCTCTTTGATGCAAATGAATATATCTATGCTATCTGTTTATTGTGGAATAGCATCTGTGCTTTACTTAAATCACCTTTTTTTCAAATCCTGAACAACAGGATAATCTGTTACAAATGACTGTAGAGGTGGGTAGAGTTACAATTGACTTTAAACGGCTTTGCAGGTCATTTTCAGAAGATGTATTAGTGTTGCAAAGATAGATAAGAGAGTTTAGAGAAGCTGAATCTTTGATCGAACCGTTTGAGACACTGTGAGAAAAGAAGTGATTCTGCAATGTATATTATGAGAAAAGTAAAGTGTTCCCTTTCGATAGGACCTCAATGCCGCATCATGGCTTGACGATATGGGAACGTTTTGCATGATCCGATGTCTAAAGCACGTGTTTACACACGCCAATCAGTGATTGGCTGAGTGTGATGACATATCGTAGTATGTCACTGAAACCATAAATAGATGCCATGTCAGCGTGTTGCCAGCTTCTTTGTCTTTAGAAGCCGTATGCTTTTTGGCAGTGTGGTAGGTACTGCCAAACGTCTTGCAGTGAGTACTGAATACCAGAAGAAAATGTTACAGGATTCAGTTTGCCTTCCATCCACCTCAATTCAATGGCGTAGTAGCTACAGTGGTGCGTCAGGAGTCAGAAAAGGTTTTCTTCAAGCAAGACCCCCAGTCTCTCTTGGTGAAGGGCCACAGAGCATGTACCCCTCCCAGAGAGGAACAGCCGGTACTTTATTGTGCCCAAAAATGACGGGGGGCTTAATTTGATTCTAGATCTAAGGAGCCTGAACTGTACTCTTCGGACATACAGGTTCAAGATACTAACTCTGAAGCTAATTGTGTTGCAAATCCAGTTTGAAGCTTGTGACAATAGATATGAAAAACGCATATGTTCACATCAAGATTTTGGCAGAACACAGGGAGTTTCTCAGGTTCGCTTTCAGGGGCAAAGCATACCAATACAGAGTTCTTCCTTTCGGCCTAGCTCTATGCCACATTCACCAAGGGCATGGATGCTACTCTGGCTCCCGTGTGACTCCAGGGCATCTGTGAACTCAACTACATAGACGATTGGCTGATACTGGCTCAATTAAAAAAGTTGGCAGCACAATATCTCGATGTTGCTCACATAAAGAAGGTGGTGTAAGGACTGAAAGCAAAGAAGAGTGTGCTTTCTACAGCTCAGAGAACCACTTTTTTTGGGGAGGTTTGGTACTCGACCACAATGCAGGCACAACTGTTTCCTGCACATGTAGAATCGATCCTAAATGCTATGAAAGAGCTAAGCTAGGTCAGGAGCTCTCAGTTCTTCAAGTTCAGAGGCTGTTAGATCTCATGGCAGCAGTGGCCAATGTCATTCCATTAGTACTACTGCATATGAGACCATTCCAGTTCTGGCTCAGGAGCAGGGAATTCCATCCTCTGAACCATCCCTTCATGGTCGTAAGGGTCAGGACTTTGAAAGGAGCTATGGTTCCTGAACAAGGGCCAGGCTCTCGGGGCACCCTGCTGTCGCAAGACTCTAATGACAAGCACCTCCCTCACGGGATGGGGTGTGGTTCTTGATGGCTGTCCAGCCAGTGGGCTTTTTGGGGAACCTTCATCTTCACTGGCACATAAATTGCCTAAAATTGAGGGCAATGTTCCTAACAGTGAAACATTTCCTCCCACTCCTGAGAGGCTATTACAATATGTGTTGGTATGCATGGACAACACATTGGTAGTCACCAGTGCGGTCTGTGTTTCTGTCCCATTTTCAGGTTGGTGCAGCAGATTCTGCTCTGGGCAGAAGAGAAAATCAAGTCGCTAGAAGCAGTTTACATTCTGGGGCATGCAAACTTGGAGGCATTCTGGGGCATGCAAACTGGGATGCAAACTTGGAGGCCTGTTGAGGTAGGGACAGAGGCCCAGGGAATGGCGACTCCATCCACAAGTCGTGGAGTCCATATGGCAGAGGAACGGCCGAGTGGAAGTGGATTTGTTCACCTCCGAGGAGACGACCCACTGTCCCCTCTGGCAGAGAGATGCAGTGTCTCATTCCCCTTCTCAGGGAACCATGGTTATATGCATAACCTGAGACATTCCCTTTCTATTGGGAACTCGCACTGTGTCCTCTAGAGCAGGGGTTTTCAAACCTGTCCTGGAGTACCCCTAGCCCTGCACATTTTGTATGTCTCCCTTATTTGACACACCCACTCAGGTCCACGCAACTGTGAGTGACAGCATTCCCTACAGCCACCACCTAAGCTCCAAGCCCTAAGGCGGACAGAGCTCAAAGCTATAGTAATGTCAGCCTCTACACCAGACATTATCTTAAAGGGAATACTGGCACAGGAAAACAATGGTTCCCTCGCCTGTCACTCACGACCTAAGCAAACTTTGTTTTGCGAATGCATTCAACCCAGCACATCCAGCCTCTTTGACGAGTCCGTAGAGAACAGGGACGACGCGAACAGAGCTTTTCATTGAGAAATCCTTACAATGCAGACGCACAAGCTTCATGAAAATGTTTGGTAGAGTGTTTTTTCATGATATTCACGTTCACATGTACGCAAACAAGCAGATCCTGAAGACAAAAGAAATTGATGACGTCTAATACAGGTGCCCTTTTTTACTCATGGTCGCACAAGTAGTGACGTCACGGATTGTCGTCGGCCAATGACGTCGCTGTTAAACGTGCTTCATACACATGTTAGAGGCGTTCCCCAAAATGTCCTCTAGAGGGCACAGTGCAAGTTCTCATTTGAAAGGGAAATATATACAGTATATGTGTTATTTTGGCAGTCTAAATTATATGTTTAAAATCACATTTGTCACACTGGAAACTGAAATCAAATCAAGTACAGCTCAAAACAACCTGACAACACAAGTGAGTGCCTTTTAGGCAAACATAGGCAGATTTAAGATCATACTTCCGGCGGGTTGTGCACCAGCTGAGCATGTGACATAGGGATGAATGGGAATACTGACGGATAGCTTTCTCCTGGTATTATAGACCTCCTTGAATACAAACATAAGGGTACAACCTCCTCTAATCTGGTCAACAATGAGGCTTAAATCCTAATCTTACATTAAGGCTACAAAAATGATCTAAGATTGGTGTAAAAGTGCACCAAACAGCTATCAACCCTACAGCAGCAACAACCATCATTTCATTAAGGCTGCTTTATCGCACCCTCCATCTGTTCTCCTTCTCACCCAAAACAACATAGAGCTCAGGGCAAGGGGAAATGTCAAAGCTTTTATTCACTAGCTTATAGTGTGTGTGTCTGTCTGTCCACCCTTCCTGTCCAGCAAAGAGTCCTACGCCACATTAGTCTCCTAAACAGACAGTGGCTCTCTTCAATGAAAATGCCCTGTAATTAGTAAGGTCAGGAGCGAGGGAGAGAAAGACAAAGAAGAGAAAGAATGAACAGAAGAGAGCGTGATTAAGAGGAAGGAGTCTGACGTCATAACACACGACTGAAAGCTCAGAGGTATTTGATGAGCCCACATAGGAAAGAGAAATATAAGGTGGGACACTGATATTGTAGGGAGAAAAAAAACACAGTTAAAAAGAACACACACACACACACACACACACACACACACACACACTCCTTATTCCCTATGGCCTAGTGTAAATCTAACAGAGATTTTTACAGCCCCCAATCCTGTGGTTGATGTTGGCCCCTAAAAAGACTGATGATTTTGTGTAATATTCCTCTTAGAGCAGGACAGGGCTATTATGACCAGCATTTCAGACATAATCAATGCAGACAAAAGGATGTATAGTGCTAAGTGCAGCCAACAAACACACCAGTTTCGTTTTTGTTGCTGTTGCTGTTCATCACATAGAGATAAGCCCTGTCTTTAAAGGCCCGAGTGAAAATGTCTTTCCACAAATTTCCAGTGGTCAAAAATTGAATTGTAATCGAATTGTTTACATGATTTGTAAACTTTGGACTTAACCACCATGCCAGTTTTGCAGAATAGATTTAACCATGTAAAGCTGAGAGCACAATACTTTTATTAGGATCTGAAAGAACAATCAAATTTGTCAAATTACACATAACGCAAGGTTCAACAATAACTTTTACATTCCTTCATCTTGAACATGCTTACAATCACTTTGCCTTGCACACTTAAAAAAATTTTTCTGTATTTTTGCAACATTGTTGTTGCAAATTCTGCTGGTTTGTCATCAAGATAATATTATTTAGCTGAATAACCAGGATTTTGTAGAACTTGCAAATATTACTTGCGAAAGTCTTGAAAACATTAGCATGTTTTGAAAACTACAAAACTCACTAGTTTCCAGCTAAATTCTGTTTATAAATTTATGCAGTTACATAAGTTACATTTTTAAGCAATTGTTTTTATTGTTTTATCCTTTGTTTTATTGTTTTATTTGTTTGTTGGTCTTTTAAGTATGCTTCATAAAGAGATCGGAAAACTAATTCATATGAATCAAGCAGTTTAGTCCAAATTTTCTGAAGAGACTTGATCGCTTTTTATGATGAACAGATTTAATTTAGGCTTTTACTTACATGTAAACATTGATCAGGGAGCAGAAGCAGAAGCACAATCGAACCTGAATGACAAACAAGAACAAACCTCTTCTGGAAGCTCAAACGTGCTGCATAACCAATGAGGTTCATTCTCGTGTGTTACGCAGCACTTTTGAGCTTCCGAAAGTGGTTTGGACTAAACCACTCGATTCATATGGATTAGTGTTCCCATCTCTTTATGAACTTTTTGAAGCATCAAAGTGGTAGTTGCAAAGGCAGTTAATGGAGGGACAGAAATCTCTTAGATTTCATCAAAAAGATCTTAATTTGTGTTCTGAAGATGAACGAAAGTCTTACAGGTTTCGAACAACATGAGGGTGAGTAATTAATGACAGAATTTTCATTTTGGAGTGAACTAACCCTTTGCTATAGAAATACTAAATACTTGATCAACAGCTTGTGAATTTTATCTTCAGCTGGTCTGGTTCTGAGAGTTTGCCTCCATCTAGTTAGGTTCCGGGAAATAAGTGGTTTGAGAAGGTCTCATCTGGTTCAGATTACAGCGTATAGCCAAGGGGAACCAAACTCTGGTCCATTTTGATGTGAGTGTGAATAGTGCATGCCTGATTGAGCCGAAGAAGACAAGATGAGAAACCTGACAAAGATAAAGAGGGACACTCAACACATCTGCAAATCAGCAGCCACATCTCATAATTTATACATGCACATATACACTCTACACCAACACCTGCCACCCTACATGAAGATCAAGGGTTCCTTCATTGTTCAGAGAGGAAGACCAAGACTAAAGAGCAGAGGTCAAAGACAGATGGTAGATGAGTTCCTCTCCAATCTATGCACATTATAGAGTCACACCTGTTATTCACATACACTCACACCCAAACACACACAAAAAGTCAGTTATCAATGACTTCAGTCATCAAGAGACAGGTGCAAGGTCTTGACCCCCAATAGACAGGGCCGGCACAAGCTCAACTGCCACTCTAGGCAAAACACCGCCGTGCTGTCCCCACTTCACAATCACAATTACACACGATTTTTAAGATGCATGTGAAAGACTGAAAGACACAAGCATGTTTTCTGATATTTTTTCATTCTGCAATGTAAAAAAATCAGCACACTTCCACTAGTACAGCTGCAAATGGGCCGGCAGCAGTACCACTGACATAAAGACAGTTGCACACGGGACGTGGAAAGCACAAGTCTATAGTTCATTTTCAATGAGAGACAAATGGAAAGCAGCAAATCAGTGGTAGTTCTAGTAGGGGCAAAGCGACGGTGTGCAAGGTAAACTTAAGGTAAATTATTTAAGGTAAAATTAAAGTAAACAAAGCTATGTTAAACTGTAAATATAACCACAAGTAAAGGTCACAACGCATTTGATTATACAGCTTTGATTATATTCTCAGTACAGCACAGCTTGAGAGCCTAATTGCTTTTACAAAATAATTACTGCACAATTTAGGCCCTTAATATTTTTATTTTCATTAAAAGATAATTTTATCAAGCATATTTAATTGAAGTGTCATCCTTTTGCTGAGCCAGACTGACTTAAATATTGTGTATAATAACTAGAACAAGTTCAAATACTAATTATACTACTAATGATGTGTGGATGATGTCAATTTTACATCATGTGGCATCATTTGAGTACTTACAACCAATTTTAGTAGGTTCTGGAAGATTTTTTACTATTCATTTCCCTATAGGCATTTCAAAACTCAATGGAGTTCTAAACCTGACTTAAACATCCAGCTCTGAAAATAAGCAAAACTTCCAAAGCAAAAACTGATAAATAATTATTTAATAAATAAATTATAATCAAATCAGAAAACACTGGTGTTTTTAGGGTATACTGCTTCAACACCCCTTGCTTAGTTAAGTAGCAAGCTAGGTAGCTAGCTAATGTTAGCTAACATTAAATACTGTACACTTACATGCAGTGTTAATTTTGACAGCAAATTTTGATTTAGTTTTAGTTATAGTCTTTTGACTAAAATGCCATTTAGTTTTAGTCATATTTTAGTCATCGCAAATTGTTTTAGTTTTAGTCTAGTTTTAGTCGACTAAATATCATAAGATATGATAAATATCTAAAATCTAATTTAGTGAAATTGTAATGCATTAAGTAAGCATTTCTCTAACAATACACAGATCCTATACACTGATATACATCTGATATACTCTCTAAACTGTTTATGTTCACTTAAGACAACCAACTGTACTTTACTCACCAAAGCGGACGGTTTTTGACCTTTCAAGTGCAAAAACACAAGAAAGAGAGCTCAATTCAGTGTTTTTCAGGGATTGACACACTTTTTGAGGTACTATTATAGCTTTTGTTTAAAATTTTGATTAGATTTGATTTTTAGTTTTTCTGCTTTCATTGTAATTTTAGTTAAAAGTTTTAGTAATTTTTGTGTGTTTATGTCTTTTAGTTTTTGCTTTTAAATGTCTATATAGTTTTTTATTTCTGTTTTAGTTATTTTAGCACATCAGGTTAAGCTAAAGCTTGGAAACTAGATGAAATAAAATAAGTTTACATTTTTATATATATTTATTTTATTTCAGTTAACGTTTATTTCAAGTAATGAAGATTTTTTTATGGTTTTAGGTTTAGTTAACTATAATAACCCTTATACCTGTAAAATATATAGAATAATGTGTCAAATAATGTTCTTAGTATTTCCTTCCTGTGACAGAAGATACAGTAGTTTACTATGAATTAAATAGAAATTAAATTAAATTGAATACAGTTTATTGTGTAAACAAAATAACAATAATGACCAGGAAAAAACAATAATTATAAACCATTCCGAAATACACCGTGTCTCTTATTCTGAAATGTCTGCAGTCTGCACTGTAGCAGTAGCAGGCTGCTCATTTAAGTTCAGATGAGGGAGATAAAATATTCTTACAACCATCTAAAACATACTACCATATAAACATCGTGTGGTAAACATTGTCATAATTCATCAACATTAGCTTATAAGCAATCACTTGGTATAAATGTGCGCTATTCATTGATTGCGAAGCAGTCTGAAGTGCTGCTGGGCGAGCCTGTAGAGCGCGCAACAGCGCCACGTTTCCCGCGGTTAGATCAGCACGTTACACTTCAAATGTGCGCATCTTCCACACAGGACCGCAGTCCTGACTGGATATCTTCCCAAATCGTCCCTCTCTATCATTTTCGTCTCGTTTTTATTCGTTGACAAAAATTAGAGTAGATTTTAGTCATAGTTTTAATCATTCAAAAGTCATTTTTATTTAGTCATCGTCTTGTTTTCGTCCGTGAAATAATGTCGTTGACGAAAATTATGACGAAAATTATTCGTCAACTTACATGTACACAAACATAGCAAAACCCTGCTTACTAGTTTGTTACTAGTGGTAACATCAGCATCTCAATTCAGGATTGTGAGTAGTTTACATCATTAAGAATTCAGCAATTAAAAGTGAGTTTTAAAAATGAAGATGAAAAATGACTTAAGACTTAGACTATATAAGCATATACTACTGCATAATACTAGACCTCATGGTAAGTCTGTCTTACAGTACCACTAAAATCTATCTATTTATTTATTTATTTTTATTTTTTAATAGACTACTGCAGTCTATTTGGTTCTCAGTGATGTTCAACAAGAGAGCTCCTGGGCTAAAGAACGCCATGATTGGCAAGCATTAAATTCAAACAGACTACATAAAAAGCTCAGTTTCTATGTTTTCCACCTGAAGCTGTGGCAGCTGCTCTTAAACCAAACCATTGTGTCCCATAAAAATGATCTCCTCCTCTCCATCTACCCCAAACACTGGCTGGACTGTAAATGTTTACAGCTCTGTGGAATGCCATGTCCGGACAGGAATTTTAAATAACTTATTAGGGAGCGCTTAATGAAACCTGAGAGGTGTGTTTAGTCTATGAGAGCTGCGCTAATGTCTATCAGTGGGCCAGCAGGTGCGTCTTTTCATCACAACACAGAGACACCTCAGTCAGAATATTAATTAAAATCAAGATATTTAAAGTGCTGCACCAGAATTTCCATTTTGTTCGCACATTCTGCCAAGGTAAAAATAAAAGCATGTTTTGATCTCTTGAACTCAGACTGTAAATCAGGAATATAATTAACTACAATGCCCATGAGGCCATGGGGGTCATTATATTGGAGTGCATCTGAGGTCTGTCCTGCTTTATTCATTCAATTTACAGCAATAAAGAGGAGGGAGGCGTCTTTAATCAGCTAACTGCTTGATGAAGTATGTGTATGTATGTGTGTGAGTGTGTCAGGAGGGGTATTACAAATGCTCAAGCTTTCATATCTCAATTTGTTTTATCATATACTATATATATGTCAGAAAATGGCTTCTTTAGTTTTCAAAATTACATTATTTTTCAGATCACAGCTGGATTATCTGTGGTTATCATACACATGTAAACACAGGGTATTAAAAATCATGGTCACAAAAATGTTTGTTCAAGAATAGTAACTCATTTAAAATGTAAAAATGCAGAACATTTTCTTTTAGGGTTAGGCTATAGTATTTGTAACTAGCTGTATGTGTGGTCCAGGTATTCCCAAAGTTATAATGTCCCCACAAGTATATTAAAACCTGAAAAAAATGAAACAGCTGATAAACCATACTAAGTGATGTTTTTGGAAATGTAAAAATGCAGAAAGTTTTCTGTGATGGGTAGGTTTAAGGGTAAGTTTAGGGGATAGAATATACAGTTTGTACAGCATAAAAATGTCTAAGGAAAGTCTCCATAAAACATGAAGACCCAACATGTGTGTTTGTGTGTGTGTGTTGATAAGATTTTGGCATAAAACCATTATTATTATGATTATTATTATGGACCCCATAACAGCAGGTCCTTAGATATGATAGTAAATATGTCACTGATAGATATTAATATTCAAATGTAAAATCAAAATTCAAAACATGGAATTTAGTCCATGTCTTCTAACTTCAAGGCTATCTATATTATAGTGTACTCTCTAAAGTTAATGAAATAAACTTTTAGTACATTTCAAATGTAAAGTCTTTCATTTATGGAAAAACTGAACAAAAATTCTGATAACATCATCCACATATATCATTTTTCTAAAATGTCCCTCCTCCTAATACCACCTGCCTCTGACTAGCAATAGCAAGCAGCAAATCATGGTTTAATGCCTGTGACATAAACTAAAGCCTATTGGCTATTTAAAAATAGTCCCGCATCAACTCAAGAAAAAATTAAACTTTGAATGTTTAATCGATTAAAGTACAATCATAAAATTTTATAATTTTCAAGAATGGGTTATTAGCTAACAAGCAGCTCAAACCATGTTTTTTTTTTTACTGTATATCCACAATGGCAAACGGGAACAAAGCTAAACTGGGAACTACTTTTATACACATAAGCCTTGTTTTTTTCCCCTGGTTTACTTTATCAATATGTTAAATCATCTGAAAATGAGAGCCATAAATCATAGCTCTCATTTCTCCCCCCTCCACAAACTCCGGGAAGCCTCTGCCGAGCAGTGTGTGATGCCACTTTGCCAACTGCTAACAGCATTAGCGGTGGAAAAAAACAAACGCTGGATACGATCGTAACTACATTAAAGAAAACTCAATCCACCTCCTAAAGGCACTCAAAGGCACTCGCAGTTACATACTCCGCGGTTATCAAGTACGAGCGAGTGGTGGGGAGGAGTGGGAAGAGTATGAGATGGGCTTACACAGAGGCTAGCTGGGCAATCTTAGCATTTGACATGAGTGATGAAGAGAAGGAGGGAGTCCAGGTCGCTCTTCATAATGAGGGTGAAATTTATGGCAACACTTAAAGGGATGGGATCAATAGGCCCTCCATACTTCTGCAGAAATACGAGCAACGTGGAAGAAAGGAGTAGAGGAGAGGAAGGGGGAGAAAAGAAAAGAGATGTCTGCACATCAGGGTCAATACAAGTCAGGGCGGATCGGGTTGCAGGACTGTCTGAATGCCCTGTTGCCTCCGAGAGAGAAAAGAAGAGGGGTACAAGAGAAGCAACATCAGGTCAATAACTGCAGCACGCTATTATATCATGGCTTAGATCCATTACTGAGACTAAATATACGTTTTGTGCCTCTGCCAGATGTCTTTGTTACATGTGCGGCAGATCCAGTAGCGGTGATGCCAACTCTCTGCTCTGTGAGAGCCATTCTCTGTCCTTCAGCCTGAGGAGGACACCAGGAAATGATACACAACTGTAATGTTTCACAGGAACAAAGTCAAGGACTCTAAAGGGAAAGACGACACCAAATGTACATGATCATTAAAGAGATAGTTCACCCAGAAATGAAAATTATGTCATTTACTCAACGTCATGTCGCTCCAAATGTTCTCATGTCGTATGGCTGATTTTCTTCTGTGAAACACAAAATTCAAATTCTTGAAGAATATCCTGGTCACTTTTTCAATCTAACAAAAGTAAATGAGAATTTGGGGTGTCAAGCACGAAAATAAAGCACCATAAAAATATCATAAAATCAGACAAGGCTATTGTATGGCTTCAGAATATAGTCCGCAAGTCATATGGACTACTTTAATAATATTTTTATGGTGATTTTCCTTCCCTTCTTTGACAGTTCCAGTCCCTGTTCATTGCAATTGCATGGACATGAAATACCCAATTAAAAAAAAAAAAAAAAAAAAAAAATCCTTTGTGTTCCATGCAAGAAAGAAATTAGATCTCGTTTTCCATCTCATTTATTTAACAAACATGATTCCATCTCTTTTTTCGCCCTTTAGCTAGTATAAGTTGTATTTACAGTTCAGACTTGAGACAGTACCAATGCCATTTTACAGAGAAAGCAAAAAAGGCAGTGCATATGTAAAGGCATATGCATCAGAAATTAATCGACTGTAAAACAAACAAAAAATAAATATTATGAAAGGTGATACTAAATACTGTGTGAAAAAAAAAACTAAGCTAACAGTGTGAAATATTGAAATATTATGATGATATTATATACTGTGTGAAAAACACAATTTTCTAAAGTAACACTGTGAAATAATTTTTTAAAAGTGAATTAAACTGTATCATGCAACATAAAACAACTACATTACATCACCTAATCAATATTCATGAGTAAAGCTGATGGTTTATAATGTGTCCCCTCGCACTTTTTATATAATTTTTGGTCACACTTTAGATTAGGGTCCAATTCTCACTATTAACTAACTATTAACTACGACTTTTGCCTCAATAAACTCCTAATAATGCTTATTAATAGTTATTAAGGTAGTTGTTAAATTTAGGTATTGGGTAGGATTAAAGGGTTAGTTCATTCAAAAATGAAATTTCTGTCATTAATTACTCACCCTCATGTCGTTCTACACCCGTAAGACCTTCGTTCATCTTCAGAACACAAATTAAGATATTTTTGATAAAATTCGATGGCTCAGTGAGGCCTCTATTGACAGCAAGATAATTAACACTTTCAATGCCCAGAAAGCTACTAAAGACATATTTAAAACAGTTCATGTGACTACAGTGGTTCAACCTTAATGTAATGAAGCGACGAGAATACTTTTTGTACGCTAAAAAACAAAACAAAATAATGACTTTATTCAACAATATCTAGTGATTTCAAAACACTGCTTCATGAAGCTTCGAAGCTTTACAAATCTTTTGTTTCGAATCAGTGGTTCAGAGCGTGTATCAAACTGCCAAAGTCACATGTTTTCAGTAAACGAGGCTTCGTTACATCATAAGTGTTTTAAAACGTTTCGAAATTTCAATGGTGCACCACTGGGGGGCAATGATTTCTGTGAATTAGTGATGGGCAGAGCGAGGCTTTGTGAAACACTGAAACAGTTGAAGCAAATGAGCCGAATAATGTGTCGAGGCTTCGAAACAATCCACGGTGACACTTATTAGTGGTCACTTGCACGTGTTGATCTGGAATAACCTTGACAACGATTCAGACAAGTGTTGACAAATTGTAACGTGGTTTTGCCAAACAAGGAAGTGTGTGGGGGAGTGGATAGTGTTCTCGACTGGGTTTGAATCCTGGTCAGAACAGTGTTTTGCTATAAAAACTCATGCAAATAAACACCTTTTACAAACCCATTGCAAATGTTTTATTGAAAGTAAAATCTATAAATCATATAATAAGATTGAATATCAAGCGTATGTATAAAATGCCTTCTTTTATCAATTTTCAGGGCTTGTTTTGTTTGTTCCATGGATGGCTCAGCTAAACAGGCCAATAAGAGACTATTAACTACTATTATTCTTTTTAATTATAGGCTTACTAATATCTAATTAAAACATCTACAAAAGTATAAAACTGATCAGAGATCAGGTAAAACCTATAGACTTAATTCATGGGTTCACAGAGATCATCGCCCCCCCAGTGGTGAACCATTGAAATTTCGAAACGTTTCGAAACACTTATGGCATATCGAAGCCTCGTTTACTGAAATCACGTGACTTTGGCACATGAACCACTGATTCAAAACAAAACTTTGTAACAAGACTTTGTTTCCGAACCACTGATTCAAAACAAAAGATTTGTAAAACTTCAAAGCTTCATGAAGCAGTGTTTTGAAATCACTAGATATTGTTGAATAAAGTCATCATTTTGTTTTTTTGGCGCACAAAAAGTATTCTCGTCGCTTCCTAACATTAAGGTTGAACCACTGTAGTCACATGAACTGTTTTAAATGTGTCTTTAGTAGCTTTCTGGGCATCTGAAAGTGTTAATTATCTTGCTGTCAATGGAGGCCTCACTGAGCCATCGGATTTCATCAAAAATATCTTAATTTGTGTTCTGAAGATGAACGAAGGTCTTATGGGTGTGAAACGACATGAGGGTGAGTAATTAATGACAGAATTTTTATTTTTGGGTGAATTACCCTTTAAGGGATGTAGAATACTGTCATGCAGAATAAGGCATTAATATGTGCTTTATAAATACTAATAAACGGTCAATATTCTAGTAATATGCATGTTAATAAGCAACTAGTTAATAGTGAGAACTGGCCCCTAAACTAAAGTGTTACCTAATTTTCTTCAACTGAACATGTGCTTTAAACCTGGAAAACAATATGATCAATTATAACTGGAGCATGAATTTACATTGGACCCAAAACACCCAAAAGCAGAGAGGGGAATTTGCTTCTTCATCTCAGATGTCGACCACACGCCGCTGCATTGTACATATTACAAAGAACAACCTTAGTGACGACCAGTTATTCACATTCACAGTACACAGATAAGAGTTCAGACCACCCTAACCAGCACAGCTTGCTCATAGCAAGGATCACAAGATACGAGTCTACATTACTGACCAGGGACAAACCATTATTTGTTTTTCTTTCCTCAAAAGAATAAAATAGATTTTTCAATCTATTATTTGTTTTTCTGATAGATTAATGCATCTGATCTGGGGATAGTAATGCATATAGGAAGAGAAATACAGAGCGATACAAAGCTGGGGAGAGAGAGGATGAGAGACATTAAGGGAACAAATCTAATTTGTCCCCACGAAAGGGAGTGTCCCTCAGGCGAAAATGCCAATCACATGAGCCTTTCACTATTTCATTTGTTTAAATGCAGCCTCCATTTGATATTTAAACTAAAAGGCCCCTATCTTTGCCCCCATCAAGCTCTGCACTGTCCACTAATGCAGTCTGAAGAAAGCGAAGTCTCCGCAAAATGAAATGTTGAATGACATTTCGCCTCCGGCGTGCATGACTCAGTCGTGACAGAGATATCTGGGGTTTGACAGCTTGTAGTCACTCTAATAATAGTCCATCTCCTCCCCTCCATTTTACTCATCAGGACCGCAGTGGCCCTCAAGAGTGAAGTGGATTCTGGTAACAGAATGGCCCTCGTTGTGATAAATTGTTTGAGCTTCTCTGATTAAACATGTATAGTGTGTAGGCCGTGACTCTCATCTGAATTATACAGAAGAGCTGTTGTGCTGGTGTTCAAAGGGGTCATATCATGAGGAATCAAACTGTACTTGATCTTTTGAGATAAAAGAATTAATTGTAATATGAAAATACATTGTGACTTTTAGAACACAAAACATATTCCCATTTATTGAACTTTGAAATGATAACCATATGATGGGCATCATGAGTTAAGTATAATGTTGGAAAGCTTGTCAAACCATGTACCGTTTCTGGCTGTCTAGCATCTGCTGCTCTGAAAAATCCTTCTGAAGGATCCCTATGTTTAAAACAAGCAACTAAAGGTTTTAAACATTTCAGCAGGGATTGTTTTATGAATCTGTCACAATGCAATGCAAACTTTGCAAAGAATCTATTATCGAAGAATGTTGTTTAAACCTACTAGAGCACACAGCACACCTCCAGTTCATATAGGAAAAGGCCACTTACTAAGAATGGGTATATTTACATAATTTCAAAACCTACTAGAGGGTGGGTTGATTGAATGACTAGTTGAGCAATGTGTATTAAGGAAACCCTTTAAAATCAAATAGTCTTGGGGCTCACCTGACCCTGAACAGGACTTTATACTGCCAGTCATAGGTTTGGAGTCAGTAATTTTTTTTAAAAGAAATTAACACTTTTACTCAGAAAGGGCACATTAAATTGATCATAAGTGACAGTAAAGACATTTATACTGTTACAAAATCTATTTCAAAATAGATGCTGTTATATTAAACTTTACTATACAGCAAAGAATCCTGAAAAAAGTATCATGGTAATAAAATAAAATAAAATAAAATAAAATAAAATAAAATAAAATAATAAAATAAAATAAAATAAAATAAAATAAAATAAAATAAAATAAAATAAAATAATAAAATAAAATAAAATAAAATAAAATAAAATAAAATAAAATAATAATTTCTCAGAGGCCAAAGATGTTCTTCCGAATTGTGTATGGCTATATATGGTGGGAAGCAGAGGTGTAAAGTATTTGAGTAAATGTAATTAGTTACTGTACTTAAGCATCTTTTTGGCTACTTTGTAGCAAGTATCAAAGATTTTAGCAACTTTTACTCTCTACTTGACTACATTTTTGAACAAGTAAATGTACTTTTTACTCCAATACATTTGTGATGAGTAATGCAATTACACATTACATTTTTCATGGCACCTAACTTTTTCTGCAGCAGTTTGTTTCTGCTATAAAGAAGCGATATTGTCATCTAAGGGCACTGAAGGTACTATATCTTGTGCTTTTTTGCCTTTACTCACCCAGACTTGTCAGCAAGGCTACTTTACGTGAATGTGAGTGCATTAGCAGGTAGTTGCTGATCGCAGGTGTTTGATTTATGAGATGAGGTCATGACTGCAGCCGGTGATGAGGCCAAAACCAGCCCATCCAGTGCAAGTAGACTTTGACTATTTAATTTTACTTAACATTATTTTATTTATCGGCTATGCTGACAAGACCTTTTTGAAGGATATTGGTTTATTTATTTCCTTTTTGAGCACTTGAGCTTAACTGAGACGAGTGTTTGTAGACGTTTAAGAGGCTGTTGTGTCGACCTTGATTTATTGTAATATTGAGGTGCTCAGTTTTATTTTGATTTTAGAAAATAAACATGATTTCTCATCTTACAAATCAATTGTTTCTTATTTTCACTGGCATGTCTCTTTAGTGTTGAGGACTAGTGCATCTTTGAGCCCATATTTAGTATGAGTAAAATACTTAAGTACTGTTCAGATACTCTAAGACTTTTACTCAAGTCTTATTGGAATTAGTGACTTGTAACTTGTAATGGAGTCATTTACGCTGTAAGGTATCTGTACTTTTACTCAAGTATGGTTTTCGGGTACTCTTTACACCTATGGTGGGAAGGAATTTAAAGACAACTCATTTAAAATAAAATAAAAAAATAAAAATATAAAAGAGATGGTAACATGCAAATTAAAATGATCAAAAAATGAACGAGTGAATACATAAATAAATAATATATAATTATAAAAAAGTCTTTTTATAAATGATTAAATATTTATGTTAAATATAATTAAATAGTAAATTTAATTATAAATAAAATTTAACACAAAAAAATAAAAATCTAAAAATGTCAAACCTAGGCTGCATCAGGGAGATTGTTCATATAAGAAGTATTACACTTTTCACAGGTCAAAAAAAAGAAAAGAATGGAAAAAGAAAAATGTTGAAATACAGCTGTTAAACTACAAAGAGACCAAAGCATCACACTACAGGTCACTGCCATTCATTTCCCTTGAGTAAAAGCAGTAAAAACCCTCATTTAATCCCATTTCCATTGCTTTGCTTTTAACATAGCACTAAGTCTGTGCACATGCAACGTCAACCACACGCCACCCGCGTGAAATATGCTGATCTCATGTTGAAATAAAATCCCAGCAGGGAATGTGGTGTTGGAAACTAGCTCAAATCCCCAAAAAACTCCCCCACACACAACACCTCTGTCTGCTGTAATTAGAGCAAACCATTTGAGAAGATCAAGGTGAATAAACTCCTTATGGTGGGAAATATGTGCTCCAGATCACCCACAGAACCTTGATGTTGACTTCATCCAAATATCTCCAGCATCTTGAATGGAAACTCTTTTGCATCAACCACAAATGAATATGTATTCAAGGGGGCCATGTTGGAGTGTTTTTCAGGTCACAACTCACATGTTCAACACAAAATCAAACGAAGGCGAGACAGTGTTTATTTCCTGTTTGTTGGTGAGGAAGCAGACACCAATTCAGCCGGATCCAGTTGAAAAGGGACAACTGGAGAACAAAATAAACCCTGTTCTATGGATTATCCTTTGTTCATACTTTTTCCTGAAAGAGTTATCATTAGGTATTAAATTATGCAGTCTGAGAACTATTTCAGTTCAGAGAAACACTAGGATTAAGTTTGGGAGACTGTTAAAAAGCTGAACCATGTCAGTATGTACTAAACTGTGACTTTTCAGTTACACTGAACTGCCCTCAGACTGACAAAGAGGTCAGAGTAACTTTGGCCCTCTGGATGGATGAAAAGCTCCTTCCTCAAGGACACAGTGGCAGTAGTTTTAGCAGAATGATACCATCTGACATGCATGAGTCCAGAAGTAATAACTGAAGTGTCAACCCTTGAGACTGCGGCCCAGTTCTCTAACAGAGAGAAGACCTCCACCCAAACAGGGACATATGATACACACACTCTTCTGCAGATATGTGTGCCTCCACAACATCTATCAAATATAAGCTCCTTTCACTTTTCTCTTTTGGCCCATCCATCAAAATTTCTCTTGCTCCCTCAGTTTTTTTAGTGGTGTCCTTTTCCGATGTCTAACTGATGGACTCTATGGGGAAGGCAGTGGGTCAAGGAGACAAAGAACATAAGCACAAATCAGCTTTGTTGTTGATCAATAGTAATTAGATTTGCTTTCATTGCATTTTGGTCATCAGAGTGAATAGTTAAAGACACGTCAGCAACACCCTCTGGAATATAAGTGCCTGAGAGCAAATGACAAAGAGGAAGAAATATATCTTCACATATAAAATCAATACACGTTGGCCACAATTATTGGCTCCCTTTTGTTCAATACTTTTGAGCTCTGAGTTTTTAAATATAATATCTGATGAGGTTGGAGAACACCTGGCAAGAGATCAGAGATCATTCCTCTATACAGAATCTCTTTAGAGAATCTCTTCCATCATTGTCCTGATGGAAGACCCAACAACGGCCCATTATAAGATTTCTAGCAGAGGCCGTCAGGTTTTGATTTTTATCTGTTGGTATTTGATACAAAGCATGGTGCCATGATCTATTTTCTTGCATTTATGTTTTTTATTTTATTTTTATTTTTTTTTTACCCATTGTGATGAATGATTAAGGAAATGTAGCCTTTGTGCTACCTCACATTCCTGTGAAACAGGAAGTCATGGCTACACAGTTTCATGTTTTTAGTCACCCTGATGTGCTACAAAATGTAAATATGAATGCAATATACTACAGGCTTAATAATTTTGCCCTCAACTGTATATATACACTGTATTGCCAAAAGTATTGGGACACCCCTCCAAATCATTGAATTCAGGTGTTCCAATCACTTCCATGGCCACAGGTGTATAAAATCAAGCACCTAGGCATGCAGACTGCTTCTACAAACATTTGTGAAAGAATGGGTCGCTCTCAGGAGCTCAGTGAATTCAAGCGTGGTACCGTGATAGGTTGCCACCTGTGCAATAAGTCCATTCCTGAAATTTCCTCACTACTAAATATTCCACGGTCAACTGTTAGTGGTATCATAAGAAAGTGGAAGCAATTGGGAACAACATCAACTCAGCCACGAAGTGGTAGGCCACGTAAAATCACAGAGCGGGGTCAGCGCATGCTGAGGCGCACAGTGCGCAGAAGTCGCCAACTTTCTGCAGAGTCAATAGCTACAGACCTCCAAACTTCGTGTGGCCTTCAGATTAGCTCAAGAATAGTGCGTAGAGAGCTTCATGGAATGGGTTTCCATGGCCGAGCAGCTGCATCCAAGCCTTACATCACCAAGTGCAATGCAAAGCGTCGGATGCAGTGGTGTAAAGCACGCCGTCACTGGACTCTAGAGCAGTGGAGACGTGTTCTCTGGAGTGACGAATCACGCTTCTCTGTCTGGCAATCCGATGGACGAGTCTGGGTTTGGCGGTTGCCAGGAGAACGGTACTTGCCTGACTGCATTGTGCCAAGTGTAAAGATTGGTGGAGGGGGGATTATGGTGTGGGGTTGTTTTTCAGGGGTTGGGCTTGGCCCCTTAGTTCCAGTGAAAGGAACTCTTAATGCTTCAGCATACCAATACATTTTGGACAATTTCATGCTCCCAACTTTGTGGGAACAGTTTGGGGATGGCCCCTCCCTGTTCCAACATGACTGCGCACCAGTGCACAAAGCAAGGTCCATAAAGACATGGATGAGCGAGTTTGGTGTGGAGGAACTTGACTGGCCTGCACAGAGTCCTGACCTCAACCCAGTAGAACACCTTTGGGATGAATTAGAGCGGAGACTGCGAGCCAGGCCTTTTTGCCAACATCACTGCCTGACCTCACAAATGTGCTTCTAGAAGAATGGTCAGAAATTCCCATAAACACACTCCTAAACCTTGTGGAAAGCCTTCCCAGAAGAGTTGAAGCTGTAATAGCTGCAAAGGGTGGGCCAACTCCATATTAAACCCTACGGATTAAGAATGGGATGTCAATGGTCTAAAGTCAATGGCGCAATATATATATATTTTTTTTATTTAAAGGGCGCGTTAGTAATATGCAGCTATATGCGGGTGCACAACGCGCGTACACTCTGCTTATTACACAAACATGCCAAATATTAAAAATAAAAGGATTACAATGTAAAAGATTATTATTGTGTGCATAAAGATAAAAATGCTTTGGTGGAATCTGGCTTGTCCCTTAGATCGAGGTTAAAGCGCACGAGCAGATCCGTTTCCTCGCTAGAGAAGCGTTCAGTTTTTTCGCTCGCAAATTCCGCCATGTAAATAACAAATCCGCCATGGCCCAAGAGCAACTGGCTTTTAAAGGGAATGGGAGATGAGACTCTGATTGGTTTATTGCACGTTACGCCCAAAACACTCCTATTACTCATTAAGAGAATAGGAACAACCCTTTTAGACCATGCACCGGGCGCGCCGACCATTTTTCCCGTCGTTACACTAGCAAAAGTGGATTCGGACACGCCCTAAGCGCACTTGCGCCATGCGCTTTAGACTATGCGCTTATATCGTTAAAATAGGGTCCGTAGTTTCCTCTGTTCAATGTTGTGTGTTCTGTGTGTTCATTGCAGCCAATCCTGACAGTTGCAAATTCACCCTATAATTTGATAATAGATTAGATGATAGTTTTGCTTACATATCTAAATGTCAAAACACATGCCTCAAAGTAATGAGGCACATTCATAATTATGAATAGTACCTTCAGAATCAAGATGGATCTAAACCGTGTGTGTTTCAGATAAGAAGAGAATGTGTTTTTCCCATCTTAAAGGACACAGATCACCTCTACCTCATTTCTCATCATCACAGGGGGATCATAACATTCCCTCAAAACCACACAGCTCTCTTCAGTCTGTGAGGATGTGATGACAGCCGTAACCCATCAGTGACCACAAGACTGAGATTACTGCAAGAGGGGTCCCTTTTGAAAGTCCATTAAGATGAGTTAGGGTGCTTTCTGGAATAAGGCCATTAAAGAAATGGATCAGAAATTTTAAATTAAAATCTTTGTTGATAATATCAATTTTGAAGACAAAGTGTGGGTTGTAGTATAGAAAAAGACTACTTCTGTAATGTCAATATTTATACACATCAACATTTATGCTTAACAAACAACAAGTACTTTGACTTTTGACTATCAACCATATAGTTACTGAGATAAAGTCTTTATGTCAACTAGCCCTGAGGAGAGCTTTGATAGCCAACTAAGTCAACAGGCCTGATTTAGCCAGAAAGAATAAGAGCTTTTATCTAATTGCCTCAATAAATGTGAACAGATGATTGCATGAGGTTGAAATTAAACAGAACTTTAATTCGGCCTGTAGGGTCATTAAGGACTCAGTGCTTTGTTGTGGTAAGCACAATCTGGACAAGCACAATCTCTAAGGTACTGTACATTTTCCCACCAGTGGGGACTTGTTCTTTACTGTAAAATCAAATGTGGCTTTGACGTTCTATGAAACTGTACCTGACACTTTAGAGACTATTGTTGCAAGACTGAATCTAATAGGACCCAATACAGCTGATATGTTATTATACAGCCAGGAGCAACTACCTCTCAGCAAGCAGGCAGGATATTATTGTACTGTGTGTGAATAGGTGGATGAGAACTTACAAGGTTTAACCCTATAAAAACAAAGAGGTTTTACGTTACATGTGTATTTTGTAGCGTCAGCGTCTCTCTGGTAAAATCATTAGTAGGTGTTTGTGAGAGATGCCAGGCATAAAGGTACAGTAAAATAGAGGGAGAGAAAGATGCAGAGGTAATAAATCTACATACGAGGAATTGATTAACCTCTTTAACCTCATTTCTTTTTTCCAGATTTGAAAAATGATTTTAATACTGACCATGTTTTTTACTCTAAAAAACAAAAATCTTTAGAGGACTAACATTGGGTTCAGATTCAGACTGCAGGGGATTTGAAAAATTGGCTTCAGGTTTATGAGTCATGTATAAAATTATGGATTATGGTACACATAACTCATATATATGTCAGTGGAATGCTTTCATCAGAATGATATATCTATCGTATAACATTTCAGGGCTCAACAATGAGGATGGTGCTGCGTTGTCACCACATGTTATGTTTGTTGGTCATGTACATGTGTTTTTATGCCATGCAAACTTGAACCTTTGGTTTGCAATAAAAGAAAGAAAGAAAGAAAGAAGAAAGAAAGAAAGAAAGAAAAATGCAATGTTCAATGAAAATAGTCTATGAAAATAAAATTTAAATAACTATTTTAATTACAATATACTTTTTAAAATCTAAATACTGGCCTATAGTTGGGGCAGCAGAAAATCCTTATGGTTGAGCCTTACATAAAAAGCTAATATTATGTTAAGGTTCAATGTCTTCAATCTCCTGGCTAGGATTTATTTGAAAAGAGCTTGAGGTATTAAGACACATCCAAACAGCAGAATTACATAACCTCACGTCTGATCTCTTTGTATGAAATGGTACATTCCTTCCTCTCCTTCCATCTGCACGGTTCAACACACGTAATACAGATGATTAGTGCTGTTACTGAGTTACATCACAGCATATGTTTTTTTCCGCAATAGTTTGTCTTTCATGGTCTGAAAAATTACATTTTGAAAAGAGTTAAAGTTCACACGTGCAATTCCCATTTGTACTGTATGGGTGATGTTCTTTTTAATTAACATCCAATTCCCAACATTATCTCATTGCATTTCTTCCCCTGCTCTCTCATGCTGAAATAAAGGCCTTTCTGGTTACCAGCACATGTTGTGTCGATGCTGGTCTTCAACACTGGCTAAAATTTTTTTTGCCTTGAATTCAGCCTAAAACTGAGTCTATGCTGGTGGACCTTGCTGAAATGACAAAGTGGAAGTATCTTGTGACCATTAATCTTTCAAAGACTGAAAATGATCTCATCTTAATGCCAACCAGGAACAAGTGCTTTAAAAGTGTAGATCAAATAAACAACTTTGTGTAGGGTTTGGATAAGTTGTTACAGCACACTATGGCATTGTGTGATCTGTCTTACAGTAGTAGTACCGTTTGCTTGTTTTAATCAAGCCTCTGTATTCAACAAACAAGGTCTTCCTGAGATCTAATCTCATCACAGATGTTGCTGTAGAAAATAGCCCGAAGGGTGGCCTAATTTAGCAGTAATTTGTTTAGTTGACCCTACAACTAGCTGATTGATGTCTAGATTGATGGACTCAGGAGCTAATTATTTGATTGTTGAGGGCGGGACATTTAAGCGTAACACAAACAAACCACTTTCCATCTGATCCTTCTCAGAAGGAGCCATCAAAATCAAATTCAGGTGAAGAGTCACTATTTCCTGATTCTGCCCAAAGACTTACTTTCTGAACGGATATGCGCTTGCTAACCACCCTAAACTGACCTCGCTGACCTCTCTAAGGGTAAACAGACACTCTCGCTCAAATTCGTTCGAGGGATTTGCGGAAAACATACAGAAATAGAATAAAGAATGTGGGATAGAGAAGAATAATCCCATATGCCAAAAACCCTGGATAATGTTGGACTACTGTGTACCTCCTTGAGACAGGATAGCACTAACTGTCTAACCGTCTAAGAGAAGATTAAAACCAGACAAGGTACTTCAGGGGTTTCTGATATCACTACTCATACTGATTTCAGAGAGATGGACAGTTCAGTGCTGTCCTTTCCAATCATACACGCATCATTAAGTCTGTGGGATACAGTATCAACATATCCACATTTCCCTTTCAAATCATACGGAAGTGGTTTTATGCTCTCATGCCTCCGAGGAATGGCAGGGGCATAAGGCCAAGTTTTAAAAATATATACATAAAGAATTGTTTTTCTAAGCCTAGCTTACCAAATTTAACTAGAACAAAATTTAAATCTCAGGTGACATGCATGTAAGTGCTCCAGTGGAGACAATGTTTTCTTAAAAAATAAAAATCCACAAGACTGTATTATCACAGAAACCACAACTTGAAATATGTGGGCTGATGTGCCTGGTTTTCAGACACAATCTATCATTGCACTACCACAAAAAAACAAAAACAAAAAAAAAACTGCTAATTCAATGCACTGTTTATTATTTTACATATATTAAACATTGCATATTCATATCTGCAAAACAGAAGTTTTTCAAACTTTTGGCAAGTGACCCTTACTAAAATATAAAGGCAGATATATTTACACTTGTTTATGCTGTGTGTGATATTAAAGAAGAGAAACGTGTTGTTTCCCAAATTAATTATTTGACTTTTCTCACAGTAGTATTGCAATATTATCTAGAAAGTATCTATATCTATAGGAAAAAGTCTTCTCAAAACATAAAATAGATTTTAGAGAAACATTTTTAATATATATATATACACACACACACACACACACACACACACATATATATATATATGTATATATATATATATATATACACACCTTTACATAAAATAGTGCCATACAACCAGTGCGCAATATAAAGATAATCACATGGCAATGAAAAACTACAACACATATACAAACTATTTTTGAACATTTGTCGCAAGGAAGGAGAGACTTGTTTATAGTTATTATTATTATCATTATTTTCAACTGTTAAAATACATTTTGTAAAAGAAAAATTATTATTTTAGTTCAAATTTTCCACGTACACTCCTTCGGTCTTTGAGTGTCCAAGGACCAGAGTTTGAAATCTCTGATGTAGAGTCTCTGCATTACTTTAAACTCGCTCCACTTTGACACCAATTTGTGTTCACTGTCACCTTACAAATGCTTTTAAAGATTTCATGCTTCAGAGAGTTGAGCAACACAATCTAAATGACATACGAGGATTGTAAGTGTTTGCATTGACTGTACAAGACCACATGGTTATAAAAAAGCACATCAGCACTGAAGCTGTGGGTACATGTCAAACATGTCCTCACCAATCACATGACATGAGTCCAACAACCGTAAAGAAAGTGGCACAGTGGAGTTACATTCCTTGATTGGTTTAGTGGTGGTGTCAAATCATTTCCTGCATGTCTTTGTGTTTATGTGCACGTGCTCATGGGATGCCCAAGAGGTAATATCATGTATATATGTACAGTCTAAATAAGAATGTTCAATGTGTTATTTGAGCACTGACACAGACCCAAAATGATAACAATAATTTTCTTACCTTAGCAGACCAGATTTGTGTATCATCATTTATATACATGTACTCAACATACTCTTTCAATCACAATTATTCAATTATCACTCACTGGGTCACCTAATTTGGCTCACCTCACCTTATGCTACTTCCTGTGACCTCAAAGTCGCCCCCATCTGTTATTGGCTGGTGTGTGAAATCAACTTTGTTCTGCACTTGAGTTTGGCTGCTTAAATGATCCAAATGAAGCGTGTCTGATTGGGTTATAGCAGCTAAGAGGAAACCATATGTACTGAATTTCCCTAAAGCACAACAGAGTCAAACTTCCTAACAGAACCTGCAATTAAGACCAGCTGAGGTGTTTCCAAAGCGAGCTCAGCCATGTCCATTGATGTAAAACTACAGTCATCAAAGTTTACGTTTAATGTTCCATGAAATCCACTGGTACAATTTCTGGAAGGTGAACCCTACAGTAACTGTACAAACTTATCCAGCCTGATTCATCAATATTTGTGCTCTGTTTTTCCAGAAGAAGAAAAAAATGTGTATGTCTGCTAAAAGCCAACATTTAACAGAGCACTAGCATATATAGCACTCTTTAAAACAGTGTTTTAAAATGTATACACTATGTTTACACACATACAGAAATAAGATAAGTAAAATGACTAAATTTGGGGTAGCCCTATCTGAATGGAAGTAGCACACACAAACAACTCTTTTTTTCCACACTGCCTTAAAGATACACACTAGAGTACTTATCAGATTTATCAGATTAAGGAACACTAAAACAAAAACTAAATAAAAACATTTTCATTAAGTCAAATATTAATAACTAACATAACTTTGAAAAAAAGAAAGAATCTAAACTAAAATACATTTCCATGACTTCAAATTTAACTAAAATACAATACAATTAAAAAAAAAAATCCTCAAATCAATTTTAGCTTTAGTTTTTGATACAAGGTATATAGAAAACTGAAAAAAAGTAGTGTTGATTTTAAAGATCCAGCATTAATCCATATGTCAGGTCATGTGTGCATTCAGTCCATCTGTCTAGAGGTGTGGTTCTTCATCAGCCTTTAAATTTTCTCACTCAAGCATCTGTGAACATTTATGTCCAAGTATTGTGACATTTATAGCTACCCCCTTGTGTGAGGCCACCTCGGTTTAAACCTTCCGCTATAACTCAAGACAACGAACACACTCAAACCGATATCAAATAAACAATGCAATGTAAACTATTATTTTTTTTGATACAACTCGTTTTCTATTATTCTTTTGATAGTAACTGTAACAGTTTATTGTTGGAGTGCACACCGCACCCCTCTAAGAAAAATGACTGTTTACGCATTGCTCTTCCAAGCGCTATATAACGAACTTCAGGCCACACACTATGGAGCCGCTCTGTTCACTGTGGGAGCTCTGGGATTAGTATCTTTCCTCATAACCTTTCAATCTGTGTAGCTGAAAAAAATTAGTCTTTTGGAACAGCTATTCACAGGGGTTTGCAAAGTTCACGGCACAGAATCTTAGCTAACGATAGTAACAACAGAGACAGACAGATGTAAGAAATGAGGTTTAAAGCTGAGGGTGCATGCATGCATCACACTAAGTAGCCTAAACTTATTTTAAAGTTAAAAAAAATGCTTAGAGTATTTGGTTACATTTTATTTTAAGGTGTCTGTGCTACAGATTAATTTTAATTAACTACTTTACATGTACTTACTACAGGGTTAGGGTTAGGATTAGGGTTTGGTTTAGGGTTAGATGCATGTAATTATGCATAATTTATAGTTATTACTACAGTAACTACATGTAATGTGTCACAAGGACACTGTAAAATAGTGTTACTGAGTATTTCTTTATATCATCTCTCTTTACTTGCACATGAACGGGAAGTAAAGAGAGAAGGAGAGACACAACAGACCGCTTCTGAGACCGCTGTAAGTAAGTGCTTAAGAGACTTCAGAAACATTAACACAAACTTGATATTTCATGGTTACATACAGTTGAGTAAAAGAACAGAAAGATATTGAATTGTTCTTGTAATAGAGATAGATTGAGAGAAAAAGATCAACAGATCAATAGATCTAAATAACTGCTCTTAGTATCTGGAGTTTTTCTCTTCTTCACCAAGCACAGACACATTCAAATCTCTCATCATAAACTTGTCTCAATACACTCAGCACTGTACGGGTCATGCATATTGCGGAATGGTTGTGAATATGGGGGTGGGGTTGGTGTATTACAGGAAGTCCTCCCCCCACCCATCCCATTAATCACTCATAGGCACCCACACCTTAACCTGCAGCCTGCCAGTTGAGAGGCTGGACCAGTGTTCTCTTAAAAGCCTCTTATTAAAAATCCACTTTTATGAAATTACCGCCCGGACTACAGTGATGGGAGCAGCTACGAACTTACACTGACAAACCTCAGTGTGTGTGTGTGTGTGTGTGTGTGTGTGTGTGTGTGTGTGTGTGAAAGCCATTAGGGCCTCCATCAGAGGCACCCTGGCCTCATAGCGCAGGGAGGAAGATAATGGCCAGGTGTGGTCACACACAGAGTGAGGTTAGTGGCCACCACAGCACAGTCATCAGTGTAGAGTTGCTTTCTGCTGGATTCCCACTCTCATGAACCAGTGACTCACTGTAAATGACTACAGTATATGGGAGATTTTTATACATTACAAGCCTTCACCATCATTTTTATGAGTTTACTTTTTTCTTTCTTTCTTTCTTTTTTTACAAGAAAATAATTCATAATGTTCTCCTCTCCTCACCTCTCTTTCAGTCACTCTAACATAGCTGGTCACCACTGTATTTGCTGGTCCCTACACTGTAAACCCTAACGCTCAAAATAATTAATTGGTTTGAGAACGGCAAACTCAAATTAAACAAATTAGTTCAATCAAATTAACTTTTGAGTATTTAGCAGGGCTCAACGCTAAAGATTTTTTCTACTGGCCCGGTCGGGCTTCACTGGCCCCACAATAAAAAAAAAAATTATAAAATAAAAGAAAAGGTAATGGGCCTATAAAATAAGCATAGTTATTGTTTTTGTTGTTTTTGATACATGTAAACTTAATAAATAGGGTTATGACACCAAAAGCTACTAGATTAACTCACTTAAATTTTAAATATTGTTAGACAAGTAAACAGTAAGTAATAAAATAGGAACAAATAATCAAATTACAAGTGATAGCACAAATAAATACAACAGAATAGACATAAATAAAATAAACTGTGCTTTTCAGGTTTTTATGCTTAAACAGGAGATTAATTTTCAGGTACAGAAATTGTAATCTAATGTATAACTATATAACTATAGATTAAACTTTAAAAAGTTAATCAGTCAAGAGCAGTTAGCCTACAGATGCATAAATAATGTTTTGAAACGTTGACAATATAAAACGTTAAATACTGTTATTTGAAATTATTTATAAAATGAAAATGATAAATGATACTTTAAATGTGAAATTAAACCCGCCAGGAGGTGGCAGCAAGTCACAGTTAATGAGTGAGTCATTGAGATTCAACCGATTCATTCAAACGGCTGATTCATTCAGGAAGTGTTGCTCAGAGACGCAAAACAATGTGGACTTTGTTTGGAGCTATTTTCGTTGGCGAAATAGAGCGAAACAAGCGATTTGGTGTCTAAAATGTAAGTCACTTACTACAAACTGCTTGTTTATTAAACTGTACTTTATATAAAATCAACATTACATTTGTAATCATGCTTATATTTGGATAAAAATGGCGCTCTTCGTGTAATATAGGTTAACTTTATTAAATTATATAAATATAAAAGACATACAGGGGCATTTTTGCCACTTATCTTGAATTGTGGGTGCATTCTAAATGCATTTTAATAGACTAAATCACGCACTCTAAATATGCACACGCACTAGTCTAACCTACTAGACTAAGTCACGTAGTGCGTGCACTCAATGGGTGTGTTTTTGTTTGTATTTTGTAACAAAAAACATACTTTATGTGAGGGACATACTTTATAATGTCAGATCGTTAAATCAACAATTACGATATCATAGACAATATATAACGCACACCCCACAGCACTGGCCCGATCGGGCAGCACTGGCCCGAGCATCGTTCACACTGGCCCCGGGCCATCGGGCAGTCCTTATTGTCGAGCCCTGTTTAGAACTTTCTTTTTCTTCACAAAGTTCACAAAACTGACACATTTTAAGTAATCCGATTTGTTTCATTGTTTTGAGTTATATGAACTTGTTTCTTTTAATTTAGACAAACTTAAATTTACCTGAAGCTGGACTGAGATTTCTATTTCCGAGCATGCTTTGACACTCGAAAGGGAGAATACATGCTAAAATTAAGTGATTTATAAGGTTTTTTGTGCGAGATTAATGTTAAGTGGGGGATTTAGTAGTGTTTAATGCTTTGCTATCCCAATTTAGATGAGTTTTGTCACGTTGGGTTTTTGGGGGGGGTTACCATCATGGTGACGAGTGGAGAATGAGCTTAGTTTGAAAACAGGTATATGATAAATGGTCTATATTGTCATACTCTTTCAGCAATTGCTATGCTATGCTAATGTTATCAAAGCATTGTGTTACCAATTAGCATTTGCTGAATTAGCTAGTTATAGCTAGCTAAATTTCCACTACTAAAAATAAAAGTTGAGATTACATGATAATTTTAAGTTAAATGTATGAATTAACTTACTCAAAACTTAACTTAAAAAAAAAAATGATGTAACTGATTACCTCAATTTTTTGAGTTTTGCCAACTTATTTGGATTAAGGCTTTTTAACTTAACCAGCAAGTATTCCTTGCTGAACCAGTTTCAGCACAAAGACCATGCTGGTTAAATGTCATTTTAACCAAAATAATAGCAATTGAACTGCATTTTCCCATGAATTAAACAGTGCAGAAAAAGTTTAATTCAATGTGTTACTTGCAGTTTCTTTGTAATTATTTGCTACAAGAACTGTTTTAAAGTAAATTCTACACCCATTTTTCCTTTTTACAGCACACCTCTATTAAACATGAGGGTCTCTATCTTAAAACATCTCAGTATGTAAATATTATAATAAAGTGGCTCTTATTCTTTCTATAGGTCCTCTAGTTACAAGTGCAACTTTCATCTGTCTAATTGATGACAGGTAAATAAATAAATATAAAATTAAGCAAGACTTTATCATTAAACTGCACGCATGTATTTACTAGATTGCCTACACTTATTTTTAAATAATAAACACGTGACCATAGCACCTTTGAATCTTACATTTTCGCTGTTAACACTTTCTTTCACTGCATTCACTGCTGTCAGTATTGTGTGATTGTTTCACATTAAGGATGTAGAGTGAATGACTATAAGCATCTGTTTCATCTTTACGATTGTGTGAAGAACAAGAAACAGGATAGTGGAACGTTTGATTGATATCAGAAGCTGAAATTTGCTGAAAGACAGCCACCCCTCCTTACCGCTCATTAAGAGTGTGAGACTGAACACAACTTCCTCTGTCACTCTGTTTACATCAGTTCCACTCAACATGCCATTAAATTATCATTAAATTCAGCCTGTGCTGGAAATTACTGGCAGAATTACAGAGGTGTTTTTGTGTTTGTACAGGGACATCTGCCCTAACTCACAAACATTTAAACAAATAAAAAAAATCTGTTTCCTTCACATCTGTATGTGAAGTATCATAAATGTATGTATCATAAAAGACCAGAAAGAGAAAATGTACATGGTTATATCTCTAAACATGTTGTGGTCATGTTGTGTTTGCTTCAGACATGTAAAAACTACACATTTACATAGCTATTTAAAGGTGCAATATGTAGAATTTTCTGTCCACTAGAGGTCGCTAGAGGCCTATTCAAAACAAAGGCGTAGCTTGATGACGCCAAGTTTGAGCGCGGAATCTTGGAACATGTTGTCTTGACCTCACTGCCGGTGGAAAATAATCGGGACAGGACTCGGAAAGAAATCATGTTCATGGATGCGATTATTAACGTTCCTGTAGTATGAAGCAGAGCAGGACCGAGTGTTGTGGGAGCTGAATGAGGCCACTGGAGCGATTGTTAACAAGAGACGAATGCAACACACACCGCGAGCAGCGGAACTTTTATTATGCCACAGTCGCCGGCGCTGCTTCCGCTTTTCTGGTCATGAGTATGAGGTAACACAGCGCTGTTTATCATATATATTTGAGTGTATTGAAAATGATGTTATAACGTTACTCTGTGCATTCGCTCGGTGGCTGCTGTGAGACACTTGTTGCACACTGCAGTAAGATAGATCGATTTTAGAATATCATATTAAATGCTGGATGGCTTGTGTTGATAAATGGCATGCAATTAATTTTAAAACATATTGTATGATGGAGAAAATTCTGTATTACTGTTACTAAAAATAAAGCATCTGATCATGCTATGTTAGCTACTTCAAAAAATAGTGTTTTTCTCTGAGGCATGGTAAAAGCATGGTACTCGCAAAAAAATCAAGAAAATTAGATTTAAGCGATAAGACTAAACGTGTTGAGCTATATAACAATAATTAGTTTTCTGTCTATAAATGTAACCAAACAGTTGTTCCCTTGCCTAATAAAACATAATAAATTAAAGCGTCTTTGGTGTTTCCATGGTTTCTACAAAATAAAACCAGAAACCGAGGATAATGCGGGTATGACGCAATTGACAGGCGACTCCTCACACGTCCTGGAACCTTGGTTAAAATTGCAATTTTCTCACGATTTACAAATAGTAGGAAACATTTGGGATATTGTAAGTACTCAAGTGAACAAAATATATAACACTGGCCTAGTGGTTTTTGGATATTTTACTGCACAATTCTTACATAATGCACCTTTAACAAAGGACTACTGTTCAAAATTTTGGGGTCGGTAAGATTATTGTAATTTGGCAAAAGCTGAATTTTCAGCATCATTACTCCAGTCTTCAGTGTCACATGATCCTTCAGAAATCATTCTAATATGATGATTTCAAGAAACTTTTCTTATTATTATCAATACTGAAAACAGTTGTGCTGCTTAAAATTTTTGTGGAAACCTTAACACATTTTTTTCTTTCCAGGATTCGTTAATTAATAGAACAGCATCTATCTGAATTAGAAATGTCTTTTGAAACATTATAAATGTCTTTACTGTCAATTTTGATTCATTGAATGCGTCCTTGCTGATTATAAGTATCACTTTCTTTCAAAAAATTGTACTGATCTCAAACCTTTGACTGGTAGTGTATTCATATTGTTTTATATAAATTTTAGAATGACCAAAAAACAGCATCTGCTATACAGTATGAGTCCAACTGAGAACATCCAAACGTGTGCAAAGGGACATTTTGCCAAACTTATCTCGATTTTGGACTTTGTCCCCAACCTATAGCTAAGTAAACCCACAGACAGATTAAAGGGATAGTTTAAATGGTATGAACTATTTTTATGGTACAATTTTGGGTTTCACAGTCACCATCCACATCCATACAGTGTAAAAAAGCAGCCTGGATATTCTGCTGGACAATTCCTGTAGATTAACTGCTTGATAGCTGCACTGAAAAGAAAAAAAACTCTCATACATGTTTTGTGTCACTTATCTATTTTGTGTGCACTATCCCTTTAAGTACACACAAGCTGCAGCCTTCATAATGAGTTACAGAAATCATACAAGGACACACACATACCAGCTAATGCACACTGATGTTGCATTACGGCTGTTATTATGAAAAAGCAGCTGAGCCTGGGTGAGCTCACACCGCTGTTGCCGTCGGTAACTGGCCGTGTGCCTGCGTCTCTGTCATGTGGTGATGAAGAGGAACCGGTGCCCACTGTCACAGGGTGCCAGCAGCAATATATGACTCACCCCATATTCTGAGACTGGCGCTGTGCCAGCAGCCTCCCACCCCTCAATAAGCAGGCATCCTCTAGACATTGAGGAGATGTGAGTCAGAGAGAGAGAAATGGACTTGTATTATACCAAATAAGCAAGATGAGAACACAGCTATACGAGGAGAAGAAGAAAAAAAAAACAGTGAAAAAAGAAACAGAGCATGAAAAGTTAGAAGGTGTAAAGCCACATGAGAAATAAGATAAATCAAGGGAAAAAAATGAAAGAATGGGAGAGAAAAAGAAGAGGAGGAGAGGTATAGATATAATAACAGAACCCTTTCTTCAGCCCCTCAAGGTCAGATTTGTCCTTTTGAGGCAGGATCTGATCTCATTTAGACTTTTTTAATCTTCACCAAGGAATGAGGGATTTTTTGTTGTTGCTGACAGGTGTTTCCTCCAGCTATGCCAATTGTTTCAAACACATCAGAAAAAGGATGAACAGATTAACACTTGAGGAGGAAGAGAGAGATTATGAGCAGGCATGAATATTTAACTTCTATAAGGCTTTGAGACAGAGGGGTCAAGATCTAATGTGAAACACCTGTGTCCTCTGACCAAAAAATCAGACTAAACCTGCTACAAAAAAGATCTCACACTTTCCTGTCAAACTCATATGCGGAATGACACGCTGTGTGGTATTTTTCATTACAGATGTGTGGTTTGATATACAGTTATGTTGCTCAGTATGTAAGTGGAAGGTGACATATGGATACACTTAGAAGTTTTTACACAGTTTTGCACTAATTGTGAGGGCAATTCACTAAATTCTGTGGAATGGACAAAATAAAAAATAAAAAAAATGACGTTCAATGGCCAGTACTACATACTCTGCTTGTTAAGTATGTCAGTAAATTAACCAAAGAAAAAAAGTACAAATGCACAGTAAAAACCTGTTATTTGGTTGACTGTAAGCTACCGTACCATATAATGAGAGAAAAAAAAGTAGATAGTAGGGATACCAAGGGATACCGATACCAAGCTCGTGTACTTGTACTCGTACTCGTAAAAATACCCCCGATACCAAAGACCGATACCTCACGTGACGTAACTGACAGAATTTCCCGTGCACAGAGACACCGACGGCTGCAGCAGAAACAATGTCAGCCTCAGGGGTGTGGAAATACTTCAGAATTAATGATGACAACACACACATTGCGAACTGCATGCTTCCAATCACAATTCGTTATCGATTAGTGAAGGTGGGATAGGCGGAATCGCGCTGAATGGCACAGACCAGAAGCGCTCCCTCTCGCGCGCGCTCTCTCTCTTTCTTGCGCGCGATCCCAGTTCTCTCAGACAGCGCGCGATCAGTTCTCCTCGCGCCTGAATGGTCAAATGCACACATAGTTGTCAAAATGTCCATCGTGTGGAGTATCTCATGTAAATACAGTCGGTTATGGCTTAAGTAGACGTAAACATTTGGGTGAAAACAGGATATGTGTCAGTATCCATGGATTCGGTCTTAAAGGGACCGTAGCCTAATTAAATATTTGTCATTAATGTTAATAAAACAACAAAAGATGTTAAATAAATGTATACATGGTAAATAAACCTACTCTATCTGAAAAACAAGTTTATTTAATTTGTATCTCTATAGTATTTGTTGTATTGTTTGTAATTTGTTTGTAAATTTCTTTTTATATAACAACAATTATATATATTGGTAATTATGCCCTTTGAAGGTTATTGGACACTGTGAAATTTTTGTTCTTTAAGTTTGCGAAAAGCACATAAAAATTATTACTTTTTTTATTAGAGTAATAATAAAGAAGCTGTCCTACATTCATTAGTCTCACTGTGTTGTGCTTGGAAAACTGCAACATCACCAAAAAAAAAAGAAATTAATAAATGTATAGGCATCGGTATCAGTATCGGCGAGTACCAGATAAAAAATATCGGTACTCGTACTCGGTCCTTAAAAAATGGTATCGGTGCATCCCTAGTAGATAGTATATTATATTGGTTATTTAGTACATGATATTGAGTATTTTTACTGTAAAATACTAAAAAAATGTTTTTGTAAGTACAAGTATAGTAATAAAGTATTTACAAATAATTTGCAAACCATTAGTTTATAGTTAATTAATAGTTTATAAACTGTAGTTAATACATTAATAGGCAAACAGTGAGTTCTTCATTCATTGTAATTAAAAAAAAATATTATTGTTTAATTAGCTCACATATAAAGAGTTAGATAATGCTTTGTTGACAACTTATTAACCGTAAATAGTCCTAACTTTAGATTAGGTCATGGAATATTGGAAAATGTCATTAATTAAGTGCTTTAAACCAAATTTAATTGGACATTAATTGCATTAGTATTAAGAGTTCCTTAAAATGTTTACAAATACATTAAGCCAATTCCCAAAGCTAAACATAACCACTTAATTTTTTTTATTTTTTTTTTTTAAATTAAATAACATAATGCTGTCAAAATGAAATACATACAAATACTTATTAGATCACATTGTTAAAATACATAAGTTAGGAGTAGGGTTAGGAGACAGAATATACAGTTTGTACAGTATAAAAATCATTATTTCTATGGAAAGTTCCCGTAAAACATAGAAACTCAACATGTGTGTGTGCATGTGCTTAATGTCTGTGTAAACATTTTTAAGGAACAATGAATTAATTAATTAATGCAATTAATGTCCAATAAAGGTTGGTTTAAAGCACTTAATTAATGACATTTTCCAATGTTCCGTGACCTAATCTAAAGTGAGGACTATTTATGATTAATAAGTTGTTAAAGCATTATCTAACTCTTTACATGTGAGCTAATTACAAGAAAGAAGTCTCTTATGCTCAACAAGGCTGCATTTATTTGATTAAAAATACAGAAAAAAATTAAAATATTGTAACAAATTCGAATTTGTTCTCTCATTTTAGTAAATCGTGGCCATGTTGTACTAATTTGTTCCCTCATTTTGATTTAACTAAAACATGGCTACAGTTTACTAAAATGAGAGAACAAATTATTATATTGCCCACAATGTACTTAAAACGAGGAAATATAAAAATTTTGTATATACAATTTTTTTTCTTCATTTTTCTAGAGTGGAATGAAGCAGAATGGGTCCCATTGTCTGTGCTGGATAATTAATTAGTCCTGTTTCAAAACCTAGTAAGTTGCCTCACATTTACACATATTAACCATCATGGGACCTCATGTGTAAAAATCAAGTTAAATTAAGGCTGCACAATATTAGAAAAAAACGTTTTTTCTGCGTTATATATTGCGATATGAAAACAGTTTCACCAGCCGACTTGAATGGCTCCATTTGCAAAGCATTAATCATTCTAAGATGATTGGGGTGATTTTGTGAATCTACATAGATAATAATAAACAAATTACAAGATAAATACAACAGAACAAAGATGTAAATGAAATAAACAGTGCTTTATGTTTCTCAGTTAGGTCTAACAGCATTCAGGTAGAGAAACTGAATAATCAAATGTAAAATAACACTGCATAGTTTTCACTGTATAGTTTAAAGATAATTAATCTTTGTACTTTTTGTATTTTGTTGTTTGATTAACATTAATGACACAAACCGAAGCATATATACAGCATATGCTAGTCACTTTAAGAGCTAATGCATGGATCTAATACAATGATTAGCATCCATTTTGTTTCTCAATTGTTTCTGTTCACATAATGTGTCCTTTCAAGCAAAAATGTGTTCTCTTTCGTGTCTTCTTGTGCTCGAATGGCTTAAAATCATGTGATTATTTAAACTGACAGGACCTCAAAACATGTGCAAATGATAAACTTTCATTCTATGATGAAAAAACTTTGCAATTAATCAGAGAATCACGTGCGTTTCAAAATGTGGTGCCTGGTCTGTTCAGATCATAGATCAACTACAATCCCTATATTTGACATTGCACATCTTGCGATTGATTGTGCAGCCCTAGGTTAAATAATCCACTTGTAATTACAACTTACACATTTTTATCATATTAATAGTATCAAATTAAATATGAACTTATTTAAAATCAACATTTCTTTCACTTCATTCATCATCTCGGATACATCTTTTCAGCGAGTTCATCACAGTGCATTACGGGATTGTCTTTCCACAAAGGATACATGTGATGCTTATGCAATGATGCATAACAATGCTGCTTCCCTAAGCAGCCCACTAGGTTTTGGAACAGAGCAGTTGATTTCCCTCTTCAACCCAGGTCTCAGCCTCTCTTCCACCTCCAGTAAAAATAAAACAACACTAAATCACCAAACTGCTCTTTCTTTTTCCTTGTAACCTCACAGTGGGGAGCTCACCATATTCAGCCACAGTGTCTCTGATGACGAGGCCCTGATGCTTATAATGACGGCCCTTTTTTTATTGTGCAAAATTACAGTAAACGTGAATCATATGCTTTATAGAGTATTGGCAGCACAGAAGTGGATGACAAGGACAGAAAAAGACACAAAGTCAAGGAAGTAGTACAGGAAATTATTGCATTAACAGAAAGTGTGTGCATGTTCTGCATAAATTAGCCTTGGGAAAGTCTTTTCCTTTCTACACATAGCTCATCAACTACAGTATAGGAGAAAATACAGCCACTCTGCCCTCATGCAAATGCTAATAAATGACCTATCCACATCGGCGTAGAGGTCAACTTTACGTCATCATACTGCACATGATTTTCATCCACACCAGGGTCTGGGAGCATTCCCGGGTCATCCTAGAAATCTAGGCTGGAGAGACAGGTTCTTACTAAAGTTATACCAAACTAATCCTATACTTCAGTGTATTTCAGCACATTAGGAGTTGTGAGAGTGTGTCTGGGTGGTTTGAAGATTTATGTAAGAGAGGGGAAGGAAAGTGCGAGTGTAAGACATTGAAAGTGCAGAGAAGAGAGAGAAACCAGAGGAAAGGTTTTAGCAGCTAGACTGTTAGGATCAATCCACTTCAGCCTCATATCCCTAAAGCCAAACCCCAAACATGTGGAACCAATCAACAGCTGAAAATCATATCACCACAGCTTTCTCTCTCTGTCTGTCTGTATTTAATAAAATCATAACACAAGGGTCAGGTATGATTGGCTCTCCTTTCAATCTCACTAGGCTACAGTGGGAGTGTGGGTTATTCCAAGCAGCCAATAAGAATACACCTTCAGCACAGAGGTCAGCCAATTGTGTCGCAGCTTTCTTGGGTCAGTTACCTTGTACAGGGACGTTCAGGCAATATGGTGTCAAGCTCTTAAGGCACCAAACCATTAAAACTGAATAAAACAGAATAGCAAAAAGCCTTTTAGAAGGTGAAGGAAAGGCTACATCATAAGGCTATTGACATTTATGAGTAATTTTATTAGTCGTTGAAAAGAGAAAGCAAACATGCTTTTTAATGGAAATGTTCTGTTGCCTGAGTAATTTGCCTTTGTGATGTATACTTAAGGCACAATTTTTCCCATTAAAGTTAAATATAGTTAAAATGATTATTTTTTGTTGTTAATAAGTGTCTTCCTTTCAATTAATGATGACAAGACAGAAGGACAAACAAAATATACAATTATCCAGCAGATTTGCTACATTTAGAAAAGAAAGGCTACATCATAAGGGTATGTACATTTATGAGTAATTTTATTAGCCTTTGAGAAGAGAAGGAAACATGCTTTTTTAATGGAAATGTTCTGTTGCCTTACAATGGGTGAAATTTCCCAAACAAGGTCCCCTAGATACCATCCAAAGCTCAGTTAAACTATATAAACATTTATTCTAGTTCAGAGCTCCACTGAAGACTAAGGTCCAGTGAGAGGTCAGGGGATCTTCAGTGTGGTCTTAACTAGAATTAATGTTTTTGTAGCTTAATTTGATCTTAATTAGATCTAATTCACTATGAGGCCTCACTTGAAACTCTTTTTGGCTTTAGATGCATGACACTGAATAGTGTGTGTGTGTGTGTGTGTTTTATTACTGTACTATATTGTACAATATTGTACTATATTGTATATTGTACTGAGAGGGAGAGTGTGAACATCCTGTAAAGGAATGTGCGTGTTGGGTGGTTTCAATCACTTTTTCTCTCTTTTGCAATGTGCACACATTGTGTGTGGATATCCATGCACAAAGATGTGTGGGCCAATTTCCTGAGTGAGACAATCTTTTTACACTTTTTATTGTCTAAAAAACATGTTAATGGGGACATAGAGCTGGAGAATTCTCAGAGTCCCTTTTAGATCAAGACCTCGTACTGAGAACAGACAGATCAGGTTGTTTTTGGCTCTGCTGGTTTCCAAAAAAACACCCAAATTTGGCCCCAAAGGGCCACCCTCTGATTTTCTTTGTCTTTCTCTTTCTCTCTCTCTTATTTCTCATATCAACCCAGCTGCGTAGGAGTCATTTGAGCATTGGACATGTCCCATATCCCACCCACTCTGCAAAAAACTGTGCCTGTGATTCAAAGATAATCATTTTCAACCATACGAGGTAATAAACACTGTCATGTGTGGCAGGTTAAATAAATAAAGTTAAGAGTTAAATAAAGTCTTAAAATGTACAGAAAGAGTTGTGAGAAAATTGGATGCAGATCCGCGTCATGTGCGGCAGGTCTTATAGTGATAGCAGTCTAATAAACCTGCTACAGTCCGTCACTGATGTTAATCAAAGAACAAAAGAAAAAGAAAATCACTTACTGCTTTTAATTGAATAACTTTTGTAGCTTTAATAAAAATCAATAAAAATAAATCTATGTTTTGATCTAAATTATGCAGTGAAGACTGTGAAGTGTTTGATAACTGCTTTGATTCTGGATATTTCCTACCTGTTAGATCAAATATTTAAAATATACTGTCTTTATGTTGTTTCTACATTAATTTGGAGATTAAATGTGAAATTATTACAATATACACATATATTAAAAACATTATACATATATACACATATATGATTAATCGTGATTACTTACAGAAAAATGTGCGATTAATTAGTTAATTGTTTTAATCGATTGACAGCACTAATTGTAATATTTCATAATATTATTGCTTTTACTATATTTTATACAGTAAAATAAATGCAGCCTTGGTGAGCATAAGACACTTTTTTTCAAAAACTTAAAAAATGTCACTGACCCCAAACTTTTGAATAGTAGTGTATAAATATACAAAGCAGATGGCTATTGGATAATATTCAGAGTATGTTTGTTTTTTTTCAAAACATTAATCAAAAACAAAAAGACAAATGCACGACTGACTCTAGTCCAAACACGGTCCAACATAATATTCTCTCAGTCTCTCTAAACACAAATGCTTCCTCCTATATTAGCCTACCCTGCTCTCTCTCTCCTCCCTTGGGATGGATAGATTTGTGTGGGGTGATGGGCGACGGTGGTCTCAATATCATGTGTCAGTGCTGTTCAGATCAAACAGAGAAATACTGATGATCTCTGTCCTGCTCTAGGGTGCCTTTTCCCCCCTTCACAAAGAATCCTGGACCCCTAGAGACCTCAAGCAACAGTGAGGGAGCTGACGGGACTCCTCTATCACAGAGCCACTCAGTGGGGAACAGGGAACACAAGCTATGTTTCCATCACCCTGTTTTTATGTGCATTTTGAAGTATCGCATCAGAAAAGAGTGATGGAAACGTCAAATTGCGGGTGAAAAAAAAAAAATCCCGTAATTCGCAAAAAAAGTTTTTACACTCACTTGAGGTGGTTTTTGACTTGTGCGAAAAAGAGTTAATGTGAATAATGGGAGATGGAAACGTATTTGCCGAAGAAATTCTGACGAAGCAAACATTAAACCCATGTGACTAATCGGTTGTTTCCGCAGATGGTGTTTTATTTACTGTTGGTTACTAGGTCACCAATACCACTGTCATCCGCTCGAATAACTTGATGGAAACGCACCTAATTCAAATCTAATTCAATTTTTTTTTGCAAACTTTGAAAAGATTCGCTTCAAGTTTGGATGGAAATCCAGCTACAGAGAGGGTAAAGATGGGGATGAAGATCTATGGAGTAAACTAAAAATAAACACTGAGGCTGAGATTTTACATATTTTATGCCAGTCCAAAGCCGTCCCTTTAAGGAGCAGAAAGATGATGCAGTATTTGTTTGTCGTATACTGCAATATGACACTTCCCTCTCTTTCATCAACCCAAAGACCACAATTATTCACTGTAAACATGTTTAAAATGCTCCCGCTTCATCCCAGTGCTGCTCTTAGTGGCCTTGGTCTAGGCAGGTTAATCACTGGGGCCTCCTGGTCTGGAGGCCCAGGCCATAACGGCTTAAATTTAGTCATTAGTAGGGGAGTTTCTCTACTTCACCTAATCAATCAGTTTTAGATGGTGAAACAGACAGAAATAAGGGAGGGGTCCGACTCTTTTACTGCTCTCCTAGGCCACTCAAGCGATCAATAAGTTACTTTGATCATAATTAGATGATCAGGTTTTTTTTTTCTTTTTTGCACTTTAAAGCCGAAATCACTAATGGTCTTCTGTCCAGAGAGCTCACTCATGCATATTCCAATGCACTGCTGTCATAAAGGCCACTTCTGTTATAGTCCGTCCAAAACAACATGACATAATTTATTGAGATCTCCTCCCCTTCCTCAAACCAATAGTCATCAATCAATGCTGATGCCTTAAGGATCAATATGGAAGAAATGGTGTGCGTTGACCCCATGATTACAATAATGATGGAAATGGAAGATGCAATATTTTATGCAAAGGCATAAAAATATCCTTAATACTGATCTTAAAACTGATAGATGGAATTGATGAATTCTGCAATCAAATTTAAGAATCAGTCAAATAGGGGATATATTGATATGATAAACCATATTACTGAGTAAAAAATTTTTTAAAAATCCAACATTCTGAAAGGAGATGAAAAAAAAACTATTTATATTTATCTTCTTGTAAGACAATTTTGTACTTAAGCCATGTACAAGACATTAAGCATGCCAACCATTTAAGCATGCACCCTGTTTTCATTAAAATTAAGAGACAAAATGAGTTTGAATTGTTATCTACATGTGGATCTAGTTTGGCTCTTTTATTTCCTGTTTATCCTCTAGAGACATATAAGTAAATGCAATGCAAGTGGTCTTAATTGTTGCCATTAGATGTACCATCTTCCCCCTCAAACTGATTCCTAACTCAGGCTGACTCGTGAATATTTGTGGTGTTTATTTGATTCTAAAGAGTTTAGTGTTCTTGTCACTATTAATGGCTCAAAAAAAGTAAAATGTCACCGACAGCCACTAATGCAGCTGTAATTCTCTGGCTTTTTAAATGAATGACTGAGGTCTAAGTCTCACTAACCAATTTAAACAAGCCGTCACCGTGAAACGAGACACCCACATCCTCAGCCTGCCACAAGCTTTACAGAAAATATGTGACTTTGGCATTCAAATACAGCACAGGTCTATTAAGGTTAATTAAGGTTAATTAAATGCCAATAAAAAATATTGTGAGAAACTGATGGAAATGCTTTACATTTCTAGACTCCAATAATTATACGTTTCGCACTGGAGTCACTGGGCCGTTACATATCACAGTAGGTTATCTGATCAAAAACGCTGTTTATATGTCGCCATTTCAAGTTCTCTAAATTACTTCAAGGTCTGCGACATCCAATCCAAACCATTGCTGGTAAGCACAGATTATAAAAGAAAATATACAGAGCTGCCTGTGCTGATTGGTGTCACTTATAAATGTTTTATAAATAACAAATGTTATTTGTGTTAATAGCTACCCAGGCTAAATTTACTGATTAACAGTTTGTTTTTCAGTCTCATAAAGCAGAAAAGGTATGTTGGAGGCACGTAAGGATAGGCAGGTTCAAATTCTGACCTGATATGTAACATTTTTAGTTAAGCAAAATTGTATTTGGGTCATTCTGTGTCAAATCAACCAAATTTCAGAAATTCTCAAATTTTTCATTTTGTAAATATTTTTTTCTGAAGAAAGATAAACATAAATAGTGACAAAAGCCCAAATATTAAATGTCATGGATGTATATTTACTGAGTAATCCACTGTTTTGTAGACACGGATCAGAATGACAATTTTCACTGTAGATTTGGAGTCAGATTACAGGGGGTAAAAATGACTTTAGAAAGATGACAGCATCATTATTTTATTTTTACACAGTGATTAGTGAGTAAAATCTGTTGACTTTCGCAATCTTTGTTGCATAATATGCCAACGGTGACAGTTTAACAATGGGAAAAAGCACTTCTTGTGTTTTTTGCCTGAAGTTTGCCTGTATGCATGCCTGTAACTCAAGTATTAGTATTAATACTTAATATTAAAGTACAGCGAGAGCAATTCAAAAGCATATAGAGCCGTCTGTTCTCTAATCCCTCTTCGGGTACTTTGACAAAACAAGTGTCTTTATGAGTGAGTCACTAAATCATTTGCTATATATATATATATAGTACTATAGGCCCGATACTGCGCTTGTGTACTTGTACTCGTACTCATTAAAATGCTCCAATACCAACAACAGATACCACACATCGTGTACAGTACAGTGCTTGTTACAAAGAAACAGACAACAGAGCAAACAGAGAGCAGAATAGATATATCAGAGGAGGATGTCTATGAAGTAAATGTATTGAATACATAGAATGTTAGACAGATTATATATATATATATATATATATATATATAGTATAATATTTACTCCTATATAGCTGCTGTGTGTGAGCTGATAAGCGAAACTCAGAGTGGATTGAGTGCTCAGCGGCACAGATGTGTGAGCTTGTGCTACGTTATTACAGGATAGTCTCGCGTAGCCAGACCTTCAGACTGACGGCAGAAGCTCTGGACTCTACCGCAGCTTTCATTGGCCAAGGACCGCCCAACAGGACGTTTGACTGACATGTAACATAACCAATCACAGTTCGTTTTGTTCCACGTCATGTTTAGGGGCGTAAAACGTAAAATCAATGTCCCTACAATAACAGACTGGCGTGCATCTAATAAATTATTCATTTAAGAGCATTGTACAAGTTTACTGCAACAATGGAGCCGCAAACTTCACATACTTTTGAAAAACCATCGTTTAGTTGATCCTGGTAAGCGTTCGTTGTCACAGTTGTAAATATGACGGCGTTCTTCTTCTACGAGGGGGTTTGACGTCACGGCATTTGTTTCCAGGCGGACCATTAAAAAACGCGACACACACGTCTCCTGGACATCCTGTAGAATTCAACCAACCAGATGACAACTCTGAATATCCTGAAGTGTTTCCAGTTAAGTGCGCCATATGCATCAGACGTTCAGCCAACGGTCCGTGGGCGTGATGTCTGAGACTAATTACAGGAAGGCGATACAGTAATCACATGACGTTTTCAAGAAGTTTTCTGTGCTCCAACATCCAAAGCACGCACCCAGAAAGGTGCCTCTCAGACAGCGCGAGAATAGCCTATTGCATCGAGTTCTCCTACATGTCTTCTTGCGCTTGAAAGGACAATTTCACACAAGATTGTCAAAATTCCCGTATAGGCAAGTATCCTTGTGAAACAGTCGGTTATGTCTTAAGTGAACGAAAACATTTGAAAAGAAAATGTGTGTGTTGCAGTATGTTGGATATGTGCAGCTCTTAACAGTAGCTTCTATAATACATTTTAACAGGCATAATTAGGCATGAAAATAACTGAAGGAAATATCTATTTGCTAAGCAAACTAATTTGATTCATATTCTTTTGGTTTCCCTGCCCAACATTTTTAAAAATTAAAAATGCAATGAAAATGCAGGTATCGGTACTTGATATCGGCAAGTACTAAAAAAAAAAAAGTATCGGTATCAGACTCGTTCTGGAAAAAGTGTTATCGGTACATCCCTAATATATATATATATATATATATATATATATGAACAGCGAATGCTACCTCTGAAACTGTGTATCTCTCTCTTTCTCTCTCTCTCTCTCTCTCTATATATATATATATACATACATATATATGTACATATATTGTAGGTAACATTCAAAATACATTTGGCTCCAAAAAAATCCAAAGAGGCAATGGCTATTAATGCTTCTGGTGTGTGAGTGTGTGTCTGTCTGCATGTCTTTAAGACCTTAGAGGTACAAGTACCGTATTAGTAACAAGGGATTGAAGGTCGAACACAATGTCTAAGACAGGTGTCTCGGTTTTTCTTGAAGAGAAATTCAGAGCAAAAACCAAGACTGTGAGAAAACTAGAAGATAGAACAATTATTAAAGCTGTTTAGCCATCGTTCCTGATCAAAACCAGATGGTCAGCATCTATAGGTTCTGAGTATGCACTGCTAACAAATACATAGAGACTAAACCTTCACAGCCTCTCTGCTTTTAACAACTCGACCGAGAGAATTTAAAGGTGAAAGGTCAGAAAAGGGTGTCTGTGTATGTTTGAAATACTAACATTTCACACGGATAGACAGACAGAAATAGATTTCAGAGGGATAAGTTGATGGGATCACAGCTTGACTTAAGAGACCACACAGTCTTAAGCTACCAAAAGCTGACTTTAAAAGGTTAGATCGCCTGACCTTTTCCTTCCTAAAGTCAAACGCTGTTCAGATAAGTGCCATCCGAGGGTTTTAAAGTCAATAAGCTTCACAAAAGTATTTACACCACATTGCTGTTGACATTCAAACAGTTTATTTTATTTTTTCAATGTTTTTCATTGTCTGTTGCAACTGCTCTGGCAATGTATTTTACCAAATGTAACTAAAATGAAACCAAATGTTACCCTGCTCCTGTTATAAATCCACTAGCATTAGATTACAAAAGGATGAATTAATGTGTACCACAATTATTTGATTCCAAAAATGCTCCCTATGGCCAGTCCAGACCCTCAGTCAGAGAGAAAGAATGAGAGAGATGTAGGTCAGATATATTATGGTGTAATTAACGTTCATCATCATCAAAGCTGCATCTGACATCGAACAAAACTGTGTCACCACCGGAAATGTGCAGGTGAAAAGGGACTGTGTTTTTTAGCCTTTGTAAGGAAAGAGAATAATGAAAGAAAGAAATGGAAAGCGGGGAGACACAGTATGTGCCAGTTATATGGGGAGTACAGTAGGGATGAGTCGATTACACAAAGAATAGGGACCTGAGCCACAGGAAAGATGATTACAGTCATTACAGAAAGAAAGAAAGGAAGGAAGAAAGACAGGTTCCTGGTGGGTCCTGAAAAAAGGACAGGCCAACGTTTCTCACAAGGAAAAAAGCATACTAAATAGTGTCTTAATAGAAAATATATAAATACACTATGGCAGTGGTTCACAAACTTTTTAGAGTGAGAAATTTAACATCCTTCTGTGTACCCCCTCTCTTCCACTTAGACTTCAGTCACACCTTTTCCATAAAAGACAATATTTGCCCTTAAATTGTTTTCCCAGTGCATTTTTACCTTTATAAATAGCTTTATGAAATAAATTATGTTTTAAATGAAAAATATTGAAAAATATTGAATGAAAAACTCCAGTAGGTGGCAGTAGGTCACTGTCTTTATGAGTGAGTCATCGAGTCATTCATTCATTCAGTAACGAAGCAAGTGACTGTATTTATGAATGGGCCGTTGAATCAATGACTCTCACGATTCGTTCAAAGCTGCAGATTTGTACACGAAACATCGCTGCTTGGAGACCAAAGACTTTATATACAGTCTTAAAGGGACTTTGTTGGAGACGAACAACAGTTCTGCTGTGGCATTCGTTGGAACTACTATTTCATTGCAAAATAGAGCAAACAATACTGACAGGACTGTGTTTAAAATGTACATCACTTAATATCACCCTTCTGTTTGTTGAACTGTTGTATAAAATTTTGTGATCGTGTGGATATTTGGGAAAAAATGCATTATTGCTTAGCCTATATAATATATTACCAACATTAAAAACAAGAACTCACACGGGGTTTTTGTATCGAAGAGAGTTTGAGTTTTAAATCGATCTCAATGCACAGTCTGTCTGTAGGCTACTTGTTCTTCATGCTAGTAAGTGCTACATTCCCACTTTTATATTGTTGAAAACGGCAATAATGTAGCACGATCTGCTAAGGCAGCAGATTCTGCACGCAACCTATCATATGCACGCTGCTTGTGTGGATGCAGTCAGTTTGGACTGCAAAAGATGAGGTAGGTTTGATTGGATGTTATGTATTTACGCCATTTTGCCTGCTAGAAATACATGCTCGGTTTTAATGTTATTGTAAGGGAGCATAGAATCATTCTACACTTCCTTAAAATAACATTAAGCATACCTCAGTTTGGGAACCACTGCACTATGGTTTAAAAGTTTGGGGTCAGTAATGTTTGTGAAAGAAGCCTCTTATGCTCACCAAGGCTGCATTTTTTGATCCAAATATTCCTGTGACGGTAAAGCTGAATTTTCAGCATCATTACTTCAGTGTCACATGATCCTTCAGAAATCATTATAATATGCTGATTGCTGCTCAAGAAACATTTTTTATTATTATCAGTATTGAAAACAACTGCGCTGCCTAATATAATTTTGGAAGAACAAATTTTGTAACATTTTAAATCTCTTTACTATCACTTTTAAAAACAAATCATACTGACCCAAAACTTTTTAACAGTACCATATGCACAAATGTTTCAATGAGGGTTAGGTTTAGGAGATGGAAAATGTACCTTAACCCCTTAGCATTCCACTGTGCCACCCGAGGTACAAATACCATTCAAAAGAGACCTTAGGGGTTAAAAAAATGTGTTTACAAGCATGATCTTTGACCAATTAGACTTAATAACCCAACCACAACAAGTCCTTTAAAGGGGGGGTATAATGCTATTTCATGTATTCTGACTTATTTACACTGTTAAAGAGTTGGATTCTCGTGCTAAACATGGCCAAAGTTTCAAAACACGAGTTGGACGTATGACGGAGTATTTCTGTGCCAAAAATACTCTTCCAAATCCTCATAAACTTTGCAGTCTTTTTTTTGAGTATGGGGCTGTGTGACGTCATAAAGGTCGGAATTCCTTGTAGGGGCACTTCCCCCGGAAGAGCGCGCACGCACACGTAGACCAGAGCAAGAGAGCAAGAGCACGCTCATCAATGCGCGTTCGGCTTTACGGAAGTCGTCGGCAGCGCTGCACAGGTCACAGGACTTCACGAAATCAACAATGTCACCAAAGAAGTGTGTTTTTGGTTGTGAGGGAAAGATAACCTTGCTTCCCCGTTAAGAGGAGCTGAGAGTTTTGTGCTCACGCATTACATTGATGTGTTCTTGATATTTGTTATTAAGATAACCATAGAAACTGATAGTTGCAATCACATTTTTATTGGTTAAAATGAATGGAGAATATCTCGTGTTTTTCCGTGGCTGCTCGAGCCCTCAGAATCGGCGCTTATGGTTTTATAAACAAGGCCCAGTTCTACGCTGGATTTACAGATTGTTTGAAACTGAAAGATGGAGCGGTCACAGCGATAATGATCCCGGTCATGAGTCGGAACCGCAGGTGGTGAGTAAAACTGCTTCAAATGTCTGTTTTGTTGGCAATAGGTGCCTATAAGTGCATATAATCAAGTCACCTTTGTTTATATAGCGCTTTTTACAATGCAGATTGTGTCAAAGCAGCTTTACAGTGATAACTGGTATATAATTTTGGCTGCACAGCAGCTTTTAAAGAATGGTGTCAATGCAGGCAGATCAAAGCACTGTTGAATATCAAATGTCAAGTCAAATGTCAAGTGTCCCCAACTAAGCAAGCCAAAGGCGACAGCGGCAAGGAACCCAAACTCCAACAGGTGACATCAGGTGGCAAACAGGTGGCAAATAGGTGTTAAAATGGAGAAAAAAACCTTGGGAGAAACCAGGCTTAGTCAGGGGGCCAGTTCTCCTCTGGCCAACAGTGCTTTGTTACGATTCAGGTAGCTATCATAAGTCCGATAGGATCGCAACATTCAAAGTATTTATTCCAGTTCCATCCAGTTGAGGATCGTATTCATCACGCCGGTATGGACGGTTTGTTGAGGAGCTGTGCCACTGGCTGTCGTGTCGATGAAGCCTTCACAATGGATGATCTAGTTGACTCAATCTCTGCTGATACTTCAGGGCTGCGTTGTGGTCGTGTCAAGGTGCAGGTCCTCGATCTCAACCGGATATGGCCCGGATCCGGTTGACTACGGTAAACCTCTAATAGACTAATATTAGCGTAAATATAATACATATAATGTAAACAACATGAACGTAGTGAATTCATAAATTCATTATTCATCATTCATTATACGCTATATTCATTATAGTAATTCAAAAGTTATCCAGGGATAATGTGATGGTGTATTGTGTGTGTTTAAATACATTTGTTTAGCTGACCATTGATAGCTTGCAGACGATCGCTACGCAAAAGCTGCGCGTGCTCGTCACTCTTTAGCTCCGCTCACACGGCACGCCTCCAGGCGCTCGGCTGTTTTCAGAAAGTCTCGGTACAGCGTATGTATCTTTTATAAATATGATAGAACTAAAGACTTTTTGGAGATATGAAGGATGCACTACTACTCTATAGGTACTCAAGATTAACATGAGATTGGCAGAAACTGTGTGTGATACCCCCCCTTTAAATGCACTTTGATTTTTTCATGTTATTTTGTCAGCTTATTCATTGTATTGATATTTTAAAATCTCATGTAAACACAATTTTTTCATTGTTTGGTTGTTATAAGCTGATTTTTGATAGTAATCAGTATATATGTAAACACACTCGATGGAAAGTGCCCACAGAGATAGAAAAACAAACATGCATGTGTGTGTGTGTGTGTGTGTACTTGTTTTGACTATACTTGTGAGTACCAAATGTCCTCACTTATATTGTGAAATACTTTCACAACCCACTAGTGAGGACATTGACTGGTCCTCACTAGTTTAAAATCAACCAAAAGAAGTTTTTATTTAAATCTAGTGTTTTGCACATGTTCCTGTGATGGGTAGGTTTAGGAGTAGGGGTTGGGTTAGGTGATAGAAAATATCACTGACCTGATATAAAATCAATGGAAGTCTATGCAATGTCCTCACTAAGATAGCAAAACAAACCTGTGTGTGCATGTGTGTGTGTTTGGTAATTCATGCACAGTGAAAAGTCCCTTGATTTCAGCTTGGTTGAGCAGGCAAAGGAACAGCTGAATCTAATGGTTGCTTTGCACAGATGCAGAAGTCACAATAAGACAGTAAAGAAAGTTAAGGGTGGTCTTGTAGAAGACATCTGCGTGTATGCATGTACTGTGTGGTCAGTGTAGCTGTAATCTTGACTAATCGAATTGTACCTAATCTAGATAACACACTCTTGAACATGAACAAAAGGCAAACTAGACAGGGCCACCACATCACTAAAACCACCGCATATCATGCTACAAAATAGACATCATCTTACTGTCACACACACCAAATGACCAACATATGCTCTAACAAACTTCATGTGTAATATGAAAGAACAGAGCTGGAGGAAACGGGATGCATGTTGTTTTTCATATCAATGTTTAGATTTGATATGCTATTCAGTTCTTAACAAGAATGGTTTTTGAAAGATGATAACTCTGTTCTAAACTTATCTATGACCTGCATCCCATCACTGCCAGAATTTGACCCTCTAATGTCTCCTTCACAGTATGCAATTCCACCCTGATCCAGATTCAATAGACAGAGCAAAATCAACAGTAATATAATTAAGGTTAAAGCGTATTTGTTGTGTATCATAGCCATAAAGCTATTTTCTTTGTTTATTTTGACCTTTTGACTAGTCTATGTATATAATCCAGAATTATTTTTTCTGCTATTAAAATATTTAGGCATTATTTATCTGTTAGCAATATTGTAACATCATCAATAAGTTATTAATAAAATACAATCCAATGTAAAGCAGATTTTAAAGGAATAGTTGACCCAAAAATTAATGTTCTAAAGCTGTGCCTTTTTATTTTTCTTTTTTTTTTTTTTTTGGCAAAACAAAAAATATATTTTGAAGAACAATAGGATCCCAACATAGGACCTCACTGGCTTTCATTTCAAGGACAAAGAAAACAAACACAACGAGACAAAAAAAAAAAAAAATAAATAAAATTATAAAACTGAACAGCATATAACATTCATATTCCAACCTAACACTGGATGTATTTTTAAGTGAAATGAAGTGAAGTGACGTGAAGGCCAAGTATGGTAACCCATACTCGGAATTTGTCCTCTGTATTTAACTCATCCAAGTTAGTGCACACACATTAGAGTAGTGAACACACACACACACACCCGGAGCAGTGGGTAGCCATTCAAGAATCGAACCTGCGACCTTTGGGTTACAAGTCCGACTCTCTAACCATTAAGCCACAACATTTATCCCCACCATTTTCATGCAAACCTTACAATGATTATGCTTATAATACTAACCCAACACCGTGTAAGGTCATGTAAATGTTCTTAAAATATAATCCTTAAATCCATTATTGTCATAAGCATTCTGGGCAAAACCTGATCAAACCCCTACACTTTTGCCACTTACCCCTCAATTTCAGTCTGAATGTAAACACCTTTACTGTCGTTTTGCCTGTTTACTTAATGTGCACGTCTTGTGTACATGTCAGTTTACATTTTGATATCACGAATGGAAAAAACAGAATTTTCAATTACATGTAAACAAATTTTTCTTGTATTGCCTGGTTTTTGTAATATGCTGAATTTTCATATTATTGTGCATGTAGACATACTCATTATCATAAGGCTGACGCTATAACCAGGACATAACCAGCACAGCCACAAATCAACACTTCCTTTGACATATTAGCTGTTGAGTCTTGCTTCCACATAGGGTGACTAAGTTCAGAGCTACAGCTTATGTTCTTCATTATCCAGTGTCTGCTCAGACACCAGCGGCAGGATCTGATTGGCTCTGCCTGGTCTCAGAGAGGCAACACAGATCTGACTTTAAACTGAAGCACAGGCTGATAATAAAATTTCCCCCACACAGGGAAGAGATTAACTCATACGAGTCCTCCTGCATGGAGAATGTTCTCTTCTTTTACCCTCCCGCACCTGGTCATTTAAAATGAGCTGCTGACAGGAGGATTTGCACACTTTTTTGAACTGTTTGGGTGCTCCATTCGTATTTTGTGTGTGAGTGCATGTTTCTCAAGTCAAGTGTAAGTAATAAGTGTAAATTCATACTGTTTCATGACTATAAAATAAAAGTCTACACTTTGTGTACACATCTAAATGTTAAATTATGTGAAATGTCAAACAGGAAACTACTATCTGTTTACTAACTTAAATCACTGGATGGCGTAAAGTTCTGCTTTTACACGGGCACTTCAGTCTCACACCACCACAGTCTATCCTTCTTCTAGCTCTAAGTCGAGTCCAAAAGTGTCCACATTCTGTGTAAAGACGCAAGATGCCCCCTTAAACCTTAATACACACAAATTACAATCTCAGACAAAAAACTACATAAACATACGTTTTTGTGGTATAGTGGCCCCCAAATATATTTGGACATGTAAGACACTTGTGAAGAAATACACCATTAACAAGTTTGTTCAGGTTTTAAATGATATATTAGTAATCAGTGTTGGGTAAAGTTACTTTTAAAAGAAATGTGTTACAATGTTGCGTTACTCCCTAAAAAGTAATAAATTTCCCTTCGATTTCAGGCATTTGTCTGTGATTTTGCAAAATCTGTCGGTGAGTGAAAATCGGGTCTAAAATCGTGCACTGTGAACTCGGCATAAGAGGAAAAGAAGCTCAAATGTGTGTGCAATGCGCGAGAATAAGGTCTGATCTAGCGCATCACACACATTCTAGCTTCTGTGTTTAGCATATTTGATACACACCTTTGTAACTAGGGTTGGGCGATGTCTACCAAATTTTTGAAAGATGATAACTCTGTTCTAAACTTATCTATGACCTGCATCCCATCACTGCCAGAATTTGACCCTCTAATGTCTCCTTCACAGTATGCAATTCCACCCTGATCCAGATTCAATAGACAGAGCAAAATCAACAGTAATATAATTAAGGTTAAAGCGTATTTGTTGTGTATCATAGCCATAAAGCTATTTTCTTTGTTTATTTTGACCTTTTGACTAGTCTATGTATATAATGCAGAATTATTTTTTCTGCTATTAAAATATTTAGGCATTATTTATCTGTTAGCAATATTGTAACATCATCAATAAGTTATTAATAAAATACAATCCAATGTAAAGCAGATTTTAAAGGAATAGTTGACCCAAAAATTAATGTTCTAAAGCTGTGCCTTTTTCTTTTTCTTTTTCTTTTTTTTTTTTTTTTTTTTGGCAAAAAAAAAAAAATATTTTGAAGAACAATAGGATCCCAACATAGGACCTCACTGGCTTTCATTTCAAGGACAAAGAAAACAAACACAACGAGACAAAAAAAAAAAATAAATAAAATTATAAAACTGAACAGCATATAACATTCATATTCCAACCTAACACTGGATGTATTTTTAAGTGAAATGAAGTGAAGTGACGTGAAGGCCAAGTATGGTAACCCATACTCGGAATTTGTCCTCTGTATTTAACTCATCCAAGTTAGTGCACACACATTAGAGTAGTGAACACACACACCCGGAGCAGTGGGTAGCCATTCAAGAATCGAACCTGCGACCTTTGGGTTACAAGTCCGACTCTCTAACCATTAAGCCACAACTTTCCCACCATTTTCATGCAAACCTTACAATGATTATGCTTATAATACTAACCCAACACCGTGTAAGGTCATGTAAATGTTCTTAAAATATAATCATTTGTTAACAAGTTTGTTCAGGTTTTAAATGATATATTAGTAATCAGTGTTGGGTAAAGTTACTTTTAAAAGAAATGTGTTACAATGTTGCGTTACTCCCTAAAAAGTAATAATTTTCCCTTCGATTTCAGGCATTTGTCTGTGATTTTGCAAAATCTGTCGGTGAGTGAAAATCGGGTCTAAAATCGTGCACTGTGAACTCGGCATAAGAGGAAAAGAAGCTCAAATGTGTGTGCAATGCGCGAGAATAAGGTCTGATCTACCGCATCACACACATTCTAGCTTCTGTGTTTAGCATATTTGATACACACCTTTGTAACTAGGGTTGGGCGATGTCTACCAAACTGGTATCGGACGATGTTTACAGTGAAACATCGCGATGGACAATGACATCGTTGTGGGGGTTAATTCATTGGAATGAATTAAAAACACTTGCTCTGCTCCGCGTCAGTGGACACGCACCGTTAATGTGGCACGTCTGGAGAAAGAGAGAACGTGCACAGAGCTGGAAGGGCTTGAATGAAGCGCGTTTGGCTTTAGATAAAACTACTAGAGGATATCGCACTGAAATATCATTACCACAAACGATCCTGAGTGCTTGTGGTGTGATCTGCACCGCTGTTTTGACGCGCTGCTTACTTCAACTAAAAACAGTAAAATGGTGCTACCGTTCTATCTCGTTCTATGCCGGGGTCCGGATGAGGACCACGGTTTACCATTTGAATATCAGTGGTTTAGTTCGAATCACGTGGAATCACGTTGCCGGCTCAACATCATGATGTCTGTCAGCATCGGCGATGGACGATGGCATCGTCTATCGGCCTAACTGTATTTGTAACAAATCACTCAAAAGTCATTTATTTACTGTTTATTTTTATCTGCTGTCAGACAATCTAAGACATCATTGCCATAAAGCGTTGCTATGGGTTCTGTCTTGCTTTGGACTGACAGGTTGGCATTCTGACGCTGCAAGCTTCATGCTTTCTAACCTTAAACCCACTTTTTTTTTTCTTTTTTGGCTCACGGCCCAAGCGAACGCTCCACTCATGTACTGATCACACTCACCAGTAAAACGACGTTCGCTCAAATCACGCTCTGATATTACATTTTTTGTATTGAATTTCTTGAATAAATGTCTCAATTACAGTAGACCTATAGATAGATATTTGTGGCTTTAAAGCAATATTTTATAAAGTAGTAGGCTTTAAAGGAACACTCCACTTTTTTTTGAAAATAGGCTCATTTTCCAACTCCCCTAGAGTTAAACAGTTGAGTTTTACCGTTTTTGAATCCATTCAGCCGATCTCCGGGTCTGGCGGTACCACTTTTAGCATAGCTTAGCATAGTTCATTGAATCTGATTAGACCGTTAACATCTTGCTCAAAAATGACCAAAGAGTTTCAATATTTTTCCTATTTAAAACTTGACTCTTCTGTAGTTACATCATGTGCTAAGACCGACGGAAAATGAAAAGTTGCGATTTTCTAGGCCAATATGGCTAGGAACTATACTCTCATTCCGGCGTAATAATCAAGGAACTTTGCTGCCGTACCATGGGTGCAGCAGGCACAATGATATTACGCAGCGTCTCTCACAAATGTCTCCATGGTTGCAAGGCACGCTCCCTGTGCAAGCAGGGGGTCACAGGCGGTGCGTAATATCATTGCACCTGCTGCACCCATGGTACGGCAGCAAAGTTCCTTGATTATTACGCCGGAATGAGAGTATAGTTCCTAGCCATATCGGCCTAGAAAATCGCAACTTTTAATTTTCCGTTGGTCTTAGTACACGATGTAACTACAGAAGAGTCAAGTTTTAAATAGGAAAAATATTGAAACTCTTTGGTCATTTTTGAGTGAGATGCTAACGGTCTAATCAGATTCAATGAACTATGCTAAGCTATGCTACCGCCAGACCCGGAGATCGACTGAATGGATTCGAAAACGGTAAAACTCAACTGTTTAACTCTAGGGGAGTTGGAAAATGAGCCTATTTTCAAAAAAAGTGGAGTGCTCCTTTAAATAAATGTGACGTGACTTGATTGGATAATGCCAAATTGCAGAGCTTGTGCAAACATACATCACTATGATTAGATGATTTCTTAACTGCTGTTTTCTCACCACTGTTATTTATTTTATTTTTTTTTTATTTTGTTATTGAGAGGAAAGTGCGCAGCACATATTAACATATTTGTCTAAACTCTTATCAGCGTGGACGTTGGGATGTTCAATAACAGTATTAGCGCTGCAAAGGTATTTCAGACTTCTTTTATCCATAAGCAAAAAATGAAAAAGAACTTTGCTGTTATATCACCAAATGAACTTTTGCTAACTCAGTTTCTCCACACTCCCTTTCAATTTCTTCTCCTTCTTCTTTTAACTTTGATGTTTACTGTGCATTTAGGCTATGTATAAGGTTCGCAACTTCATTAAAACAATATTTGAACTAACAATATTTTAGACCTATTGCTTATTTCACATATTCTCAAACCAGCATATCACAAAGAGCATACAGGGTTGAGCGAGTGGCCCTGAGCGAACTGAGGGAGTGGAGCGGAATCTTCAGAATGGCGCTCTCCACTCCGGAGGAAATATTACCACTCCACTCTGGTAGTGAAAGATTCCCCTTTTATACATTTGAGGCCCTGCCCCTGAGAAACTCTCTGTACGTCCCTGTATACTGTACATTGGATTGATTTTAATAACTTCAATGTACTTGAAGTGTGCACCATGCACTAGGAAAATACAAGTATCTGATTAGGACTCGGTATTTACAAAAAATAGATATATTATTCAAAATTAAGACACAATTTGAAACAATTTTCTTGGTGGCACATGTCCATTTATGTATTGAACTACACCTATAGTTATTCTACTTGAAAACCTGTGTGAGTAGGTAGCCCCGGGACCTATTGGTTAAAAGAATTTTGAAAAGAAAATTTTGTCCAGCAAAGTTCTAGCGTTATTTATTTGCAAATGCCACATGGTTTGATATTGTGATTCCTATGCAATGAAATTCACATATTTTCAAGTATAACTTAAGTTTCCTGATGCTTTTTGGGCCACTGTATATATGCTGCCCTTCCAAGAACAAAGGTGAAACTGCCTATGCACTGGGTGTGTGAGTGACCATCAAAATCTATGCTAATGGTTGTCTATTGCTACTGTCCATTATACTGTCAGTATCCTTAGATACTTTCTAACTGAATCCTGTGAGCCTCGATAAACAGGTTACTGCAGATGTGATTTTCCCTGAGAGCGCGTATCTGGAGATCATCAGGAGACAGCACAACACCCACACCAACACCAGAAGCAAAGTTAGTACAGTGACTACAAAAAAATAGGTCTTAACACTTCAACAACGGTAGGAAAATACACCTCCTTACTTTCTTTAAACATAACTCATTTGATGTCCTGCTCCTCTGAAGCCTCCCAGGCCACCCAGCCTCAGCAGCACCATATCAATCTTCACCAACATGTTTCTCTATTGGTTTTTCTCTTCATTTCTCTTCCAACTGAGCAGGCACCAACTCTGGAGTCAAGGTCTTTTGTTCCCTCCATTTCACGTGCCATAAAAACAAACAGAACTCAAGATGGCTGCCATTGCGATAAAGCAGTAAAATAAACAAATGTATGAGCGTTACCTGCTGGCTAAAGAATCTGTGAGTGGTTTAGATGTTTAATGTTCAGTGCAAGTTGCTTTATTTTACTTTCAAATGATCTGACCATGTCTTTGAAACCAGTGAAGGAAATAATGCAATCGGCTGAAGCCAACAGTGTGTGGCTGAGTGCTTGTGTGTATATCCAATTATGTGATGACTTTACGATGACTCCAATGCAATCAAAAGTAATAGGTTTCTTCACATTCAGTATCACGGTGTTTGACAGCATCTAAACCAGATGTTGAGGGCTTACTGTAAATGCTTAAAATAAAATAAAAATAAAAATGTACAGAGAAAAATACTTTACATATTTATACATATTTAAATATTTGTCAATTGTCGATACTTTGGGGTCAGATGATATGCTCTTAAACCTGAGGATACAATGCTATTTTTACTTCATGTAGGTAAAAATAGATCAATAATTGGTTTGAGTGTGCCTGATATTCAACTTAATCATTTTTAATCTGTCATTTATTGATAATATTGTGTCCATCGATTGATGGTACCATATTATGGTTCTGAAAGCCTGAATTAGAAAGCCCAAACCAAAAACAAAAATAAAGTTTGACAGCCATTGAGCTAGCAAAACTATGAATAAATAGTAATATAATTGCATAAAGAAAAAGAAAAATAATAATAATTATTATATATAATAATATATTATTACTAAATAATATTAATAATATACATTATTAATAAAAATAATAATTATTTATTATTTTTAACAATAATGTTCAATAATAATACAATAATCAGTAACTAGACATAAAAAAATTGTTTTGGTATCTTTCAATGAAAATAAATACTGCTCAGACTATACTTTTGGGCCTTTAATCAAACTGTGAATACTGAAACAGACAGGAGGGATTTGTTGTAAGTAATATATCAGAGGTGAAAGGATGAAGAAACTACATCCATCTCTCTTGAGGGCAAAGGTTGAGAAAGCCTGAACCTCTGTTGCCACAGGGGTGGCAGCTAAGTTCAAATCCCAGGCGGATCAAGTCAAAGTGGGGTAAGTTGAGGTGAGGACACCCTATCAGATCAGTCCATCAGTCTCTCAGATAGACGCTCAGAAGCTCTCAGTGGGTAACACTAGGAGAAGGGTACTGATTGTGTAAATAAAGTTTCTTTATTCTCACATGTATACTGATTGGAGAGTATTGCTGTCATCACTCTTAGACATCACTCACTTGTGCAGTATGAGGAATGGAAAGACTGGAGACATGCTTTTTAATAAACTTTGGTCACATGAAAATCTTTAGCGGAAAATTAAATGTTCCATTGTATACAGTACAACACACATTATGTCATTATTTTGCACTATGCCACTATGCCAAAGGCTTAAAGAGTCCTCTAATTACAATAAATGCTCCCAAAATGAAAAGATGTCTCCCATTACTAGCCACGGGGAATGTTGGGTTGGCGGGATGCTTTTGTTTATGTGTTCAAGGTGAACTTCACTTCCCATAATTCAACTAAGTCGGACATGCCTCCACTTCCTCAATGTCTGTCACCAATCTGTCACCACAGTAATAAGTGGCAATCAGTGTAATTCTGGTCAGCTAAAGTGCGACTGTGAGGGTGGCACAAGCCTGTATTCAATCACGGGGAACAAAACTGCGGCCTGCTTTCTATCAAAAAGATTTTTGCTTCATTCTGTTTTTCTTCTCTTTTTTCCTACCTCTCTCTATATTGGATATTTGATACAAAGAAAAGGCAGAGGAGGGCAGCTAGGGGAAGCAGGGCTGGATGAATGAAGAAAAATGTCAAGAATTAAAAAGAAAACCTTGAGGCTTAGCAAACTGAAAAGTCTGAACTGTCAAGGAATACAGGGAACGGCTACATTATGGACCAAGACGACAAAGCTGATCATTTTTCATTATTACAAAAATCAAATTACATCCTCTAATGGTGGAATAAATTAGTGTAATCATGCTCGAATGGGTTGTTCATCATCTGCCCCCTGGGGGATTTTCTGATTAATAGAGGACTGGCAGTCATCACTGACATTTTACATGCACGTCACACCTTTTAAAGCTGATACCTAAAGCCTGATTTACCAAGCCGACAAACATCAGATGAAGACAAAACTGTCTGGACCAGCCCGGAAGTACAAAAAGTACTCATCAGTCTTCGTCAGAACACGATGCGTGGAGATAAGTGGAGATGCAAAAATGATGAAGATGGTAATATAATTGGTTAGACAATTTTAGTGATGCCCACAGAATTGTCTGGGGGGAACATCATCCAAATGCAGCAGAAAGAAATTATGATATTGTAAAAAAAAAGATAAAAAGACATACTGTGGCTCCAAACCCTCTAAGAACTTTGTGTTATGGTGAAAAGCAGTTTTCATAAAACTCACATATGTGCATTCTACAAAGAAGTTAAAGGATTAGTTCACTTTCAAATGAAAATTAGCCCAAGCTTTACTCACCCTCAAGCCATCCTAGGTGTATATGACTTTCTTCTTTCAACAAGGAAGAAAGCGCAACACCTCTCGCAGTTCAAAAAGCTTACGCTATGTCCTACGCCTTCCCTATTCAACTTACGGAAAAAGCTTAACTGACGCGACGCCAGTTCCGTTTTTGTCATAACTTGAATACAGAAGGCGGTCTGGCGGAAGCTAGATATTTTACTTCATAACTTGTTAAATATGGATATTTTTTTACACAAACACATTGCTTCGCTTCAGAAGGCCTTTATTAACCCCCCTGGAGTCGTGTGGAGTACACGTTAATGATGGATGGATGTGGATGGAGACACTTTCTTCAGCTCAAACTCATTGATCCCGCTCACTGCCATTATAAAGCTTGAATGCATCAGGATATTTATTAATATAACTCAGATTGTGTTCATCAGAAAGAAGAAAGTATTATACACCTAGGATGAGGGTGAGTAAATCATGGGGTAATTTTCATTTGAAAGTGAACTAATCCTTTAAAGGAGCAAATGTTTGCTGTACATGTGTCAAGTAATCTGACTGTTACTTTTTTGATCTGTTATTACTTCTGGAATTTTAATTACCAATAAATAAAAAAATAAACATTATTTTAAAGTAACTACACAAAAAACAATGATCTTTTGGACAGAGCGACAGACATTCAAAAAGAAACAAGTGTGTCAGAAGTAACTCATGGCAAAAGATCTAAGAGGAAGTCAATAGAACAATTAGTCCGTCTCATATCCTGCAGAGGATCAACTGTAGACATCCATCAGTAATTCAGCTCTGGAAGTAATGAAGTCATTCTCTCTGAAAGGTCTGCTAGACGACCTTGGTTACGGTGGACTTAGTCAAGCACACTTTAATACCTTGTACTTCTGCCTACATTAATCACGCACTACTAGACATGTGGAGTGCATGAGAGTTTAACTTTGAACATGCACAATAGTTGTGAAAAACTATATCTGAATGCACCAACAAAAGTAGAATATCTCAACTGCATTTAAAAATACACTGTATCTGAATGTGCATATGAGGCTATCTAAACTCAACAAGCTTACTTAAAGGCGTTTCACTGGCTGTGAGATGGAGAACGTGTCTTGCACATGAACAAAACTCATCGCTTTATTACATTAGAGCTGTTTTTAAGTGCAGCTCAAGGGCGTTTAGAGCAGGCATGAGAGAGAACAGAAAAAGCATGAGATGAATGCGTCACGTTGTCACCAAAACCAAACTCAATGACAAGAATGGGCACACAGACAGACTTTCAGTGCACATTACATGCACTTAAAGAGATACTTGAACTGAAACATCCAAACTTCCACATGCTCACTTTCTATAGATCTGCAAGTTCAGCATGACCACCCACATGCTTCAGTACTAAAATATCGAAACCTTCAGTATTGCAACATTGATAGAAGACTGATCTGTTACATATGCAGACATTTAAACATATTTACCCTTTAATCATTTCTCCTCTCTTTCTCTCTGTCTTTTGCTCTTTTCCAAAACCTAATAGAAAAAAAAGGTACAATGGGGTTCTATATAGAGCCCTATGGTTTTTGACACAATTAAAAAAAAAAAAAAAAAAAAAAAAAAAATTATGCTAAAAAGGTTTTATATAAAGAGAAATGTCTTAAATGATTGCATAATTCTTTTAGGTTTGTTATTTTTTTCTAGTGATGAATTATATTTACGAGCTGCTTAATTCATAAACCTTAATAAAAAATAAAAAAAATTAAACAAAACTTTCGAAAACGCTGGCATGGCTGCCCACGTTCGCTCTGCGTATCCTTGATGACCGTGTAAACAATAACATGAAGAATGAACTGCAATCTTTGCTGGCTTTGTTGTCATTTTTAGCAGCCATTGTGCAGATAAACTCAGCATATTTTTAATACTACAGCTGCCTACATGCGCAAGAGGCAACTGTTTACACTTGTATGCGCATGCCCAGTGTGCATGAACGGTCATGTGACATGCGTTTTCGGTCATGTAGTGTAGACAGAGATCGTTTCTGAAACGCTGTGGAAACGCCAGTGTAGACGAGGATCGTTTTAAAATGAAAACGCACTAGTGTAAACGGGGCCTAAGTAAAGATGTTCCGGCACCTGCTAAGATGCTTCATTTTAGCCAAATTATAGGCAATCCCAGAATGAAAAAGAAATTGACTCTCATTTCGCATGCATCCATATTCACAACTCTACTGTAAAATATCTTTTTTAGTCACACCTTCAGACTATTTTACTTCCTCTCTCCCTCAGTCTCTCCTTAACTACTGTTTTAGTTGTCCTCAGTGTATTTTACATAGAGTTCATACAGTTTGAGCTGTCAAAATTGTATCAGAACCACATAAATAAATAGCTCCACTGGAACCAAAACAAAGTAATTACACAGATCCTAAGAGCCTAACCCCCTCTTTCTGAACATGAGGACCCCCTAAGGACCCCATGCAATGGGAGTTAGGTATTCCACACAGTGCCTGGAGAGAAAGACCAAAGTGCAAAGCTGGTTTTGTTTTTGGTTTTACATCTTCCTTTTCTCTTCACGTCTGCATGTTGAAGGTTAACTGTTTTGACACATAGAGCGCAGCCAGTCATCAGTCAATTCAGTTTTCATAAAAACTTGATCTGGCAATGGATCACTAGACCCCTGAGTTGTCAGGAGATGGCCCTGAAGGGGTCTTTGTCCATGATTTCAGCCCTAACCGCCCAGGGGAGTCTTACCTTTCCCATGTCCCCCTAAACTCTACATCAACCCTTCTCCCTTACAGCATGTGGTGCTGGAGCATGCTGAGCTAGCTGAAGTGCTCAAGGTGTGCTTTGCATGTTATGGAAACGTTGTGTACCCCCTAGGAAAACGTTTGGGGTGCTGTTAGTGCAAGTAAAACACTGCAAAATATGGCCTGAGATTGCAGTTTGTCCCCCATGTGTGACCTCTGACCTCTGGGTCACTGAAAAAAAACTTTGCTTTCATTTTACAGTAGGTAGAATGTGCACAACTATGTGTGTTTGTATGTGTGTCATGCTCATATGGAAGAAATTAAAAGTCATTTTGAATGTTTTGACAGCTTGAGTGAGTTAGAGTGTCTGTTAATCATAACCACACTTGGTTATAATATTCACTTGATACCTCTTGAATAAACAAGCATATGCATAAATATACACATATGCACAACAGGCCATGTAAGATCTCAAATTATGCATGAAGGATAGATTTGGCCACAGCTATATCTACATCAAGATAAGAATACCAATGATTAAAAATGTACATGTACACAATTCTATTTTATATGTACACTATCGTTCATAAGTTTGGGGGCGGTAAGGTTTTTTTTTGAAAGTCTCTTACGCTCACCAGGGCTGTATTTATCTGATAAAAATTACAGTAAAAACAGTAATATTGTGAAATATTATTACAATTTAAAATAACTGGTTTCTATTTTAATATGTATTAAACCGTAATTTAGTACTGTGATGGTAAAGCTGAATTTTCAGCATCATTACACCAGTCTTCAGTGTCACATGATCCTTCAGAAATCATTCTGATATGATGATTTGCTGCCCAAGAAACATTTATTATTATTATCAATGTTGTGCTGCTTAATGTTTTTGTGGAAACCGTGATACATTTTCAGGATTCTTTGATGAACAGAAAGTTCAAAAGAAGAGCATTTATTTGAAATATAAAAGTCTATACTGTCATTTGTGTTCAATTTACTGCATCCTTTCTGAACATATTTTTTTTAAAAAAACAGAGCTTTTGAACGCTAGGGTAGTGTCCATCCCTGCCAACAGATTATTTGAAATATTTTTTTCATTTATTCACTAAGATAAGAAAGGCATCTATAGAAAATTCAAGGTGTACCAACGTGTTCTTCCCTGCATCCTGTGGCCATTGCTGCATTCACAGGTTTGTTCTTTTTAAAGTGGTCAAAAACTTGTCTTGTCTTATTCATGCTCGTGTTTCACTTTCTACATAATATTTCTAGAAGCAAATAAATAAATAAATAAATAAATAAATATACAAATTAAGTACAATGAGGATTAAGTGAAAACAAATGTTGGAGGAAGGAAGAAAAAACAGATCTTCTAGCACAGGATGTAATAAGAACAAACATGAAACTCCCACAACAGTCTACAGATGAGAGCAGCCAAAGAGGACAGGCCAAGCAAAGGTACTTCTAGTATTGCTGAGATGAGAAAGCCTACAGATTTCTTTGGATTGACAGAACATTTATGCTTTGTGTGTGAACAACTTAATAGTTGGAGCACGTACAAGGTTAAGGTGTCAAAGAGTTTGAGCCAAAGTCACAATTCTGAAGGAGATTAAATAAACAAACAACAAAAACAACAACAAAAAACATTTCTTCACACAGTTTACTTGTAAGCCTATGTGCTGTGGGCACTGAAAATCAGTTATCTTGACTTAATGTAAGATAGCGTCCCACTAGTCTACTCAAAACAACATCTGCTGACTGTTTTTGCTGAAATCTCGCTCTCTTCTCTCAGAGGTCTGCCACACACACCAATTAAGAATAGAAGAGGGATGACAGATTAAATGACTGCCTCTGACATTTCTCTCCGACATTCAACATGTAGAGCCCCATTTTGGCATGCAAATTCATGGAATAACGTGTTTGTCCCTTGAGGGATTGTTAAAGAAAGGTGCAGCTTCAGTGGAAAAAGATTTACATTGAATATACACATGTTATTCTATCCTTGCATTCATATTTTATTAGTGATTAAAGAATGAGAACCCCAGTAAAATGCCTGGGAACACAATAACAATGGTCAGCAACTAGGCCTGTCACGATAACTACTTTTTGTTGTGCGATATATTGCCCCATTGAAATAATTGATATTATTGTCATTTTAAGACCGTTTTATGCCACTGAATATATAATCATAATATAACAGCATAATAATGCAAGTAGGCCTACACACTTTCAAATGACAATGAACTTAACTCTTAAGAATATTTAGATACTGGAATTGAAGCGTCAAAAAAATCGTAATGTTGAATAAATAATAAATAAACCTTTGCTAACAAAAACTGCAAAATAACAAGAAAAAAAACACTTGCAAATGCACAAAAGGCACTTATATGGAGATTTTCCATCTACAGGTTTTTCCCTGACCTTACTTTCTCAGTAAAGTAAGGTTGCACGCTATTGTCAGATGTCCAGATATGGCCTGTTGAGGTATCTGTTTTTCTAGAGGGGTTTGAAAAACTTCTTTTAACTTGAGCGCCGCGTTTTAGTGCCGCGTCATGCACGAAATGCTACGAAAGACGCGAGTGCAACAGTCAAACAAACACGTTTCCATGGAAAAACGGCGCAGTGGAATGCAAAAACGCGTTCTCTATGAAAACGAACTAGACACTCATGACTGCCGCTTCCTGTGTGAAACTAGCTGTGAGCGTGCAACATTTCACGCTGTCATGTTTATATTTGCACCAGTGGATTGCGGAAACTGAGTGCATTTGCACTTATTCTTCCAAACTGTCTGTAGTTGTCAGGAAAACACTATAACGACTCGAATGACGCATTTTTCCGCCTGTCGATGTCAGCTCTGTATATGAAGGAGCTGCCAGAACTACGCTTTCGCCTCGGAGTGCTGACGAGATGACAGAGGCAGCACGATCGGCAAAATGTCGGTGACATTTATTTTTGTGTAAACATAATGGGCAATATATCGCGTCACCAAAAATGATCGAGGTCATGTCCATATATCGTGCAATAAGTCGATATATCGACTATCGCAACAGGCCTATCAGCAACAGCAAAAGTAACTTTAATGCAAGTCAGTTTATTGGAAACAACAACTTTTGGTGCACAAAGGGCAACCCAGGCTCATTAGAAAAACGTATACCTGTGGCAACATTTCAGCAAAATTACATTACGTTGCGTTGTGCACGTTTCGTGACAGTTTCAAACTGAAATGTCCAGTGAGTGGTGCTAGAAGCATGTTCAGTTTTATCCAAAACAGATGAACATGAATCTGCCTTTTAATTACACTGTTTTTTGTACACATCACCGCAGTTCTGAATTGAAATGTCCAGTGAGTGGCGCTAAAAGGTTAATCCTCCATAGCATTTTAAAATAACGCACACCTACAATTAACCCTAAACCTTCCCAACAGTGTTAACAAAAGTAAATGTGACATAAAAACGCAATTGCTGAAGCAACCATGCCATTTTAGTTTATTTCTAAAAAGTCTTTGAGCTCTTTTGTCGTAACTCATGTTTCACAGGACTCAAATCCGAGTGCTCTGCAATTCTGCACCAGCTGAGCTACTGAGCAAGCTTAGTATACCAGAAAAGCCAAACATATGGAGCTGGTTATGTGATGCAAACTCCAAAATGTATTCGTTTACAAATCATGCACAATGGTAAAAAGTGTTTTGAGGTCATAATATAATATTTAGCAAGGAGCCGTGTGAAAATAAGTCTTTATTTATCCATAATCTGCCCCTGTAATCATAATTTTGTATAAAAAGGATTAAAATTGCTTGCTGTTTTACTGCCTGTAATGTTCATTTCTGCTGGAAACTGCAGTAATATGTATTGGTACGTATTTTGCGTTTTGCAAAAATGTTGCCACAGGTACACTTTTCCAATAAGCCTGTGTTGCAAAAGAGAGTGCACATGCATCATATAAAAACTTGCATTAAAAACATAAAAACGGATCGCCTATCAAACTGCCAAAGTGACGTGAACTGTTGAAATTTTGAAACACTTATGACGTAACGAAGCCTCGTTTACTGAAATCACGTGACTTTGGCGCTCCGAACCACTGATTCGAAACAAAAGATTTGTGAAGCTTCGAAGCAGTGTTTTGAAATCGCCCATCACTAGATATTGTTAAAAAGTCGTTATTTTGTTTTTTTGGCGCACAAAAAGTATTCTCGTGGCCATCGGATTTTATCAAAAATATCTTAATTTGTGTTCCGAAGATGAACGAAGGTCTTACGGGTGTGGAACGACATGAGGGTGAGTAATTAATGACAGATTTTTCATTTTTGGGTGAACTAACCCTTTAAGGTCCACCTTCCTGCAGAGTTTAGCTCTAAACTTGATCAAACTCACCTGCCTGTAGCTTTCTACATGACGTCCTTGGGTGCATCTCAATCAGCTCCATAGCTTCCTAGGTTGTGAATCAGTATATCGTGTACATGAATTCGGGCAATGGTAAGGACATTAAGGACCCTGGCTCACATGACAACGTCCTTATTGTACAACATCACTACTAGTATTTATAAACAACAGCATAACTAATATCTTTCTGACATTATTTGTTTGTTATTTAAAGTACATTATGATAAATACTTTGCTTGTTACATATACGTGGAACATTTCAGCTGTAAATAAATTATAAATGTTAGCTAGATTATGTTCATTACCTGCCTAGAAATGTACAGTGCTCAGCGTAAATGAGTACACCCCACTGAAAGTCTCTGGAGCAAAGCTAAATTTTAGACTACAAATGTCTAATTTAACAAGAATTCAACCACAGGTGAGTCTAATTATTCATTACACAGGTGTCCAGCAGACAGCTGACTATAAAAGGGTGTTAAAACCCCTTCCCATTTCATGCTGTCAGCAATGGCACCACATGGAAGAGAAATGTCACAAGACCTGAGAAAGAAAATAATTTCTTTACACCAGAAAGGTGAAGGCTACAAGAAGATCACCAAAGCTTTACTTATCAGTCAGAATACTGTAGCAAAAGTGGTAGAAAAATGTAAAAAAGATGGAACTGCAACCATCTCACAGAGACGTCCAGGTCGTCCACGGAAGTTAACACCTCGACAGGAGCGTCTTCTGATGAGAAGGGTTGAAGAAAATTGGCATGCAAGTTCACTGCAGTTATCTGAAGAAGTAGAAAGCCAAACTGGGGTGACTATTTCCCGTGACACAATACGGCGTACACTGCAGAGGAATGGCATGCATGGGTGCCGTCCACGAAAGAAGCCTCTCCTAAAGCCCAGGCACAAAAAAGCCCGCCTAGAGTTTGCCAGGGCCCATACTGACAAAGATGAAGACTACTGGGACTCTATACTCTGGAGTGATGAGACCAAGATAAATGTTTTTGGAACTGATGGCTTCAAAACTGTATGGTGTCGCAAAGGTGAGGAATACAAAGAAAAATGCATGGTGCCTACAGTGAAACATGGTGGTGGCAGTGTCCTTATGTGGGGCTGCATGAGTGCTGCTGGTGTCGGGGAGCTGCATTTCATTGATGGCATCATGAATTCACAGATGTACTGCTCTATACTGAAAGAGAAGATGCTACCATCACTCCGTGCCCTTGGTCGTTGTGCACTTTTCCAACATGACAATGATCCTAAACACACATCTAAGGCCACTGTTGGATTTCTGAAGAAGAACAGGGTGAAAGTGATTCAGTGGCTCCTGATCTGAACCCAATCGAACACTTATGGGGAATTCTGAAGAGACAAGTTGAGCTTCACTCTCCATCCAGCATCCAGTCTCTAAAAGAGGTCATTCTTGAAGAATGGAAAAAGATAGATGTTGCAAAACGTCGCAAACTTGTTCATTCCATGCCTAGAAGACTTGGTGCTGTCATTAAAAATCATGGAGGCCGTACAAAGTACTAGATGTAGTAGTTTTTGTTGTGGGGTGTACTCATTTTTGCATCACCCTAATTTGAGTAAAACCGAAAAATGTGTAATCTAAGTTATATTATTAACCTTACTTTCATGTTATTAGTTAAACAGATGTTATATTAGTCTTGTCAACATTTGGAAAAACATTTGGAAATTGTTTTTGTGTTCACTGAGATATTGTTTAAAATGTTACTTTTCAAAGGGGGTGTACTCATTTACACTGAGCACTGTAATGTTTATGCTGAAATATAATTAAATAATGGTTTGTGTTTTTTTTTTTTTTTTTTTTTTTTTTTTTTTAACGTGATTTATGTTCTGCGCCTCAGAACTTCCGCTAAGGGAACATAGTGAGAATTGATGCTCCCTGGTTTTCACAGTGCACTGTGGGACTTTTTATGGAGCGAACAAGTCAGTTCACTAGTAGGATTTTGCAGTTGAGACAGCCCTTAAAGTGGTCAACTCCCTGTTCAGTGCCCTCCCTGATTACTGAATTAGGGAGGTGATTGAGATGCACCCCTTGATTTGCTTGTCTTGTTCAGATGTGTTTGATTAGAATTGGAGCTAAACACTGCAGGAAAATGAGCCTCGAGGGCCAGATTTGAGTTATTTTATGCAAACTTTAGGACACAAGCCTGGATTTTTTAAAGTAAAATGTTTTAGTGTATAAAATTCCAATTTCATCAGCATTGGCAACAATGGTTTCATACACTTTAACAAATAATGACCTTGATACAGCTTCCTCCTGCTTAAATGGGGAAAGACCAAAATCTCCAAAACTCTTTGACACAATTCTGTTTCAATGAGATATTTTAAAAATCAGCACTAAAATCTGACAACAATGGCACCATAGATTTTTTCTTTAGCAGGGAATTAAGCTGCTTTGGCTGTTAACGCTCTCCCACTGTTACTGTGTACTGTAACTCCTGATTCTCTAATGATTTTGCAAATGAAGCTTACGGCTGAAAATTGGATGGAAAATCAGGTAGTGAGACTTAGCCAAGTCACTGAACACATGCTTAAACTATGTATTCATCCTCAAATAAACAGTGCCTCTTCATTAGTAGGCTAATATACTTCTGGTTAATGACATTCAGGAGTTCTATCTATTAAGTAAATAGTAGGTTCATGTATATGTACTGAATAAGGCATGAAAAGCTGCTCCTTGCACATATGTGTTATTTTTTGCTGGAAAAGGTCAGCTTGGTAAATACTGCAGTCTACCAGACATCTGAAGATGTATTGTTACAAAAAAAGAACAAACCTATTCACAAGCAACGGCATGATAAATATTTACATTTTCCACAGACTGTTTTTGCAGTCTCAGTGTGGCCACAATGAAAAGCTTTATGTAATAAAGAATTACATTGTGCATATGGAAATAATGTACTTAACTCTTTGTAAACAATTTATGGCCAACATGCTAAACTGACTGTTGAAATTACAGACTATATAGACAAAATGGTAATTTTAGCTTTTTATGGTCATGATACACAGCTCCTATGCCAGAGTGAGGACAAACAACAACAAAATTACACAAGACTAAGGCTACCACACCCCAAAATGCATCAGCATAGAGTTGCCACCCGTCCTGTAAAATACAGGATCGCCCAGTATTTAAAGGTAAAATGATGCGAATGATAGGCCTACACATAACTGAATAAACACATAAGGATTTTGCAGTGTGGATAATACTAATAGCAAATTTAAAGAAATTTAATTTCACAATAAGTAGTAGAGAAGTGCTTTTGCTTGTGATTGCATTTTAGTGTCTTTGTTTCCCTAGCGATGGAGTCTGGAGATCATGTGTATCTATTAATATAATATTATCAATTAATATAATAATCCATACATTATCAGAGATTGGTAGACAGATAATTATTATATTTTTAGACATTATTAGACGGATCATTAATTAATATTAATGTTGTTTAGATCGGTATTAAGATTATAAATGTTTTATTTTAATGTTATTAAGATTATAAATAATTATATTTTATTTTATGTTGCCACCTCAAGAAGCTTTATGACACGTTTAAGGCAGTTATATCAAACGCCCACTGGCTCTCGTCTGCTTCGTCACAGATTGTGACATGCCATGTTTTGGGTGATATGTGTTTGAACAAAAACTTTAGACAAAGACGATGCACTCATATTACTTATAAATGGGAGAAAGTGCAACGCACAAAATGGCGGAATACATCCCGCCTTCTAATTAAAAGAGCCAAGCACTGATTGGTAAAGTCATTGCGTCACTGCAGCTGCAGTCAGTGTTCTGAGATGCGTGGTTAGGACTGCACATTGGCTGATCTAGCCTGAAAAATAACCTTTTTTAATGCTATGTGAACATAAGAAACAAAATTTCTGAGACAGCTGTTGTCAGATTTCATTGGTGATCATAACACTGTGTCTACGCTAGGGGTGTAACCGTACCGTTATCTCTACCCACGGTTTGGCACATTTGGCACAGGTTCATTTTAAATCTGACGACACATCAATAATATAGTTTGTTGAAAATAATGTGTAAAACAGACAGACGATTGATACGCATTTTGGCTTCCCAATACATTACAATAGCGATAATCAAAAAACATGGACAAAACAGTCACTCTTTGTAAACTTTGTTAGGAGTGCCGTATGCTCTAATATGAGCAATTATTTATGCCGTCATCACCGGGTGTTGAATGCAAGCGAGTGCAGGTGAAACCTGAACAGCACACATTGCTATCTGCATTTAAACTAAACTAATTTGAGCCTTGCTAATTTACCATTCAAGAATCAGACGCGAAAGAACTTGTGCATCTCGGAGAAGATTTGTGCGTGCACTCATCCACAGAGCGCACACGGAAAGCCATGGCTCAGACAGTGCGCAAATATTGAGTTCTCTTTCAAGTCTTGCGCTTGAATGGACAAATTCACACAAACATTGTCAACATATCCGTCTTGGTGAGTATGCTAGCAAACATAGTAGATTTTGTCTTAAGTGAATGTAACCAGTCAAGAAAGACAACGCATGTGTATCAATATAAGTATTTTGGATCCATGCATTAGCGCTGTCCTGCTGTCTGTGTTTTTAATGTTAATCAAACAACAAAAGACAAGGAAATCGCTCACTGATCTTGACTGAATAGCTTTTTTAACTTTAATAATGATTATTCTTTATTTAAGATTATATGCAATGTTATTTTCCATTTAATTACTTTATTTAATTTCTGTACCTGAAAAGTACTGTTTGATATCTAAATAAAAGCACTGTTAATTTTATTTGTATCTTTGCTCTATTGTATTTATTTGTGCTGTTGCTTGTTGTCTGATTATTCGTTCTTATTTTCTTTATTTTTATTTGACAGTAGTCCTTTTTTCCCCTGAACATAGCACGTACCGAACCGTACCAAAACCGTGACCCTAAAACTATGAAACAAACCGTAAGTAATAATTTAAACCGTTACACCCCTAGCCTAAACCAGACACGACAAAAGCACATAGAACCCAACATAATCACTGATGCTGTCTACAATGGATGGGGCGCGATGCGACACAACAAATATCTATAAAATGGTAAAAGGGCAATTATACAAATATCTATGATATAAAAGATTATAATTAAATGAACAGCAAAACTTGTTCGTGTACCCCCTCTGTCACCTCACGTACCCCCAGGGGTACGCATACCCAAGTTTGGGAACCACTGGTGTGAGGGATAATCTGGGTTTGTTTTAGTTCTGTGTCCTAGTTTTCAGTTCGTTTCTACGATTTTTCATGGTTTGATTAATTTGCGTACCTGTTATTCATTTTGTTGATTGGTATGTCTGTGAATTTAAGCTCAGGTTTCTTTCTGTACATCGTCTGTTCTCATCGCGTTTTAATCGGTGGTTCTGTTTCCTAGTTTTCTAGTATTCTGAGTTTTTTTTTTTTGTTTGTTTGTTTTTAAATTGCTGCGAATAGATCCTGCTCTTCTCATCGTTGTTGCAACCGTTCATGACACACAGAAAACTACAAACTTTTTACAGCTAAAATTATAATCAGTTATTCAAAATACTGAATTAGCCCTACATATCCAGTGCTTGGATGCTTATATCCAAAGCCGGGATGAGTGATGCGAGCAAGTGTGCGCGTGAAACGGCTTTGCTCTGATCATTCAACCTCAGTGGTCCTCCCTGCACTAAAAGCTTTTTTAATTATGAATTCCATTAGTCTTTCTATCTCTCTCTTTCCCCACCCTCTACACCCCATCACGAAAGACGCATAGACCGACTGTGCATACTAACCAATCTGAAACACACAAGTATACAAATATACAAAAAAAAATTCAATATAACAAAACAAACAAGAATGCTTCTAAATAATAAAGCAGCCATATATCAGTGAAGATGCTCCTTTCCAAAGTATCCATCTTTAAATAAACAAACAAACTGCATCATTAGAGATAACATCAGAATAGGCTCCATAGCCCTTAACGGCATGAGTCACATCAGATGGAGATAAGTAGCCGGGATTATTGATTTTTATATGAAGTGTATTCACTCGCCTTTAACCAAAGTCTCTTAAAGCCATTTATCCTCATCGACAGACATTAAACATGCATCACTGCTGTATTAATGAGGACTACTGTGTCTGGTTCCACATCTTTGACAGTATAACAGAGTCAGAAAACGAAGAACAGAGATGACCTTCATGCTTAAAGGATCTTGGTAAAATTTCCTGAGAAAATTACTGGGGTCTGGACTTTTGGATGTGTTTGAACATATATGTAAAAAAAAAACCTATCGCAAGCGCCATGGTTTCTGCTTTCTCAGACATATGAAAACACTAATTCAATTGTCAGCATTTAGGTTGCGTCTAACCCTTTTTAGAAGGTCATGGCTGCTTCCTGTTTTGACCTGATCATGGCAAAAGGGCGATGCGGGAGCAATACACACAAACACACGTAGAGATCTCTCAAATTACACTTACACAGAGGCCCGAAGTGCATGTGTGCATGTCTGTGGCAGGGGTCAGAACTATTTCAATAGGCTCCCCATTCACCTTTATCAAAGGATTCTCATCCTCTTTCAACAAAGCAAAGCATATCTAAAGGCTACTCTGCATGTGTGCATCTCTGTCAGTAAAAGACCTGTGGTCTGCCTCTCTCTCATGAGATCCTATTACTTTTGTTAACAGTGCAAAATGCTAACAGAGTATTTTCAACTTGCGCCTAAAACTGAAAATTCTCATAAAAAAAAAAAAAAAATTTCATGTTCTAAACCTATATGACTTTCTTCTGCAAAACACAAAAGGAGAACATTAGCATGCAATTACAGTGAATAGGGACTGAAGCTTTTAGGTATCAAACAAAAAGCAAAAGGATGGCAGAGGCCATAAAAGTGTCTGGAGAAATCTTTTTAATGTTGAAGGGATGATAAAATGATATAAAAAAGGCCCACCAGCCCTTTCCGCTCCAGTATCAAGACCAAAGTTCATCTGAAGTGGGGAGTGGATAGATGACAGGCATCGCTGTTAGAGAACTCAAAGACTTTTTAAACAAGAGAATGTATTTAAACAGAAAGGTGACGCTGTCAGGCTCCAAATAAGATGGTATAATCTTTAATTAGCCTGGATGAATTATTATCTTTACTTATGAGCTGTATAATAAACAAAACAGCAAGAGAATGAGAATGACAGAGACAGGCAGAAACAGAGAGACAGACACAAATGAAATAACTATGGCGACGTTGCAGTTTTATCTCTATGTTTTTATGTCTTCTGTGGGCATCTGTGCTTATATTTAGCATGCTGATGCAGTTTATTGAAGTCCATTTAAGGCTCAGATCAATAGAGGCCATAGAGGACAGACCTGCCTGCCCCTCTGGCCCCATCTCATCATCTAACCCACAGTTGGATTCAGATTCAACCAACAGAATATATGCTGGAGGCTACTTGCTCATACTGATTAAGTTGTTTGGTGCTCTTTATAAAACGGTTAGTTCCTGTCCTTGATTCTGATTGGTCAATAGCTGTGTTTTATTCACGATAAAACACGGCTATGACCGCTTTACCCAACGGTTCTGTGTATCACTACACAACACCCTTAGCAACCACTCTTAGCAACGTAAACTTTATGTTCTCAATTGATATTGTTTATTGAAGCTAACTGTATTATGTTGAAGAGTATTGTGAGAAAGAGATCGAGTGAGTGAGTTTATTACCTGCATTCAGATTTAGCATTTTCCTTCAGGTCAGTCCTGTGTTCATAATAAAAAATCTGTTTAAATGTCCGATGTATTATCTTGTCCTTTTAACAGTTAAGGGGTTTTCCCGTGACTGACAGCGCTAGTCAAAGCAAGCAAGCAAAGCAAGTCTTTTCAATATAAAAGTCTTCGCTATTGACTGACACACTCATAAAGACAGTCTTTGCCGCCATCTAATGGCATGAAAATGTAACTTCTGTTGCTGTTCATGGTCAGGGACTATTTTTTCCGGCGGAAGGAAGGCTTTTAGTAAAAGTTTCCTTCATGAAAGTTGCATTGATACATATTTCTGGCTTTAATATTTGTATTGTGTGGTAACCGTTTTATAAAAGCAATAAGGTACTCGAGGCTAGTGCTGTATCATGAATAAGTCACGGCTGAAGGGGTTGCAGGCACTCTGCTTCGCGTCATGCCTAACAACGCCCTTCAGCCGTGACTTATACATAATACAGCATAGCCTCGAGTACCTTATTGCTTACTTAAATGACAGCCACAAGAGAAACTAATAGAAGGTTTTGAAGAAGAGATGGCAAGAGAGTAAGAGAGAGAGAGAAAAATATGATGTGGTGGAAGTGAACGAGTGAGGACAGTGCTAAAGCCACTGCTGAGTTGTGGGCTTGGCTTTGACAAAGTCTGGAAACAATTTCTTCAAAATGAGAGAAAAAGGCAAAATACACACCCATTTCATGCTGGTCCCCTATAGCCTTCACTGGTTAAGTTGGTCAGACTTCTGATATTCTGTATGTATTAAAAGAAAAAAATTAATTGCACGCAACATTATTCATATATGTACAAAGCAATTCTGAGAACTAAAAGTTTTCAGACAGTTGTGAATTGTCAGACGGAGGGAGTGTTTGGGAAACCTATTCCTGTTTGGTGACACTAACAATGCAGAATTTGCAGCTTAATTGTATTAAAACAAGGACATAGGCTATTCAGTGGTGTTTATGTTAAACACATCTTTGGACCACTACTAAAAAGCTATCTAATGATGCCAGACAAGCTGATTTGCTGCTGAAGAAACATTTTCTTATTATTATCAATGTTGAAAACAGTTGTGCTGATTATTATTTCTGTGGAAACCTTGATAAATTTATTTCTATTTGAAATCTATTTGAAACAGAAAATCAATTTAATGCACCCTTGCTGAGTAAAAGTATTATTATTATTTAGAGATGCACCGATACTAAATTTCTCCGCCCATACCGATAGCCGATTATTAAGAATGATATCGGCCGATGCTGATGCCGATACTCATCGTTTTTTCTTAAGGAAATAAAATCTCTTGCAAATAATGCTGCAAACTATACAGGGAACCCTCATTTGGTACACTATATTATTAGACGTAATAATTAACAACAAAGGTATTATATTCAGCTGCCATTTATTTTCAGATAAAATAATTACACTCAAATAAAAACTGAAATGTTTGTATAAAACTCAGTATAGTTTTAATAAGCACTTGTCGTCATGGCAAATTTATTCAAACATATAATTAACAGTAAATAATCCCCTCTCTAGTGTTTTTTTATATAGCTAACTAAGGAACTGTGAACATTGGAAAACATTCCTGAGGTAAATATGATGTTATCTGACATATTGTTCACAAGCTGTTTTATTGACGCCTTTCTGTGGTTCAAACACAGATTAACTGATTACATGATCAGTTACTAGACATGACGAGACATGATACATTCCAGTAAGCTGTACTATATCTTTCACCATACCTTTTGATGTTCATGTATGTTTTTCGAGATATAACTTGTATTCGTGTGGAAGAAAAGACTTGTGCTCCGTGCTGCCACATGAACTGAGGCGCTACAGCGATCTGTCACGTCACATTTAAGAGCGTCAAAACGGCATTTACTGTTTGAATTTTGTGATAAAATGGACAGAATTTGAAAACTGAGACTTTGCTTCTTATCAGAACTAACAAAGCACAAAGCTCTTTGTGATCACTGGATGGGAGGTGCTATTAATAATGTTTGATGTACCAAAAAAAAAATGTGTTATTGTCAAGTTAACAAAATTTAACACAAGAGAGATTTTTTTCACACACAGTATGAGTTGCAGTCTGAACACGTTTTTCCGCACCCTTTTGACTGACAAGATATAATCAGCCTTGATCTTCAGCTGTTTTTTAAACAATCTGCCGATGACAGATAGTTATAATAATAGCTTTTATCGGCCGATACCAATTGTATTATTATTATTATTAAAAAAAATCCTCAAACTTTTTAATGACCTCAAACTTTTGAGCAGTAATGTGTCAAAGGATCAGAATGCATTATAGTGTAAATGCAGCCAGACAGGACAGATTATTCCTACAGTTGTTTCCATCATCCCTCTCACACCTACACCTGTAATGAGCCTGCCTATTAAAAGCAGCCAAATGGATGAAACTCAGTAGAACTTTTCTCATCAAAGATGAGAAAAACTGGAAGCTTGCATTTCTTTTCATTCTGTGCCCTCCTTCAGAAAAGGGGCAGCAGAAGAAACAAAGAAAAAAAAGAATGAATAAGGTACTGATGAAGCCTGATCCTCCAGAACTCAAAGAGAAGTGAACTCGACCTCTGCAGGCCAGCTCTCTAGTACCTTCATCCCTGCTCTCCTTTTACTGAAACTGCAGCTCTTTCATCCTTCATCTGCACATTTCTCACGTCTTTCACGTGGGCTTTTCTTTGCTGAGGGTTTGCTTATGTTTCTTTTTTTGTCCCATCTGTCCCTTGCTTGATGTTATCTTTTTCATCCCACATTCCTCTGAAGTCTTAAGTGTAATTTTGACATTTTACAAAAGCTGAGTATGAGTAAATGCTGGCCTTATGTAAAGTTGGGGGTTGGGGGATTGTATCGTATGTTTCGGCACAATTTGTCCCAGCTCAAAACAAACACCAATCATATGCATTTTTTTCCCACTGATTATGTTTACATTTGTGATCTACATTTTTTCCTCTCCTCATCTTCCATTGTTTACATTCATAATGAGTGTGTACCACTGTAGATTTAGTGGTGTCAAATTGAACTCGCCTGAACATTAAGAGGCAGCTGTGATTATATTTCTGGTACTGATGGTTCGGCCACCCCGATTCTCTCAGACAGGTTGCCTTTCTCATTTATATCCTGTTTCTCTGTGCTTTGGTCCCTCGTTCTTTTGCTCTTTCAATCTCTCCCCCTGGAAAAAAAAAAAACATAACCATGGGGGACACATCAGTGGGAGTGAAATCATATCATTCACAACTCGCTGGTAAGGATCATTTGAGCTGGAATAAGTGAGCTGGAGTGAGTGCCACTTACAGTTTGATATCAAACCACCTTTAAAAAAAGCCCATGCTGTGTCAACTGCTGAGAATAGAATTAAAGAAAACTTTCAAGTCACTTACACGGTATACACACACTTTGCACATATGGAGAACATGTTGGTATATTTTCCTTAAGGCAATGGTGCCCTCTTCAGTTGCTATAGGTAAAACACACCTTCAGATCCAAAGAGGTGAATTTTTTTCTCTTCTGAAATAAAACCAGTACAGGACGAATGCATATATTATGTAAAATAAATAAATAAATCTTATCACTTTACTAAAATTAAAACTTGAAACAAACCTGAGAAAGAAAAACTGAAAAATGCTCCCTTCCCAACAAGTATATGAGAGAAGGAAGACATCAAGGCACATCTGAATGTAATGTTCATACAACATCCTGTCTATTAAGATGCCTCCATCTGGATGCTGTTTGTAGGCAGCACAGAGGTACGCTCTCACAATTCTGAGTGCATTCTTGGTTGAAACAATAAAAATGGCATTTGATAAAATGATTGAAAGCAGTAAATTAATTGTGATTCAATTTCTATAGATACATAATATTTTCTAGTCTCACCTCTAAAGCTCACTTAAAGGGTTAGTTCACCCAAAAATGAAAATTCTGTCATTTATTACTCACCCTCATGTCATTCCACACCCGTAAGACCTTCGTTCATCTCAAGATCCATAAAGGTACTAAAAACATATTTAAAACAGTTCATGTGAGTTCAGTGGTTCTACCTTAATATTATAAAGGGACTAGAATACTTTTTGTGCGCCAAAAAAACAAAAATCGCCCATCACTATATATTGTTGAAAAGTCGTTATTTAGTTTTTTTGGTGCACAAAAAGTATTCTCGTCACTTTATAATATTAAGGTAGAACCACTGTAGTCACATGAACTGTTTTAAATATGTTTTTAGTACCTTTATGGATCTTGAGAGGTTTAGTGGCTTTGCTCTCAATAGAGGCCTCACTGAGCCTTCGGATTTCATCAAAAAAATCTTAATTTGTGTTCCGAAGATGAACGAAGGTCTTACGGGTGTGGAACGACATGAGGGTGAGTTATTAATGACAGAATTTTCATTTTGGGATGAACCAACACTTTAAATTTGTTTTAGACATTCAACATTAAATTATGGACAAATTATCGACCTGTAATTGGAAGGCAGTCTCAAACCTCAAACAGTCTCAAACAGTGCTGAGCACCAAGGCAGCAAGATAGTTGTTAGTATTTCAAACAGACATTGACAATCAACTGGATCATTTTCTCCAGCATGGCTGTAGTAACAAAAATCAACACAAGATGGAGGTAAAGACCTTTCTATTGTACATAATTTGCAGGCACAGTGTCTCCTTCATTGGATTACCCACTGTCTCCAACACAGCACACTCAAATGACATTAGCGTTGTGAAACCAGATAAAGCCACTAACGCCCTCAGTCCCGATCCCTACACTAATGCAGGCTCACAGACATACACAAACAGAGACACTATCGCTTTCAATCACAGATACACACACTCTGCACGGCTTGTAACATCATCCTTATGCATAATTTCTTTTGAATACTGCAGAAGAAATTTAATTGGATGAATTTTATAAAAACATTTCTACCTCACATTTCCCCACATGTATATAGATGTATAATCTATGTAAATGTATTTACTGAATAACAAAAATGAAGCCTGTTTTATGACCAATGAGATTAATTGAAAATGCAGCATTTTATAATATAGAAATAACATTTTTATAGTAAAACAGAGGTTAAAAAACTGAGGCATGAGTCTGAGACCATTTCAGTGATGTAGTTTGTCAAGTTAATTGCATTATTTTACATTAAAACTAACAGTAACTTTGAACTAATGAATGAAAACATTTCAGGCCTGTAGATTAACAGGTTATATTTTCCCCTTAAAAAATTCTCATTACAGTGATGCATTTGGATGTTTGACGTTTACATTTTTTGTAATTACCATTATTTTCATTAGTCTGAATGTAAAACAGCGTTGTTATTATTTAACTCAACATAAAGGCAAATACAATAAATACCATGATGTAAATAATTACATAATTTATTTAGTTCTTTGATTTTGGGGTGAAATATAACCTGGACATGTTCTTGTCAGGCTTCATGAGAGTCACACAAAAGTATCTCACTATGAATAGCAATACACACATTTTGATTGATGAAAGCATGTGTGTTTCATCACTCTCTATTAAAAGTTATGTTAGTGGCAACAGCTGATTTGGAGAAGAAATGGCTTAATCAGTCTGTTGCTTTGGTCTTGTGTCTTTTTTTCCTTTTCTTTCTTTGTGGTTTCTCTGGTTCATTGCTTTTCGATCTTTACATTTTGTGTCTCAATCTCCAGGGTTTCAATCAGAGAATCTGACCCTTTGCCCTCTCACCATTCCATCACCAAGCCAACACAGACTTGCACTTAATCATACACGCACACACTGCTTTAATGCCCAATATTAATATTTGACAAGGGATGTACAGTGACCTTAGAGGGTCAAAGGTCACTATTCAAGTATGCACACACAGAGGGAGGGAAAAGCAATAACATTTAAAAAGAGGGAAATTATCACCTGAGTCCCAAAAAGACACAGACAAGAAAATAAATTATCTCAGTTGGCTCTATAGTGCAAGTGATCTGATTTCATATTAGACTCACATAGTAAGGCAGAGGATACCGGGCTGTTTCAAATCAATAATGCTAAACAAATCGCATCCCAATACACACAGTAGGCCTCTCCCAGGGCCAATTACCAGTTAGTTGGAGGGCAGAGTATCTTGGATGGCAAAAAGAGCCAAATAACCCAAAACAGATAACAGAGGTACACTGATGCTGACAAACCAATAAGAATGACTTGTACCTTGTGTCAAAGTACCGCTGGCATGAGGTTTAATAACCTGTGACGCTCCTTCTGTCAGCACAACGTGAGAAGGACATGCTCCTAGACAAAGGTGCATATTAGTCACTTATCAATAGGTTATCCAAAAACATTCAATATAACAGTGTACTCACCTTAATGTTGTTCCAAAACCATATACTATTTTCTTTTTCTGAGGAAAACAAAAGATATTGGGCAGAACGAAAGCATCAGTCACTACTGACTTTCATTGCATGGGGGGAAAAGATGCAATGAAAGCCAACTCTGACGGAGGGTGAAATAAAGTTTGAAATTATATGAGGGTAACTAAATGGCAAAAAAAAAAAAATTGGTGAACTATCCTTTTAACCCTAAAGTTAATGGGTAATGATTGGTTGATAGGAATGTTGTTTCAGGAAGAACAAAGAATTCATATCCAGGGATATGTATTGATAAATTTACCAAGCAATGCATCATTGAGGATTTTGTCATATAAAATACTGAAGCTGACTATTGTGATTTAGGTTTAGGAAAGAGAAGGAATGAAGGGGTTGACAGGGTGAAGGAAAAAAGGAAGGAAGACAGAGAGAGAGATGGGGTGTTTTGGGGAGAGAGAGAGAGAGAGAGAGAGAGAGTAGGGGAAGAAGAAGAGAAAGAGTGAAAAAGGATGATTGGGGCTCTGACGAGGGAGAGAGAAAGAGAGAGGGGGGTTTAAAACGTCAGCGTATGTAGGAGCCCTGCTGCCAGTCTGCATGTACTGATATGCGCGACGCTCGAGGAGTTTGCGCTCCGGTCAGGCTCGCGCACTGGGATCCTTACCGTCACCAGCACATAAAAGCGCGGATAACGAAGATGATTCCCTTCACACAGCAACACGAAACGGAGCAGTGTACGCAGATTGCAGCGATTAAGTGTCCTGTCAGTTTCCACACACCTTTGGATGTGACGAGCTCCAAGTAGCGGGAGTTTACCGTGACAGACAGCAGGTGGGATTCCACTCAGAGGAGAGCTCGCGCTTGACTTTTTGTTGGACATGGGACCGGGTCTCGCCTGTTTTGGATACGGTACCGGAGGAACCGCGTCTTCTTGAACGAAGAGCTGTCGACAGCAGGACAACGACGAGATGCGCTCCGACCACAGCTTCATCCTGCTGCTCCTCAACGGGACAGCGTGCTTGGTGAGCGGCTGCGGGGATGATTTGAGGTCTAAAGGGTTATATTAAGTTTCAGTATTGTGTTTATTGAACCGAACGGGGTCTCTGTCAATGGTTGAGTGGTGCGCTTCACGTGGCCGGCACCTGTGAGTCAAGGGGTGGCAGTTATCGTCTTCCCGCCGTGCGCTCGAGGGCGGGAGTTTAGGGCGCGAGCTCTGGATGGACCCGCTCGAGCGCGTATTGACTCTTTCTTGAACGTCATGGTTCGCTTCGCGCGCAAGGGGTCCCATACCTATTCTGCGTAGTTTGTGCGAGTTTGTGTGGAGGAAAAAGATGGGGTAAGGAAAGATACAGTGAGAAAATTCAGGGGCGTCATGATCCTAATCTTTCGAGGGAGCACCAGTGACAGTACAGGCTCACATGGAGCCATATTTAGATGACATGACCAAATATATATATATATATATATATATATATATATATATGTGTGTGTATATATATATATAGAAAGAAAGAAAAGAAGAAAAAATAAAGAGAGAGATGAAAAGAAAACACAACGTAACAACGCTAAAAACTTTTTGTAGAAAATATTTAAGCAATATCACATGATCAAGTGTGCTGAATCATTTATACAAATCAGTTGTGAGTGTGATAGTGCTTTTGTACAACAGTTTTATAAGTAATTCATATTAAGTAACTTGAGTTTCAGACCAAAATGGCCAGTTCTTCTGTCAACGAAAATATTTCCAAAAGAAGTTAAAGTCACCATGAAATCAAAATTGACAGTTCTTGTTTTTCTTATGGAATATTGCAGCATTTATTACAAATTATTTATTAGTGCATATCATTATTTATTTTTAAAGTCATGTGTACTGTAATCTTTAATCAAAATAACTTCCCCTCCCACTTGCAGTGACATCTCTTCTCTTCTCTGATTATATGTTTACTGGCGCAAGGGCGGGACAACCTGTCACTCATATGAGATCACAGCAATAGCAAACCACAACAATCTAACAATCCAATCAATTCCCGATGGCCCTACATTTTTTCTTGTCGAGAAAGTATTTAACTAGGATAAACATCACAATAGGGAATATTCTAACACTAAGCAAAGCACAGCCTGAAAGCCGGTCTAGAACATTCTACTCCGGGTTTTTCATTTTGCCATTTCACGAAGCGAGAGAAAACAACGTTCTGACATAAAAACTTCACTTTTGCACCACTCACATACTCCAGTCTGCAACACAATGAATACACTCAAGCATTGTGCTACAAACTGATATAAACTGAAAGTAAAAATATAGTTCTATATATATAGCTATATAGTTGTTTTTCTCAGTGCGAAGAGACCAAGGTTCAAATTCCTGACCTAAAATTTGAAATAAATTTAAATAGACAAAGTACAATTCAAGTCATCTACATTTATATAGCACTTTTTTTTATTTTTTTTTTACACAATACAGATTGTTTCAAAGCAGCTTCACAGTGATAATAGGAAAATTAGGCTAACATTTGCTAAAATTTTGTTTCCACTGCAAAAAAAAGGGTTAAAATGGTTGCATGAGGGTTAATAATGATTTATTTATTATTATTATTTAGGTGAGGGCAAACGATTTGTGAAAAGTATGACTCAATTGAACTAAAATTGATTTCTGTAACAGCGTATTTAGATATTTTTTCTGACATGACTTGTGAAACTAATTATTATTATTATTATTACTATTATTTAGGAGCTCTCAAAATCCACTTTGCGCAACAATCTAAGGGGCCATGTGCCTCCTTTAAACAGGCATGGCACTTCTGAGAATAAGAGCTCTGAGGAAAACTCCACAGCTAACATTTTAATGAAAAATTTCCTGTAGGGGTTGGTCAGAGTCAGTTGTTGTACACAGTCTTATACTGTTCTTGGTGTACCTATGACTGATATCAATGAGTAAAATATCCATAATTTAACTTTAGAGCAAAGGTTGTGTACGGCTGCCTGTTTTTTATGCACCTGCTGCGAGGGTGTTATAGCTTAACACCCGCAGTCTAAATTTAATCCCCCTCTGGCAGTCTCTGTGTTACAATTATCTGCTGTGTAGCTGGAATAATTCATGACTTCTTCTTTGACATGTTTTAATCCTCTTGTATTCTGCAGGGATACAAAATGATGTCATTAAAGTGGAAAAAGAGAAGCATATCAGAATTAGGAATCTAAACAACAAACAAGCATTGCTTTATTTGTAGAGTTTAATTATGCCACATACAGGGTCTTTTTTAGGATGTTGCATTAGTACAAATCCAGCTTCCTGCTGTAAAGCCTCCCATTTGGCTACTTACATTTGTCTATTCGGAAGGGGGCGGACAACTAATAACCATGACAAATCTTCCCTTGAATAATTACAAAACACCTACATGTAATTAACTGAGAGGGGCTGCCAGTGAGAGGAAATTTAATAAGGTCACGTTCCCTTAAATCTGTAACCCAAGTTTGGATTTGATGGGGGTCAGTCCTGAGAGAAATACACAGCATACATACCAGGGCATCACCAATCGTCTGGGCTTGACAATTTTAATAAAGAAAAAACACAGTCTTATAGAAATGGTCAATTTTTTACTTTGTGATATGAAAAATATATATATTGCCAAGAAAAGAAACAGACTGAAAAGAGCAGACTCATAAAATTACAGGTGAAGGTTATAAGGAATTTAATTAAAATGCCATACTTGGTTTTCCTCGCGTGGCCTGCAGAATGCTGTCAGTGAATACCTTCAGATAAATAACCATACTTTACGTCAGGAAGACACTAATAATGTAATTATCCAATTTAGCTTACGGCGTTAGGTCATTTATCTGCCACATTACTTAAAACCTGAGGGAGAGTCAGACGCAAGAAAATGGCTTACGTGTTCGCACACCTAAATTGGGCATCATGGGTAATTCATTTGCCATGTGACAGTGATAAATTATAGAGCAATCCGTGAATTATCCCTTATTAAACACTATTATGCCATTATTATTAATAGACATGTAGAGCACATTAATAATCAACCCTAATTTTCAGCGGCTTTATTGAAACTAAAGGGCCTGCTTTAATAAAGCCTTTAAGCGTTTGCCTAGTTAAACTCAGGAGCTTTTATTAAATCTGTGCCCTTTGCCATGAGCTGACTGAATTTAGCAACTAAGAAAATCAAACATCTAAAAATGGAAAGATCTAAAACCTGGCCACATACACATAAGTTATGGGAGCGAATCCACAAAATTATCATTTTGTCTGTGTACTGAATACAGAAGCCAATCTTGAAATCCTGACAGCTGACATATACTGTTGAAAACCATAGCAATGTTTTGCCATTTTGACCTGTTTGATGTTTTCTTTAATTACAGTAGTTGTTCAGTTTGATTCTGTACACAGTACATAGACTTAAAGTCGTTATGAAATAGAAATTGACCCTATCTATACCTAATGCATCTAATTTTTCTTTAGTGAATGATTCATCCATCCATGTTTAATTTTTTTTTTTTTTTTTTTTAAATTAAATTAAATCTTGCGGTGAAACGGCAGACTTCTCAATGGCAACATATGCCAGACTTCTCCAATCATTTAGTCTGCTTAAACCCTGCCTTTTTCTTACAAATGACTGCAAGCTCGCATTCAGATCTGCTTTCATCCAATCAACAACCGTTGGATAGAATTAAAGGGTGAAATCTTAATCTTAACCCTCTGGTGCTCTTCGAGTGTCGGTCAAAAATGACAGAATTGTTTTTTTTATTTCAATGAAATGAATGTACTATATTTTAGTTTTTTATTTAATATTTTGTAATTTTAGGAAATTTTATGGTACTAAATTATATTTTTCCTGTACTTATATTCCATTTATTCACTTTTTGAGCATAGACCTGAAAATGAAATTTCCAACTTAAATTGTCATAAATTTTGAATGCTTTAGAGCACAGACTCAATCTCTTTTCAAAGATAACATTTGGCAAATTATTGCTGAAGTGAAAAAAGTTTTAAAAAGTTAACTTAAAAAAAGTTACAGAATTTTTTTTTTTTTTTTTTTTTGTTATGAAAAATGCACAAAAATACTATTTTCAATTTTTATATGAAATATATATTTTCAAAACACATTTTACTCTAAAACTGCAAGAAAATCATAGGCATAAATCTAAACAAGTTGTGTTCCAAATTTGAGCTTGATATCTCAAAAAATGAGCTATCAGTAAGATTTTGTTTGGCCGCAGTACCAAAAGTTTTCACAAGATGAAATTCATCTCCCTTTCATTTCCAATGCGGTCATTTTTGACCACGAGGAGCACAAGTGTGACTATTTTTTTCAGGACCATTTAACCTTTTCGAATCATGTCCATGATTTTTTTTTTTTTGTGTGTGTGTGTGTGTGTGTTCACATAGCAAGTGAAAAAACCTTTACCAAGTTTCGTACTATTCCGATAAAGTAAAAATTTGAAAAAAAACAAAGCGTAAAATTTTCCGGTCAAAAATGACCGAAGAGAACCAGAGAGTTAATAATGAAATCTGAGAGATGTCTGTCCGTCCATTGACTGCCTTTGCAACAACCACTTTGATGCTTCAAAAAGTTAATAAAGAGATCGTAAAACTAATCCATATGAATTGAGCGGTTTAATCCAAAAGAGATTTAATTTAGGCTTTTACTCGCATGTAAACATTGATCAGCGAACATAAGCAGAAGCTCAACCGAACCTAAATGATGCACAAGAACAAACCTCTTCCAGAAGCTCAAACGTGCTGCGTAACAAATGAGGTTCGTTCTGGTGTGTTATGCAGCTCATTTGAGCTTCCAGAAAAGGTTTGTTCTTGTGCGTCATTCAGGTTAGGTTGAACTTCTGCTTACTCTATGTTCGCTGATCAATGTTTACATGTGAGTAAAAGCCTAAATTAAATCTGTTCGTCATAAAAAGTGATCGCGTCTCTTCAGAAAATTTGGACTAAACCGCTCGATTCATATGGATTAGTTTAACGATCTCTTAATGAACTTTTTGAAGCATCAAAGTGGTAGTCAATGGACGGACAGACATCTCTCAGATTTCATCAAAAAGATCTTCATTTGTGTTCTGAAGATGAACGAAAGTCTTACGAATTTGGAACAACATGAGGGTGAGTAATTAATGACAGAATTTTCATTTTGGGGTGAACTAACCCTTTAAGTCTCCAGCCTATTTTTTTTTTCTTTTTTTCCATAATCCGTATCACAATGTGGAAGGAAGATCTGCTGCTACTTCCATCACATTATGACTTTAATTCAAATGTGCTGTCACTTTAAACCTGAATTTTTCAGGAGTGAATTCAGTTGTAGAATGAGGTTTTCATTACCATATATCAACGAACCGAAATAAGCACTCAGATAGGAAGTGACAACAATATTTTGCTGCAGTGTGAACATACACTGAACAGATCTATACTGCACACATCTCACTAAACACACCAAAATATAAAAACAACAAAAACATTTTAAATAATAATACACATCAATATAAAATAATATAATAATATAAAATAAAGTCCATACTTGCACATTAAGGTAGCCAACTCCTTCCTGTTCTTTAAATATTCACATAATCAACAGTCATCCTTTTCCCCCTCTTTCACTCCTGATTGTGATGATTTAAGTGATTTCTCCACAGAACAATGTCATGCAGTCAAGAGCTTATTGCAGGCAATTACCGCGTTAAACGCGTTTATGCTGATGATATTGGCCTAGCATCATTCTCATTATGAGCTCATTAAATTAATACAGTTACAAGATGTCATTTTTCAGAGCCGGCAGTCCACTTTCTACACAGTCATGAGGGAAAATAAACTAAACACTGACATTAAAATCAGACAACTCCAGTCCATCTGTCTGGGTGTGCGCAGTAAGCTTTGGTTTTTGGCATACACAGAAAAGATTAAAAAAGACCGTGTGTTAACGTGTATGCGTATGTGTGTGTGTGTGTGTGTGTACAAAACATCAATTCACACACTGTTTGTCTAATGCATGTGATCAGTATGAGTGAAAGCTGTTTGTGTTTTCAGACCCATTCAGTTTAGAGGGACATTTCTTATTGGACTGACATACTTCTAAAACTAAATCACTGAAAAAAGCCAACACACAACAGACCCGAAGAGAGAGTGTTTCAAGTCTGACAGTGTCCAAATCTGATGTTGCTTAAACAGCTCTTAAAAAATCTGTTTGCCTGCCATAAACTGTCAGATATTCTGTGACTCACCTGTTCAACGAGGCCTCTCTTGTCCCTCACGGTCTGCTGCCTTGTCTGGCCAGATTTACTGTACAAAAAAATTCTGAGACTGTCCCCTAGATCGACCCACAGTTCATCTTGAGACAGTAAGAGGGCAAGTTAGTCACTCAAAGACAAACAAGTCAGACAAAGCATAGTACCAAAGGTACTGGGAGATACACACAGTTTCATTAAACACTGCTGTCTACCTGTGTAATGTGTGTTGAACACTGATTTTTACGCATTAGCACAGACTGGCTGACCCCTGGTGGAGCCCTAGTAAGTCTCCAATCCACCTCCTTCCCAGAGATGGGCATCATTGGCATGGCTCTCCCTTTTCAAGATAAGCTACAGGACAACTAAATGGCACAGCTTCTATGTATAGATTATTAAGCCCTACTGTCAACATCCAATTATATCTCAGTTAAATGCCACTGTATAAGTATTAACACACTGCTTAAGTGAAACTAATGCTATGGTAGTTACCATGCTTACATTATACTAAGCAAGAAAGGCAAGATGTGGACTTTGTAGTGGTCTCTTGTAATTGTAATTAGGACCATTTTCTTAAGACCAGAAACATGTGCAAACACAGACAAAATGCATCGCAAGTGCATGTGCTCTAGGGTTACTGTGGTTAAAAAAAACCAAAAAAAAAAAACCTCAGTACTCAAGGGGGCGACAGAGTTACCTTTGTCATGTCATGTGATGTCTGTGACATTAAACCAGATGTGTTGTTTGGGCAAACAGCTATACCATGACAGCAGCTGACATGACATACCATACTGACTGTAGAATCAGACTGTTTAAGGTCAAATGTATGTCAGGACAGAAGGCAAAGTAAAAGGGCCATCAAACTAGACTTTGAGCATGTGAAATTTTCTTTGGACACTGCAACGGTCGTGATGTGATGGTCGTGAAGCATCTTTTTTTTTAAAAAAAAACAAAAACATGCATTCAACATAAACAAATAATACATCCAAAATGTAAAAATATACAATCTACTCCACTTTCCTGCAACATTGCTAACCTGCATCTATAAAGTTTGTGCTCTTTTAATTCAGCAAAGAGGTAGCGCCTTGACGATTTGTCTTGCATTTGTCACATATCTTCACGTATTACAAATTCACAGGCCAGGGTTCACCAAATTTGAACTTTGGAATGAGGCGAAATGTGAAACTTCTTCGCATAAGCGTGAAACTAACAATGTTCTATAACTTCTATAACATTTATGAATTTTGGTTAAAGGTATATTATATATTAAATACATTTATATTAAATATTAATTTATTCCCTTTTTTTCAATGTTGATGTTAGTTCAAAATGTGTCAATTTTAATGTTAACGTATAGAGCAATTTTCAGCGATAACGTGTTTTGTGGGCGGAGCCTGCCTGGTTGCAGAAAATGACAGTTGTGCAGTAGCAGTCTATGGAAGCCACGGAATAAAAGAATAAAAAAAAAAGTTAATTTCAAGTTTATATCTCACAATTATGACTTTTATTTCTCGCAAATCTAAGTTTATATCTCACATTTCTTAGAAGGAAAAACAGAATTGTAAGATATACTTGTTATTATGACTTTTTTCCCCTCAGAATTGTGAAATAAACTCACAATTGCGAGTTATAAAGTCCGAACTGGGAGATAAAAACGCAAATGCAAGAAAAAAAGTCAGAATTGTGAAATAAAAATGTTATAGGCTATGTTTAAAAGTTATCTATGTAAAATGTTTAAATATTATAAAAGGTTTAAATATTATTTCATGCTGTAACTGCTATGTATGTAACTGCATATGTGAATATTATGTAGACTTACTGTTTACATCAAATTCATGCTTTAATAGTAGACTAATCATTGCGGGTTTCATCAGTCCAGTCTGTGACTTGAAACATAAACGTCTCCGTTTAGCTTCACAGGGCGTTTTCAACGACGGTATTCTATAAAAATGAAGACCATATTTTTTGCATTCCGATTCCAACATCCAGAGGCACAACAAAACATTTTTCTCTTATTCTGTGGATTTTCCTCCACTTGCTACCGCTATTTTTCTGCAACAACTAAGCGCGCACAGCTGCAAGTGACGTAACTGTGACATCTGCTCCAAATGGATCTATACAATTTTAAATGTATTTGTGTATGTACACACATTAAGCAACATTGTTCATTTACATGAACCTGACGCAGTTTATAAATATGTGTCTGTTTTTGCATTTACATACATTAAGGAAGATAACTAGTACTTTTGAGTCTTTTAACATTATTGCTATTCACAAACGCATTCAAATTATGCTTTAAGGTTTACCTCCAGTGTGGATTTTAATCAGTCTATTTTCATCGAAAGCAAATGAACTGCTGGACCAATTATGACTTGGAAAGCAGGACATATTTGTTTATGTCTGAGGAGGTTCTGGACTTCAAATAGACTTGTAGAGAGGGGCAAAGATGAGTTTCTTCATGGATGCAGTGTTACATCCAGTTTATTTGAAGCATGGACATCTGTCACCATCTGTGAAAGTAGACAGATGGTTATTGTACTACCAGAGCATTGCAGTGACCTCATCAGGGTGTGACAAAGGCATCTGCTGACATCATTAGGGTGTGACATAGGCATCTGCTGGCGAAACCTTCAAGGCTGGATGAAAACCGAGTTATATTGCTTTTCTTATTCCTCCCCCATGGAATTTTTAATTCTTGAAATTTTAAAGTCTTTAATTACTAAGCGAGTTGTCAGTTCAAGGATTAGCTCTGAGCCTGGTAACAAATACTGTTTAAAAACATTAAGAATAGTGTGTGTTTTTTTAATGGCTGGTGTCTAAAGAGAACTGTATACTGATGGCTGAAATAATGCCAATATGTAAAATACAAATAATTAATATTAAAATATACACAAAATTGCTAAATTTAAAACAATAATAAAAAAAATGAAATATTGTTAAACTGATGTACTGGGGAAATAGAGAGTTTAAATTCAGCCTTGATTTTTGCTATCAGATGTGGAGAACATCCCATTCAGGCCTAGAATGGAGCAAAAAGTGGTTATAGTGATCTTCAGACGTTCCTGAATGATGTAAAACATTGGAGTAACAGCACTGAAATGATACTTTACCTTTGAAATCTTATCACTCCAAGAGTCATCCCTTAATACCAGACATTTCTTACTAGAGAATTTATCAAAGGAGTGCACAATTTCATTCCCCACCCTTCTTTTTCTCCTGCTCTCTGCATCTCTCTCTCTCCCTCTCTGATTCTTAGTGCGTTCCATGAATGATCCTAACAAGTGCAAATGGGGTCAAATAGATGAGATCTAAACTGCCTGTTAGAGCCTGTCCTATAGTGCTATGGAGAATCCCATTACTCTGCGCATCAGCTGTGCTCTCGGCCGTGGAGAAAGGGAGAGAGAACAGATGTAGTTTAGGATGGTGTTTGTGTCGATGACATAGAATCAAACCTCTCCCGTTAGACTGTCTTGCACCGCTGCCACACATAGCCTTGTAGGATCTTACTGTGTCACCCTTTATCACCCAGCCTCACCCTACCTCACGCACAGATCCATCACTAAAATTCACAGGGCCTGGGACAACATGTTTATGGGTACAGTGAACAGTGGTTCTCAACTGGCTTTGCATTAGAAATCAGACTGAATAGGCCCAACAATGTGCACAGTTAACATATAGTTTATGTTGTGTTAAATATAACCAATATGTCAACATAGTCTTGATTGATTTCAGGCTCTCGGCAAGAAAAAAAATCATAAAATACAATATGGTCTGTTTTTACACATTGCAAGTGAACTCATACTTTATTTACATTATGTTTTCTATCCTGTTTAGTTTTGTTCATGGTTTTCTGAAGATGTCACACAACATGTTTGAGTTTAATTGGATGCACAGCCTTTGGCATCAAGAACAAAAGATATGGAAAGCGTTTTTCCTCCCTTTTAAAAGTTAATTATACACTACCTTTTAAAAGTTTGGGGTCGGTAAGAAGTCCCTTATGCTCACCAAGTCTGCATTTACTTGATTAAAAATACAGTAAAAACAGTAATATTGTGAAATGTTAGTAAAATTTAAAATAACTGTTTTCTATTTTAAGAAAATTCTATTTTATTCCTGTGATGGTAAAGCTGAATTGTCAGCATCATTACTCCAGTCTTCAGTGTCACATAATCCTTCAGAAATCATTCTGATATGACGATTTGCTGCTCAAGTAACAGTTTTTTTGTGCTGCTTAATATTTTTGTGGAACCTGTCACATTTTTTCAGGATTTTTTGATGAATAGAAAGTTTAAAAGAACAGTGTTCATTTAAATTTGAATCACTTTTGATCAATTTAAGGCATACTTGCTGAATGAAAGTATTAATTTAGTATTATTGATCCTTTTGATTCTTTGTTTATCCTGGAGCAACATTCCAATCAACCAATCAGGTTTGAGGGATAGGTTTAGAGTTAATGTCAAGTTTAGGCTTACAACAAGGGTTAGGGTTTTCTTCACAATTCTTATTCACCTATAATTTCCCTCTGATTTTAGGGATAAGTTATGGGTAAGGTTAGATTTATGGGTAGGGATAGGGTTAGGAATATGTTTTTGGACAGGAATGTTGCTCTGGGATAAACAAAAGATATCTTACCTGGCAAAATCATGGTAGCCAAACAGACACACACACACACACACACACACAGGTTTGTTTTGCTATCTTAGTGAGGACATTCCATAGGCGTTTTTATACTGTACAAACTGTACATTCTCTCCCCCTACACTACCCCTACCTCTAAACCTACCCATCACAGAAAACTCTCTGCATTTTTACATTTTTAATAAAACATTGTTTAGTATGTTTTTAAAGCTATTTGTAAATATGAGGACTCATGAAATGTCCTCATATTTCATGTTTACGTCGTAATACCAGTGTAATACCCATGTCATTATACAAATTTGTGTCCTCATAAATCACAAAAACGCGCACACACACACACACACACTCTGCTCTATGTCTCTCTCTCTCTCTCTGGCCTGTCTATACCTGCCTCACCGTTCACAGAACAGATTGTGCTGATTTGTACCCAAATGCACATTCTCTCTGTCAATATGGCATAATGCAAAAAATTGACAGCCAATTCAGGCGCCGCCATCTCACCGTGAATACTGAATTAGCCCTGGATCCAGCGAGCATCACTGAACTGAACCCATCCAAATAATTTCAAATGGTCAGTTCAAGTGAGATGGGCTATGTAAAGGGGCACGTAGACAGAGGTGAGGAGGAGGAAGGAAGAGACTGATGTTTGTAGCTGGGACTGAGGTCATAGGTGGGTGTAAGGGTCTGCTTATTCGGCTCTTGTGACCCCCTTGAAGCCGGCATAAATTATTCATTAAGAGTCAAACGGCTTGTTTCTTGTGAAATTACCTTTCTCTCCCCTTTGTGTTCTCTCTCTCCCTTGCGCCTCTTGTCTTGGTGTGGAATAATTAGTTCTAAGGGCAGAGCCGTTTGCAGATTTTAATCATGTAACAGAAGGAGAAATCTCCCAGCGTGAGCGGATGAGGTCTGTTGCAAAGAGTGAGAGAAATAAATGTGTCGGCGAACACTCAGGAATCTGAGTGGGATCTGGGGCCTTTAATTAAAAATTGATGTCATATTAGAGATGGAGATTTCAATCCAACAGCCTGAGGAAACACAGGAGCGCACGGCTCTTATTGAGAGACAGAGAGACGGAGAGTGAGAGCGCGAGAGAGAGAGAGAGAGGTAGTTTTCATTGCACCCTGTCTGCTTTCCATCCTCTCCCTCAATTATAGGGAGTGATTTAGAAAATGAAAATCTCATCTCATACATATTGTTTTCTGCATAATATTCAAACTTAATTTGACACTCAGGTTAACAGCACAGTGTCTTTCCGCTGGGACATAATACAGTGTGTGTTTGTTGGTGTGCAGTACCTTGAGTACTCAGAGACTCAGAGGAGGTTATCATCTGAATCATACCACCAAATTAAAGACATATTGTCAGACTTATTGACATGCACTTGTCAGGTACCTTGATTCATTTTCTACCTTCCTCTTTGGAGATTTGTAAAGATCACGAGTCTGGCTTCTCAATATATTTCTTTTCTGGATTCATATGCAGTGGCTGGTGTTACTTACTCTTTCTGGCTGACAGTAGTGCTTAACTTCTTGAGCTCGGCCCATAGTGGTGGAAATGCACTGGAATAGGGACCTGTATTTTGTAAACACACAGTAAATAGTTTTGTTAGAAGAGGGCATCTAGGAAAACACAAATCGTTTTTTTCCACAAATTGGCACAGTTTTAAATTTATTATAATATATCACAATATTACTATTATTACTGTATTTTTGATGCAGCCTTGGTGAGCAAAAGAGACTTTGGTAACACTTTATTTCGATAGTCCACTTTAGACATTCTATTCACTATAAGTAACTTTGCAACTACATGTCAACTAGACGTCATTATAATAGACTCTCTGCTTAATATCTGCTAACACTTGAATGTCTAAAGTGGACTATCGAAATAAAGTGTAACTGGGACTTCTTTCAAAAACATTTTAAAAATCTTACTAACCCTAAAAATTGGACCGGAGTGTTTTTTTTTTGTTTTTTTTCAGAGTGTCTATTTACACTAAGATAGCGTCCCTTGTTGGCAAACGCTATTTACACTAGCTCCACCCACCAATGTCTGGTTGGGCAACTCAAGTTTTAAAAAAGACACTTGAAATTTAATGTCTTTAGTGGCACAACAGTAGTGACTAAAGCTTGTGTACCTGGCTTTTAATTCAATCAACACAGGTTTGCCGAGCTCACTCTTCTCCATTTTCCCATCACATATCACATCAAAAAGGCATTTATTTTCAATAAAAATTAAAATAATGTTCTAAAAGTGGAAATAATATAAAAAGTGTTTAATAATATTAAAAGTATTTATTGGGTAGGGTTAGGGAAGGTGTAGAGAGGCAGCATCCTTTTAATAATTTTAATAAATATAATAATTTACACTCTGATATTATTGCATCCTGTTAATGTCCAAAAATACTGAGGTGCAAATATTAGCATCTAATTACTATTTACTCATATTGCAAAGAACTGATACTTTTACATGGTGTAAATAGAATTTATCGCTATTTTCACCTAGTGTAAATATCATATCACTAAGAAAATGCTGCTATTATCACTTAGTGTAAATAGAATATATTGCTATTTTTACTTGGTGTAAATAGCATCTAATTTCTGTTTGCACTTAGTGTAAATAGCATCTATTGCTGCCTTTTTTTAATTAGGTGACTGGTTTGTGGGGGGGGGAGCTATGAAATTATTGGTGAATATTATTCTTCCTCAGCATTGGCTACATTAGTAGAAAAGAAAGGTTTTAGAGAGAGAAAGTTATTACATTTTGATTTAAAGATTGTGAAAACATACCTTTAGAATAACATTCTCTGATATACTGGACTGTAAGATCTCTACACTAAATTTTGATTCGTGTTGCTGTTCAAGTCTGAAAAAGGTATATAACAAAATTGCAAAGCTACTCTTTTATAGGACATTGGAACAAACTGGCATATTCTTTGTTTCAGAAAGTAATTTGAGTTAGGGAACATCGCCTCTCCCCTTCAGGAAGGTTTACATTAATTGCAGTGCCCGTTTCTTTAAACGACTAGGCAAAAACATGTACCTCTTTCTCCAGTGCTATCAGTCTGAAACTCTGTAATAGTGTATCTGTCTGTTCTACTATTGCCAGGGGAGATGTGATTCAAAGAGCCAGAGCTGGCTACACACTCTCACACACTCGTTATGGAATATTTCAGCCCTCTGAGGCCAAAAGGTTGCTGTTTTAAAAGGTTACCCACAGCAGCCTGCAATCCTACCTCTGATAGGAGCTTAATTTAAATCCATATTGAAAAATTCACTTCAAAGACGACAAGTTATTATATGCAAAGTGTTTTTTTCCTTGAACAAAGATTTTTCATAAAAATATGAAAATAAGCACACATATTTAATTAACAACTGCTTCAGTATTTTGCAATAAAAACTGAAAATGCATGCAGTATTGAGAAAATCAGACCCTAAAGCATTATTATTATAATTAATATTGGGGAAAATGAAAAACAGTTTGCATATATTTTGCCTAGAATTTCTTTTTTCATGGCTGATGGGACTCTTTTCATTTATGACACCTTAGTCTGTGACAACATATATTTAATTAGAAAGCTACAATAAGCCCCATTACTCAATTGTAAAACATTTATGAAAGTGTTATTCAACGTTTTCAGACAAGAGCCCATGGAATACATATCCTCATGGCACTGAGAACAGTCATAGATTCTCCTATACGGATAAATCAGCAGAATCAGTGGTATTCCCAGATGCAGTCGCTTGAGCTCTGCTGAGTAAAATGATGCTGTAGTCTCTTTAATTGGCCTCGGTAGAGCACTGTAGCTGTCCCTTTAAAAGACTCAGGTAGATTGTTGTGCCAGTCTGTTTTTAATTGGCTGGGGTGAAACTGTGTACCTGTCGCTTTAAATGCCTGTTTATTGCCTCTGGAGCTGACAGGCCCACACCGGTCATCTCCCTACTCTTCTCTAAACTGCTTGCATTGTTCTCTTTCTCCCAGCTCCCACTCTCTCTTCTACACTTGTCTTTCTCATTCTGGTTTTGAATGTCATCTGCCTGCTCTCCAGATACCTTCTTCATTATCGGAGATACTGTTCCTCCAGCTCATCCCACCTTCTCTCTCCTTCAGGCTATGTTTGGAAAGCCATACTATACTGTTTTTGCAGTGTGTATACAGTATACAAGTTTTCTGATGTGCAAACTGTGCAGTATAAAACTAGAGTAAACTATTTGCAATACTTTTTCCTCACTATATATATATTACAATTATTCATTTAACAGACAACAAAGCGATTTATCCACTTTTAATCAGAGGACACTGATAAGAAATGAAGGGTAGATAAGTGGGGAGAAGGGATCTGAAAATGACTTTTTTTTAGAAAATGTATTCTTTTATTTAGCAATGATGCATTAAATTGATCAAAAATGACAGTAAAGACTTTTACATTACAAAAAAATTCCCTTTCAAAAATATGGTTTCCACAAATAGCATAACTGTTATCAACACTGATAATAATAAGAAAGTAATAATTAATCAAAAATTGAGCAACAAATCGTCATATTGTCATAATGTGACATTGAAGACTGGAGTAATGATGCTAAAAATTCAGCTTTGACGTCACAGGAATAAATTACATTTTATAATATATTAACACAGAAAACAGTTATTTTAAATGGTAATAAAGTTTCATATTATTACAGTTTTTGCTGTATTTTTAATCTAATAAATGATTTGGTGTGCACTTTCAAAACATTAAAATATCTTATCGACCCCAAGCTTTTCAACACTAGTTTACATACTGTAGAGTGCAGTACTATAGTATACTATTCCCTCTGTCAACTCATCCATTTTTGCTCCTTCAACTCCTCCTTCATCCCTGCTTCCAAAGCATGAAACCATAAAAATCATCTTCTCTTTCTGTCGCCTGGAGAAGCACCTAAGGCTAGTTGTCAATAACTCTAAATGAGTCACAATTACCACAATGACAAATACCCCCACCCCCATTGCATTCTCTATGACTCACATGACATACCAGACGGCAAAAACACAACCCAGTTTCAGCCAAATGGCTCATTTTTTTTTATTATTATTCATATAGCATGTACTGTTAAAGGCCTCGTAAAATTGTTCAATGAGTGTTTTTCATTCCTGGTGTTTTCTACTGAAACAGAAAGTTGGGGTGCACAAATGGTTTATTCTTTTACAGTAGTTTATGTCTAGTAAATTTTCTCAACTTTTAGGTGTACACTAGCACATAGATGATGTCACAGTTAACAGACGTGGACTAATAGCCACAAAACTTAAATTATGATTTGTGGAATCTAATCCGATCCTCTATTTAGATGTTACATCATATCCTGAACTGCCGGCCTCTGCGTTTGCATTTTTTGTGTAATAAGATTCTGAGTTGTTACCTGTCCTGATCTGGCTCTGCACTTATCAACATCAGAGCAGATCTTTTAAAATCGCAAAGCCCACATGGGCTCACCTCCAAAGAAGCTTTCGCATTCACTCACTACTTCTCTTTTCCTCTCGCCCGTCCCTCTTTATGCAACCTTTAGCTCTGTGACTCAGTTGCTCAGCTCTTTCTTTAGTTCTTTTTTCCTTCTTCTGCTCAGCTATTTACCATCTGCTGCCTAAAGCAGTGCTCTTGTCCTTTTTTGTTTTATCACCCAGCTAATCATCCATTAGGTCTCTTTAAACACACCGACCGGCCAGATGCTTACATTGCTAACGGCACAAAAGGAAAGAAAACCCTCCATGGTGCAGTTACAGAATGTACCAGCAGGGGCTAACTGGACCCTGACCCCCTGATAAACACACACACACACACACATACACACACACACACACACTAATTCATTCATTCACTTGCTCTTAGTGAGTTTCATTCATTCATTATAATCATTCATCTTACGCATTGCAATTTATACTGTATACGATCACTTTCCTTTTTCGTTTCAAAAATTGTACTCCTTGTTAAACATCATATTTACTGAAAATAGGTAGCATTTGTGATTAAATTTTCAAAAGTTATTGCCAGTTGTGCAGCCCACTAATAGCATTAGGGCATCCAACTGTAAGAAAGCACAGTACGACCAACAATACAGCCATTCGGTGACGTACAGCAATAAATTCAATGCGAATCCCCCATTACACAGTCTATAACAGTCTTCTCATTCTGATTATTGCATTATATTTATGCTTATTGCATTCTGACGCTTATTCACTGTTAAAACTATTCGAACCATTTATGTTTTGGTCCCTGAGCGTATGCGTTATATATATATATAAATAAATAATTTAATATACACATACACACACACACACAAAATGTTGAATATATACATTTTGTTTTTCTGTTGGTCATATTTAATTCACAGTAATACTAGAGGAAAAACAGAAAATAATAGGAAGGACATGATGTGAGCTGGACTCATTAAAGCACACAAATGGTTGAAAATCTCAAAAAATGAAAATTCTGCCATTATTTACTTACCATGTCATTTCCAATCTTGTACTGTATGCATTTCTTTCTCCTGTAGAACACACACACACAGAGATATTTTGAATAATGTTCCAGCTGTTTTTGTCCACATGTACGTACATATTGTAAAGGTAGAATGAAGCAACGCAAGTGACACTTGTGATAAACAGTTCAAAGTGTATGCCTATTTTCACATTGACGCATGTGCACTACCCACAAGGCTCAAGCAATTTTGTTTTAACACTTTTCTATTCCTGGCATCAGTGCTCATTATGGGCCCTATCATACACCAGGCGCAATGAGACGGCAGGCACGACGCAAGTGTTTTTTGCTAGTTTCAGCCCGATGCGGTTATAATTTTCACGCCACATGGGCATGCTGGTCTGAAAACGAGGTGTGTTCAGGCGCATTGTTGGCGCATTGCTGTTTTGAGGCAACTGAAAACAACTGCGCCATTGACCAACAAAAACCTGGTCTAAAGTCAATGGCGCAATATTTTTGTTTTGTTTTTGTTATTTAAAGAGCGCGTTAGTAATATGCGCCTATAGGCGGGTGCACAACGCACGTATACTCTGCTTGTTACACACATATGGACGTGGAGCAGCACACAAACATTTTTAAATATTAAAAATAAAAGGATTTCTCTCTGGAGAAGCATTCAGTCTTTCCACTTGCAAATTCCGCCATGTAAATAGCGAATCCACCCTGATGCTAGCGCAACTGGCTTTTAAAGGAAATGGGAGATGGAACTCTGATTGGTTTACTGCATGTTACGCCCAAAACAAACCCATGAGTCATTAAGAAACTAGGTACAACCCTTTTGGACCATTTTTTTTTTTTGTCGTTAAACTAGCAAAAGTGGATTTAGACACGCCCTAAGTGCACCTGTGCCATGCGCTTCAAAACATGCGCTTAGATCGTTAAAATAGAGCCCTATATGTTAACATTTGTTTTGGCGTTTATGCTTTTTGTTCCTTTTGTGTAACAATAGAGGTTTTGAGTTCTTAGAAAACAAGTTTTGCAACTCAAAGCAAGTATAATCGCCATAAACTCATTAAAGTCCAAATTTATTTGGGATCCCATAAACAAGTCACTGGTGCATAAGGACTTCATACAAATTAATACTCAATGAATAAATGGGATTTACTGTGCTTTTACCACACAGAGTTATATTACAGAGAATCTCTCTCCCCTAATTGAGCCTGCACCACAGAGCTATTTTTCATCCTTATTGTCTTTTCTTTCCCCTCCTCTGTTTATCACATCTAGCCTTTTCTTTCTTTCTCAACCCACCGTAATTCACATTAAAGCTGAGTGTAGGATTAGAAAGCTGGTCAGTCTAGACAGCGTTACACTTTCAGTACCAATGCCTCCAGCTGTGTTCCTCCCCTCCCATGTGAGTTTCATCTGGCAAAAAACATATTGTGTTATTCCACCCACAGTGTTTAGCATGCTGCGCTGTCTTGCACCACTCACTTTAAGTGGTAGAAGGAAGCAAATGAAGTCAAAACCACATCAAGTCTGTAGGATGATGAAATGGTTGATTTAGTTACAGATCTTATTAATAACAGGCGGAGGAACATCCCTGTCAAGAGGTGCAGAAAATTACAGTGATATTGGATGAATCATGTCCTTAATTTCTCATGGAGGGCAAAGAAGTTATAAAATCCAATTCATCTCATTCAGAGATGCTTTCATTTTGTCACTTGATTCGTAGTGTGGATTATAATATCCTGTCAATTCCCTACCGTCCCCTCCCTGTTATTTATAGTTGGACATTTCTCAACAGAATCCTTGAAATGAAGTTTCCTTTACCAAAAATGATCAAGGATGTCTCCATTTTAGGACCCATGCATTCAGTGTCTCTTCACTAAACAGTTGCACCACTTTTATGTGCAGTAACCATCCACCAAAAAAGAAAATGTGTCTCTTTCTCCTTTTTTCATTTAATTTCTTCTTTAGCATGTGAACTAATCTAGTATTCTAAACCGGACATTGTGTACTGCAAATAGTGTGGCTCTTATTGTGGCTATAAATATTGACAATCAGTAAATTTATTAGCCATCAAAGTTACAGCTTTTAAAACAAGGAAAGTTCAGCTTTTTTACTTGCTCTTGATGAGGTCAAGGCTTGTAAGCTTGTTGGAGAAAACTGGCCGCAGATCAATATGCGAAGTCAACTTTTTCCCAACATATTGGGAGTAAAGGAGAGAGAGATAGCAAGAGAGAGAGCGAGAGAGAGATGAAGACTGAAATTGAGATCAGGTTATAGGAACAGGAGGTAATGGTGCGGTTGGTCCTCCTCACCCCTCCTCCATTGAACCTGCTTCACATTCATCCTCTTTTCTGTGAGAAAAAAGAAAGAGAAAGAAAATGAGAGTGAAGTCTGAATAGATTAAAATCAATATGTCTACCTGCTTTTTATTTTTGCTCATTATTAATCTGGGGCTGCGATGCTTCTCCAGGGAGATATGGGAGAAATGGGATTTACTTGCAGGGCCTCCTGTGTGCCATTTCTGAAGGTGGTTTGAGCGGCACAAGTGAAATAAGTTCTGGAAAAGAAAAGGATGCAAAGAGATGAAGAATTGCGACATTCCAAAATCTCAACTTTACTTGAAAAAGGACATGATTGATTGATTGATTAACTGATCATACAGCACATTATAGAATTATTTCTGCCTTCTGGAAGAAACATCACTCGAATCAGAATCAGTGTTTACTCCTCAGAGAAGTATGGGATTAAGAACAAAGCTTTTAGTTGGTGAAAACAACATTGCATCATTCAGCACAGGGACGCAGAAAAGAGTGTGTGTGACTGTGTATACATGTAGCACTTATAAGCAGTAGTATTTGTCAGTTGTTTTTAACCAAATAATGAATTAGAAATAAAAGAATTTAGTGTTTTAAGCAAATCTTACAAACAGATTTGAGATTTGAGACAGGACGCCATAAAACAGACTGTGATATAAATCATTGTCACACTGCAGTCAATTATGTCAGTGCAATCCACAATCAATGCCATAAAACCTTTCGGTCACACTGACAACATGGGATAATGTACAGTACAGTCAGCTGGTCATTATCACAAAATAAACCCTGACAGAGTGATTAGGACATGCTGAAATAAAATAAAATATATTGAAATAATTTTTATATGTGAGAAAAATTGGCCACAAAGTGGTACGAGAGACTAGCACAGCGATGTAGGAAATCAGTTACCTGGCTGGGATAGCAGTAATTTATACAGTTTAGTGGTCATTATACAAAATATTTGTATAATATATAATATGTCTGATAATACTTGTACAATTTCATAAGGTTTAGGCAGAATTTGACAAAACTTTCAGCACATATCACAGTCATTAATACGCATGTCGAATACAAAGGCTCGTCAAGACAGGTGTTTCCAAGCAGAATAATGCAATTTAATATTTATACTTCCAATTAGTCAGCATGACACTGATGCAAGACCTGCTCTGCATAGCTGCTGAGCAGATTAGCAGATCTGCAACGGAGCTAATGTAGAATTATTCAGTCTGTAGAGGCGTTACACGCTCGTCAAGGCCGGTTATTAATCCACACGTTCTTTTATAGAGACCTCTTTTATAGAGCACAAAGAAGTCCACGCAAGATCCAAGCAAAGTGACTGAGAACCTGAAGAAAAACGGGCACGACTACAGAAGACTGAATTAGCCAGAGCGTGTTGCGCTAATCCGTACTGTATAAAACTGAGTCTGTCTTATCAAGATTGGAGATAGGCACTTAGAGTAAAGTAAAATGAGTATCAGGCATGAGTAAGCCTGATTAAGCCGGAATAAGCCTGCATAAGACGAGATGAGATGGGCGTGAAGCATCAGAGTGGGCTGAAGGATCAGGGTTGAGACAGGGCAGCATACATTATGGAAGAGAGAGATCCTTAAGCTCAGTGGATCAGGCCTTCCCTGACAGTGAGAACAGACTCATACACACACACACACAGACAGTCTGAATATACATGCTTATATAGTCTGGCAGCGGGATCTCTCACACACACACAAAGATAGGCAGAATTCTCAAACACTGACTATGACTGCATACATTTACTGTGAGGGTGGACTGGCATATATTCTGGTTGGAATATACTAAGTCCAACCTGCTGAGAAATAAATGTGGGTTTCAAATAAGGTCTCTAAAGGCATACCTTATTCTGTTCTTTCTTCCCCTCATTCCTTGTTTTTCCTTTTTACACTCGGCATTCAAAACCACCATCATATACCTACCAGTGCTGGGAGTAACGCGTTACAAAAGTAATGCATTATTCTCCTTATAGTGGATTTCAATTGGCCCCAAACGGTTGAAGGTCAAAATTAGAGTTTCAGTGCAGCTTCAAAGCTTCAAAAACGATACCAGACGAGGAATAAGGGTCTTATCTAGCGAAACAATCGGTTATTTTCTTAAAAAAAATGAAAATGTATATGCTTTATAGACACAAATGATCGCATCACAAGTGCTTCCTCCAGACCGTGATTCCGTATTCTTCAAAAACCTTACACTGAATGTCCTACACCTTCCCTATTAAACTTACGGAAAGATGCGATCATTTGTGTCTAAAAAAAAAAAAGCACATACATTTTCATTTTTTTTTTTAAGAAAAAATTCCTTATTTCTTGTCTGGTATCGTTTAAAGCCCTTTGAAGCTGCACTGAAACTGTAATTTTGACCTTCAACCGTTTGGGGCCAATTGAAATCCACTATAAGGAGAATAATCCTGGAATGTTTTTATCAAAAGCCTTATTCTTTTCGACTGAAGAAAGAAGGACATGGACATCTTGGATGACATGGGGGTGAGTAAATTATCAGGACATTTTTATTAGAAAGTGGACTAATCCTTTAATGTCTTGCGGTCTTGCTGGTTTTTTTTTTTGTTGTTTTTTTTTTAACAATAACATTTTGGGCTAAAAGTGTGTTGTAACGCAAGCGTTACTGAACATGTACCGAGTAAAATATTACTGAAAATTGATTAGTAATGCCTCACACTACTGCGTTACAGCAAAAAGTAATATGTTACTGTAATGCATTACTTTTGTAATGCGTTACTCCCAACACTGGTGGTCAGTCAATAGCCGCGTGTGGTGTCCAAGTTTGTAAATAAAGACTAAATGACAGCTTCTGATATATTTGTTTAGCCAATTTATTTCATTCATCTCCCTCTCGCTGTTGTAACTTTGTATTGTGTGACGTAGTCCAGTGAAGGCGTGTTTAGGGTGGGTTTTACAGGAGTGCCGCGAGGCTACTGGCCCGACAGTGGAAACGCGGCATGATTTCGGCCTCTGTGCTCGCGCTGGCCAGTGGAAAAGCGGCTAATGGGTGAAGATGGCAGAAGAAGACTGTACATTCGCGAGATGGACGTATGCGCATTTCTTCGAGTTTGTCAGATAATCACTTTATACCTCTACCATACTTTTAACAGACTTGGATAGTAAAACTGGTTTCCGGTTTTATTTTGTAGAAACCATGGAAACACCAAAGACGCTTTAATATTTACATGTTTTAACAGACAAGGGAACAACTGTTTGGTTACATTTATAGACAGAAATCTAATTGTTGTTATATAGCTCAACACGTTTAGTCTTATTGTTTAAATCTAATTTTCTTGATTTTTTGCGAGTACCATGCTTTATGCCTCAGAGAAAAACACTATTTTGTGAAGTAGCTAACATAGCATAATCAGATGCAGCTTTGTTTTTATTAACAGTAATACAGAATTTTCTTCATCATACAATACGTTTTAAAATGAATTGCATGCCATTTATCAACAAAGCCATCCAGCATTTATTATTATGATATTCTAAAATCAATCTAGCTTACTGCAGTGTGCAACAAGTGTCTCACAGCAGCCGCCGAGTGAACACACAGAATAATGTTATAACATCATTTTCAACACACTCAAATGTATCTAATATGAAAACAGAGCTGCGTTACCTCATACTCATGACCGAAAAAGCGGAAGCAGTGCCGGTGACTGCGGCATAATAAAAGTTCCGCTGCTCGTGAGGCGTGTGTTGCGCAATCGCTCCAGCGGCTTCGATCAGCTCCCACAACACTCGGTCCTGCTCTGCTTCATACTACAGTAATGTTAATAATCGCATCCATGAACATGATTTCTTTCCGAGTCCTATCCCGATTATTTCCAACGGCTATGAAGTGAAGACCACATGTCCCAAGATTCTGCGCTAAAACTTGGCGTCATCAAGCTATGCCTTTGTTTTGAATAGGCCTCTAGCAACCTCTAGCGGACAGAAAATTTTACATATTGCACCTTTAAGTTCTACTTCTGTAGTTATTTTGGTGAAAGTAATGCAAAAGTAATACAGGAGTAATGTAACGCATTACAATTCTGAGACAGTAATATTGTAAGGTAAAGAATTACTTTTAAATAACAGTAACAAGTAATCTATAATGTATTACAGTTTAGAAGTAACTTGCACAACACTGATACCTACGCATAGGAAAATTCACTTATCTCTTTAATATCTCAATTGTTTTTTGGAGGAAACAAGAATAAACTGAGAGCATAACGGTAATATGTTTTTGTCCAGAGAAAAATACCCCAGTAATTTCATAATCACAACAAAGTCTCAAACTGTGCTCAGATTTGCTGAAAGATTCCAATTAAAAAGCCACAGATTTCAATATGAACCCAAACATTTCACATCAAAGTTTTCCCAAAACCAGATTATCTGAGATATGCTATCCACAACAATTTTATAGCTCGTCTACACTCTTACTATATATCAATCGTCTCATTCATGTCTGTTTATCATGCTTGGCTTGTCTGTCAGGACATTGTCCATTAAGTTTACAAACATGTCCTTTAACCCTTAAAGGGTTAGTTCACCCAAAAATAAAAATTATGTCATTAATTACTCACCCTCATGTCGTTCTACACCCGTAAGACCTTCGTTCATCTTTGGAACACAAATTAAGATATTTTTGATAAAATCCGATGGGTCAGTGAGGCCTGCATCGCCAGCAAAAACACTCCCTTTTTCAATGCACAGAAAGCTACTAAAAACATATTTTAAACAGTTCATGTGACTACATTGGTTCAACCTTAATATTATAAAGCAACGAGAATACTTTTTGTGCGCCAAAAATAACAAAATAGTGACTTTATTCCACAATATCTAGTGATGGGCGATTTCAAAACACTGCTTTATGAAGCTTCAAAGCTTTACGAATCTTTTGTTTTGAATCAGTGGTTCGGAGCGTGTATCAAACTGCCAAAGTCACGTGAACTATTGAAGTTTCAAAACACTTATGACGTAACGAAGCCGCGTTTACTGAAATCATGTGATTTTGGCGCTCTGAACCACTGATTCAAAACAAATGATTCGTAAAGCTTTGAACACAAACACAATGGCCTTTAAACACAACTTCAAAATATGGGTGAAACACCTGTGAAAAATCAATACAGTAATTTCCTTCATATGATATGTTGGAACCAAACAACACTTTACACAATCTATGTAACTTATTCAAAAACATACAGTATCTCACAGAAGTGAGTACACCCCTCACATTTTTGTAAATATTTTATTATATCTTTTCATGTGACAACACTGAAGAAATGACACTTTGCTACAATGTAAAGTAGTGAGTGTACAGCTTGTATAACAGTGTAAATTTGCTGTCCCCTCAAAATAACTCAACACACAGCCATTAATGTCTAAACCGCTGGTCACAAAAGTGAGTACACCCCTAAGTGAAAATGTCCAAATTGGGCCCAAAGTGTCAATATTTTGTGTGGCCACCATTATTTTCCAGCACTGCCTTAACCCTCTTGGGCATGGAGTTCACCAGAGCTTCACAGGTTGCCACTGGAGTCCTCTTCCACTCCTCCATGACGATATCACGGAGCTGGTGGATGTTAGAGACCTTGCGCTCCTCCACCTTCCATTTGAGGATGCCCCACAGATGCTCAATAGGGTTTAGGTCTGGAGACATTCTTTAGCAAGGCAGTGGTCATCTTGGAGGTGTGTTTGGGGTCGTTATCATGTTGGAATACTGCCCTGCGGCCCAGTCTCCGAAGGGAGGGGATCATGCTCTGCTTCAGTATGTCACAGTACATGTTGGCATTCATGGATCCCTCAATGAACTGTAGCTCCCCAGCGCCGGCAGCACTCATGCAGCCCCAGACCATGACACTCCCACCACCATGCTTGACTGTAGGCAAGACACACTTGTCTTTGTACTCCTTACCTGGTTGCCGCCACACACGCTTGACACCATCTGAACCAAATAAGTTTATCTTGGTCTCATCAGACCACAGGACATGGTTCCAGTAATCCATGTCCTTAGTCTGGTTGTCTTCAGCAAACCGTTTGCAGGCTTTCTTGTGCATCATCTTTAGAAGAGGCTTCCTTCTGGGACGACAGCCATGCAGACCAATTTGATGCAGTGTGCGGCGTATGGTCTGAGCACTGACAGGCTGACCCCCCACCCCTTCAACCTCTGCAGCAATGCTGGCAGCACTCGTACGTCTGTTTCCCAAACACAACCTCTGGATATGACGCTGAGCACGTGCACTCAACTTCTTTGGTCGACCATGGCGAGGCCTGTTCTGAGTGGAACCTGTCCTGTTAAACCGCTGTATGGTCTTGGCCACCGTGCTGCAGCTCAGTTTCAGGGTCTTGGCAATCTTCTTATAGCCTACGCCACCTTTATGTAAAGCAACAATTCTTTTTTTCAGATCCTCAGAGAGTTCTTTGCCATGAGGTGCCATGTTGAACTTCCAGAGAGAGTGAGAGCGATAACACCAAATTTAACACACCTGCTTCCCATTCACACCTGAGACCTTGTGACACTAACGAGTCACATGACACCGGGGAGAGAAAATGGCTAATTAGGCCCAATTTGGACATTTTTACTTAGGGGTGTACTCACTTTTGTGACCAGCGGTTTAGACATTAATGGCTGTGTGTTGAGTTATTTTGAGGGGACAGCAAATTTACACTGTTATACAAGCTGTACACTCACTACTTTACATTGTAGCAAAGTGTCATTTCTTCAGTGTTGTCACATGAAAAGATATAAAATATTTACAAAAATGTGAGGGGTGTACTCACTTCTGTGAGATACTGTAAATACTAACATTTAACTATAGTAAGTGTTTATTTTGCTACAAAAAAGCATGTAAAACAAGTGATGACTGTTAAAATGATTAATCATTTTTCATCAAGTAGTACACTGAAATACACCATCCAAACACATACACCTTGGCGAATCAACAAAAAAACAGGCACAACTAAAACTGTCCTCCCTTTGAACCTACCTCAGGTTCAGAGACACTTGGCACTCCAGAGGCAAGTCTCAGTTATATTTTTATGCCCTGGAACAGATGGAGGTGAAGACAAGAGGTCACATGACTATAGGTAGTGTGAGATGGCATCAGTTGACTTGGACACCATTGGAAGTGGGAATTAATTTTCTTGGTTGCGGTCCATGTCACCACAACTCACAAGGTCTCTGCAACCCATAAACCTGGAAGTGAGTTCTGTCTCTGGTGAAGTCAGAAAGCTTCTGTACAGCATGAGACTGTTTCCTAGAAATGAATGTGTCTTTTGGGGAAGTTTTCGCTTTGAACCTGACCATGCGGATACAATGCAGCTCAGGCCCATGGCTCAGAGAAACAGACCAAACAGAATTTAGAGCTCATCAGATAATAAACAATACATCAAAGCATCATTGTTCTCTGACACTCTGCAACACACACACACACAAACTTGTGAAGTGTCACATCCAACTATTTGATCCAAGGTATGAGAGCTCTTGTTGGATAATCTGTGTATGAGGTGTTTCAAATAGATCATTACCAACCCGTAATTACCAGTTACACCCACTCTGGGGCTCTTCACCCATCCATGAGCCCACATAAAGAGGCATCTCTTCCACCTCCACAACTCTCTATAATACAGTAAAAACACTGAGACACACACACATTTTTATCTAAGAACACACTAACACCCTTCTCTCCTCTTAGACTACTTCCATCCAACCCCAACCCCTGTTCATGGCTTTGCTTTATAAATAAAATGTTAAAATATATTAAAATTAATTTTAAAATGAATGTTAATTTGAATAAAAATGCCCTCTCTTCAACACTGTGTTTCTTGAGGATGGCGTTAAAATCTAATGATCTCTCTTTCTCTCTCTCTCTCTTAGTTAAATTAACTCTGGGAGTCCTAGAGATCTCCTGTAAAAACAGATAAGCCATAAAGGGATCGAATCATTCCCACGCAATATCTAAAGCAATATCGTGAACCAGTGAGAGTAGAGGACAGGTCAGACTGCAGAGATTAATTCCTGTTGACGGGAGTCTAATGTGGCCTGGACATTTGAGTGAGGTGTCAGTGACGCTTTGCCGTGGGTGAATGTTGATTCAAGTGCTAATGATGTTTCCCTTTTAGCAGCTCTTTTTTCCTTCTTTCAATTCAGTCATTCAAATCATGCTATATTGCAAGGCAAGCACTGCATTAAAATTCCTCTTCCTTTTATTACAGTGTTTACAAGGCAGCCCTGTACTGATATTTCTCAAACATTCTATTATTCTTCATCTTCTTGACAATTTTCTGCAGTCAATTCATCTTGAACAGATCAACATACATTCAATAATTTCACTCTGTTCAGACTTTGTTTTTTGCAGATTTCAGCCTTAGGTGCGCGACCTGTTTTGGCTTTAATAAACTTCACATATTTTAAGAAATCTCACTTTTGCAGAAACAAAGTCTAAACCCTAAGCATACATAAACTTCAACACTATTCGTTTGCTGCCGTGCAAACAGCACTATTTCCTTTGAGAAATGCAAATCTAGTTTCTATTCAAATTCCTGTCTGTGTAACCTCCTCTGTCTTTAAATGTCATCATCTCTATTACACTTTCACTCACCGGCTCACTCTTGCTCGTGTTTTCTTTCCTCCAGCTGGCTCTAGGACAGGAAGATACCCACTCGTCATCTTCTTCCTTCCCCTCGTCTACGTCAAAATCCTCCTCCCCAGCAGAATCCTCCAAAACTCTAGGAGTTCTGGGATCTCAGGGTTCGATTTCACCCCTGAGTCGCTGGGTGATGCACAGCCGTGGCCGAGCCGCCAACACTTCCACAATGGAGCTACCCTATCGTTCTCCGGTGCCCTTTTCCAAACAGGAATTTTGGGAAATGCTGGGTAGCGACCTCCTCAAAACGGACACGGACGCATCGGGGAACTCCCGTGTCAAGCGCCGTCCCCCGATCGTCAAAACAGGCAAATTTAAAAAGATGTTCGGCTGGGGTGACTTCTACTCTAACATCAAGACGGTGCGCCTCAACTTGCTCATCACGGGTAAGATCGTGGATCATGGGAATGGCACCTTCAGCGTCTACTTCCGTCACAATTCCACCGGCCAGGGGAACATCTCAGTCAGCCTGGTACCTCCGGTGAAGGCCGTGGAGTTCGACTTGGAGCGTCAGAGCGTGGTCTACCCTAAAGACTCAAAGATCTTCAACTGCCGCATAGACTACGAGAAGGTGGACCGCAGCAAACGCACCTCGCTCTGCAACTACGACCCCTCCAAGACCTGCTTCCAGGAGCAGACACAAAGCCACGTGTCCTGGATCTGCTCCAAACCCTTTAAGGTCATTTGTATCTACATTTCATTCTACAGCACAGACTACCGACTGGTGCAGAAGGTCTGTCCAGACTATAACTACCACAACGAGATGCCCTACCTACCCTCAGGGTAGAGCTGTGGGGAGCAGTTGTCTAGAGGGACGAGGAGGGCTGGATGGGGGAAGGAGTTAGAATATGAGGGATCGGTTCTAGTACGGATGTGAAGATGAATGTGAAATGTTAATTTGGGATGGGGGTTTTAAAGAACACAGAGGTCTTCAGCTAAAGACTCTTCAGAAACTTATAATTGAGCTGTTATGGAACACCCCCTCATGACCTGAACATGACAGGTGGTTCAAAGGGTGAATGTACAGTATTTAATGTGCTGCAGTTTATGTCTTGAAGAACCTCTTAAGCAACCTGGCAAATGTGACCTGCAAAAACAAATATATGCAAAACCAAATGGTCAGGCCCAGGTGCTCAGTGTGGGAGGATCCGCTACATCAATTCGAGTCCCTGATTGGCTGTGCTCATCAGTGCCCAGTGTTACGATCTTGTAATTAATACCTAGGAACAAGAAATCATACAGAATTATACTGGTCACGACAGGCTGATAAGTGTTCGCTGATTTGGTATACACTCTTAAAAATAAAGGTTCTTTTTTTAGCAACTATTGTTCTTTAACATCCATGGAACCATTGCACAAAAGGTTGTTTAAAATGGAATGTTCTTCACACTAATAAAAAATGGTTCTTTTAAGAACTGTTAATTGAAAGGTTCTTTAATGAACCAGAAATGTTGGTTTCAATGGCATCGCTGTAAACAACCTTTTAGAATCTTTGTTTTTTAAGAGTGTAGCTTATTTTTCCAAAAAATAATAGCTTACACAACCCAACACAATACATTAACATACAAAATGCCTCATTGACACCTTTTTCCACCTCTGAAAACAGTAAAGAATGACAGAAAGAAAAAAAGTTAGTGCTGTAGGAATGCAGTGTAGCAAGTCAGAGTAAAATGACCAGATTTAACAAAAAGATAAAAAGCCTCCCCCTTAATATCAATGAGAAAGAACGAAAGCAGGACAGAAAGCACTTTAATTGAAAATACAGCACCAAAAAAGAGATGTTGAGTCTGCATTGAGCCCAATCGCTCTATTGTTCTGACTGTTACGGAAGAGCAGAAAAGAGGTTTTGTTTGGTCAGGATTCCTGACTTTGTGCTGTGATAACTGTTCTGCTGAACGCACGATTGCTTCGTCCTTGTCTGAACATTCCCTCACAGTCAGCTGGTTTATCGTTGAGAAAAAAAAAACAAATTAATTTTGCATAATTTAATCACACTGCTAAATGGGAGATCTTGCAGTACATTTTGAGATTTACCCGGCCAAGGTCTTCTCTGGATGTAAAATGACCACATTAGATGAACAAAATTCAAGCTGACCTTCAATGAACACACTGTTTATTGAAAATTATTGTGAAGGAAAATCATTCATATAAAATTCAAGTGGATTTAGATAAAACAAGGGCAGACCTTGTATGTTACCGGCCAAATCAAGACCAAGTGAAAACAGGCCAGGCGAACTGAACTCATCAGGGGGAGAAATGAGGGAAGAGAAAAGACAGAGAGGAAGGATGGAAGGTAAAAGACAGCAGTGGGTGTTATGACGTCTGCAGTGACGAGCAGGTGTACATGACAGAGTGAAGAGGAGAAAAAGAGGATATGAAAGGGGAAAAAGGTGATGCACAACATGAGCAAACTAACAGGAGATGGACCAGGAACAAACAGAAGAGGAAGGGACAGAATGAATGTAGAGGAGTGGAAAAGGAGAGAATCATGAAAAAAGACTGAAAAACAAACTCAGGATGCTAAACAGAGTAACATAAAAGCACAATATGGAACATCAAAGTGTCGTCTCACCGAGAGAGTTGGGGGGAAGAAGCTTTTTATGAGCCCACGAAGAAAAAAAAACCTCTTTGCCTGAAGTTAAATTCAGTATGGTGAATATATCCCTGTGGGTTTCCACGCAATTTAGAGAGTTACAAAGACGGAAATATCCTGCTGGATAGATCAGTTTAACCATGTTCTTAAAAGACATACTATTTATCTCCCTCTATTCTGAAATTTATTGTTTTACATACAAGGAAAAAGGCAGTAAAATACCTTGACAATAGCCTGTGTACCACTGTCATTGTGTGAAGAGTCCTACTCTAATGACAAGTGCTTAGGGTCCAAAATTACCTGATAATATCACCAGCAGGTCACCGGGAAAAAAACTTGTAGCATCATAAACAAGCTGGTAAAACTATAAATAAAAAAAAAATAATAATAAAAAACTCACACATGAAGTTGAACAAAAACGTTATAGATAAACTACTTGTGATAGTCGTTATAACACATTAAACTTAGCTGATTTTTACATCTGACTATCATTCTTACAATCAGACTTAAACCAATTCCTGCAATTCCTTCTCAGTGTTTATTTTGTACCTAGTAATTGCTAAAGCAGGTAGAAGAAAAGTCACCCGTGTCTCCTCTAACAGGTCTGTGTCTGATCTGTGTAATTAAACGTTTGATCTAGACTGTGATGGTTTGATCTCTCTCGGTTGCTTCTTAAACATGCAGCCATGTCAAAATGTTTGGCCAGTCTAGTCATATCAAATTTGCCTCCGTCTAATTCTCAGAACAGACACGTGAAAATAAAACACCTCTGTCAGTGCTCCGGGCTTTGCCCAGTGCAGCATGTCTCGCCTGCCCTGCTGGTGAACTGAGCACTGGGGCTCACAGTGTCTGCTCTCCTCTCCCTCAGGCGCTGGTCTGGACTGAGCTTCCTAATCTCCTGCAGCTTAACTACACTACCGCCTGCACAGAAGTGCGCACACACACACAATAGTGTAATTGCTCAACTCTTTCACTCTCTTTTCTCATTAGTTATTTTTTGTTCATTCTTTTTCAATTGTTCGACTTCATTGTTTGTTTCATTCATTTTCGTTTCTTTCAGTCTTACTCTTTCGTTTATTCATTCTCGAATCTTTTTCATTTGTTAGTTCTATTTCAATCGTTCAACTTCATTTTGTTCATTTCAATCATTGTTTCTCTCTCATAAGTTCATTATTTTCCTTTAGTTTGCTCTTTGATGTTTGTTTTCACATTCATTTGTTCTCTTTCGTTCATTCTTTTACAGTATGTTACAGTACTTTTCTTTGTTTGTTCACTTAGTTTCATTTGTTTTCTTCCTTCCATCCTTTTTTTTCTCTTTCCTTCTTTCACTTTCTTTCTATCTTCTTTCCTTCCTTCGGTTCTCTCTCTTTCTGTCCAAAAAGAAAGAATATTTCTTTTTTATTCATTCTTTTTCTTTCTTTTGTTTGTTTGTTTGTTTGTATCATTTGCTTGCTTCCTTTTCCATTCATTCATTCTTTTGTTCTTTCTTTCTTCTTTCCATCCTTCCATTCAATTTCTTCCATTCAATCTTCCTTCCTTCTCTATTTCTCTCTGATCCTCAAGAAACATCTTCAGCAATCCCCCAGTGGTTCCCTTCCCTCTTCTCATGGTCACAGAATGCTTTGGATCCCTCCTTTATACTACACTCACACATAGCTAATAACAGTACATTAAGTGTTCCCCTGGTGCTCTCGTACGAGAGTTCGCTGACTATTGTGTGTCTATATTAAACCGCTGAACATGAGCACAACAGTGCTGCACAAAAACGTACAGTTTAGAAATCAATTTTAATTTGCTTCTAATTGCTTTCAGGTAATAGTCTCATTTTGAATGCTACTTACCCACAGAGTGGGCTGCAAATCTGTTTATGCCCATACATAACGCAGTCTCCTACAGAACTAGATACCACTATATCCAAGGGAAATGCCTCCAAAACAACTCAGAATCTCCCTCTGACTACAGAAGAGGGATAAGAAGGCTACACTGTCACGCACTGCTGGGCGTTGCCAAGACAAGGATAAAAGTTGAAGTGGAGGAACTCTTCAGTTGTCATAGCGACAGGCTCCTTGGCTGGCCTGTCGGGCTTGGACGGAGCATCGGACACCTGGTCAATCCATAGAACCAGAACTGAGCTAGCAGCCTCTGCAAGCAAGAAATTGTATAATGAAATGTGGTACAAAATGTACTGAACAGACATATACTGCACATACATATATAAATAAATGAATATTTATAAATAAATATATATATATATATATATATATATATATATATATGAAAATATATATATATATATGAATTCAGATACTATATACAATAATCCAACTCCCGGGAACTGGATGAAGCTGTATTACATGTCAGACATACAGTGGACTTTTCTCTGGTTCATTTCAGGTTTACCGTTTATTTCTCTATTTTTACATTGTTTATTTTCTGTGTGTGTCATATTGATATAGTGTATGGATGACAATGGTGGCATTTATTGTGGTTTTCTGACATCTGACAAAAAAAAAAAAAACTGAATAAATTAGAAGGAAAGCACTGAGTTTGGCTCCTGAGCTCAGAGGGCTAAAGTGACTGTCGTCTCAGGTCTCATCTTGTTTTGACTGTTGATTGACAGAGGGGATGACATGAGCACGACATGAAAGTCTATGTTATCACTCTATTTGCATACTTGTATTCAGTGCCCATGGCAAGAAGCGGGGAAAACAGGAGGCAATATTCCACAGGGACACGGAGAAAGAGATGGAACGAGAGAGAAAGAGGTGACAGAATTACTGAAACAGTGTAACTATACAATAAATTGCACTTAAATAGTGTCAGTGTGAACTTTAAACGTCTACTGCTACAAAGTTTTTTCTCACTTTCTCTCTGAAAATGTGGACATAATTGCCATTAAATCTGTCCAGAATCACAATTAAACCTGACATTCCATAACATGCAAATGAGCTGAAATGATCGTCGTAAAGCAGATCGATTACAATGTCGTATCTGACAGCAATGTCCGCTCCCCCTTTTGTTCTCTTTGTCTTTATATATATTATTTCAGGTCCCTAACCACCCTCCACTCTCTTCTTTTTTTCTCTCTTTCCTCTCATCTCCCAATCCGGCCTCTTGCACAGTCTGCCTGAGGATAACCTTGGAGAGAGTGATGAAACCGCTCTAATTTCGGCTGTGAGCTCCCGCTCAACCCAACGTTAATAACATAATTCAAAACAAACCAGCGGTGGCGCCCCACAGCACATCAGACAGCGAGGGAGAACATAACAGAGAGAAAAACAGAAAGAAAATGACAAAAAGAGAGAAACATAAGAGGGCATATAAACATGCTAAAGGGCAGGAGTACAGGAGGGCAATAAAAAAGTAAGGAGAAAAAAGAAGAAGATCGTTTAAATATTTCTGAAATGTATGCAATGAATAAATAACAGAACATCAGACCACTAGGCCACTTTGGGTTATTTCCTTTTGCATAAGCCTGTAGGAACATGTCATGGCCTACGGTCACTTAAAAGTTGGCCTGTATTATTAAACGAATATGCATGTAATCTGATGATAAGAGGGCAACTATGCATTATTATTTGTTTGTCTTCTTTTTGTTTTGTGACCTCGAGAGAGTTGTTTTCTCCAGATCTCAGCAAAACTTTTTTTTTTGTGAATTCGACCTAAAGTTGTTATTCTTCACGATCTTGTTTTAGTTTGTTCTGGAGGTCACAAAAGCCATTTCTAAGTGCAATATAAAAGCTGCTCTATGTCTGCCAGTGATAAACCAGTTCAAGTTCAGTGTCTGACACTTGAGAAGGAGACTTTATTATCGTAAACACTATAGTGACTCTGAATATGTGGTCAGTTTTACTGCCAGTCAACTCAAGAGACTGAGACGCAGAGGTGTAAAGAGTACCTGAAAACCATACTTAAGTAAAAGTACAGATACCTTACAGCGTAAATGACTTTACAAGTTACAAGTCACTAATTCCAATACGACTTGAGTAAAAGTCTTAGAGTATCTGATTTTAACAGTACTTAAGTATTTTACTCGTACTGAATGTATAGGCTCAAAGATGCACTAGTCCTCAACAGAGACATGCTGGTAAAAATAAGAAACAATTGATTTGTAAAATTATGAAATCATGTTTATTTTCTAAAATCAAAATAAAACTGAGCACCTCAATATTGTAATAAATCAAGGTCGACACAACAGCCTCTTAAACGTCTACAAACTCTCAAGTCTCAGTTAAGCTCAAGTGCACAAAAAGGCCATAAGTAAACCAATATCCTTCAAAAAGGTCTTGTAGCGGATAAATAAAATAATGTTTAGTAAAATTAAATAGTCAAAGTCTACTTGCACTGGATGGGCTGGTTTTGGCCTCATCACCGGCTGCAGTCATGACCTCATCTCATAAATCAAACACCTGCGATCAGCAACTACCTGCTAATGCACTCACATTCACGTAAAGTAGCCTTGCTGACAAGTCTGGGTGAGTAAAGGCAAAAAGCACAAGATATAGTACCTTCAGTGCCCTTAGATGACAATATCGCTTCTTTATAGCAGAAACAAACTGCTGCAGAAAAAGTTAGGTGCCATGTAAAATGTAATGTGTAATTGCATTACTCACAAATGTATTGGAGTAAAAAGTACATTTACTTGTTCAAAAATGTGGTCAAGTAGAGAGTAAAAGTTGCTAATATCTTTGATACTCAGTACAACTACAAAGTAGCCAAAAAGATACTTGAGTACAGTAACTAATTACATTTACTCAAATACTTTACCTCTGCTGAGACGTGGTTTGTGAATGGCCAGACAAATTGGGAGAAGAAAATCATGAAAAAAATCACAATTAAACTTTGTTATACAGTGATCACAAGGAAAAAAAGACAAAAAATAATAATGCATGGTCTCTGTCTTGCGTATATTGTATACACATATTTTGATAAAATACATTTTTTGCATGCAACATATAAATCACAAATATTTCATCACATAATTAATATTCTTGAGCAAACCTTATTTGTTTTATAGTTATAAAAAAAGAAAAGAAAAAAGATGTCTGCCATGTCACTGGAGTAATGTACCAGGCCTTATTTGATATTGAAGTTCATATAGAAACTTTAATTCTGATATATAAATAAACAATACCACAAACCATGAAATCTGTCCATGCAGCATGAAGCCAAACACTAACCCTTCTTTTGGGAGTTTTAATAAACACGCGGTGAGGTGTGAAATCAGGAATAACACTACAGCCTCAGGAGCGCAATGAGAGGAAGCCAGCAATTACAACAATTACAGACCGGCGTTATTTAGGATACACGGCATGTGTTGAGATGCAGTTTCAGATGATCATAACAAAGATGCTCATTAAAGTGAATAACTAGCACAGATTATTATGCACAAATTTGTTGGATGGGTTGAGAACGGCACACAGAGAAAGATAATGGATGGTATATCCACTTCCTAAAGGAATCTAAAAGCTCTATTGACAGCATTTGTCGCACAATGCAGTGTACAACAGAAAAAAACGCTTGTTCCTTGTTTTTTATTAAACAAATATGTTTAATATGACAAAATAGAGAAAATAAACTGCATAATAAATTGCAAGTAAATCAACTGCAAAATAAAAAGGTGCAAACTAATTAAATATTTAAATATAAAAGCTAAATAAAAAGGTGCATAAAATGGTAACAAAAAAAGATAAATAAATAAATCACAATTAAAGTAAGTCACTTGGATGTATACATTAAAATACAGTGTAAAAAAGTATAATCACAAGATTAATATTATGCATGTTGGCATAAGACAGAGTCGCTTACTGACCTTGAATGTGTAGAGCTTCACTTAGCATTTTGTAACGAATAACCAGAATTTTCTTCCATCTAGATAATTGAAAAGTACTGCCAAGTGTGACTTAAATAATTAAATAATAAATTAAAATAATAAAAAGGTTTTTTTTCATGAATAATTCATTGCTGCTTGTACAAATATACAAGCTTCACATTTCTGCTTTCAAACCTTCTATAGTAAGAATCTTTACAGTTTGGATGGATGTGTCTACAATCTGGGAGATTGCTTCCTGTGGTAACAGACATTATGCCACAAATTTCGTCTGTTTATGAACTGTGACATGATGGAATAGATTGACAAATCTGGAAATAACAGCAGGCAGAATCCAGCACTATTGGGCTGAGAGCTATTTTTCCTTTGCCATGAGCAGCTGGCCTGATTTTCATAACGAATCATCAATATTGATGTGCTCTCTCTAGTTTACGATCCAACCTGAAGGATCCACAAAAAGGTTCTCGAATGCTCAAAGGGAAAAAAAAGGCATCAAACGAAAAGCAGTCCAATGCAGGAGAAAAGAAAGGCGAAGAGAGTGAGCAAGAAAGAGGATGAGTAAGACGACGAAGACCTCCATGCCTATGAAAACCAATTAGGAGAGCAGTTACCTGGAAACCAAAAGAGTCCAGAGGCTAGTCATTAGCATAGCTCTGCTCATCAAATTCAAATATGTGTGAATATATTTTTTCTGTCTTGTACTTTCTGTAACGATATTGTGCCTCAGAACTGTGAACAACACAGGACTCTTGCGCACAAACACATTGGAAGTGTTTCCATGTATAGGCATTTATAATAGCTTCTCCAGATCGGCGTGACACTGGGAAAGGGTCGAGGCAGGGATAGGTGACTGTGACGTCAACAACAGAGATTAGCACAGCCTGGGCTTACAAAGATAAAGTCACTAGCACACAATCCAACAGCTACACAAAACCCTTCCTCAATACTCAATATTTACTCAAACACATACTGAAAGATTGAGAAAGAGAGACAGAAAGGCTGATTTTTAGTTGGCCAGAAAGTGAAATGGAAGGAGAGGAAAACCAAAGACCTGATAAAAAAAAAAAATAAATATGAGAGAGCGTGAGAGCGAGATCTGGCGTAAAAAAAAAAAAAAAAAAAAAAAAAAAAATTAAAGAGCATCTGTGAGGCTGATAGGAGTAAAAGAAGAAAAACAGCCCCAGGGGCCAGAATAAGATGACATGAATAAACTAATCATTCTAATTTAATTAGAATAATCTCCCACAGACCTTGCAAATTCAATTAATGGCTGGATTATACAGTGCGAGTACAATATACCATTGCTCTGAAAACTCGACCTCACAATGGTTGTAATAAGATGAATCAAATTGTAATGATGAAGATTTTAATTTTGCTGTCAAAAGATCTGAAACCATTTAAAACCTACCAAAGACTTTTGACAGATGGTTTGGAACAGCACATCTTTCGATGAAATAGAAATTAGTTTCTTCCGACAGCTTCATTAATGGATGATTTCTATTTTTAAATACAGGAAATAATGGGTACAATAATAATCTCATTAGACCTTCTTATGTATTTATTACCATTATACTGGCCATAAGATATTGCATTAGCCATTAAAATCATTTGACCATCGGGAAAAACATAGATTAAGATTATATAGCTTTTCTTTTTTTTCTTACAACAAATGTGTGTTTGTCTCCACAGTGTTACACTACCTTTCACCTTGAATCAATGACTTGGTCTGTTTTTAATGATCTGGCTTGACAAAATCTCCTCTAGAGACTACAGAGGAAGCCAACCAAACATATAACAAAGCCTTGAACAATTCCTGTACCCAACTCGGAAACTTTAAAATAACTAAGGGCTTGTTTTGGTCTACTTCAGATGCTGAAAAGACAATAAATGTGAGCTGACAAATCATTAGATACTTATAAAAATAAAATAAAAAACACGCAGTGATTTTACAACAGGTAACGGATGTTTCTTAGGCATGATTCACATTGGAGTGCCTAAAACCCCCTTAATAGTGGTAAAATCATTGTACAGTAACTCACAGAATCTCATGGCATATTTATTACAGAACTCCAGTAATACATTTCCCTCTAAGTAATATAGCTCTTAAGCATAACTGTAGGATCTTTATGGCTGCCAGTCAGAGTAACAACTTGCCAATTTAATGGAGAATGTGTGATCACAGGTGAGTGTTAATTACAATTTAGGGTTGGAATGATCCACTTTGAAAGTGTTTCCTAAAGCTGAATTCCTTATTTTAACCTTTATACACACCTGGACAAGCTTTACATTCTGTCAGACAGACCCTATGATAGCGCTGCGATCTCACACCACACACCTACATGCCTCCAGACATACAAAGCTAAAAGAGACATCGTGAGTCGATCATTGTGACAGTAGTAGAGATCTCTCTGTCTCTCTCTCTCTCTGTGGGGCAGCTGTAAAGGACATCTCCACTTCAGAGTGAGGTGCCGTGAATCAGAGGAAGTGATTTAAATTCACTGACGGGACTTTAAATACCAGCCAGGGATCATAGCTGTGCCCTTTGGCAAAGTAATTATTCACTCGACTAAAAGAAGCCTAGGTGTCTGTGTGTGCGCGTGCAAAGAGACATTCTATGAATTTTGTATCTGAGTGAAGGGATTTCTATTGAGTATGTGCTTATTTATAGGTGTGGTTTATGTGCAGAGGTGAGTGGGTATATAGTGCTCTACAATCAATGAAGGTTTGTAAGTAAATAAATAAGTTTGTAAGTGAATCACTCTATAGAGTGTAAAACTCCTGCAGTACAATACGTTGTACTACAGGCTTCCCTAGACTGAAGAATGGCAGGAAGAGAAAAACTGCACTATCGTTCAAAAGTTTAGGGTTCTGCAAGATTTTTATAATGTTTATAAGTACAAAGTATAAGTCTCCTACACTCACTAAGACTGCATTTATTTGATAAAAATACACTAAAAACAGTAATATTGTAAAATATGATTAAAATTTTAAAATATAGCTGCAAACAGCGATGACGGGCCCAAGCCCAAGCCCCGGCGCCACCGCCACCCTGGTTGCTTAAGGAAACGTGTGGATGGCGGGCAACATACAATCTTAATTTAATTTAAACCAAACAATGATTTTACATAATATGAGACACTTCCTGTTTCCCTTTTTTTGTCATTAATTTAATCCATCACCATGGCAGCACTGTTCGAGATATTTTATAATAGTTCGCAATTTAGCATCTTCAGTGTCTTTGTTTCATGTTGACTGAGTTTGGTGGCAATTGCATGAAGTACTTAATAAAAACTCAAAGCCTGATTATTCAAAAAAATCCACATTCAAACCAAAATATGTGACTTCTTGTTGGTCTGAGCTGTTCCTATGTGTGTGCACACGATTCCTACGTGTGTGCAAAGTTTAAAGAGTTTTTGAGCATGTTAAGGGACCCAAAAGTGCCTGAAAGGTTGAAAAAAAAAAATAAATAAAATTACCTAAGGAAAACAGTATTTTTCAGTGTCATGTGACCCTTCACAAATCATTCTAATTTGCTGATTTACAGTTGTGCTGCTTAATATTTTTGTGAAAACTGTGATACATTTTTTTCCCAGAATTCTTTGATAAATACAAAGTTCAAAAGATCGATTTAATGAATCCTTGATGAATAAAAGTATTAATATCTTTTAATAACTTATCTTTTAGTAAATTCTGAACAGTAGTGTACTACTGCAAACAGTAGAAAGAAAGAAAGAAAGAAAGAAAGACAAACAAAAGAGAAAAAACAAATGCAACATAGAGAATGAATAATTGAATTTCAGAGAACAAACAAAATGCCAAAAAGAACGAACAAACAAATGGATGAAATGAAACTAATAAATAAAAGAAAGAACAAAAATTATGGAAGAGAGGGAGGGAAAGAAGACAGATAGGACAGAAAGGAAGACAGGAGGAAGAGAGGAAAAAAGCAAGGAGGTCAAAGACAGGAAAGACAAGTCATTTATAAGATTGAAAAAGAAGGAAATAATTACTGAGGAAAGAGGCAGAAAACAGATAAAGTCAGACAATGTCTGCCTCCTCATCCCTCTATCTATATACTTTATTTGATCATTTCATCATCAATCCGTCCATCTCTCTGTCTTGTAAGATAATTGTCTCTTTGAATAAACATCTGTAGAAAGACTACACATTCACATTGACCCCTTCATCTCTTTCTTTCATCCTCTTCTATCTGTCAGCCACATTTTGTTCCTTTTGTGTTATTTTCCCCCACCCTCCTCAGGACACCCCATTTTTATTTACCTCTCTTTTGTTCCTTTCTCTCTCTCTATCTCTCTTTTATGTAATAAAGCGGCATAGTTTTGGTAATAGTCAGAAAGAGTGACAGCCTCACTGCCTGATGGGAAGTGACATTTATTGGGAATCCGTCCTTCAGAGAGACACATGTGACAGTTCCTCAGGCCACCACTTCCTCCACTCATGTCTGTCTCTCTCCACGCTGTCTTTCTCTACTGTATGTGTGTGTACTGATGGATACGACTGCTTCTGATGAACACACTGACTGTGTATGTACAGTAAAGTCAGAGATAAGATACATACATACATAGTACTTTAAACTTTCATTCAAAAGGTTGGGGTTGGTATGATTTTTGTAATGTTTTTGAAATAAGTCACTTATGCTCACCAAGGCTGATCAAAAATTAAATTAAAACAGTAATGTTGTGAAATATTATTACAATTTAAAATCACAATCAGTGTCACGTGATCCTTCAGAAATCATTGTAATATAGTGATTTAGTGCTCAAGAAACATTTCTTATTATTATCAGTGTTGAAAACAGTTGTGCTGCTTAATACTTTAGTGGAAACTGTATATTCAGAGCTTTTTGAAGAGAAAGTTTAAAAGAATGGTATTTATTTGAAATAGAAATAAAGCATCCCTCCTGAATAAATGTAAATTGGATCATCATATAGGGCCCCTTATGTTTGCAAAGACACTGAAACGTACATTGTTAGTGTATTGACAGCATCTAAAATGTGCAATTTACGTGTGAACAACTTTAGAGACATACAAATGTTTCCAAATCTTTTTGGACTCATAGAAAATGTATTACTGTAATAGGTTGATTTTATTGTATTTAATCAATAAGAATAATTAAATACTCTCATTGCCAATACATTTAACATAACACTGAAATTATCTATATAAAAGTTCTCTGTAACTATTTTTTTTTGTCACTGTAGATTTATCTTAATATGACATTTTTTATATTGATGAGAAATTGTTAGCTTTAGGGTCAGTGTAAAAAATAGAGTATTTAAGGATAAATTTATCTATAATAATTAGAAAATAATAATATTATTTTTATTTTATAGAAAACTTGTATGAAAAAATGCAGGGTTACCTGTTAACATGCAAGCAGCCTATGACTATAAATAATTAGAAAGAAAGAAAGGATTTATTATAAAATAATATATTATTATGATAAAAATCTCTGACAATAATTTCTTTATTTATGTCAGGAGGTCAAAATCAAAAATGGAGTCCATGTATTTAATATGAAATATGTGCCTCTTTTGCACCCACTGTGAAAAAAACACCTGTACACATCTGTACACTTGAGAAAAACATCTTGATTATATGTTTCCCTCAAAGTTCTTCAGAGAGAATTATTATTTTTCATATTTTTATCCAGAATAGGATGGAGTGAGGGTTACTTGGCGCTAAACACGTCTGTTTCATACTGAGCAGACTCTAAATATGCCTCAGAGAAGTAATATAATGCATGTAGTTCCAGGAAATCCCTATGGGCATCATACCATCACTGTAATTTAATAAAAAGAAGATATGAATGCTTTGGTTGATTAAACATGAATATAATAAACACATGACTACGACAATATATGGTTTATTCTGTGTTCTTCAAGCCTTCTATGGTATTTCCATAATAACAAAGTATATTTATAATGCAATGCTAATCAAACCGATCTAATCAATGCTAATCAAAATGCTATTTAAAACACTCGACTGACCTTATGAAGTGAGTTTGGAGTTAAAACACTTTATTAAATGTTGTCTTTTTTTGGAAAAGAGATTCATAAATGCTTCTCATGTTTGGAAAGTTTGTATTTTTGACTCGTGTTGCTTTTTCAAATGCAGTGCTTTCAGATGTAGCGTCATTTACTACTGATCACAAAGCCACTCTTCACTAACACGCTGTGTACATGTTTATATAATTAAAAATAGAAAAAAAAACGTAGCCTTTGTGATGCATAATCGCACTAAGCCAAATCGCGATTTCGGTTCAATTTCGATTAATCGTGCAGCCTTATACCAGTATATTTACATAAACATTTTAGAGCTGATCCGAATACCATTTTTTGAGCTTTGAAGCTCGGTAGTAATCAGCACCGAATATTCGAAGCTTCGGCGGGAGGAGGCTGAAGATATTCTTCTCTCTAATAAAGGCATGTGTAAAGGCCTGTACACACCGGGACGAATATCGCACGCGCTTATCGCCAACGTTTTTCGAGACGTTTTTTGTGTTCATACCCAAGCGATTTTTACTGGCGATGCGCAGAGTGAACGTGCAAATTCACTCCCTGAAAGTATATGGCGCTTGTGCTGAACGGTAGTACAAATAAACATATTTATGATATTAATAAAGTTAAAGAAGATAAAAAATACAGATATAAATTGGCATATACATGACATATGAGAGATGGTAGTCAGAAACGGTAGTGTAAATAAGTCACAATGACAGTAGTGCAAGTGAAGGTAGTGCTTCCTCTTTGTCGTCTTGGTATTAATGTGTGCTCGGCAAGACCGTTTTGTGCTTCAGCGCCACCAAGTCGTGTTTTACTGTAACTTCAGCAGCTCCATGCACGTGAACAAAAGCGCCAATCTCATTGGTCGGCCAGTTTTTAACGCGGCGCGTCAAACCAAAAAAACGAACCCGAGTCGTTTTTTAAAAAAATGACGCTTTTACGCCTGGCGTTTTTCGCGTCGGTGTGCACACTCACATTGGCGTCCTTTGTTTAGTCACGAGACGTTAAACGTCGGCGATAATCGCGCGCGATATTCGTCCCGGTGTGTACAGGCCTTAACGAGTGGAAATATGGTGTAGCCCTTTCAAGAGCTGCGCGCTCCCGGTTGAACTTTGTCGAACGACTCGAGCACCGCATGTATGCTGGTTATTTCTGTTTTTCTGTTGCTCATTTCAAGTAATTTTTTTTTATTAAGTAACGCTGTAGACGGCATAACATTTGCGACGGACAGTTACACGTGTTTCATGTGGAATAAAGCGCCAGTTGTGAAATGTCTATCGCCTCTGTTAAGTCTGTGTGGTATCAATAACTTAAGCTAAGTGAGCTAACGTTATCCCTATTTGCTCCGTAGACAACGCGTTACAGCAGGAATCTATGTGTGTCTGTCTGCCTGTTTGCATTTTGATTATGTTGAGAACACGTTCAGAATTAATAAACTTTTAATAAACCACAGAACAGCGCGAGCCGGAAGCGGCGCGCCTCACGCGGGCAGGGCTTAAATGCTACGAGTACGGACACTGCACTAGTGATATAAAACACAGGTCTGTTAAGAGCAATACTTTTAAAAAAAAAGGTAGCCTAACATTTTTCTGACAAACAAATCGCTCCCAAATCAGAAATTAGCAGCACAGTAATTACTGACACAGTAAAGGGTAGGCTATTTAAATAAAAGACGAACGAAAAATAAATGAACGAACGGTAATAAATAAAGAACACGCCGTCCCAGTAAAATCTCACGTTTGAGTTTTAAAAAGCTCCTATATTTCGCAGTAGATTCATAGACTGATAATAACGGGTAAAAAGGCTATTACATTTTGTTTCTATTCTATTTTCCACAATGTCAAAGCAGCGCAGCTTAACCCAAAATACGAGCTCATGCAGTTGTGCGCTTTAGACAGAATACTCCAGTTGGGAACACATTCGAGGGCTAAGAAGAAAATTTTATTAAGTATAACAAGGTTGGGTTACTGAAACTGTCCATCATATTAAAAACGGCTAGGCTATATAAGATAATTGTAAAAAAAGACTATTAGCCATATTTTGTAGTGCAAACATATTCAAGCGCGAATGAGAACCGTTTCGCGAGGGGTATGCCAGATGTGCAAAAAACAAACAAACAAACAAACAAAAAAACGAATATTCGAATCCCAAAATTGAAAATCGAACACCAACCTACCAAACGAATTTTCGAATATTCGGGTCCAGCCCTAAAACATTTTCACATTTCAAAAGCTGTCAATACAGCCATGTTGTATGTTGTCAGGGTATATGCAAATATATAAAAATGTGTGTATAATTGTTGACTACGAAAACTAACGAGACGGACAGACAGGCACTGTTTCAAAACTCAGTGAGCTGCCTTGCTGCCTGCACAGGCAGCACCCTAACCTCACAAGTGCCTGACTTGGAACACAAAGCATAGGCAGCAACTCAGCACAAACAGCCAGCCACACCGGAGACTCGACTCATAATTGATTTCAAAAGAGTTTGACATTAGCACGTTGCTAAGCTAACGGCACAATACTCTAATAAGCATAAAATATATCACACACATATTGGGTAAAATAATCCATTTTTAATTACACTGAACTGTTTGTTCTTCAATACTTTTAAGTATTGACTGAAATGCAAGTTAATTTATAATCGACATTTCTCTTGCCTCATCTGTCATTTTGGACTTATTTTTTCACTAAGCTTGTCACAGCGCATAATGGGATTTCTTTCTCTACAAAGGAAGCATGCAATGCTGACTTAGAATTTGGTTAAAATGAAGTGTCTTAGAAAGCAGGATAATTAAGTTGCTTACCTTGTTGCCGTCATGTCGGGAACATGCCCATGATAAATGCTGCCTCTGTAGTTTAGGAACAGAACAAAAATGTCAGGACAAAACAAAAGACAATAGAAAGGAATGGATAAAGAAATGAAAAAGTGTCTTTTTGTGCTTTTTTATGACTTAAGCAAACTTTCTGCGTTTATTTTATTACTTACGCACACAGTAGGGCCCTCAATTATTTCCCTCATAGCTGCTTCAAAATGCAGACTCAGCTTCCGCTCTGTCTTTCTCTACCCTCCTCCTTCTACATCCCTCAATCAATCTTCATTTTCTCTCACTCTGCACATTCCGTCCTCCCTCACCATTTTTCCCCCTCTTTAATGGGCGACCGTCAAAATCCCTCAAGTAAAACACTCCTCGTCTTATCTCTCCCATCTTTCCCCATTAATTCCCTCTGTTGGTCCTCCTTCCTAATAAACAGGATTTCACATGATACCTTGGAATGCAGGGTCGGCTCCATCTTAATAAATACAATGCTGTGCAAGAATAAGAAAGAAAGAATATGAAGATACATAGAAAAATATGTACAAGAAAAACTGTCATGGTACACTGTTTAAACAGTCCTTAAACAGTCAAGTGTAATGCACATTTGTAACTTCTAATGAAGCCGTTAGAAACCACCAACATGTTTGTCTGCACAAATTTTGGTCCACCACCTGTGACAGGCACAGAAAAATGCAGCACATGCCGAGCTGTGTGATGTCAGCGTGTATCAGGATGTCTTGACAATCTCTCAAAGTGACATGACTCATTTTGAGAATAAGGTGAGTTGTCATAGGCTTCATGTGAAGGTGTGAAATCACATGGATGAGGAGAGATGCTTGTGAATTATGAGAAACAGCACGTTTAGGACAGAAAGACAGAGGGAAAGAATCAAAGAGCACATTAAAGGTGTTTCCACACCCGCTTGCCTTTCAGGGGTCTGAGAGCACTTTGCAAGAAATGTGGTTTAAGTGTTAATGGTTCATATTAACTCAGGTAATGTTGACACACCGATGACACAGAGAAAATGTTTATTGGGGTTTTAAATAGATTATATATTAAAATGTATTATTATAATGATATATAAAGTCAAACAAGCAATTGAAACGTCTTGGTGAATGGTGAAGAACAAAAGGCTACAAAAACATTAATCATTACTTTTCTCACTTGTCATTATCACTAGTTTTGATAACTAAACCATAGAATTTAGTGAGAATAATGATAAAACATGTTAAAATGTCACAGATGTTGATGTATTTTTATCTAAAGTCAAAGACACCAGAAAGGTATATAATGGCCATAAAATACTCATAAGATGCACCTTTTTTGTATCTCACTAAAAAAACCCTGCTTCATCCCTCCATTCCACCACCCTCAATGCACACAATCCCATGAGTCACAGCTCTTATCAGCATCAGCTTTTTAGCATGCAGCCATTATTAAAGTATTATGTATGGAGTGTCACATCCGATGTGGAGGATCAAGTAAAATAGATCCACAGAGATATGAAGATAGTAGTGGAAAACCTAGACTTTCCATTTCATCCAAAAGATTCAAAGATAACACTTTATTTTGATAGTCCACTTTAGACATTCTACAAATTCTACATTCAACTATAAGTAACTTTGCAACTGCACGTCAACTACAAGTCATTGGAGTACTATTAGACTGTCTGGTTAATATTTGCTAACACTTTACTTTGCTGGTCTCTGTGGTATCTGTCAGGAGTTATTAAACCATGAAGCACACAAGACAGGAGTAGAGAACTAGGCCTGCACGATTTATTGTGATTAAACCGCACGTGATTTGGCAAAGGCTGCGATTATTTTATGCGCAGTTTGTCAGAGCTGTATGGCTCTGTGATCAGTAGTAAATGCTTCTCCATCTGAAAGCCAGAGGGCGCTCTCGCGCAGAAACTCCAAATATGCCCTGCCGCAGAAGAAGATAACACGTGTCATATCGCTGTAGCTGAATAAACAGAAGATTGAAACGCTTTGATTAAACATGACTAATAAACACACGACTGCCTTATTCTGTGTAAGAAGCCACATCATCTCACAGAAGGATGCTCAACTGTTGTTATGAAGTGAGTTTGGAGTAAAAACATGTTATTAAATGTTGTCTTTTGTTGGACAAGATGTTAGTAAATGCTTCTCATGTCTGGAAAGATGTTTGACGCGTGTTGCTTTTTCAAATGTACATTATAAGCGACTCAAACTCGCAGTGCTTTCAGATGGATTAGCATTTGGAGCCATACTTCATTGACAAGCTGCGCATAAAAAAAAATAATCGCAGCCTTTGCGATTTCATAATTGCACTAAGAATCGCGTTTAAGCGATAATGACATTTAAAGGGTTAGTTCACCCAAAAATGAAAATTCTGTCATTAATTACTCACCCTCATGTCGTTCTACAGCCGTAAGACCTTCATTCATCTTCAGAACACAAATTAAGATATTTTTGATAAAATCCGATGGCTCAGTGAGGCCTGCATCCCCAGCAATAACACTCCCTTTTTCAATGCACAGAAAGCTACTACAAACATATTTAAAACAGTTCATGTGACTACGGTGGTTCAACCTTAATATTACAAAGCGACTAGAATACTTTTTGTGCCCCAAAAATAACAAAATAGCGACTTTATTCAACAATATCTAGTGATGGGCGATTTCAAAATAATGCTTCATGAAGCTTCAAAGCTTTACGAATCATTTGTTTCGAATCAGTGGTTCAGAGCGCCAAAATCACATGATTTCAGTAAACGAGGCTTCGTTACGTCATAAGTGTTTTGAAACTTCAATAGTTCACGTGACTTTGGCAGTTTGATACGCGCTCCGAACCACTGAATTGAAACAAAAGATTCGTAAAGCTTCGAAGCTTCATGAAGCAGTGTTTTGAAATTGCCCATCACTAGATATTGTTGAATAAAGTCGCTATTTTGCTATTTTTGGTGCACAAAAAGTATTCTCGTCGCTTTATAATATTAAGGTTGAACCACCGTAGTCACATGAACTGTTTTAAATATGTCTTTAGTAGCTTTCTGGGCATTGAAAAAGGGAGTGTTATTGCTGGCGATGCAGGCCTTACTGAGCCATCGGATTTTATCAAAAATATCTTAATTTGTGTTCCGAAGATGAACAAGGTTCTTACGGGTGTGGAACGATATGAGGGTGAGTAATAAATGACATAATTTTCATTTTTGGGTGAACTAACCCTTTAAGTTCAATGTCATTTTTTGTATCGTGCGATAAATCGTGCAGCCCTATAGAGAACTTCATCCATTTTGTTTACTCTCACTATCGTTCTCCATTCATTACGTCATTACACAACACTTCAGACTTCCTCTTCAAAATAGATGTCACAATATTATTAACTTATGAACACAACATTTTCCCCTTTTTAAAAACAGAATAGAGTTGCATTAACAATGCACACACATCCATATATCAGATCTTGTTGTTGGTGTGCATGGAAATGCAGTGAGATGGGAAGCATTCCATGTACTCACCCAAAGTCTTTTGGAAACTGAGGATCAGTAAACTTTCTGTGTCCCTTAGGAACATGCAAGAGGTTCCATACCCTCACTTTACCCCCCTCCTGGAAACAAGGACTGTGAGCACCCTGCTTAGCTTCAGTCTACTTTTTCATTTTGTGTTGCAGCCGCGTAACCCTTCAGTGAACAGTCATGTCAGTTGGTGAGTGCACAGGAGCAGATGGCAAAATAGACAGCCTTGTGTGCATTTGCCTGCCATAGAGGAGCTGAAAGGGTAAAGTACCAGCTGCAGCATGTGGAGTGGCACGGTACACCTGCAACAAGTCAGTTACCACAGGTTTCCATGGCTGATGTTGCTGGATGGCCATTTGGAAAGTGTGTTTGAGCACACGGTTGAACACGACCATTAGCTGCCAGGTGGTAGAGAGAGGAACGATGGTGACAAATATTCCTTCCTTTCAGAAAAGCAGCGAAAGCAGCAGAAGTAAACTTAACACCGCTATACTCAACAGATTGCAATGGCAGTGGATAACTGATGACAGAAACAAAACCACAGAATCTGTAGTGACAGTGTGAGTAAAGGAGACCTCAGGCCATTTGCCTTAATAGTCAGTTAAGGATATAGCAAATCTACAGTTGGATGCAGCAATGTCAAATGGCCCAACAATATCCACAGCCACATTCTGCCATGGTCCATCTGGCAGTGGCACCGGCTGGAGAGGAGCAGGATGTGACTTGACAGTTGTGGCAGGAATGGACAGCATCATGAACCCGAGTACCTTATACATCATACCTGTGTTAGGCAATGAGTAGAAAACACATTATGTCATTACACAACACTTCAGACTTCCTCTTCAAAATAGCAGTCACAATATAATTCACTCATGAACAACAGTCCTCCAACAGACAGTCTACTGACTATAAGTAACTTTGCAAGTACATGTCAACTTATTCTACTAACTCGAACCTAATAGTCTAACTGTTACACAGCGGCAGAGAAGAGTCGGTATTCAAAACACAAACAAAGATAATCCAAAACAGGGAGCAGGAACAAAGTGCAAAACAAGGAACAGGAAAAAGTTAATACGATACGGTACAAAAACGCAACAGTTTAACAATCATGCAAAGACAATCACCATCAAGAGACTACTGAAACACTGGGGTATATATACACAAAATGACAAGGGGCTAACAAGGGACAGGTGCAGGTAATTATTCACTAGCAACAAACAAGGGTAACTATGGAAACAAACAAGGGAGCTAAGTAAACAAGGCAAACACAGGAAGTGAAACACCGGAACAATGGGAACAGAAAATACATATCAAAATAAGACAGGAATGTAACATTACTGATACTCCAATGACAGTTAGTTGACATGTAGTTGCAAATTAATGAGAGTTAGTTGATATGTTGTTGCAAAGTTACTTATAGTTAGTAGAATGTCTAAAGCGGACTTTCAAAATAAAGTGTAACCGATTTAAAAAAACAAAACAAACTGAAGGTAACTGAAGACATTAGAGAGAAATGCAACAAGAACAGAAGGACAGAGTAGAAAGGATGAGGATGGGCTAAGAGGAAGAGGTGAAGAAGGGTTGAGTGTAATTATATTCACAGTGTTATGAAGCATACACCCATTTAGACTTCACACATACACACACAGCAGCAGCAGCAGCGCTCATGCATTGTAAATCCTTTATACACTCACAGACTGGTGATCTGAAACAGAAACACTCCAGTTTGAAGGATTAATAGTGAGATCACTGATTCGCATCAAATGCACTCCTCCGCATGCACACAAACACCTTCCATATATTTTGCATTACCCTGTCACTTTTGCACACAATTTACACATTTCCTTTGATATAAGTTTTAAAAGTTGAAAATCAGAGTAAAAAAAAAAAATAAAAAAAATACCATGATATAAATTAATATTGGTTATTAATAAATATTACTAATGAATATTTATAATAACCTTTATTAATATTTATAACGTATATGTATGTAATATGTAATATTATGTAATGAAATAGGTTTTTTTTTTCACTATGTCTGTCTTGCCACTTATCAAATCAAATAATTTGTGTCACATTTGCTCTCCATCTGCCCATCTTCAACAGTCCAGTCATCTAGTCAAAGACTGCTGCCGTTTCTCAATATGCATTCTTAAGCGATCTTGTGTCCTTGTGTTCCCACACTACATGATCATCAGCCATCGAAGTTCAATTACAATACTCAAGAACGCAAATACAGAGGATGCATGAAAGCACCCAAATGTGTTCTTGATATATCGAGGATGCATCGAGTGCAGACTTCAGAGAATTGAACCATTAGAAATCCCAGAAGACGCTGCAGGCGGACCACATACGGAAGCCTTTTAAGCTTTAAGCTTCTTGTTCTCACTTAAGATATTCCCGTTGCAAGCTCGCAAATACGTGATGGCTCGTGAAAGTCAACATTTGTCGTTTTGTTTTGCCTAATTTTAATAAAGAGATAAAGACATGGAAAAAGCCTGCTGTATTTTTATTGGCATATTAAAAAGAATCTTAACACTGACAAAGCACAAGTAACATACTCTTAATGACAGTTAGTTGACATGTAGTTGCAAATTAATGAGAGTTAGTTGATATGTAGTTGCAAAGTTACTTGTAGTTGCAAAGTTACTTATAGTTGCAAAGTTACTTATAGTTAGCAGAATACTTTTTCACACCGTGGTAAATTAAAATGATATAAAATACTATGAAAATAACATGTAATAAATGTTTTAATAGGTTATGACATATGTTTGTGATGTTATGTTGTATTTATTGTACATTGGCCGCTACTTATAATATGCTGGGATGGTCTGTTGAGCAATTAGATCGCAGCACATCTCACAAGGATCCATTCTATGTCCTTGCATCCTTCAGAGTTCCTTCTTTCAAGGTAGCCTGGCAAGACCGGTCTCCATGAGAAAACAAGTCCGTTCTTTGTGTTCTTGGAATTGAGAAAAAAAACCCTACATTTCTAAGCATCCCTCCTGTTCATCACCTGCACTCACTTGGCCATTACCCACACCTGTTTCCCCATTAGCACTCCAACTCCGACTCCAATCTGCACCAGGATAAGAGATAACAGACTACTTACCTGCTCTATTTACCTACTGGATTCTTCTTGTGATACTCCAGCAATCTTCTTGTGAATCTCCAGTGATCTCCCTGTGATACTCCAGCAATCTCCTGTAAGCTACTATTTGGAATATTATACATTACCTCACCATAATCCTGTGAAGAGGTGCTCTCTACTACAGTATCTCTCTCTACCATCCTGCTCCAGTCATCATTGCTCCGCTGTAACCCTGCTAAAGGAAAAAAAGACATCTTTATCTGCTCATCATTATTCTGACAGTACCATTACTGACCTGATTTCTGTTTAATTCATCGCTGTCAATAAATACTTTGTTTGGACTTAACTCTCTGTGTCCGAGTCTGGTGTTCCCTGACAGAAGACCAGATCACAACATCATGAACCCAACAGCATATTCACCAGTTGCAGCCTCCCAAGCCTACTCCAGTCCTCCTGGTGCCTTTGGTTTTCATCTCAGTGACATCACTCACAACAAAACTCCTCCCTAGTGCTTCTTCACCCTTCCTCAAACCCACCACCAAGCCAGAGCCAACCACGAGTCAAGAGCCAGAGCTAGCGCCCGCCAAGGACTTGGCTATGGATTGAGAAGTTCACGCCAGAGCCTGCAGCCCTACTTCTCCCGGACCCCGAGCCAGTCATTGTGTCTGACCAGGTCCGGGAGCCGGCACCCATGGCTGTCCCAGTTGGGATTTTAGTGGAATTTGACGGTATGGAGATGGATTCCATCCATGCCCACTGGTGTACAGTTGCTGCCTATGAGCACGGTCAATATAATGGATGTCCTGGTTTCCTCCTATTCCCAAGCAAAGTCTCCTGCATCTCCACTAGTCCCACCCAGCTCCAAGTCTCCTGCATCTCCACTAGTCCCGTCCAGCTCCAAGTCTCCTGCATCTCCAGTGGTCACATCCAGTCTCCCTCTCCCTCCTCCTCTGCCGAAGCTAGCCAGTACCTCAGCCCCGCCTCAACAGTCTCTCATTAGCCCCTCAGCTCCTCCTTCAGTGGCGCCACATAATGGTTTGGATCCACCTTGGGCCTCCCAATCCCCAGCTTGGCCTTGGTGTGACGATCCCCTAGCTCCACCTCTGGCCTCAGAGCCCCGGACTCCACCTCAGTCCTCCAGCCCATCGGCTCCACCTTGGCTCCATGCTCCCTCGTCTCCACCGTAAACTGTCATCCCACTGGCTCCACCAGGCTCCCTCGTCCCTCCGGCTCTGCCTTGGTCAGACATTGCCCTGGTTTTCCCAGGGGATTCCAGGCCTTCACCCTCCATCCCTTCGGGTTAATGTCACATATGGTCTCCATCTGCCCATCTTCAAAAGTCCAGTTATCTAGCCAAAGACTACATTTCCCAGCATCCCTCCTGTTCACCACCTGCACTCACTCAGCCATCACCCACACTTGTTTCCCATCAGCACTCCAATCAGCACCAGGATAAAAGTACACACCTCACAGTTACTCTTTGTCTGGTCTCAATTATGAATTAACAGACTACTTACCCACACTACTTACCTATTGGATCTCCTTGTGATATTCCAGTGATCTCCTTGTGAATCTCCAGTGATCTCATTGTGAAACTCCAGCAATTTCCTTGTGAATCTCTAGCAATCTCCCAGTGATACTCCAGCAATCTCCTGTAAGCTACTCTTTGGAAAATTATACGTACCAGTCTACTCACCATAATCCTGTGAAAAGGTGTGTGCTCTCATCTACTATCAGGGCTGGAATGGGGCTAAAATTAATCCGTGAATGTTTTGCTGGAGTTAGGGACTTAAAGGGATAGCTCACCCAAAAATAAAAATTCTGTCATTAATTACTCACCCTTATTTCGTTCCAAACCCGTAAGACTTTCATTCATCTTCGGGACACAAATAAAGATCTATTTGATGAAATCTGAGAGCTCTCTCCATAGACAGCTATGCATCTGACACTTTGATGCTTCAAAAAGTTCATAAAGAGATCGTAAAACTAATCCATATGAATTGAGCGGTTTTAGAACAAATTTTCTGAAGAGACTCGATCGCTTTATATGATGAACATTAATTTAGTTTTTTATTCACATATAAACATTGATCAGCAAACATAAACAGAAGCTCAACCAAACCTGCTTGATGCGCGAGAACAAACCTCTTGCCGAAGCTCAAATGTGCTGTGTAACACATGAACTTCATTGGTTCTCGCATGTCAAGCCAACATGCTTGAGCTTCCATTTACCACAACTGATGTGTGAGTTGATGAATGTTTATATGTGAATATAAGCCTAAATTCAATCTGTTCATCATATAAAGCGATCATGTCTCTTCAGAAAATTTGGACTAAACCGCTAATATATATTATTATTACTATTATTAGTAGTAGTAGTGAATGTGAAGTAAGTAGTAAATGAGTAAATAAACAAGTAGGCTAAATTATCCAATGAGTGGAGCCTCAAACTTGTGGTTCAAATGTACACTAAATTCAAAACACAAGCATGTTCACTAGTAGTCTCAGACTGTATTTCATTCACACAATCAATATCTGCACTGCACACTCACACCCAAAAGTAAGGGTGAAAAGAGGAACAGGCAAACAAGCAAAAAGGGAGAGGAGAAGGAGGAGGAACAGGCTAGGAGAAATTGAGAAAACGAGTTATGGTGGGACGCAAGGAGCGGGTTAAAGGATGGAGAGCGTTGGGGGAGGCCGAGCACGTTTTATGAGGCCCTTAACATTTAGCTGCCCATGCCTGTCTATTACAGCCAGAATATCCTCCTACACACAGATCATCCATCAAATAATAAAGAGAGAGAGAGATGGGGAAGGGAATGATGGCAGAGAGAGGGACAGAAGAGTCCTGCACAAAAAAAGATTCATGAAATACAGGAGAAATAGACTATAACAAAAGGACAAGTGGGAATGTTAACTATGAATGTTAAAGTACAAGAGTGAAAATGAGGAGAAATAACAGAGAAAACTGTGTTCGCTGTCAATACAAATTTTGTTTGCAGACAGACTTTTTTTATAATTACAGCCTGGCTGCACATGCATCCCATGAAAATGAATGACCAAAAACAGTCAAAACACTTTCTAAACAATAATAAACTAAGACATTGCACTACAAAGATCGACAATGGTTTAAAAAATGAGACTGAAATGTCAAGGACAGATAACAGCAATCTGCCTTCCAGAAGAGAAAAATGCAGATGGGCAGAGAAATTCTAGTGTGGAATATGAAAGGATGGAAATATTTGTGTTAATTGCTATTGTAGATTTGCAATAAGACATCCACAAAAGGAATAGTTATTACACAACGTAAAAAAAAAAATCAATTTCAAATAAATACTGTTCTTTTGAACTTTCCATTCATCAAAAAACCCTGAAAAATATTCCACAAAAATACTTTGTAGCACAGTCATTATCAACATTGATAACTAGAAATGTTTCTTAAGTACCAAATCAGCATATTAGACTGATTTCTGAAGGATCATGACACTGAAGACTGGAGTAATGATGCTGAAAAATCAGCTTTGCCATTACTGGAATAAATTACATTTTAAGGCATATTAAAATGTAAAACAGTTAATTTGGTGAGCATAAGAGACTTATTTTAAAAACATTTAAAAAATCTTATTAACCCTATTAACCCAACTATATTCTTGAGTTTATCATTCTCATACTGCCGGCGGTACACAACCCCCCGTAAAAAATTCACTGACAGGAATAACACAAAATAGGTACCATATTAAAGCTTAGAAACTCAGCTTTTTAATGCATCCAACAATTTTGTTCAACTCTTAATGTCATCCCGCTAAACCTGCGTGTACCGCCCGCGGGTGCAACCTAGCTACAATAAAAAAAAAGTAATAATCATATTTTTCAAAACTCCTGCCTTGATCAACACAAAATAGGCGTCATTTGAAAGCTTAGTCTGAGTCTGAACTTTACAAAGAATGTAGCCAATGTGATTAACTCCTAAGTAGTGCTGAGTTATTTGCTGGGGAAAAAAAAAAAATATCTTATTTCATAATTTATGAAATTCATTTTGATTTCTGCTTCTGATTTCTTTTCCCCTGGCTACGAGGTGAAGACGACATCTCTCATGATTCCGCGCTCAATCTCGGCGTCATCAAGCTACGCCTTTGTTTTGAATAGGCGACCTCTAGCAGCGAAAAGTTACATATTGTGCCTTTAAACACACTTCACCTTTCAGCACCCAAAGTAATTTTTTTCAATAATGACAATCCACATCAAAACTAAGTGTCACATGACCACAGAATGCTCTGCATCTTTTATGTAATCATATATTATCTATAACTTTCAAGCAAACAAGAGCCAATATAATCAGATATATTTTTAGCCAAGAAATTCAAATGTCATAAATCAACTCAGCATAAACATCAGCAGTAAAATGCATTACTGGGCCTTCTGACGCTCACAACAATGACATGAAGATGATAAAGCAAAGATGGACCATTACTGGGGAGATATCAGCAGGAAGACAGAGAGACACAATAACAGACAGACTGAATAAGACAGATCTCCAGGCAAATGATGCTTGAATTCGCCAACTTTTACAATAGTCAGAAATGCAACTACATTCTTGAGTTTATCATTCTCGTACACACCCCTCTTATTAATTGCTTTGTGAATGCTGTTATGTCGACAACCCCACAAATAAATCTATAATGAAATGCATTGAAAAAGACTCAATGGGTGAGAGACAGAGAGAGGGAGAAAGAGAGAGAGGGTGTGAATAAGTAACCTTGTGTTCTCTTTAGCAGCGAGTCCCTCTGCTCCATCCCTCTACCCCCAGCAATTAATCATCTGATAGTGAGCTTACTCAAGTGTGCCTCTGCCCCCTATTCTAATTAACCAGAGAGAGAGAGAGAGAGGGATATAGAGGATGGACAGATTGTCAGTGAAAGACGGAAGGAGAGATGCAGGCCGGGGAGTAAGTGATTCGATGGAGAGATGCAACTGAAAGAGAGGGAGAAAGATGACAGGAGCAACAGCGGATGGGAAGATTTAGAGGAGCTGCCACCCTCCGCTGGTCTCACAGGAACAAGACACCGTGCTGCCACCAATGGCACACTATCAAGCATACTAAACAGAGAGAGTGTGTGTGCACTTTACAGCAATCTCCTTCACAGAAATGCTGATGGTGTCTGGGGGAGTGAATATTTAAGGGTCAATGACAAATAAAGATGCCTGAGATGACGACAAGGTAAAATTTGCCAATTTCTCAGAAAAGCACACATTTCATTTTGTTTTTCAAAACCGTTTATACTAAAAAATAACATTCAGATTGATTTAATGACTAAAAATGTCAAGTGGGGAATAACGTTAAATTAAAATATTTTCCTTAGAGCTTGGATATGTGTGACTTTGTGTATAATAATATTTTCACAAAAGCTTATATATACAGTCAAACCAAAAATTATTCAGACATTTTTTTGATATTTTTTATATATTTTTACTTGTGGGTGCAGGACACAATAGTTCATTTATGTAAGTGAGGATAGCAAAATAAAGTAAACTGTGACATATTATACCCAAAAATTCTTCATACAGTGGACTGTCAGTAAAACTGATACAAATTTGGAACCAAAAATTATTCAGACACTTTGACCTGACCATGTTTTGCTTAAGTGTTATCTGACATAATTAAGATTATTTTTTTCTGACACAGTTTAACTCTGAGATCTTGTCATATTTTATTACCATTTTTTTAAACTATAGTGAATAAACTGTATTAATGAATGAAATGTTCAAGATATCTGAATAAATTTTGGTTTGACTGTACTTATATATAAAAACACAAAATTATATATATTTTACAATGGTTCTACAATGGTCCTCTGTGATATCATTTAAATCCATCAATTCAAACATAGCACAGACAATGCATCAAAATCAAACTTTCACACAGACAAAAATACTGTACATCTTCAAGTTCACATGATCAATGTCATCACAAATTTACTTACTGCTTTAGTGACGTAGAAATTAGGGAAATTTTAGCCTCAGAATTAAAAATGGAACATTAACATTGTTGTTTTAAAGCCAATTCTCTGTATATTTGGCTTAAACTGACTGTATCTTGCTGGAAAACAAATCTTTTCCCAAGTGTCAGGTGTCTAGACTCCATCAGGTTTTCCTTCAGGATTTCCCTGCATCTTTTCTGTATTCATTTTACCTGCTACCATAAGACTCTATTTACAGCTGTGCCACTCTCTTTTCATTCCTTAATTATGGATTTAACTGTACTCCAAGTAATATTCAATGAAATACACAAAGTATGAAATACATTACAGTACTTTAAAAAACTTCCTGTTTCCACCCAAGCCAAACTTTCAATTATTTTTTTAATTGGGTTGCTAGGAACTTTCATTTTACTTTGCCACAATATTGACTAAACAAGAGTTTGACCATCCAGAGTTGTACTTTACGTAAGCAATAAGGTACAAGAGGCTGTGCTGTATCGTGAATAAGTTACGGCTGAAGGGCTGTGACTTATTCCCGATACAGCAATAGCCTCGAGTAGCCTTATTGCTTTTATAAAATGGTTACCACACAATACAAATATTAAAGCCAGAAATATGTATCAATGCAACTTTCATGAATTAAACTTTCAATAAAAGCCTTCCTTCCGCCGGAAAAAATACTCCCTGACCGTGAACAGCAACAGAAGTTACATTATTACGCCATTAGATAGCGGCAAAGATTGTCTTTATGAGTGTGTCAGTCAGTAGCGAAGACTTTTACATTGAAAAGACTGAATTGTTGTGAACACGGAACAAGACGCAACTGACAAATGCTTTGACTAGCGCTGTCAGTCACGGGAAAACCCCTTAACTGTTAAAAGGACAAGATAATACATCGGACATTTAAACAGATTTTTTATTATGAACATAGGACTGACCTGAAGGAAAATGCTAAATCTGAATGCAGGTAATAAACTTGCTCACTCGATCTCTTTCTCACAGTACTTTTCTTCATAATACAGTAAGCTTCAATGAACAATATCAATTGAGAACATACAGTTTATGTTGCTAAGAGTGGTTGCTAAGGGTGTTGTGTAGTGATACACTGAACCGTTGGGTGAAGCGTTCATTATTGACCAATCTGAATCAAGGACAGGAACTAACCGTTTTATAAATGGCCAATAACCTACAAATAGACCATAACAACCCACAGTATACACCAGTTCAACCATTTTAGTGACTTCTAAATTGAATTGGCCACACTAGTGATGATTTCAGTATGTTTAAAGGCTTGAATACTTGCTTTGTTTAAACTTATTTAAACAGTGGCAATAAAGGTGAATCAAGTCCACAATAATTCATTGGTGTAAAACAGCAAAAAATGAAAAAGTCCACGAAAAATCTAATAAAAACCAGTGCCTATAAACATATTTTTATAGAACAGTAAGTCAAATATATCATATGAACCTTTAATTGTACTACATCAATGGTATGTAGAACGTAAGAACAAGCAAAGCTTCTCTACAGACTGTTAATAATGCATACAACACAAAACTATGACCTTCACCTGTTAAGCTCTTGTCTACTAAGTGTTGCTGGAGAAATGAAAAAGAGATGTAGAAAGGAGTGATGGCCATCAGGGTGCGAAATTGCCACATCGGCACCAACCTTCCCATAAACCTCCATCTTCTGTCTATCCTTCGTTTATGAGACGAGTGGTAATTTATGGCTTTATTTACGAGGGGGGTTGGTGGACAGATTTAATATTTTAATTCTGTTTTATTGCCTGAGCACAGAGGAAACCCAACGAGGTTTATCACCACCCATCGCCACGGCGACATGCTGACGGACAGGCCAGGGTGAGACTGCCAAGAGTAGGAATGAGGCTTGGAGTGAGGGATAAGAGAGGAGTGTACGTGAACAGAATCATCCATTCCACCTCTAGACGACCTGCCAAAATATTCAACGCTTCATACCTTTCTCTCCTGCTCTCTGTCATGTCCTATAACTCTTGCCTTGGCTTACTGGGATGAGCAGGTTTTGGCCCTGAGGCAGCCAGTCAGCTTTTGCTCCAGGGAGATTCATGGTTCACACAATTGACTCGCGGACAAGCAGAGAGTTGATTCACGCCTTAAAACCATCGTCTCAGGGCTAATATCAGGATCGATGCACAGCTCTCTACTGTCCAGACTTGATAAAGGAGTTGATTCATGGGTTTAGCCAGTTGAATCAGAGAGATTTCCTAAAAGGAAACTGCAAACATGTTCAAAATGCAAGACAGAGACTTAGGATGAAGAATGAATGAATCCCATTCACACATCAAGCTAGCAGAACACTAAAGATTTAGTAGCTTTGTGCCAGATCGAACAGAGGAACTGAAAAATGCTGACAAAGTAACTGTTCTGTGTTGTTGCTCAGTGCTTGAAGTCACTTAATTTTAAACAGAACATCTACAGTTAAAAATAAATGTTGTTTACATGTGACACGAATCTTAAAGGTGCAATAAGTGATTCTCTACAGAAGCATTTTTTTTTTTATGACAGTTGAAAGTCTCCTCATATCCTGATAGCAATCACTACGTTAAGCTGTCTAAATGTATTTTTATAAATATATATCATCTGTAGAAGGCGTAGGACCATAAAATGTTTGTTCGATCATTGCATTCGGTCCAAACGAAATGATAGCATGAGTTCCCTGTTGGTCAATGTGTGTTTGCATACCACTGCACAGCCTGTTCACACAGACATCTTACGTCATCAGCGCGTTTCTCAACGCTGTGCAGACAGAGTGAGAACGGCAGGCAAACAGCAACAACCTAACTTTGCTTCTGAACCGACAACAAGTGGCACTGGCAAAGGATCTACAAAAAGAAAGACAGTCTTAGAAAAGGCTACGACGAAAAAACGTTTGGATCAGAAAAGAGCTAAAACAGTGTTCAGTGTTGCTTTTCCACGCTGGAGACAACTGCGGGAGTCAAAAGGTCTGAAAGATTGCGCCATGGTTGCAGTATTTCTTTTGAACAGGTAGGTACATAGTATGATTCGATTTTGATGTGTTTTGATAGTAACGCATAATGTAGCTTATGTAGTTTGTGTACCTTCACGAATTAGCTCAACGTCAGCAGCACCCAGCATCTATTTTTGTGTTTTCAAATGTACTCACTGTACTGTAAATTTTTCTCACTGGTGAATGACACATGATGTAATCCAATAACGTTGTCTCTGGTCGCCTCGCTTCTGGTCTGTGCGCGTTCATGTGTTTTAGAGGAGGCGTGGCTTTGGACAGCGATTTGCAGGGAGCGTGGGATCAAATGCTTTTAATGCTAGAAGGCTAAAAAGTTAGCATTTCCCAGATCACCTACTGCATCTTTAATTTTTTAGTTGCTCTTTTTATATTTTGCTTTTGTATATTAATTTTTCATACTCATAAGCAGGGCTCAATTTGAGGGAGAATGAAGGGGGATGGCATCCCCCTTGTTGAAAAAAAAAAAATGACAAAAAGCATCCTCTCTGTAAAGCCACCATCCCCCCTTACCATCCCCTTTAGATTAACAGTGTTTTGTATTATGTAAATCTTATCATGTAAACAAAATTTTAAAATCCTCTGTATGATAATTAACAAACTATAAATAACAGCGATTGACCAATCAGAACTCAGTATTGTAACGCGCTGCGCACAGTCATGCCAGATCTCTGATTCAAGCAAGCTTTCGTCATTTTTTGTGCTTGTTCAAAAGGAGAATGGTTCAAGCGCATCTTTTGACGTTCTTTACAAAGAAGAGAACAGAAGGGATGATATTACTTTGATTAGTGTTTTAAGAACATTCCCCTGACACTACCACTAATTGTTCAATATAAGAACTCAAGAGTTATTAATTCAGAAATAACTCTATTCTTTTTGTCCAAACTGTCCAAGGTTTAATGAATAATGCCTAATTTCTACTCTTTAAACCAATAAATAAAAATGTTTAAGGTACAGTAGCCCTAAACCCCCAATGACAGTTGAGCTTGTGCCGGCCCTGTATGGATGGATTATTAAAACAAGCCTATATATACTTACACCAACACACACACAGCCCATCACTCTCACCATTCCTCAAAACAGTAAAACTCATCAAAATCAAAAGGAAAAGATAGAAGTGCCAATAAGAGAAATTAAATAATTTTTCACCTTGCAGAAGTTCCCTTGCTCACGTATCAGACATCATGGGATGTTTGATTGCATTCTTAATGGAAATCAATAGAAGGTTTTCAGCATTCTGCAAGTGACTTTTCTTCCAATCTACAAAATGTCATTACTTTTTGAGGCTTACAATTTCAGCACGGCCAAAAAAAAAAAATTGCAACAAGCAACTGAAAATGTGGAGGAGCAGGGATGTTAGACGACACTCTCTCTCTCTCGCTCACATTTTATCACCCAGTCATTCAGGAGGGAACAATGTTGGACAGAAAAGCGAAAGTAAAACAAACCAGTGTGAATTGAAGTAGTGAGAAGTCAGGTGACCCATGTAAATGGACAGAAATAAGATCAGACACTCTGTGGTGGTTTATTGATTAGTTTGGGGTCCCATCAGGGGGTTTTGTTCAATCGATGAGTCTCTAACAGCCACCCTCCCCTACAGCCCCAGGGGTTTATGGGAATGTTAAGAATGGCAGGTCTGTTAGAGATCTGGGTACCCCACAGATCCGATAACACCCCCCCTCCCTCTGACGAACACACGCAGACCAAACAATCCACCCGAAAACAGCCTCACCTCCCGGGGAGTGTCACGGACTGGTTATTATCGCTGCAAGAGACGGACACACTGTACAGGAATGTTCTGCAGAGGGTTTTCTCAAACAAAGTCTGTGCCAGCAGAATTCTGTAAAATGCACTGCAATTAGAGTGCAACAGTGCCTGCCCATTTTTTCAGCAGCCTTGATTCCGAAAGTATTTTTAACAATAAGGCTTTCAAACAAGGTCTTTGTTTAAGCGTTATAAGCCATGAACCAAACCAACCAACTATGAGTTTGAATTACAACATTACAAACTTTGGCTTAAAAGTATTTGAAAATCAGACAAAAGACAAAGGTACAAGACTATTTACTTAACACCTGTAATGAGGGAAAGAACTACAATACCATGAATCATTTTGAATGACAATCAAAATAAAAAAGTTGGAGAAATAAGAAAGACAGATGGATGGAAACAATATATTTTACATTTATTGCAAAATAAGTATATTATGCATACAAATATTTAAGAAGTTTGAGAGCATAGGGAATTCCTTGTCGCAATTCTCTGATTGGTGAAGATTTCTCTGCAGATTCACGGGTAATGTAGCTTTTTTTTTTTTTTTAACCAAGAATTCATCTGTTAAACATGATTGTTTAATAAAATAAGTTGAAATAATGAGGATTCTTGGCTTTAACAAAAGCACACACCATCGATTATCAACCTTGTAGCTTATAGTAGGTCTGTCTTTAAAGGTTTATAAGTTATCCTTCAAAATCAATTACCATTATGGAGAAAATTAATGGGATTTTTACTTCTGGAACCCAACTGTTGCAATGGAATGCCAAGTTTCCTCCAGTTTGTTTCGACACATTTTAAGGGCCATTTACAACACTGTTTTCAACTAAAATGGAAAACTTTTTATGCGTTTTGGCAGTTCATTTACACAACAACAGCATTTTGGGGGCCTGAAAACGCAAACTTTTGAAAATGTGTTTTTCAAAGTGCAAGTTTTTGAAAATGATACCATTATTGTCCCTGCGTAAACTACAAAAACGTGAATTTGTGAAAACTGTGATCGCATGCTGTATATTACATGTTCAGTCTATTGGCACATAGTTTTTCTTTACAAAGTGACATCGCCAACTGCTGGCCTGGCATGCATAATCCAGAATTTAAATAAATAAATAAATAATTTTTTTTCAAAAATGCATACAGACAGTCGTTGTCATGTAAAAGCTAGAATATTTGAATGCATTCTGCTGAATTCTGCATATTTACTCCAAATATTTGCATAGAAAATGTGAAAAAAGTGCAAAGATTCAATCTGGGCCGGTTTTATAAAACTGATATATTTATTCCACTTTTAGTCAATTTATAATTTGAGTCAGATTGGTAATAAATTCCAAAGAACATCAAGCTTATAGCTGAAATGAACACTATAATACAAATCAGAGTGGAAGAACAAAAAGGGAAAAGGTAGAATGAATCTTTTCCTGATGTACATAAGCTGGAAAGGGTAGGCAGACACAGAAAAGATGTGCTCTCTTCCCCTGGGTCACTTGAATAATTAACCAATGATTAATTAAACCTGTTTACGAAGAGAGGACAGTGACAACAAGATGGAGTAAGAAAGGGAATGAGAAAAAGAACCAAACCTATCACAAATGGAAAAATCAGAAACCGCAAGGGACACACTTGTTTAAGCTGACCTTTACTTCTCCTGTCGACTCCACAGGAGCGTGTGTGTGACTCCGAGCTCTGGACTCTCTGATTAACAACAACTGTCTCTTTAAAAGTTAAACAGAACATAATATCTGTAGACAAGGGACAGAATTCAATAAGGGCAAAAAGTAACAAAAAAGACACCAGTGTGGATGTTATTTATTAGATGAGTCAGCAAAACATACTCTTAGATTAGGTTCCTGCTCTAAATGTTGCCTGCCTTCTGGAAAAACACACGTACTGAAGCCTACAGGGGCCACAGAGAAATGTAAACACATAGCTTACATTAAAACAATATGTCAAAGAACTGGGTAATGTCACAGCAGGGGGGGAAACAAAAGGCAAGTTGACCAAATTAAAGATCCTTCGCAACATGAGGATTTCACTCATATGCATGAATGCTCTATTTCTCAAATGCCTCCAAATCCTTCACCGCATGCTATTCTAAAGGAGAAAAAAATGTTTGTTTTTCATAATCCTTAATCCAAATGTAATGACTTTCTCCTTCTCGAAAAGGACTTTTTCTTATTTGTTGATGTAAACAAGGCTGCAAGCGTGCAGAGAAATAATGTTAACTAATAATATCATAGCCTCAATGTTGAACATGAATGCCCATTTTTCTTGATATCCTGGTGGGGGGTTGAAATCAAGTCTCACCCTCAGTTATTTCCAGCTGAATGCTGCTTCATGTCACATTACAGCAGTTAAAAGATTTGTAAATGCCATTTCAGGTTGTCTTTAAAGGAATAAACTGCATTCAAAACTCCAAAATAACAAAACAACAGCAAAAAAAAAAAAAAAAACCCACAAAAACACCACTGACATTTTTAATGTTACAAAAGATTTCAATTTTAAATAAATGCTGTTCTTTTGAACTTTCTGTCTATCAAAGAATACTGAAAAAAGCAGCACAACTGTTTCCAACACTGATAATAATAAGAAATGTTTTTGAGCAGCAAATCATCATATTAGAATGATTTCTGAAGGATCATGTGACACTGAAGACTGTAATGAGTAATGATGCTGAAAATGCAGCTTTGACATCACAGGAATAAATTATATTTTGAATTCAGCAATAAATAAAGCCAGACAACAACGGTATCACAAATTTAGCTACTAAGATGTTTGGGTGGTGGGGGTCAAAATGGCACATTGAAAAGAAACGCCGCCATATTGAGCATTACAGATTCTCCCTTTCATTTTTCTATAATCAGTCCTCATAAATTCTCTGGTATGCTGCTGGTCGTCCAATAAGCATGCATGTGAACCTTAAATGCTTATAAAGAGGAAATTAATTTACAACAACGCCAGCAATAGCAGGATATTAATCTGTCACTTTCTCTAATCTCCCCGCAGCAGCACAGACACACAAGTCTAATCCGGCCAATCACAACACACACATACAGATAATAAACGAAAACACATCCCTCTAATGCTCTCTAGAAACCTCTGTCTTTCATTTCAACTATCTGCCTAACCTCTTCCATCATCAACTGTTTCAAATTAATTGTTTTATCAGTCTTTCTGTTACCCTTGATATCCACTTATCTAGCCACCCCCTACTTTTCCAGTCAATCTCTTATTTCATAGTGAGAAATGTGAGAATTTGCATATGAGAAACCCCACCTGTCATCAAAAATACAATTAAAAACTTGACCTCTGACCTTAGTGGAATATCAACTCAGCTTTTCAGAAGTTGCGGATCTCTTGCATCACTGTGACAAAGTGCATTATTTCCACTGACATTTTAAAAGTGACATTTATGATACTCATCTGTTTTGATTTATGCAACCTTTTTTGTCTGCTGCAAATGACCGACTAAAAAAAATCCAAGCCTGGGCACGCTTGTGCGAGAATGTGTGCGCGTGTGCGTGCTTCAGAAAACACAAATTATGAAGTTTATGATCTGACAGACTGCTGAACAACTGGTGTGATTGTCACAGTTGGCTGAACCTGCTCATTGTCTCATTCACAGGCAGTTTCTGTGGGCTGAACAGAAGCCCAGACTCATTCATATAACAGCTGTGATGTCTCCCTTTAAAAACTCAAGCCTCAGCCGTGAGCCTTTAGAACAGAGGTCACCAATTAGCGGACCACGATGCATGTCCAGATTGCTTCCATCCAGCCTGTGAAACACTTCTCATAAATTAACATAATTATAAACCTAGTGCTTTTTCACTGCATGGAACAGTGAAGCCATCTTTACACTTACAAATGGACACAGGAGCTGCATTATATATACCATGATAAAGCAGGAAATGTATACTACAAAATTCCCAATTGCAGGAAAGCTACTTATTAGCCCAATTTATTACACAGCTCTACAATTCTACATTCTACTTAGTCAGTTGTGGCAAATGTCTTTGTATAATGACCAAAATCTGTATTTGACCGTTGCCAGTGACAAATGATTTTCTTACACTGTACTAGTTCTCATTTAGCATTCTGCTGTCCTTTTCTTTAACATAATCAAATTATTTCAGCTTATATCAATTTTCATGTTCATTTATTTATTCAGTAAGCAGCCAAGTAATAAGTGGGATAATGTACACTTATACAGTAATTATCACTAATTAAGCATATTCAGGTTGATACAAGGCCGCTCCTGCATCCACTGGGGTTTATTTTGTGGTAACGACATGCTGATTGTACATTATACCTTACGACGCTTGTTAATTCTCATGCACAGCCAACAGATTTGTCCTGAGACTGTGCTGATAATGACAATATTAAGTTTTGATACAGGATTTAATTTACACCAAACCACATACAATTGTAAAATAACCAAATGCTTCCATTTCTTAATACAGTGGCAAGAAAAAGTATGTGAACCACTTGCAGAATTTGTGAAAATGTTAATAATTTTAACAAAATAAGAGAGATCATACAAAATGCATGTTATTTTTTATTTAGTACTGTCCTGAGTAAGATATTTTACATAAAATATGTTTACATATCCACAAGACAAAAAAAATAGCTGAATTTATTAAAATAACCCCGTTCTTAAGTATGTGAACCATTGATTCTTAATACTGTGTGTGGTTACCTGGATGATCTACCACTGTTTTTTTGTTTTGTGATGGTTGTTCATGAGTCCCTTGTTTGTCCTGAGCAGTTAAACTGAGCTCTGTTCTTCAGAAAAAAATCCTGCAGATTCTTCAGTTTTCCAGCATTTTTTGCATATTTGAACCCTTTCCAGCAGTGACTGAATGATTTTGAGATCCATCTTTTCACACTGAGGACAACTGAGGGACTCAAACACAACTTTTAAAAAAGGTTCAAACATTCACTGATGCTCCAGAAAAAAACATGATGCATTAACAGATGGGGGGTGAAAACTTTTGGAATTTGAAGATCAAGGTAAATTGTATTTAATTTGTCTTCCGGGAAGCATGCGAGTATTTTCTGTTGCTTCCGAAGGGCAGTACTAAATGAAAAAAAAATTATATTCAAGCGAAATAAGAAAAATTTGGACATCTTCATCCTGTTCAAAAGTTTTTTTTTTTCTGAAGAACAGAGCTCAGTTTAACTGTTCAGAATAAACAAGGGACTCATGAACAACCATCACAAAACAAACAAACAGTCGTAGATCATCCAGGTAACCACACACAGTATTAAGAATCAATGGTTCACAAACTTTTGAACTGGGTCATTTTAATAAATTCAGCTATTTTTTTTGTCTTATGGATTATATGTAAACATCTTTTATGTAAAATATCTTACTCAGGACAGTACTAAATAAAAAATAACATGCATTTTGTATGATCTCTCTTATTTTGTTAAAATTTTGCACATTTTCACAGATTCTGCAAGTGGTTCACATACTTTTTCTTGCCACTGTATACTGTCAAACCCTGATACAATCATCAGTAACAAATTAATTACAACCGTGAGTCAAGAAAAATTTGATGCTACAAACCCTTAAACTAAAATCAAAAAACATTCCTTGAGATCACTGCATCTCTTTTTCTGGAAGTGAAATCTCTCCTGCAATGATTATTTGTGAAACGCACCTTGCGTATTTCATTTCATGACCATATAACAAATTGGCTCCAGTGTAAGTGACAAGTAATGACTTTTCGGACCTTTGCTGGAAAGGAAATTTAGAGACTGGACCTCTTTAAAGCTGGTTTAGGATGTGGTGGGCTGATGGTTCATGAGCTGTGGAAGTATATCTTCCCATAAACCCCTCCAAACACACAAACATGGCGCCCACATGCGTTTCTCTAAAGGAATTAAAGCATGTTTAAGATTGCGGTCATCTATCATCACGCCCTCGTATCACACAAAGATTCAAAAAATTTCCCAATCAAACCAAATTAACCTCGAATTAGTGCAGTGTTGGGAGCAGTGTTAACGAGCAGGAGCTGCTAATTGGCTGTGATTGCAGCAGGCTGGAGTGATTGCAGTCCCATTAAAAAGTCATAAAGTTCTACGAGCAGAGATGTCCCATTGGTATATCTGACCTTCTTATCACCGCACCGTTCATCAAGACTGAGGAGGGGAAAATGAGAGAAAACAGAAACAAAGAATGAAAAGAACAATTTTGATTAAAAAAAAAAAAAAAAAAAAAAAACTATGAAGAAGAGCTGGAGACAGTCCATGACAGAGCGCCAGGCACCATATGACTAGTAAGTCAAACCTCAATTCACAGCCTTTGTTGTTCTTCCCACTTAATTGATATAAGTGCGTGTGTAGCCCATTCTACAGATACTGTGTCTGTTCCGTCAATAATGAGGTCACATAATAAGATCTGGGATCTATAAGATCTAGAAAAAATCGGATTGTGATTAAACCAGAAAAATCACAAAATAAGTGAATAAAAACAATTTCTAAAGCTTAGGCTCCTAAACATTAGATTGCTTACACCTAGGGTGGTTATAGTGAATGAAATGATCAAAGATAATAGTTTTGATGTACTCTGCCTTACTGAAACCTGGCTTAAGCTAAATGATTATTTCGGTCTTAATGAGTCTGCTCCACCAGGCTACTGTTGTAAGCACTAACATTGTCTGATTGGTCATGGTGGCAGTGTTGCAACAATATATAGAGATATTATGTTATTCAGAAAACAGGACACAGTTCTTAATTCATTTGAAGTGCTTCGTATATCTGAAGTACACTTTCAGATATACGAAAATATCCCTGCTATCTCTTGCTCTAGACCTCCAGGGCCCTATGTTGATTTTCTAAAAGAGTTTGTGGATTTTCTGTCAGACCATGTCAAGCAAAACGTCACCAGACCCACTCATAGTTTTAATCATACCCTAAATGTAATTATATTGCATGGATCCAATCTTACTGATAGGGTACAACGGGGCTAAAGGCACACTTTGAGAAAATTTGCTTTTCACTACTCCCATACTGTATGATTGCAGAAAAATATGTATGTTTTTATTGAACACTGATGGAGCAACATATTTTGTGTGAAAATAAATCATAAAAGTGGTTTGTTTGTTTAAAAATCTTATAAATGTATGAGGTGGTAAGGTGGGCTACACATGGGGTAAAAGGCACACCAGCATGGGACAAAAGTATTGATACATATACTTTAGCTAAATAATATGTTTTTAAATAATGCCTAAGTTAATACTTGTTTAAACACTCACTTTAGCAAAGTTTGTACTATTTTCTGTTTATTTTGATAAATAAATAAAAAATCAGTTTTGTTCAATAAATATACTGTCATTAAAATGTTCATTTTAAAAATACAAAAACTAAATTATTTGAAAAAGTAAAAATTCTGAAAGCATTGAATGAGATCCTATAATAATTTAATATAGCTTTACAGTAGTAACAATAAATATGATATTTTATTATATGATATGATTAATATCAGATTTTTAAATATGAGGGTTTTATTATAAATATGGTGATTATCTCTGAGGTGGACACCCAACTTAATATCGGTCAGGCAGCTATTTATTATCATGTTAATTATTGTGCCTTTAGCCCCAACAGCAGGCGCACATTTTACACCAAATACCATACTTTTACATATTTTTCATTTATTGAAAAACTGTTGCTTTAATGATCTTGAACAAAACTGAAAATCATAAGACCTTTGTCTCAAAATATTTTCAATAATTTTAGCGATTCTCATTTGCTACATAAATCTACAACCATTTTTTTTTTAAATTAAATATTAGATCAAATTAGCACAGAATTAAAGGGTTAGTTCACCCAAAATGGAAATTCTGTCATTAATTACTCACCCTCATGTCGTTCTATACCCGTAAGTCCTTCATTCACCTTTGGAACGCAAATTAAGATATTTTTGATAAAATCCGATGGCTCAGTGAGGCCTCCATTGAGGCCTCTAAGATAATTAACACTTTTAGTGCCCAGAAAGCTACTAAAAACATATTTAAAACAGTTCATGTGACTACAGTGGTTCAACCTTAATGTTATGAAGCGACGAGAATACTTTTTGTGCGCCAGAAAAAAAACAAAATAATGACTTCTCAACAATATCTAGTGATGGCCGATTTCAAAACACTGCTTCGAATCTTTTGTTTCGAATCAGTGATTCAGATTGCGTGTCAAACTGCCAAACTGCTGAAATCACGTGACTTTGGCGCTCCGAACCACTGATTCGAAACAAAAGCTTCATGAAGCAGTGTTTTGAAATCGGCCATCACTAGATATTGTTAAAAAGTCGTTATTTAGTTTTTTTTGGTGCACAAAAAGTATTCTCGTCGTCCCTTCATAACATCAAGGTTAAACCACTGTAGTCACATGAACTGTTTTAAATATGTCTTTAGTAGCTTTCTGGGCATTGAAAGTGTTAATTATCTTGCTGTCAATGGAGGCCTCACTGAGCCATTGGAGTTCATCAAAAATATCTTAATTTGTGTTCCGAAGATGAACGAAGGTCTTACAGGTGTGGAACGACATGAGGGTGAGTAATTAATGACAGAAATTTTGGGTGAACTAACCCTTTAGCATTAAAGGTGTAGGATATTTATATTTCAAAAAACAAAACAAACAAACAAACAAATAAAAAACAGGCAAGTAGCTGGAGGCGAGTACACATTAATATTAAGTCTTTCAATACAGTATTTTCAAAAACAGGATACGTATACTTCAATCCAGGCTTCAGACTCAAAAACAAACAGACTCCACAAACAAAAAGCAGAGAAGTATTTCAAGGAGAACTCAGAGTCAGTATGGAAACTTAAATTTCAAAACCAAGATCTTCTAAAAGTAGGTAAACTTAATATTCAGGTAAATCCTTTTCAGAGGAGAGTCACTTTTCTTGAACATCAAGAACAGATTGTTAACAAACAGGTAATTAAACACTCAGGTAAGTTCTTTCCATTAAACAATGGTGCAAAAGGTGAGTCAACGAAACATACAACCAGGCCAGGCTCTGAGTGTGTGACTGAGTGTTGTCTTTATGCCAGTCCAAATGGACCGGTGATTGGCTGAAGGTGCGGTTGATCAGAGAGAGAGCAGGTGACTGTGAGTGAGAGCAAGTTCAACCACCAAACCTATAGTATAACATGACAACCTACTAGTTGTCCATTCCTGTTCTGTTCATACAGCACAGGTTTAACACACATGATACAATGGTGAATTTCATTAACCAACTTGTGTGAAACTAACTGTATGTAACACTCTAGCAGCCCTGACAAACGTATTCTGCTTCTGTGTGAACGTATCCCACATCTGTACTGTTCAGAACACATCTGATTGGCTGGATCTAAGAGGATTAGCACTGTAAACAACAGCGTTAAATACATCTGGCCATCGAGTACAAGGCGAGATTATGATGGATGAATCCAAGAGACTGTCACTGGATCTCTGGGGAGGGAGACTGAAGTTTGGTGAATCATTTGTGATATGTACAAGAGGTGCTGAGGGGCTCCGATTGCCTTTGGAGAAAAAAGAGTGTATGACGTACATGTGAAAATTAAAAAAAGAAGGTGTATGTGGTCAAAGGGAGTGTGTGTATGTATAGATCTCATGTTCTTGGGCTGTGTGTGTGGCGATTACATCAGCGGATGGTGTAAGGCTGTTTACAGAAGGTCACAGATGAGAGCAAGGCAATTTGAGGCTGGAAATGACTGATGTCCTCTCTCATTTAGACAGCACATCAACTGAAGCTTCTCACACGCCGGCCCTTCTTACAAATCACACATGCAAGTAGCCGAATCAAGAATATCTAATGCTCAGGGACAAAAAGTTGGAGAGATGTGGAGACACAATGTAACAACTACACTATATGGCCAAAAGTATGAGGACACACTTCTAATTAATGAGTTTGGCTATTCAGGCTACATAACAGGTGCATAAAATTAAGCATACAGCAATCTCAGAAATGATCATGGAGCTAATTTAGACGCCCATAAAAAAGCATTGATCGAGTCTAATGAGAAAAAAGTGGACTGGCCTGCAAAAAGCCCAGACCTGAACTCCACTGGACACCTTTGTGAAGAATAGGAATACTGAACGACCAAAAATATGACGACTTACTGCAATCACAGGTGTTTCCACACCAAATGCTCTCTAGAATGAAAATGTCTCTCCCTTTGACAAGCAATAGTAGATATTTAAGCATGATTCACTTAATTTAAAAATGATTCATTATTTATTAATTTATTTCTTTTCATCTTTCTTTTTAAACTGTAAATACAACATCATAGGAAAGAAATGGGGTCTATGATCAAACCAATGAAATCAATCCAATTTTCTTTAATCAAAGATTATCATTCCAGGGGTCACCCTTATAGGAAAGACGTGCTGAAATGCTCCTCAAATTGTGCCAATTAAAAGATTAAAAGATAATCATCATCATCATCATCATCACCACATTGATTGACTCCTGAAGCCAGTACAGGGAATGCAATCACATCTTAAAATAAAGTACATCTTAATTATTCATTCATATTGGAAGGAGAGTGTAGCACAGAAGATTACAGCTTTAGTATTTGCAGTAAATGTGTTGCTGGGATTGGGTTTTGTATTTTCAGAATGAAGTGTTTTTACTGCAGCAACACAGTAACACTGTAAGAAAGTGTGTAAGTGTGAATGTATTTGCCCTGAGGTGGAGGAGAGAGAAGAAAAGGGAAGCATTTACTCATGGGAGAAGAAGAACATATTAAAGAAAAGAAGCCAATTATTCACATTTCCACCTCAAATACATCACATTACATGAAATTTCAAAGATTATATATACACACACAGTAGTGGCCAAAAGTGATGTGTGGACTGGAGGGGATATTTGTTTTGTTTTTTGTGACCCCATAAGTTTAATTAGAAGATCAAAATATGAGGAAAATATTTATATTTTTTAAATATTTTAAATATGAAGGAAAAACAAAACATTAAACTTGCTTAAGGTATTCATTTGACAAAGTTTGGCAAAAAGGCAAACTATAGCTACAGGTTTTATTTTACTATGTAAAAAAAATGTATACTGTAGAAAAACAAAAATATCACAAGAAAAATAATTAAATGACTACAACATAATCAGTTATTAATATTTCTTTGGTTATCTCTTGTTTTTGCATGTGTTCATAACTTCTTTGTATGACAGCCTGTCCAAAAATTATGTCCGTGAAGCATTTAGTTTTAAATTTTGTGTGTGAAGACAGAACGACAGAATGATAGACAAAACAATAAGCAGACAGACAGAGAGACAGACATATGATAAATTAGATACTAGTAAGACATTACTGCCATGGATATTCTAAATCATAGCAACCAAAGTGTCTCAAGGCTGGCCCACACTAAAAGACTTTTAAAATGTGAGAGATCACAAATATGACGATAAAAAAAAACAAAAAAAACAAAAAACAGATTCAAGTTTTGTTTTGTTCCTATAGTGTGTGGAGGGCCAGGATGTGACCAGGACAGCACACCACACACAAACGGATTCCATTCAACAACAACCAGAGTCCCGACTGTGAACACGGGAAATCTAACAAAATCTGTTGAGTTATTGTCACGTTAACTTGCCCTAAATTCAAAACAAGAGAGATTTTTTTCACACACAGTATGAGTTGCAGTCTGACAAGTTCTGCACCCTTTTGATTGACAGGATATAACCAGCCCTCTTCATCTGCTATTTTTATACAATCGGCTGATAGTGAAAACAATAGCTTTTATCACCCGATCCTGATTATTGGCTGATACATCAGTGCATCTCTAATTCTCAAATATATATATATATATATATATATATATATATAATATATTAGGGCTGTCAATTTAATGCGTTAATTAGATTAATTAGTTAAAGTGAAAAATAACGCATTAAAATTATTAACGCAATTAACGCACCCGCCCTTGACCTACATAGGTCATCTGACATTTAATAGTTGATTGATGACGAATATGAATCAATCAGGTGAATCAATGATTCAATGGTGCACTCATAAAGAGAGCCATTTACTTCATTCCTGAATGAATCCGTTTGAGCAAATCAATCGGGTGAACCAATGATTCAATGGCCCGTTGATAAAGAGCGCCATTTATGTAATTCCTGAATGAATCAGCCGTTTGAACAAATCGAATGAATGAATGACTCAATGACTCACTCATTAAGACATTTACTGCCACCTACTGGCAGTTTTAGATTCTTTTTTTAGAGTATAACTTTGAAAAAAAAAATCATATTTCCATATTAATAATAATAATAATAATTAAACAAAACAAAACAAAAAAAAAAACATTAAAGGGATAGTTTACCCAAAAATGAAAATTTCGTCATCATTTACTCACCCTCATGTTGAGTCAAATAAAATATTTCTTTCTAAAGCTACTTTTTGTAATGTCTCTTTGATGATCTTTTGGGGGTAATTTCTCAGCTAAATTTGACGTGCGATTAAATTGCGATTAATTAGATTAATTAATCGCCAGATTGTGTAATTAATTAGATTAAAATTTTTAAATCGCTTGACAGCCCTAATATATATATATATATATATATATATATATATATATATATATATATATATAAGTCTAAAAAAACTCTCTGTAGTCTGGTAGAGAATGAAAATTAATTGCATTCATAGCCCATGTTTTATACCCCAAACAAAAGTAATGCTATCTTCTTTATGGAGAACGATTATGTTTTGTTTAATCAGCCCTCACCAAAAATGCAAAAAGTTGTCAATTTATTAAAATGGCCTTGATTCCTCTCAAAGAACAAGACATGAAGGTTAAAAGAGGAAGAGAACAAGAGAGACGCATGTTGATGGATTAGTAACAAGCCCTTGTCCCACCAAGAACAAGAGCAGCCTGCAAAGTCTCACAATGACGCTCAAATATAGGAAGAGTCAGTGTGTGTGTGTTTGATGGTGTGTGAATGCCATGGCACCCTTTTGTCATCAGAAGCATCCACACACACATTCAGCTCTCTGCATTACGCCTCTTAACCACCTGCACCATTTGTTTGTGTGTGTGACAGTGTGTTTGTGTGGATGAGAGAAGAGCAGCCAGCTGGTCAGATATCTACGGTAAGAGTCCAGATCCAATGATCAATCCAGCCTCATCATTCAGCAACAAAGCCCACCTGTCTCCCTCAGTATCACACACACAATCCACAAACTGCACCTGTCTCTCTCTTTTTCTATTAGACCAGCACACATTGTTTCCCACCTCTGAGTCATTCTAATATTCAAGAACACATATAAAAACCATCTGAAGACATCCACCCCTGATGCTTGGACGCACAAATATACTCACTCACCCCCTCACATTCTCTATATTAGCTGTGCGCTCGGTCTAATCTTATTGTCTCATTGTGTACAGTACAGACAAGCCTGAATCCTGCAGGCACATTAGAAATCCTCTTTTTATTAAACACACACATATGTTAGAAACAAACACACACAGACAATGTTACATTAACACTAGCTAGTTTTTAAGATAGTTTTAAATTTTGAGTGTGAAGATAGAACGATAGACAGAACAATAGATAGATAGATAGATAGATAGATAGATAGATAGAGTTTTAGAAGTTTTGGTGTTTTTGAGTGCTAAAGAGTGTGTGTAGTGTGATCTGCTCTCCTGCTGCTAATGTCACATGTAGACTGACTCATAAATGTCTTTAAACACTCATTAGACAACAGCACTAATATAATCAGCCAAATAGGGACTAATACACACAGCGCACTAGGGGATTGTCACACCAAGAACTGGTGCTAAACTTTTTGAGGACTAGATATCGTGATTGGTTCAGTGATCCAGCATGCACCAATCACAGAGACAAAACGGTAAAGACGTAAATGAACAGACCTCAACATATCATATTTGCGTTATTTTGGACTTTGGGACATTAAGGGAATGAATCATCACAACATCTAGAGTCTAAGAGGACTGAATCAGGTAATACAGAGAAGAAAATGTGTGAGAAGAACACAAGTAATGACACCATATCAGACATTTAAAGACAAAGACACAATGAAAGAACTATTAAACCTGCAATCGAAACATTCGGGTTTTTTTTTTTTTACATTTTACAGCACCAAGTACAGCATCAAGAAAACATCTGCTAGGCTAAGGACTTGAACTTACTAACATCCTGCGATTAACCCCGGGTTATCGTCGTTCCAAACACCGCTTTTAACCCCGGGTAAAGGGGCTGTGGGGTTAGCACCGCTTACCCGGGGGTATGAAACCTCAGGAGCAGGGTTAGCACTGCTTTTGCTGTGTTGACTCCGCATTGTGGTGCCAAACTTGTACAGTGTGAAACGATGCGGTGTTAGAATGTTACAACTAGATGCTTAGCAACCGACAATCAATCGCGTGCCTTATATTCACGCGCTTTGGTCAGGCACGGAAACACCGCGCGATGTATAAACAGTCGTTTCTGTGTATGATAGGAAAAATGTCAAACGGCGATGGAAAACGCGACAATTGGAGTGAAGAAGAGACCGTCATTCTTACCGTTATAGTTCGAAAACTTCACTCAGAAAAAAAAACTTGATATTAGAGTCAGCAATGTGTAGGCTAATATGAGGACGCGCAATACTAGAGCATTTATGTCAATAGGTCACGTGCTGTATTTGTCCAGTCAGTGACACTGACACCGCAAATATGCAGATAAGGACTTTGTCCCAGGGTTTAGGAATGAGCAGTGTGAAACGGTACGTTGGATTAACTGTTAACCCCGGGTATAGTATGAGCAGTGTGAAACGTGAATAAAGATAACTAGGGATGCACCGATGTATTGGCCGCCGATATTTATCGGCCGATTTTTGCTCAATTTACAACCATCGGCATATCGGCATTATACTGAGCTGTATAATGACTGTTGCGTAATCCTAGCGCTGCTGTCTGCGCTTTAATGCTAATCAAATAACAAAAGATCACACACTATTCTTGATTAAATAAGTTTTGTAACTTTCATAAGTGTAGCGGACCCCATCCGAATGATGACCAAAACTTTACTGATGTTTTATTACTTATTATTATCACTCCAAACAAATCACCACAAAAGCTAAACATTACAGAGCACAAGAAGTGCGCATTTAACTCTCTCTCTCTCTCTCCGTTGCATTATCATCAACATACAGCGAATTACTCAAAACGCTTATTACAACTAACAGTAAATAAATACATACAGATCTTATGCCTTTTCGGGGGGGGGGGGTGCTTAATAAACTGACAAACTTTAAATCTGCAAAATATCTCTGAAGAACTGCGTGCACTCCTTACACACTGTAAGTTTCAGGAGTGACAACCGCATTTAAATGCAGGAGTGAATCCCCTAAATTATCGTTACATGTGTGTACGGAACACGACTCACTCTCGAAAATGCGATGATTGACAGATTGGAAACCATAGCGACGTTCTGGCGTCTCTTGTGTTTGGTATCCGTTATTGTGACCAAAGTAATATTACAGTGACAAAACACTCGTTATTTTCAGCCATGTAACTAAACACACTAACACAGCCGACGGAGGCGTCGTGTTTTGTTTATGCATGTACAGCCTGTTTCACACAGAGCGCGCTCTTTGTGTGTTGCCATGATCACTCATTATAAGCGTTTTTGGGCTTGTTGTTTAAGCTCATCTCATAAAGCGAACAGGTTTATTAAGTTATTAAAGTGAGCAAACATGAATCACGATATTTTGGTCTTATTTTCAGCATAAAGCATTTGGATTTATTTCGGTTTATTATGGGCTTATTCTTGTTCGCTGATTTTTCTAGCAAGATCTGGCAACTCGAATGTCAAGGCTCGTGCTTTCCCTGTGATTCACCGCACATACAGGCCACGTACACACTGCAGCTAAATTCGGTTGTCATTTCACCTTTTAGTGCTTAATCTCGTTCTGTACACACACAGTTCAGTAAAATACGGGAGTGACAACCGCATTCTACAACCGAATTAACTCCCGAAAAATACATTTACAGAATTTAAAATTTGTAAATGCGGTTGTCACTCCTGAAACTTACAGTGTGTACATGGCCACAGAAGAGAGACACATCTCCGATGAACGTTAAAAAACGTCATTAACAACTAGTTGTTCAGTTCGGTTCCGTACACACTGCATATAATTTCTATAAATGCAGTTGTCACTACCTGTATTTTTCGAGAGTTAATTCGGTTGTACAATGCGGTTGTCACTCCCGTATTTTTCTCAACTGTGTGTGTGATTAAGCACTAAAAGGTGAACTGACAACCGAATTTAGCTGCAGTGTGTACGTGGCCCTTGTCACTCTGACTAGAACACCCGTCAAAATAAGAGTCCTGCCGTAGTAAAGGAGATACATAAATCTCATACATATTTAAACTTACAAAAAATATTAAAATGTATACAAAAACAAATTAGAAGATTAATCACAATAAAGTCTGTTACAATAAAGAAGGATTAATATGTATTTAATTTATACAGTGAAGAATATGCAGTGCTATTTTACATTTGTTTACTTTATTTCTGTATCTTAAAACTATTAAACCTACCTAAAAAGCACTGTTTATTTCATATGTGTCTTTGTTCTGTTGTCTTTATGTTGGCCTGCTGAATGTTAAATGGATCCAATCCATGTTCATTAAAAATTATTTGATGATGCAGCAATAAACCTGCTAGTATATTTTAATGCAGGTGTTTTTGAACTTTGCTTATTTAAAACATGATCAAAATACTATCTATTTTGATGACAAAATTTCAAATAAGAGAAGAAGTGACAAATATCAGTATCTGCCAATAATTGTTTGTTAATATCGGTATCGGCCCCAAAAAATCATATCGGTGCAGCCCTAAAGATAACCCAGGATTTCGTTTACCAGGGGTTTAGAATGACCCAGGGTTAACTATTTCAAGTGTGAAAAGGAAATCTAACATGGCTCAATGTACAGTCTCATCCAAGTTGTGTATATTGTGAAAATGATACTTATATCAGCTTTATATTTTTTATTTGTACCCCATGAAAAGCTTAGAAACACAAGCTCTTTGTCTTCAGAAATAATACATTTATGGGTAATTTAATATGCACTGATACATTTCGATTCAAAATCTTATTGTCTATCACTTAGCCCGAATGAAAGCTGCAAATATTTGCAGTACGCTATGTTATGCAAGTGTGTATCGAGACACACACATAAACACACAAAGATTTTATTTAGAGTTCATAATGAGAAAATTATTCCCGCCCATGTAAGGACAAATATTCATAATTACACTTTCCAAGAGAGAAAATGAAACGGGGGAGGAGACGCCCAGAGAAATGAGATTTGAGAAAAGAAAACAAGGATGAGGAGGGTAAGAGAGAGACAGAGAGAGGAGTTTCTGAAATAAAAGAATAAAAACAGATTTCATATAATGGGAACACGGTGTGCGTGGCCAGTCAAATCTCCCATTATCGCTCGCAGCTTTTGGATGGTTGTCTCGGCGGGAGTGCCGAGCACAGGAGGGTAGGCAGGGGGGCGGCTACAGACCCCAGCACAGCTTACATCTCACAGCTGGAGCTCTTGCACACATCTTCACACTTACACACACGTCTTAGGAACTCTAAGTAAAAAAAAAAAAAAAAAACATGCGTCTATCCCTTTAATATCATTCAGCACTCTAATAGTTCTTATTAGAACCCAGCAAGAGAGAGGAAATGAGGTAAGACATCCCACCAGGACTGTGAATTAAAACTCTCCATCTCTTTCATTCACCCACTCTTCTTCTATTGTTTCCTTCCATCTGTCCGTCTCTCATTCTGCCTTTTCTTTCCCATTTTACTCTCTTTTTCGCTATTGGGCATGATATTAATATTTTGAAAATTAAAAAAAAAATTTGAATTTGCTCCTGTAAGTCTCTGGGGAAGAGAACGAGATAAAAGCCGGAAGAAAATAATGCATACAGGTGCACGGAGAACAAAAGGATCAAAAGATAAGATGTCAGTGTGGGTGGTTTGTGTGTGTGTGAGAAGAGGGAGTTTTTGTGTTGCTGTGACAGGCAAAAGAACACTGTATGTGTGCACAAATGTCACATAAGAATGAGGTCGAGACTGCTTACAAGTGCCACATTGTGAACGTCATTACAGAGAGAAAGAGAAGGAGGGTGAGTCAATGAGTGGGGAATAGAAATTAAAATAAAAGAAGCGATAAGAACCACTACTGAGCTGATAAATGCCATTTGGATGTTCATATATGAGGCTGAAAATAAAAAAATAAATAAAAAATGACCCATAATTGAATGGTCTGGTCGGAATGTGCTCGATTCATTGGTATTCCACATTTAAAATTATCTTTAATCAAAATCGAATAACTTGCATGCTTTTTTGTTGTTGTTTTTTCCATTCAGTGTCACAAATTATTAATTTTCAACCCCTCTGCTCAAAACATCTGCCTTCATTATAATAATGTAGAGTCACTTTTCTCCACCCAATCAATTCCTGATGGACTAATTAAATTAGTAATGTCTCTGACAAAGCTAATTATACAGAGACGTTATTAATTAAAAATACAGCCACATCCTATATAATATATTTCTCAACAATATCGCTTAAAGGAACACACCACTATTTTTGAAAATAGGCTCATTTTCCAACTCCCCTAGAGTTAAACAGTTGAGTTTTACCGTTTGGCGGTAGCACTTTTAGCATAGCTTAGCATAGATCATTGAATCTGATTAGACCGTTAGCATCTCGCTCAAAAATGACCAAAGAGTTTCGATATTTTTCCTATTTAAAACTTGACTCTTCTGTAGTTAAATCGTGTACTAAGACCGACGGAAAATGAAAAGTTGCGATTTTCTAGGCCGAAATGGCTAGGAACTATACTCTCATTCCGGCGTAATAATCAAGGAACTTTGCTGCCGTACCATGGGGGCAGCAGGCGCAATGATATTACGCAGCGCCTGAAAATAGGCTAACTTCCATCAACATAACCAACGTGACCACCTGCTTACACAGGGAGCGTGCCTTGCAACCATGGAGACATTTGTGAGAGACGATTCAGAAGATATTTACTTTGGTGCAGATCCTGAACTGTATCTATTTGAACCGGAATACACTGAAGATGAGCTTTTTTTCAGGCGCTGCGTAATATCATTGCACCTGCTGCACCCATGGTACGGCAGCAAAGTTCCTTGATTATTACGCCGGAATGAGAGTATAGTTCCTAGCCATTTCGGCCTAGAAAATCGCAACTTTTCATTTTCCGTCGGTCTTAGTACACGATTTAACTACAGAAGAGTCAAGTTTTAAATAGGAAAAATATCGAAACTCTTTGGTCATTTTTGAGCGAGATGCTAACGGTCTAATCAGATTCAATGATCTATGCTAAGCTGCAGCTAAAAGTGCTACCGCCAGACCCGGAGATCAGCTGAATGGATTCGAAAACGGTAAAACTCAACTGTTTAACTCTAGGGGAGTTGGAAAATGAGCCTATTTTCAAAAATAGTGGCGTGCTCCTTTAAAGGTGGGGTAGGCAATTTCGGAGAGGCTAGCAATAGTAAGTTAGCTTTGAAAGCATGAGATCCCACCCTCCCTTCAGAGCATCTCCAAAGCCACGCCTTCTCCAAAACACATGAACGCACACAGCAGATTCTGCAAAGCGTCACAAGATGAGAGACGATGTTAAATTACCTCAGGCTTTAAAGCACATAACATTACAAAAATAATGAACGTAAACAACTTACAGAGCTCTAGTTGTACCAACTGACTGCTGCAGATTAATTTCAGTGTTGATAGTAATGACATAGAAATGCATAAATCTGAGTCTGAGGACATGAACAGCTCCGGATAGAATGTCACAGGTTGCCATCTCTTAATTATGGTAATGGCATGGCATGAAGCAGCATAAGTTTGTTGTTTTGGTTCAGGAGGAACTGTAAAAGGCGGCTACGGTTTGTTTTTGGTGATCGGTGGCTGTACAGCCTCATGAAATGACGTGTGATGTCTGCACGAGCAGGGTGCGTGGAGGTATGGAAATACATATGTTGAGGCAGGCAGGTAGGACATCGAACCAAATGTAATGATTAGACAAACTTTTTTTTTTTGGGGGGGGGGGGGGGGGGGTCTGAGACTTCCACACCTCTATTATTGATTGCTATCAGTATGTGAAGAGTTTCAACCTGTATAACAAAAAGTGTTTATAAATCAAATTGCCAACCCTGCCTTTAAATGACAGCTAATTAAATTTGAAATTTGAAAAATGTTAAATTCACATTAGACTACCAATCGTATATTCATTATTACTAAAAACCTTCTTACTCTTAAAACAAAACTGACTAATATTCACATCTCTTAATGTCGCATGAAATTAAAATTCCCCTTATGTTTTATTATAGACATAGCAGTATGACTTTCTGTGAAGCACAACTTGTGTATTGTAAAAAGCGCTATACCAATATATTTGATTTGACTTGGAACAGAATATATATTAAATGTTATAAATATATATTAAATATTCTGTTTCACCTAAAATGTGCTATATAATAAATGTAAAATTAGTAGTGAATAATAATAGTGTTACTGTTGACATTTAAACAAGATAAAAAAGGGCAGGACTTGATTTTATCCATCTGGTTAATTTTATCCAATCAAGAAAGGCAAACATAAGATTTCCCCCACCTATAAAGTCTTAGTTACATCTGAAAAAAAGTAAAGTTATTAAATTCATTTTTATTTAGAATAGCGTGCACAATAAGACCTGGGACATTTACTACAAAAGCAAAAAGGGTCCATTTTGATTCAATGTCATCTTTAAAGGTGAAGTGCATCATTTTCGCACCACTAGCATCATCATATGGAATTGCAAAAAATAAAGACTGTTTTCAAACAGGTTTCCTGAATAAATCCCCCAAAATGCCACTGGTTAGGCAAACAAACTCACTCCACTGACTGAGCTTAAACAAACAGAGCACTTTCTGGGGAAATCAAATACAAATGACTTCCTTATAGTTGCCTTTGCATACTTGGCTGGGATTCGAATGTGATTCAAAATCCAAAACATTACATACTTCAAATAATCTCATAACTTCATGTAACTCACAACTTGCAATATATTTGATGTTGCCAAACAAATTATATCAGCCTCATAGCTGCAGTGTTTAAAATAGAAAAACACACAGAGTGTTGTGGTCCAGCTCCACTGGGCCGTGATGGGACGGTCTATGATCTCTGGACTCAATCCCGGGTTAGAGGACGTCTCCTCCTGATCCATTCCACCATCTGCTGCTGGCCAGACAGAGCGCACCATCGGGAGAGAGAGAGGGAGAGGGACAGAGAGAGTGAGGTCGAAAGGCTGGAGACGGTAAGGCAGGAGGGAGGACAGAACGGGCCTGGGCAGGGCATGTGTGATCATGAGGGACACGGGGTCGTCTGTTACCTGTCCACCTCCAACCTCACACCATCTGCTCGTGGGAGCACAGGAGCAAGGAAAAAGAAAAGAGGAGGCAGAATAGATGAATGAAAGAGTGAAGAGAAGGAGGGATGGTCTGATTTGTAGGTGTTCATATATGTAAAGTGTACACAAACCAAAAAGCATCTAAAATGTGAGAAAAAAAAAAAAAAAAATGTGAGAAACTGTCTGAGAAAGTTCTTTTAAAAGAAAAAAAAATATATGATAAGATGATCATGTAAGATGATTTGCAATCTTTTTATAGCTGAATTTAATTAAATAAAGGTTTAACTTATCAAACTTTGGATATCAAGTATGAGTAAAATGTTATGGTGTAAATTTGTTTGGAGTTAAAGTGAATTAATATAATTAATTATAAATATAATTAAAACAATCTAATAATTCCATGACTATTTTGTAAACATTTACGTCTTTAAAGCTGTTCATGTGTGAAAAGGTTTGCATTTTAGATGCTGCCAATCTGTTTCAGTGTCTATCCAAACGTACAAAAATGAACGTGTGCTAGAACTACTTTACATACAAATACCTATGAATGCTAATGACATCCTGTTATATATGGATAGGAAGAGCAGGAGATGGAAGAGAACAGAGATGGAAACAGGGACAAGACAGTAGTCAGACAGAGACATGCATGCACACAGCTAGGAAGCAATGTGAACAAGCAAAGAGTAAATAAAATTGAGATGGAGAGGGTGGTACTGCGTGTGTGTGTGTGTTCGTGTGTGTAATTGGAGAGGGTGCGGTACATTCGAGAAAGTCAGAGCGCATATGCTGACGAGTGAGTTTTGGAGGGGAAAATTGAGTTTGAAACAAGGGGGAAATAAAAAATGGAGCGATGTAGAGATAGATAGTGGAATAGAGGGATGGAGATGTATAGGCCAGTTAACTCAGGACGAAAAACAGAGCGGCCACTTCACCGGAATATTACTTCCCAGAATCTGTCTCTGTAAATCCCTTTGCAAATGAAAAGCAGCCTTTGCATACATAAGTCATCTTGCCGTGTCTGTCCTCCAGCCCCTCCCCTCAATCACTCACATACTGTAGAAGACACAAAAGAACAACAAGTAACAGCAGGCCAGACTTTCACATCAATATAACCCAAAACACAAAATATCATTACAAAAGTTCTGATATTGCTTGTAAGGAAAAGTTCTCTCATATTGTCTCCGTCAAATAAAAAGGATTACAAAAAAAAAGTATTTATTTTCTGATAATGCCTAATTATAATGACTAAATCTCTTTATATAGTCAAAATATTAATAGGTAAATTTAGAGTAATTTACATTTTGAAGCTATGTTCATGTCACTGCACACACAGATTGGAACTATTGTATTCAATTTATGTTTATGATATTTCTTAAGTAATAAACCCTGACACCTCATTTTAAACCTCTGAACTAAACACGAACCCATTATTGAGAACAACTCCAAACTACAGAAGAGACAAGCATATTCTGGGTTCGAGGGATTTATTAAGACAGGAAGAGGTCAGAAAATAGATCAACAAAAAGAGGCAATTCATTTATCAGACGATAAATGAATGAGCAGTGATGTTGTGCAACAGAGAGAGAGAGTTGTGCAGACAACAATCGATACATCTCTGAAACAGCCCTGAGAGGAGCAAACAGCTGCTCTCAGCTCAGCCTTCAGCTCCAGTGCTTCTATTTTTTCACCTCGTTTTCTGCTTCTTAACTGAACATGATTTGAAGAGAGACAGTGAAACAGAAGAGAGACAGATGGATGGAGAAATGGAAAAAGGAAAAATGGAAAGAGGTGGTCAGGATTTTACTACAGTGTTGGTCATTTGGATGGATGGATGGATGGATGGATATCATTTTTCACAACTCCAACACGTATATTCAAAAAGCAAAATACTAATGCCAGACCTTTTAACTCTTTCCCTGCCAGATTTTTAAAAGGTTTTAGCTTTTTTTTTTTTTTTTTTTTTTTAGCATTTTCACAACTTTCATGGCCCCCAAAATTTTGTTATATGAATATCTGAACATACAATATATCAAAAGAAAGAATAGAGACTCTTTTAAACAAACAAACAAACAAAAATATTGTAGCTTCATTCATTCTTTTTTTTTTTTTTTTTTTTTTTTTTTTTTAAATCAACACTTGAATGTGGGTAAGTTTCATAAAAAAAAAGTAACATTTTGGAAAAAAAGCTGAAAAAAAAATCATGTTTTTGTCAAAGACTACATCTGGATCGGATTCAGAACAATGATCGAAACACAGATGGAGTAGATCGAGTCCATCAACACCCCCCAAAGCTGCATAGCCCTATTTAGCTCTTCATGGGTCGACATTTCATTCAGTAACATTAGGCAGTTTTGATTTATATGCGGTTTAATGTTTGATGATCGAGTTATTTTACATGTGCATATTACATGTGCTTCTGTCGCTTTTTTCTGCTTCTTCGCCTGTGTTTTAATCAGGAAATTCTGTACTCTTTCAGAAGATGTGTAATAGCGCCCCCTACCATAACAGTAAAAACATGGATTGCAGGAAAATTCAATCAATGGTGGGGAAGCGTTGTGCCATAACTGACGGAAAATTCCAACAATGGCGGGAAAAGAGTTAAACATAGGAGCACTGTTCCATAAATACACTTAAATGAATATAAACTCCAAAGCACACATAAGCTGTCTTTCCCCACAGCTCACTAGAAACCCTTGCCTCCCCCCTGCTGTTATTATTATATTAGCAGTTATTAGCTACTTGGAGGGAAAAGTGTGAGGAAAGAGGAGGGGGTGCAGAGAGTCATGGAGTGATGTTAATAAATCATGTTTTCATCTCTTGTTGTTGTTTTTTTATTCATCTAAATCAACCCACCTCCCCCCATAAACATAAATCTGCATTGGCAAGCGAGAAAATAAAACAAACACACAACCGCTAACAGCCAAAAAGCCTAAAGCATACTCAGTGATTCAGCGCCAGTTTTGTTGTTTGCATTACATGTTCATCAAATATGTAAAGTGATTAAAATGTTGGCATTAGTGTAATATGATAATTGATGATGTTGTGACAGAGCAGGGTCTAAAAGTCTAAAGGCCCATTCACACCAAGAAAGATAACGATAACGATAAAGATATAGTTCTAAAAATTGTTCTAAGGCCCTGTTTCCACCTGGTATTAAGATGTGTTTTGGTCAATCGGACCACAAGTGGACGAGGGAAACACATACCCATTTACACCTGGTATTTTAATCCATCTCTTTTGTCCACTTTCAACCACTTCTGTCCTGATTTCTTAGAGGGGAAGGTCTATGGGCAGGTAAATGTATGGGTTTTTTTCAGATGGACAAAATAAGCTTGCGTAATTTACATATGAACGCGACTGGAGATGACGGAAAGACATATAGAGCGCATCAGCTTTCGTTTCTGCTCTGACAGCCGCAAGACCACGCCGAACACTGAGTGCGTGTTAGAAATCAGAAATGGTGAGAGAACATTGTGCTTGGTACGTTTTTTTGTCTTCAAACCAAACTTGGTTCTTCCGCCGACAAAGTTTAAATCCCATCTAGCTACCCATGATGTTTACAGGTTAGGTCAGTAGGTGGAGAGTAGGCGGTCTTTAATGACTGTTCAAACACATTCGATCACATGAATGTTTACACTATGAAAGCAATCTGGTCGAATGCGTTTGACTACCTCTGGAAGTGGTCGAAAGTGAACAAGCTCAAAACGTTTTAGACCCCATTTACACCTGTATTTAGCGTTGTCCACTTGTGATCCAATCGACCAAAACAAATCTTAATACCAGGTTTCGAATCAGTGGTTCGGAGCGCGCATCAAACTGCCAAAGTCACGCCCCCCAGTGGTGAAACATTGAAATTTTGAAACACTTATGATGTAATGAAGCCTCGTTTACTGAAATCACGTGACTTTGGCCGTTTGATACGCGCTCCGAACCACTGATTTGAAACAAAAGATTTGTAAAGCTTCGAAGCTTCATGAAGCAGTGTTTTGAAATCACCCATCACTAGATATTGTTGAATAAAGTCGTTTTTTTTTGGTGCACAAAAAGCATTCTCATCACTTCATAACATTAAGGTTGAACCACTGTAGTCACATGAACTGTTTTAAATATGTCTTTAGTAGCTTTCTGGGCATCTGAAAGTGTGAATTATCTTGCTGTCAATAGAGGCCTCACTGAGCCATCGGATTTTATCAAAAATATCTTAACGAAGGTCTTATGGGTGTAGAACGACATGAGAGTGAGTAATTAATGACATAATTTTCATTTTTAGGTGAACTAACACTTTAAAGAGCTTGTGCATTTAAAGCGGCAGACGACAAAACTGCAGCACGCAATTAGAATAAACAATGTTATTATCCGCTGATGTGGACACTAATATAATTATCAATATAGTTAACGTTCTTGGTGTAAACAGGCTTTTAAAATACTAGTGAAAATACATTTTTCACACACACACAGTGCAATATCAAACATTTACTTTAAATCTTAACTTTTTTGTTGTAATTTTTTCAAAATCCTAAAACTTACAAAAACTGTTAACCACCCCACAGAAAAATTTAAATAGAAAAAAAGTCCCAGATTTTTGGACCCCACTTTGGTTTCAAATAAATTTGTCATGCTGGCCGGTATATTTGTCCATACTATATACAACACAACATGTGACACTTCTAGCATTTCATGAATATCAACCGTCATAGATAACACTTTACAGAGTTGATTAGACATGGATGTCATTACTGTAGTAATTTTAGTAATGTTGTTTGTCATAACTAAATGACATCAGTGTGTAATTTCAATAACACTTCTGTACAAACACAGTACCATGAACCCAGTAATATAAAGTGTGACCTCATATATTACGAGAGTTAAAGTAATAGGCTATTCCAGCCTTGACGGTTTGTTGTTAGCATAATTGACGAGATATTTTATGGTTAGCATGAAGTGATGTGTTATTTGTCTTGGTGTCACCGGCGTAAAGGCCTTTCTCCCTGATAAGCCCAACAGCACAAGGTTAAGCAGTGGAGAGGGCACCGCTCTAATTCCCCGCTCGGCAGGGAAGATTGACAGCCCGTTTCACTCCATGTCCTCGGCAGTGTTTTCGGGCAGAGCGTACAGGCAGACATACGCAGTGATTTGTGTTCCCACTCACGCCGCTAGTCCTGTTTACAACCACTGACTCTCCCCCCAAGCTCGCTAAATAGCATCGCTATGTGTGCGCGTGTGTGTGTGTGTTTAGCGGAGAACGGAGGACATTAATTTGCTTTATCATCTCACCCCGCCTCAGTCTCCACTCTCAGCCTGCCCTCGCTCCTTAATAAACGGCTTGTGTTGAAGAATTGAATTTAAACCAGGGCCATCCAGCATATTTCTGTGCGAAGAGGAGGAGAGAGAGAGAGAGGAAAAGAGGGGGAGAGAGGCACATCAATAAAGTCGACAGCATTTAAGAGGCAGACAACCTTTACAAAAGAGCGTGCCCGCTTAACGGCCTGACATTGGCGCTCGTAAAACAGCGTGGCAAGCGAGCACCGCCACAAGGCAACGGCCCATGAGACGCTGCCGTTTAAAGTCATAACACACAGCAGAAGCGAGAGTGGAATGACAAGACACAATCGGAAAGGTGTCGCATGACTGCCGAATGTGTCTGGACATAAAAACCACCTGCTAGAGCTTCAACACCACATGACCTGAGAATGTGGAACATGCAATTGAACATTGCAATTGAGTTACTTTAAACACCAGTGCTGTACAAGGAGATTCCAGGGAGTGTTGTAACATCACCAGTTTAACCTATTGGAAATGGGCTAAAATATTGTACAGTAAATATTGTAAGTGACAGTAGAAGTCGCAAAAAAAATAAATAAATAAAAATCATAGGTATTAAAGACAAACTTCATATGTTTATCACTTGATTTGCGATCATGTTAATGGATGTTAAATAAGAGAACTGGTAACATTTCAATCAGCGGATTATTCAATACATAGCATATATGTGTTAAAAAAAGTTAGACTTGACGGAAAGTCTCACTGTCCAAAAACGAAGTGAACTTCCTACATAGGCAGCATTTTAAGGTATCACAGGCAACTTAAAGGGATAGTTCACCCAAAAATGAAAATTATCCCATGATTTACTCACCCTCAAGCCATCCTAGGTGTATACGGCTATCTTCTTTCAGACAAACACAATCAGAGATATATTTAAAAATATCCTTAGTCCTCTTTATAACTTTATAAAGTAAAATAATGAGCTTCCAACACGTAGTACGTCATGTCATTGTGTAGAACGTCATGTCATTGCGTACTACGTCGCGGAAGTTGACGCTTTTTGGACGTACGTCGAATGGTGTTAGGCTGTCTTGCCGGAAGCTTGTTATTTTACTTTATAAAGTTTTAAATAAGGAAACTTGTCTTACACAAACGCATCGATTCACATCAGAAGGCCTTTATTAACCCCCTGGAGTCATATGGATTCATTTTTTTTATGGATGGATGCAATTTTTTGTCTTCAGGATTTGGGCTGCCATTCACAACCATTATAAACCTTGGAGGACTAAGGATATTTTTAAATGTATCTCTGATTGTGTACGTCTGAAAGAAGATAGCCATATACACCTAGGATGGCTCGAGGGTGAGTAAATCATGGGATAATTTTCATTTTTGGGTGAACTATCCCTTTAAATACTGTAAGCTGACTCCAAAGATACTACTAGGGATGCACCGATATTTATCGGCCGATTTTTGCTCAATTTACAACCATCGGCATATATAGCTGTGGCAGGAAAAGGGCCGATATAACAAACCGATGGTTTACTAATTAATTGCGTGAAGGCACTGAGCTGTATAATGACTGTTGCGTAATCCTAGCGCTGCTGTCTGCGCTTTAATGCTAATCAAATAACAAAAGATCACACACTATTCTTGACTAAATAACTTTTGTAACTTTCATAAGTGTAGCGGACCCCATCCGAATGATGACCAAAACTTTACTGATGTTTTATTAAGTTTATTACGCCCGTTTTCACTCCAAACAAATCACCACAAAAGCTAAACATTACAGAGCACAAGAAGTGCGCATTAAACTCTCTCTCTCTCCGTTGCATTATCATCAACATACAGCAAATTACTCAAAACACTTATTACAACTAATAGTAAACAAATACATACAGATCTTATGCCTTTTCAAGGGCTGCTTAATAAACTGACAAACTTTAAATCTGCTAAATATCTCCGAAGAACTGCGTGCTCTCCATTACCCGTACAGCTCCGTAGACGAGAACACCCGTCAAAATAAGAGTCCCGCCTTAGTAAAGGAGATAGTGCAGATCTCATACATATTTACACTTACAAAAAAAATAAAAATAAAAATAAAATAAAATGTATACAAAAACAAATTAGAAGATTGATCACAATAAAGTCTGTTACAATAAAGAATGATATATATATATATATATAAAATTTATACAGTGAAGAATATGCAGTGTTATTTTACATTTGTTTACTTTATTTCTGTCCTTAAAAACTATTAAACCCACCTAAAAAGCACTGTTTATTTCATATGTATCTTTGTTCTGTTGTTTTTATGTAGGCCTGCTGAATGTTAAATGGATCCAATCCATGTTCATTAAAAAAGTATTTGGTGATGCAGCAATAACCTGCTAGTATATTTTAATGCAGGTGTTTTTGAACTTTGTTTATTTAAAACATGATCAAAATACTATTTTGATGACAAAATTTCAAATAAGAGAGGAAGTGACAAATATCGGTATCGGCCAATAATTGTTTGTTAAAATCGGTATCGGCCCCAAAAATCATATCGGTGCATCCCTAGATACTACAATTCTTCAATTAAGTCAGCATCGTAGCATCCCAGAATGCATTGCAACAAGCTAAGTGAAAAAATCTGAGATGCAAAGCGAGAAATATTTATTAAAATATATAGATAATACAATAATTAACATCACTATTAATCAAAGTTAATGTTAATTTTAAAAATATACTAGTTGTTAATTGCCAATTCATGTTTTCTTGTAATATATGTTAATTTATACAACTTAATGTTAAATATATTAATATGCACTACCGTTCAAAAGTTTGGGGTCAGTAAGGGTTTTTGTTTATGTTTTTTATTAGAAATGAATACATTTAATCAGAAAGGATGCATCAATAATGATACATAATTTATAACGTTACAAAAGATTTCAATTTCAAATTAATAAATTGAACGTTCTATTTTGTTTCCACAAAGATATTAAGCAGCACAACTGTTAACATTGATATTAGAATGATTTCTGAAGGATCATGTGACACTAGCCACGTTTACATGTACACTTTTTTGTAATTCCGATTGAAAGATTCGGTGGACTGTTTACATGAGACGTTATCCAATCCGATATGGTGTTTACATGCGCCGGCGCTTTCAATCGGAATGACTTTGTGACATGCGAACATTAGCTTATGTCCTGTTTGCCGCCTTGTATCCCTGTCAACATGGAGTTCCATTATTTCTCATGCGCGCTATTTTTATGTAAAGTTTTGCTGTCAATCAAGCAACAGCGTGGATTTGTAGCATATTACTGCTGGAAGGACTGAGGAAAAGACGGGCGCAGGAAGCTGACCTGTTTGGTGGCTGTGCATCTCGGAGCATCTCAATACTACCCCTCCTTCCTCCGAAAAGCAGAAGCGTGTGGATGAAGGTCCGTAGTAATGATAAACTGAGTTCCTTCACTGTATTTATCAAATGTGTCGTTTCAGTTTTACTCCAGTTTGATTTTGCCGCCGCCACTGTGCATTCTGACGACCCCGACCTCTTGACGTGATGACGTAGAAGCAAAGTAATCGGTTTAACGCGTTTACATGGCAGACTTTTTATTTTGTTCTGTTTATAGAAAGGTTTATCCCACCCCTCTCAAACCGATTACAATTTCAATCGGTTTGGGCATTTTTATTCCGATTGAGGTGTTTATATGGAGCATTTTCATTCGGATTGGACTTTTAAACCGATTAAAATGCTCCATGTAAACGCACCTACTGAAGACTGGATTAATGATGCTGAAAATTCAGCTTTACCATCACAGGAATAAATTACATTTTAAAATATATCAGAATAGAAAACAATTATTTTACATTATTTCACAATATTACTGTTTGTATTGTATTTTTGCATAAAAGACTAATTTCTGAAACAAAAACTTGACCCCATACTGTTGAATGGTTGTATATTTTGAAATGAACATTAATAAAGAGTAATAAAATTGTTACTCATTGTTAGTTCATTTTAGCTATTGGATTTAACATACCAATTCAGTCACTTTTGAGGGACCTCTCTAGTCAGGTTGCTGCCTTGGAAGTCAGTTTCATGTTTAGGTAGTCAGCAGCAAGAAAGCTCACTAGGTTTTGGAACAGAGCTTTGTTACAACTGTCCGGTCTTCCCCTTCTGAATGCGCACGCCTGTAAAAAGAGGCAAAGCATGTAGGGGAAATGAGAGAGGGAAAAGAGAGGAGACCAACGGCAGCATCCCACACAGCCAACAGAAGCCCGATTTTTCTGCAAGCTCCCACAGACAACAGATGGCATATTAGAGAGAGAGTCTGTATTTACCTCTCAGCTTTGCTTTTATTTACACCCATTTGAACGCACAATTACATGTGTATCTGCTCAGGAGGGGTTCCATGCGCCCCCCTCCCAGAGCTCTCTCTCTCTCTCTCTCTCTCTCTCTCACCCCGCTCTCATTCTTAAAAGGGACTAAATGAAGAAGGGAATCCAATAGGAATCGGCTAGCGCGTCTCCTCTCATTCCACATGCAGATTTATGCAAATCCATGCGCAAGCAGACACTGACCTCAGATCGCCAGACGCAAATGCTGTAAATATCAGTTTTTTTTCCTCTCATTTTTAAAATCAGTCTTCTGCCTCAGCACCTGCCGAAGTTAAAGAGAGGACACTGAAAAAAAAAAAAAAAAAAACATTTGGGAGATTTTCTCATTAATATGCAAATGCAGGCAATCAGATTCGTGGGTTGGATTGAATTAATCTCTGCCACCTCCTTCGCTTGTGCTGTAATCACAAATTACAGACAGGCATCTGACAGACAGCTAAGGCCTCGGATGCCAGCAGACGGGCCTTTTACCTCAAGGGGAATAGTCGAATCAACTTAAACGGTCAGCTGGAAAAAAGCACGGCGGCACTTACACGATCGGTTCCGCCGGGACTGTGCTTTATTTTCGACTTCAATCTTATTCACCGTAGTCTAATCATGAAGTACCTGCAGTCAGACGGCAGCGTTTTAATACACTTACAGCACAACACAGAGCTGGAATCACAAACGTCACAGTAAATTGGATTAGAAAGTTAGCAGACAGACAGAGTCCTTCAACAAGGTCTTCATTTTCTTTTGAAATTCGTCATGCTTTAAAGTCTACTAAACTCACTTTCACTTACCTGAAGTGCACTGTGCACATAAAGTAACAACACTTCGGATGAAGTTTAATGACATGACAAGCCTCCAAGTATTGACTTGGACAACATGCCTAAATCCATGTAGTAAACTAAAACATTCCCTACATAACTTATCTACATTCTTAGCTTGTTTAGAGGAGAATATGACACATGGGCCCATAAAAAAAGCAGTTCGCACGCTGAGTCTGAAGAAAGATACGGGACCCGCAGCGAGGCGAGAGTCTTCAGTCACTGCCGACGCGAGCAGCAGCCGCACACCTGTCGTGCCAGCGTGAGCGACGCAGCGGCCCAAGCTTCGTTAGGGTGACAGAGAGAGGTGGCGAACAGGCGTAATGGCATCATTTTCAACCGAAAACACAAAGAGACAGACAGCACTCTCATCTAACGAGGAACACTTCAGAGCTCTCCACCGGGCCGCTGCAAGGTCACCTCGCCGGATACAAAGCTCGCTAGGATGAGACAGAGGCAAATGCATAAAGCAGGAATTGAGGAAAATGAGCATCTGAGAAAGCAAACATGTAAGATGTAGGCATTAAAGAGGAAGATTTCATTACCAGACTCTATCAGTCCCTGGCAAGAGAGCTTTATCTCAGTCTCTCAGGGTTCACTGGTGAGTAGAGTCGTACAGAAGTCTAGACAAAGATGTGGAGAAAAGGTCATGCTTTAGATCACGATTTTATACAAAATTGATATTAAAGCCATGGTGTGCGCTAAAGAGTTATTCTAAGAAAGTGAACAAAGTGTGTGCAGTGACATTTTATTATGTAATATATCATACAGTTAGCTATGTTGCATAACACCTTTGTGACCGACATCTTCCAGAAAGCAGAAGCTCCTTATAGTAAAAGAAAACATTCATTTTATGGATTTTTGGTCAGTACAACTAAAACTGCTGCAACTAGTTTTAGTTCTATTAACCAAAAAAATACATACATTGGTTCTTATGGGGAGCCAAATATAAGCTGACTAATAACATATACTGAATGTTTGTTTATTTTTATTGCCATATCAGCATCTATGGCTATTTTCATGTCAAGAACAACATTAAAAATAAATAAATAAAAAAAAACAGATTTAGCACAGTAATAGTAAAAAACAACAGTTGATAATCACATATACTGAATAAATTTCATGACACGAAATGTACAGACATGTAAAGACAGCACTTCATTCTTCAGATAAAATTAATTCTTTTGCACAAAATCATGAAATAGATGTATTTTATCCATGAAACACACACACAACAATACAACATATTAAAAACTGCATCACTCATTTATTACTAAATTTAAGGGTTTCTGTGAATCAGAAAGCAGATAATGTCATTGTACTAAAAGCATTTTGTGACATGCTGAATCATTCAAAGGAATGTGCGCAAAACATTTCGGTGAAGAAAGCATTTTGTAATCCACAAAACCCATTTTGTGGGCAAAATACATATCTCATTCAAAGGTTGAGGGTTTGGTGAAATAGTTTTTCTGAATTGCTGGGTACATTTTGTTCACAAAAGGTTTTCTGTTACCCACAAAATAAAAAATGCATTAACTCTTATGTGCACAAAATGTCCCAAACTTCCGGATTTTTAATTTCTGTGTATGAAATGCATTACAGCTTATGCATTTTGTCACAAAGCACTGCATCAAGTCAATGAAATTTGCATCCCCATAAATCAATTAAAAGGAAAATGTGATTCATATATGGAAATTGAAAAACATTTACTCACCCTCATGTTGTTCCAACTCCTGACAGTAAAAGTCACTATTCACTTTTTCAGTATGGAAAAGAGCTGTTAAGACATTCAGCCTAACAAAGAAAAAAAATGAGTGTGAGATATTGATGACAACTTTCATTTTTGGATGAACTAATCCTTTATTTCCTCCCATGGAGAGAATGAATCGCATTCAACAACCATCAACGTCCACAGCTAATTGTCTCTCTTTCTGCTTTCATGGCATAGGCCCACTATTTGGACTGTTGCAGCCTGTTACGAGATGACTAAGGCCCAAAACCCTCTGATTTGCTGCTGGCTTCTTTCTTCTCTGCTTCTGTCATCTGTTCCTTTTGCTCGTCTCTTCCGCTGGACCTACAGTGTAAACTGTTCTCCCGCCTCAAGCATAGATAAACATGAATAACTGCTTTAAGCGCATGTGTGCCAAGTAGTGAGTCTGCAGGCCTGCGTTTTTAAAACACTGTCATTGTTAGACTGCTGTCACACTGCCATTTTAAACCATAATCACCTGGCAACATGGTTAAGCCAGACTTAAGGAAGATATGTTTAAAAGACATTGAGTATTATCAGCTTAAGGAACACTGGCACATTTCCCCATCCGTTCTGAGGTTTCTTTTAAGTTGATATCCTTCCTTTTTTCCCCATTCTCCCTCAAATCGGAAATCTACTGTTCAAAACATTTGTTTTCTTTTATCCTCTCTCAGCTTCTTTTTTAACACAACATATTCGTCCACAGCTCATCTTTAAACTTTCTTTCCACCCCTTTTTTCATCTTTCCTATTCTTTTCAATCTCTCAATCTCTCTTTTTTTAATTGCTCGCAGTTCTGGAGCCCCTAAAAAGTCATCTGCCGCTTGCTCCTGATATTATATCATAATTAGCAGGGGTCCAGGCTGGCACGCTGCTCGCTAGCAGATGGCACGCTAATTCTATTAGCATGTGAGGGACTGGCCGAGCAGCTTTTAGCCCTGGACGCTACAGCATCGACCTTCAACCGCAGGGAACCACAGAGACTGTCCAGCACTGTCACCATGGGCAACACAGTCTGAGAAATCCTGCAACAGCACGCGTGTTTTTTTTTTTTTTTGTTTTTGTTTTTTGCGTCACATTCTCTCTCAGCACTTTTCACAGTGCCAAGCCTGAGTTTAATAGCCCTGCAGGATATCCAAAACCATTCATACGTAAGGTATTATCAGAAAATGGACACACATTGTAGTTTTGCACTTACGCGAATAGGGTTCTTCAACCTTATACCGTCAAGCTGAGCGATGTAACTTCAGACAGCTGTGGAGTACGGTGGCCTAGTAGTGCACAACACAACAAAATTAAAAAAGCAAACATAAGTTCACAACACAACGAAATTAAAAAAGCAAACATAAGTTCACAACACAACGGAAATGCTCCCGACCACTAGGGGGCTCTCAGAGCTCGGTAAAGTTAGTTTTCCTTGCCACTGTTCTATAAAGTCGACAGTCTTACAAAGATATCAATACCATGATTAGTTTTAAGTATGTAAACATTGTATATCGACATGAAATATTAATTCAAAATCAACTACGTGCACAATAGCTTCATATTTATACCTGTGAATGATTTGACGCGCTACCACGGCGCATGATGAAGGGAACATCTGCCAATTCCACCAAGTGGTTAAAACGTATAATTTGTATTCATTACAATGACTTTGTTAAACATTTAAAAACAGTACATGTTCAAATTCCAGAGCTTGTTAGTTCCTGTTGGTAAGACTGACAAGCTTTGGAATTTGAACATGTCTGTTTTTAAATGTTAAAAGTAATTTTAATGAATACAAATTATACGTTTTAACCACTTGGTGGAATTGGCAGACGTTCCCTTCATCATGCGCGTGGTAGCGAACCGATAAACACCCTAATATTTTCAGTATTTTAGCAACTTTTATCGATAGGAAAAGTATAGGGAGGAGAGGAAATGATTCATGGCGGAACGGGATGGAGAAATGAAGCGAATCACATCTTAGCTCAATCCTCCAATTGGCAGTTAGTGACTGTAAACAAGTTTTTGAATTTAGTATTTCTTTTCCACATCATTACATTGTTTAGAGCATAAGAAAAAAAATGGAAAAATAACATTTTTGAAAAATTATATTTTATTCATATTTTATGCTATGTCCTCTGTAGTGGACACCAGGACTAAATTGTTTAAAAAATAAAATGACATGAAATGACATGTATAGGCAAAAACAATGGATTTTTTTTTTTTTATTCACCAATCAATTTTTAGGTTTCAGGATTTTTTTTTTAAACTAAATTTTGTTTAAAGATGATTCTTAGCTATGTTATGAAAGATATAATGGAATTAATTGATATACCATTTTACTTTATGCAATATGGGGGTAAAATGGCCATACATGTGTTTTCCCATTCAATACTATGCATCTATACACTGTATCTAATTTGCATATTAATGTGTTCTTGGAGCAGCATGTAATGAAAAAAGAATTGTAATTGTGGGAGCAAAAATTGGCAACATTTTCATAATAATATCTAATAATTAATAGGAATATTGATGTATAATTTACTTCGCTATTCACTTGTTGTGTCTCCCAAAATGCCTGATAATCATGATTTAAGTCCTGGTGTCCTCTACAGAGGTCATGTATGAAATCAATGCCCTGTTTTGTAACAGAAAGTCATATTTTGATTAGAAACCCCATAATATTTTCCTGAGATGTTGCTTTAGAACAAACAATTTGAAAATTAATCCGATTTAAATGATAATTACAAAATATTATCATATTTCCATAAGAGTGCTAAATATGATCACTAAATTAATGTCAGTCATTTTTAAAGACCAAGGAGAAGTTGTTGTCATGGTGAAACTTCCAAACATTTGGTATCTCTGCAAAGCCCTGAATGTGCTCTTTACAGGACATGTATGATGTCAGAGAAATTCAGTAAAATATAATGTCCACTACAGAGGACAAAAGTCTATTCCTGGGTCCCAGGAGGATATGATGGTGGAAGAAAACAAGACGTTAGAATAACAATATATTCAAACTAAAATACAATTTATTAAACATTGGAACAATGTCTATATTTAGAAGTATGATAGATTGTTAATTTCAGTATAATAATAATAAATAACCATTTACGCTACCATTCAAAAGTTTGGGGTCAGTAAGATTTTTACTGATATATATATATTTAGTAAGGATACATTCAATTGATCAAAAGTGACAGTAAGACGTTTATAACATTACAAAATATTTCTATTCCAAATAAATTTAAAATGCACACATGTACAATATAAACTCTATAACTGCACTAGTCAAGTGTTTGGTGTTGCAGAACTTTGTAAAGTGAACTTGCACAAATATCCCATGCTGAATGTGTAGGAAGCAACTAACAGTATGCTGGGTTCCTTTGAATTTAGAAAGCAGATAATGTGTCAATATTGACAATGTATTGGGGTCATCAGTGCATTCACACGGATTTGTCACTCAGTACCAGTATTTCAAATGCATTAAGCAGCTGTATTCTCAACAGGGTTCCAAAAACAGAAGAAAAGCAGTGTAAAGCCATGAGTAAACAAGACAAAACTAAAGACAACTATCCTTTGGGTGTAATGAGCACCTCAGTAACTGTGTCAGAGACTGGTTTAGGTCTCAATTCACATTTAAGTTGTCCATGGTCATGAAAAAATTTGAGTCAAGAATTGAAAAAGGGTTCAGTGGACAAACTCAAAACATATATCTTCAACTGATTAAATCTTTGACATTAGCAGTTTACAGAAATGCTATACAAAGTAGTAAAAGATCTTGTTCTCTTATGCAATCAGATTGTTTGATTTGAGGTAGACTTACGTGAATCCTGAAGCAGAAACTGTCGTATTAGAGAGGGAAAATTTCAGTGATGAAAATGAAATAAATATGAGCCTAGAGAAATACAATCATGCTCTCTCTGAGGACTAGCTGACACTAAAGCTTCAACTTGATCTGCCAAGCAGAGGAGGTTATTTAAATGAAAGCTAACAACATACACAGCAAATGGCTCAGCTTAAACTGAACAGGCCATTTGCAATGACATGGTAAGTATGGGTAATAGTTCCTGAAATTCAGACTTCTAACATCACTTTAATAGAGCTATAGACTTTAGTCAGGGTACTAGCGCCATATTTAGAAGTAGAGTATATTCAATGGATTGTACAGTTGTTTAACATACCAGTCATTTAGCTGATGAAACGTCTTTCCAAAAAACTTTCAGTAGACAAAAACTCAATTTTCCAGGTCATATGACATTTCATACAGATGATTGATGACGAATATGATGCAGGGCAACAACTCACTACGCGATGGAGCCTATAGAATGCATTCAGAAAGTCCCTAAAATTCAAGATATTGTGGGGAAAAAATGCCCCTGTTTGAGTTTTTGTCTTATATTTAGATCATATGAGTTAAGCTATATCACATGAGTAACGGAGTGCAATATTACATGAGTGCTGTTTTTGTCCAAAATATAACGAGTGCAAATGCGATAGCCTACTGATTTTATACAACAGTAAATAAGTAGTTAATATTGTGTTATTTTAGACAACATTGTCTGTTTTATTCAATTTTGGCAATGAAAATATAAAGACAAAGCAGAACTGTTCGTCTCCACGCAATACACAGGTGTTTCATTTCTGAATCCGCGTTTTGAACGAACCGAGTAAAGCTAATGATTTAGTGGACCATTCATAAGACTTGTTGGACTTGAAGAGGCGCTACACAGACCGATCGGTGTATGACATCAAAGTACAGCGAGAGCGATTCAAAAGCAAACAGAGCCGTCTGATCTCTACTTTGATATCATACACCGATCATTCTGTGTAGCGCCGCTTCAAGTCCAACAAGCCTGAAGCCAGCCGTTTGAATGAATCGAATGAATGAATGAACGATTTAATCATTAAGACATTTACCACCACCTTCTGGCAGTTTTAGTTTCTTATTTAGAGTCTAATTTTATTTAAAATTTTTCATATTTTCATATTAATTAAAAAATAAATAAACTGATCTTCTTGCGCTTGAACAAATATATTTAAACAAAATTATGTCAAAATGTCCATCTTGGCAAGTATCCTTGAAAACATAGTTATATCTTAACATAAACATAAACAGCTGAGAATAAAATGCATGTGTAACAGTATATTGGATCCGTGCATTAGGTCTTAAAGTGACAGCAGCCAAATATTCCTGCTGCTGTCTGTGTTTTTAATGTTAATCAAACAACAAAAGACGAACAGTCACTCATTGTTCTTGACTTTTTTAACTTTAATAAGGTTTAATTTTTTTTAATTTTTCATGGCTGGTAAAAAAAAATTAATTGTTTTAAGTCACCAACCATTGGCAGGGGTGGCAAAAAGTTAGTTTTAGGCCCTGTATATAAAAAAACAAGATACTTGTTAAAATTTTGCATTCTAGCAAAATGCGCCAACAACAGTTTCTGCCAGCTTGAAGGCATTCTGTCACTAAAGCAAAAGAGGGATGTACCAAATACTAAGACATTCTGAAATCTTTTTAACTTTTCTCTCAAATTGCTAAGCTGATCATATAATTTGTAATGACAAATTGCGTCAATAATAATTTAAAGCAGACTTTTGGACAGGTCTGAACGCGCTCTGACAGCGGAAGTGATGTCTCGCACTCATTGAAGTATAAGCGCGAGACATCACTTCCGTCATCAGAACGCGTTTTCAGACCTCACCAATCGGATGCTCAAGGCAGTTGGACATAGTGGTGTTTTAGAGGTGAAAAATGATATAAATACTGTTCGGTTTCTCGCACAAACCGATCGTTTCGTGTCTTAGGACATCAATGTGTCGTCACGAGCCGCAGGGTTTAATTTGGATTTGTCTGTGCATGTTTTTTTGACTCTTATAGATGGAGTTCCCATTGACAAGCATTATACGACTGACAGACCGCAACAGTTGGAGTTAAAAATCATCATTTGTGTTCTACTGAAGAAACAAAGTCACCTACATCTTGGATGCCCTGGGGGTAAGCAAATAAACATAAAATTTTCATTTTTGGGTGAACTATCCCTTTAAAGTCTGGCAAGGTATTCTTTTCCAGTTGCTAAATCATGTCCTTGAGTATCTGAAAGGCAGTCTCACAGATTTACAGTACAAACAGCTGCTGTCTCAGTATAACCCCACGGCCCTGAAGGACTCCATCACTTTCCATTTTCTTTTCACTTTCACCTTCTCCCTCCCTTCCTTCCTTTTTTGTCACACCATATGTAGCTAAAGAATAAACCATTTTCCTATGCAGTACCTCAATAACTAATATGCAACTGAAAATAGCCTACAATACGCACACACTGAACATCTGGGTCTGCAAAACTACATGTTTTCCAAATCGAATAATCAGTGGGTTCCCTGAATGACTAGTTGACTAATTGGTCTTAATGACGTTCTGTAAAAACACAAGAAATTAACACGAGCCGTTTTCTGCCTCTCACTCATCTCTTTCCACCATTTTTCTTGATTCTTTGTCTTTCCTGAGCTGCGATGCATCTATCTGTTCTCATAAAGTTCTACATCTGTCCTTGAGGATTCATATCCCTCTTTTTCTCCGCTTATTTTCTCCTCCACCAGATCACAATCCAATTCTCTCTATCCTCTGGACTCCATTCGTGGTTGAGTCTGACTCCCTCGGCCCAGACCCCCGTCTGTCTATCTCCCTCTCTCTCATTTTCTCATCTAATCATCTCTCTCTTCTTCTTCTATATTTACATAGTGGGGTGAACGGGGTGGAGGCTCTTACAAAATGCTTCTCCCTGTAATATCCTTTTTTCAGACTTTTTTTTTCTTCTCCCATCCGTGTCCTGCGGTTGGTAGCGCAGAGCAAACACAGCCTGTTATTATGGCACGCTAGGTGGGCAAATATCATCAGCCCACTGCCATGGCTATTTTTACACATCAATATTAACAGAGACCACAGAGAGTAGCAAAGCACTCTGGGAAAATTAGACCCCCGACAGAGGTCTAGCCATAGGGGGAGTTGTAATTGTAGATACATACTTATAAAAACGGATGCTCACATACAGCTAATGCCCATGTGAATACAGCTTCACCCTCTGAAACAGCATTAAAGTGCATCACCATGTCAGTCAGTGTCATATTACTATATGGTTAGTGAAGCTTTAGTACAAACATGCAACTTAAACAATGCAAAAGAAATGGAGATGTGCATTTTCAGCAGTTTTTGTCCTTGTTAGGTGTGTGTCCTAATGTGAAATCCTTATGTCTCGTTACTAAAATTGAGATTCCACCTAAACAGGGTGGAATAGGAGCAAACAAGACCACTCATTGCTCACTTTACCAGAAACAAGACCCAGCTGGCTTAATTTGAGGGGTCTATGTAAATTTGTCCCATCTTTTACTTTAAAGAGTGATTCATATACATATTTGCAACCTGTAACACTGTAAATCACATTAAACACACCCAAGCCGAACCAAACCGGAGGAGACCGGCGAAACGAGAATAAATAACATGTAAAAAGTTCACGGCACACCTGGAACTCTGCTGAGTAAGCGATCTGAGTCCTCTCAGCGGCATTAAACCCTGGACCATTACAAGCTTGTTTCCTTTCACATCGAAAACTCTTTCAGCCAGAACCCATTGGCTGGCTGCTTGGACTGGGAAAGAGCAATCTTATTACAGAGAAGCCAAATCTCGGCACAGAAAAGCTCTACTGCATGTCATCAGCTGTAGATCTATTCAGCCTGGAGCAGACAGTCACGAGGATTAGTGTTGTTATTCTCATATGTGGAAGTTGAAGAGCACTGCCTGCTTTAAAAAAAAAAGAAAAGAAAAAAAGCACACAAGACCTGCTCCATCATTTTGAGTCGTTTTAACCCAGAAAGGCATTTTATGTTTCTGCTCTAAACAATTGTTAGATACATGATTGTTAGATACAAGTCTCTTATGCTCACCAAGGCTGCATTTTTCTTTTTGTTCAAAAATACAGTAAAAACAAATATTGTGAAGTATTATTACAATTTAACCATTTTATATTTTAAAATCTGATTTATTCCTGTGATGGTAAAGCTGAATTTCCAGCATCATTACTCCAGTCTTCAGTGTCACACGATCCTTCAGAAATCATTCTAATATGTGACCCTAGACCACAAAACCAGTCATAAGTCGCACGGGTATATTTGTAGCAATAGCCAACAATACATTGTATGGGTCAAAATTATCGATTTTTCTTTTATGCCAAAAATAATTAGGATATTGAGTAAAGATCATGTTTCATGAAGATATTTTGTAAATTTCCTACCATAAATATATCAAAAATGTATTTTTGTGAGTGGATATGCATTGCTAAGGACTTCATTTGGACAACTTTAAAGGTGATTTTCTCAATATTTTGAGAAAATCAGATTCCAGATTTGCAAATAGTTGTATCTCGGCCAAATGTTGTCCTATCCTAACAAACCATACATCAACGGAAAGCCTATTTATTCAGCTTTCAGATGATGTATAAATCTCAATTTTAAAAAATTGACCCTTATGACTGGTTTTGTGGTCCAGGGTCACAAATGATGATTTGCTGCTCAAGAAACATTTCTTATTATTATCAAAGTTGAAAACAGTTGTGTTGTGCTTTTCTGGATTCTTTGATAAATATAAAGTTCAAAAGCACAGCATTTATTTGAAATAGAAAGATTTACAACATAAATGTCTTCACTGTCACTTTTGATCAATTGAATGGATCTTTGCTTTAAAAAAATTGGCAAAATCCAAATTTTCAGACATTTTTCACAGAATTAAGACATTTGTTTAAAACATACAACACATTAAATTAAGACATCAATAACAGGTTAAAGGATTAGTTCACTTTAAAATGAAAATTAGCCCAAGCTTTACTCACCCTCAAGCCATCCTAGGTGTATATGACTTTCTTCTTTCAGATGAACACAATCAGAGAAATATTAATAAATATCCTGACGCATCCAAGCTTTATAATGGCAGTGATAGGAATCAACGAGTATGAAGCTGAAGAAAGTGCTTCCATCCACATTCATCCATCATAAACGTACTCCACACGGCTCCGGGGGGTTAATAAAGGCCTTCTGAAGCGAAGCGATGCGTTCCTGTAAAAAAAAAAAAAAAAAGTTGAATACGGAAGGTGGTCTGGCGGAAGCTAGATATTTTACTTCATAACTTGTTAAATATGGATATTTTTTTACACAAACGCATTGCTTCGCTTCAGAAGGCCTTTATTAACCCCCCGAAGCCGTGTGGAGTATGTTTATGATGGATGAATGTGGATGGAGACACTTTCTTCAGCTCAGACTCGTTGGTCCCGTTCACTGCCATTATAAAGCTCAGATGCGTTAGGATATTTATTAATACGTATTTCTCAGACTGTGTTCATCAGAAAGAAGAAAGTCATATACACCTAGGATGGCTTGAGGGTGAGTAAAGCTTGAGCTAATTTTCATTTGAAAGTGAACTAATCCTTTAAGTAAAAATACGAAGAATTTATAAGATTCTGAGCATATCTTGCGATATGCTCTTCTCTAAAGCCCTTTTTCTCTAGCGGTCTAACAAACTATGGATATTCAATGACTTTCCTGAGGTAACATCATATTATTTACAAGCTGTATTATTGATATCTTTCCGTGATCGAAAAGATGATTATATGAGAGATGATACATTTCAGTAAGGTATACTGTATCTTTCAACATACCTTCAAATGTTTTTTTGTGCTATAACTAGCAGTAAAGATTAAAGAAGTGGAGATGATTGGTTTGCTTGCACCACATGCCATGTCACATTAAAGAGCATCAAAATGATATGTATTGTTTGGATTTTGTAATAAAACAAACAATTTAAAGGCCAAAACATTATTTTTATATAAAATCATGATTTTTGCTTATAATAATAAACAGCATATTGTGACGTCTGTCTCGAAATGAAAGCATGCATCACATTTTGATTTTGATCCAAATACTGTAGAATGGAGTGCAAGGAGAATGAATAACACAGTAGATACACATACACTAATATACACACAAACACACATACCCATGTCCCACCAATGGTTCAGCTCCTTTGAGAAAACAAAAAGAACAGTAAATGAAGGACATTTTACAGAACTCACAACCTTTCCAGGCATGGGCTGTGTTCAGCATCCTAAACCTAAAATGTCCCTTACACACAACTTTATTCGCTCATCAAAATGCCCCAAGAATAACATGGAGGCCTGTATAGGATTCAATTCATCAATTTAATGTCACAACAAATTGTGAGTGAAAAGAGTTTATAGATAGTAGAAGCATATTAGAATGCTAGTCACAACTATAAAAAGCCAAACAAAATTTTAGCGACTGGTATAGAACATATTTTTCTGGTCCAGGAAAAAAAAAAAAAACCCTCATAAAGAGGGAAAAAGACCTTGAAATTCAAACCCAGAGGGATAAATATTGGCCCTTAATAACGTTAATTTCTGACACCGGAGTGCACACATCTGCACAAAGTGCTTACGCTACATATAGACCATCAGGCCAAACCCAACATATTTCATTAAATCGTTAAAACTGTGCTTTATTTTTGTGCAGCATCAGGAGAGATTAAAGACGGCTACGTCTCTGCAGTGTGTTAAACAACGCTGGCTCTGCAGAACACAGCTCAAAATCAAACCCAATCAACTCAACTGCACTGCAGGGACGGCTAGCCTTTTCCACTTCCTGCAGTTCCGCAAACCGATGCAGAAACATCAGAACCCCCCGTAGACTCCCCCGGTATCAGACTCGTGCTTGATCCAGAATGCACTAAATCAAAGCTAAATTAAAGCCAACTGTCCTCTGATACCGTAGACTGGGCTCTAAAAAGAAATCTACATATAAAATGAACCACATGATGTTCATGAGCTCCAGTGTTGTGATCTTTTTAGTAGTCTATTGTTCATAAAGTTTAGTTCTAACAAACATAGGCATATACACAAACACAAAAACTCATGCGCAAAACTTTAGAGAGAAAGCATTCTTTGTCATTTTTTGGTTCATTTTTTTCTTCTTTAGGTACACCGTTTTAATTCAAGGCATGCATACAGTATACTGACTGGCTATCAGTGTTGGGTAAGTTACTCTAAAAAAAAAGTGATTAATTACTAGCTACTAATTACATATTCAACAGTGTAATTAGATTATTGTACTAATTACTCTCACTAAAAAGTGTTGCATTACTTATTACTTTCTAAATCCCATGTCAACCTCGACCAGTTGAACAATACAAGGATAGACATGAAATGGCTCTTTTAATTTTTTCAAATAAATAATATGAAATTCCATAAATTATTCTTGAACTGACCAAAGTAGGCTATTTAAAGGGAGGTTACATTAACATAAAATTTAAAATTACATGTTAAATTTTATGGTAAATGCACTATTGTTTTATAAAAGAATTATTCTATAGTCTATACAGTATGAATCCACTTGCATCACAAGTAACTGTAATTAAATTAAAGAAAAATTAAAAGTAATCCCTTACTTTACTTTTTTCAAGGGAAAAGTAATTAATTACTTAGTAATGCATTACACCCAACACTGCTGACTATTATATTCATAATAAGTAATAAGTAATATTTAATACATGCAAAAGTTTAAAACATAGCCTTGACATTGGATGTGTTGCTTATAACTCAATATAAAATTATACTGCTAAACAAAAACAAATGCTAAATGCATAGTGATGGGCGGTTTCAAAACACTGTACGAATCTTTTGAAGCTGTACGAATCTTTTGTTTCGAATCAGTGGTTCGGAGCGTGTATCAAACTGCCAAAGTCACGTGATTTCAGTAAACGAGGCTTCGTTGCGTCATAAGTGTTTCGAAATTTCAAAAGTTCACGTGACTTTGGCAGTTTGATACACGCTCCGAACCACTGATTCGAAACAAAAGATCCGTAAAGCTTTGATGCTTCATGAAGCAGTGAAATCGCCCATCACTAGATATTGTGGAATAAAGTTGCTAATTATTTTTGGCGCACAAAAAGTATTCTCGTCGCTTTATAATATTAAGGTTGAACCACTGTAGTCACATGAACTGTTTTAAATATGTCTTTAGTAGCTTTCTGGGCATCTGAAAGTGTTAATTATCTTGCTGTCAATGGAGGCCTCACGAGCCATCGGATTTCATCAAAAATATCTTAATTTGTGTTCCGAAGATGAACGAAGGTCTTACGGGTGTGAAACGACACTTCCACATTATGGAAGTGTACTTTTTTTTCACCTGGGGGTACATACCACATAAAGAGTGTTTGGTGTGTGTGAATCTCACTCCTGGAAGAGGAGTGTTCCACTCTTACAATAACTAATGCTGCTCTGATGAGATCCCTAACTAGAGCTTTATCAGTTGGCTTATTCAGTCAGAAAGAAGAGGAACACACATGCTCACACATGCATTCGCTTACACACACCGCTATTAACAAGCATGCAAGGTGAGACAGAATGGGGAGATAATGGAGAATGGGACAAAGAATAACAATAATAATAATAATAATAATAATAATAGTCTTAATTTTTTTCACTTACACTTCACTTACATTTATTTCTAAATGTTTCACACCTCTAAAGCTTTGTAACTTGTAGCTAAATTAGTGATGAGCTTTAAAGAATCAAAGACTTGGGCATTATTGCATTTGGACAGAAAAAATGTGTATCTTTCACATTTTGTTAAATGTTTGAGCATATTTACTGTAAATTAAACAAATACATAACTATATTTATAACTACATTTGAAGGGAATACTGTACCAGTGCTTGTAAAGCAGAAAACTCATAATACTTAGTTTGACCTCCTGAGGTTGACCATCAACATTCTTGAGGTTAAGTGCCTGCTTTCATTGACCATCTGTTTAAAAAAGGAGGGGAAACCCCCTCTTTTTCAGACCCAATTTTGCACCATTTCATTGAAAATGCCTTTTAACTTAGCGCTTGTTTCAGTGTGTGTGTGGTCAGAGTTTTCATAACTCATAGGAATCTCTGCTCATATCTGTAAGAGCTCTGATAAGCTATGCTGTGTGGTTTCTCCTGTCTCTCATTAGCGTTTAGCGGTCCAGCTTTGTTTAAATGATTTAAGCTGTTTGCTGTCATCCTTCACAGAGAAGCTGCTTAATTTCTGATGTATGAGAGTCCTGGCCTCAAAGGGAAGACTATAAAACAAGTTCTTACTATGTCCATTAACAGAAAAAGTAGAAGAGAAAGAAAAAGGAATGAATTAATGAGAAAGGGATTAAAGAGAAAGCATGAAGATGCTGGATGGGTAAAAAGAGAGCTGTAATACAGTGATAATAGCTCAAGTGACACAACGAACACATTAATTTATTGGCCATGACCTTCTAGACGAATGTGTGTGTGTGTGTGTGTACATAGCTTACTCTCTCTGAAGGACACTGGACCTAATGCATCTGCCTCATGTTTGAAAAACAATGAATGGGTTTTGCACCTTCTTCTTTCTTCCACCCCTCTGTTTATCTCTCTCCTCATTTATTTCCCTGTTCTTTCCCTTTCATCGCCTTCTCCTTCTTTTGCAGTCCTTTTCCACGCTCCCTCCTTCCCGGACCATCTACAGACATGTCGCCGCGAGCGATTGCAAGTTGCCATGACGCTGTCTGTCTGAAGACTCCTCTGACACTGAGCTTGTGTGGGATTCATCTGTCAATCAGTGACTTAACACACAAGAACACACACACACTTAAAAGACAGTCAAGCAGGGATATTAAACAGATCATTTTCAAAAATGCAGAAAGCAAACACAGAAAGACATCATTTGGATTTCTGTCTAGTGTGAAGAGATGTGCACATGCACAGACAGCTTAATGAACAACTGCAGACAGATAGGTGAGAAATTGATCCTCTACAAATGACCTCTGTGACAATACTGCAGATTTCAAGAACGATCCTGATGCTCATGTGGGATATCAGTCACACACACACACACACACACACACACACACCAATGTTAAGAGAACTAACTAAAAGTAGCAACACTACTCCCAGAACTACATTTATGAGTAGCATGACAATATATCAGTTCTCCAATAAAGAGAGATTTTTTCCAGCATGAAAAAGTGAAATGCTGTTTACATTTTACTCCTGTAATCTGTATTTCAGAGTAAAACAGGATTTTCAATGAGAGGAAAGAAACAGGACAGCTCTTGATTTTATCTATAAGGAATTGGTCCTAAAAATGGCCTTACCAGATTGTTGTAAGCTAGAGGGCAGGAATACCACCAAAAAATGAAGTCAATTTTGAATTCTAATTCAATTTAATAACCAAGTGTGATTTCATAAAGAAATATTATTATTTAAACATAAATATTACATACATTACCATCGAAAAGTTAGGGTCAGTACGATTTTTTTTTCTAAGAAATTAATATTTTTTCAGCAAGGACACATTAAATTGATCAAAAGTGACTGTAAATGTATTTATATTGTTACAAAAAAATTATATTTCGAACAAATGCTGTTTTTTTTAAACTTCATATTCAGAGTCCTGAAAAAAATGGTTTGTGGTTCCCACAAAAATATTAAGCAGCACAACTGTTTCCAACATTGATAATAATAAAAAATGTTTCTTGAGCATTAAATTAGCATATTAGAATGATTTCTGAAAGATCATTTGACACTGAAGACTAAAAAAAAATCAAGTTTGCCATCACAGGAATACTTTTTAAAATAAAATTTAATTAGAAAATTGTAATAATAATTAACAATATTACTTTTTTTACTGTCTTTTTGATCAAATAAATAAAAATAAGAGGAAAAAATCTTACTAACCTCAAACTTATCCCAAATAATTTAGAATATAATACATTACATAACTTTATAACCACTAACATGTCAACAGAACCTGCAACTAACAGTATTTGGTTAATACTTTTAAATTACATGCACTAACATATAAAAAAAAAACAAACAAACAGTCATTTAATTGACAAATTTGACATTTCAACACTTACCGCTGAATCTGTCAGATGAGACCACGGAGAAGACGAGAGAGCTCAGATAACACAGCGTGCGCAAAAAAATCGGAATTTACAGTAGTTTCCTGTAATTGCCACGCCTTGCAGGGTTGCCAGGTTTTCACAACAAAACCCGCCCAATTGCTACTCAAAACTAGCCCAATCGCGTTTCAGGGGGGCTCCCACGGTAAAAATCCTGTTCCGGGGGGTAAAATCCACATTTTTGGCGGGGCTCCCTAGGTAAAAGCCGCATTCCAGGGGCTAAATATCATGTTATTTGGGTCGGTTCAGCCCGCGGAAATGAAAAACAACCCGCGGGAACAGTGTAAAAGTAGCCCAATTCCGCAAGAAAACCGCAGACTTGGCAACACTGCCGCCTTGCATTATATTCACAGTAAAATTCTGAATACGGTATTATATTGTGAAATATCACAGTTAAATCCTGTGAAGGGATAATAATGTCATTTACAGTGAAATATTACAGTGAATAATTTAAAGTGTACCGATCAGGCATAACATTATGACCACTGACAGGTGAAGTGAATAACACTGATTATCTCTTCATCACGGCACCTGTTAGTGGGGGGGATATATTAGGCAGCAAGTGAACATTTTGTTCTCAAAGTTGATGTGTCAGAAGCAGGAAAAATGGGCAAGCGTAAGGATTTGAGCGAGTTTGACAAGGGCCAAATTGTGATGGCTAGATGACTGGGTCAGAGCATCTCCAAAACTGCAGCTCTTGTGGGGTGTTCCTGGTCTGCAGTGGTCAGTTACTATCAAAAGTGGTCCAAAGAAGGAACAGTGGTGAACCGGCAACAGGTTCATGGGCGGCCAAGGCTCATTGATGCACGTGGGGAGCGAAGGCTGGCCCGTGTGGTCCGATCCAACAGACGAGCTACTGTAGCTCAAATTGCTCAAGAAGTTAATGCTGGTTCTGATAGAAAGGTGTCAGAATACACAGTGCATCGCAGTTTGTTGCGTATGGGGCTGCATAGCCACAGACCAGTCAGGGTGACCATGCTGACCCCTGTCCACTGCCGAAAGTACCAACAGTGGGCACGTGAACATCAGAACTGGACCACGGAGCAATGAAAGAAGGTGGACTGGTCTGATGAAATCACGTTTTCCTCTACATCACGTGGATGGCCGGGTGGCACCAGGATGCGCTATGGGAAGAAGGCAAGCCGGCAGAGGCAGTGTGATGCTTTGGTCAATGTTCTGCTGGGAAACCTTGGGTCCTGCCATCCATGTGGATGTTACTTTGACATGTACCACCTATCTAAGCATTGTTGCAGACCATGTACACCCTTTCCTGAAAACGGTATCCCCTGGTGGCTGTGGCCTCTTTCAGCAGGATAATGTGTCAGGAATGGTTTGAGGAGCACAACAATGAGTTTGAGGTGTTGACTTAACCTCCAAATTCCCCAGATCTCAATCCAATCGAGCATCTGTGGGATGTGCTGAACAAACAAGTCCGATCCATGGAGGCCCCACCTCGCAATTTACAGGATCTGCTGCTAACATCTTGGTGCCAGATACCACAGCACACCTTCAGGGGTCTAGTGGAGTCCATGCCTCGACAGGTCAGGGCTGTTTTGGCAGCAAAAGGGGGACAAACACAATATTAGGAAGGTGGTCATAATGTTATGCCTGATTGGTGTACATACAAGGCATCACTCTATAGAATAAAAAAATATTTATTTAAAGTTATTAACTATTTTTTACTCCATAGAGTTCAAGTGATGCCGTGTATGTATATGTATGTATAGAGTACCTACTTGAATAGTGGTGTGTTTTATTATATGTATATAAAGTATGTGTGTGTGTGTGTGTGTGTACAACTTGATTTTTATTTCAAATATTGTTTTTTTTTCTCTCTTTTAAATGTCGTCTTTTCTCACTGTAAAGCACATTGGATCAACGACAGTTGTGTAAAATAGTACTATAAATAGTTTGACTTGACCGACTAATGTCAGTGTAGTTAGCTACTTATATTAGTAGCTTACTGCTTTTTAAGAAGTGTAGCTTGACTGTAGTTACATCAATTTAAATGACGTGCAGCTTAGGCTTCAGGATAGCTTCCCTAAAACTGACACACACACACCCAATAAAGAGTGAGGTGACTGTGCGCCACACAAACACCTTGTAGAGTTTGTTAGGAGCATGCATTAAAATACACTCAGACCTTGTGCAGTTTGTTAGAGCAGAATGTGAGACAGGCGCACACACATACACACACACACGCAAACAGGCAGGCGAGTGAAATCCCTGACTGCCTCCAGCCTTCACTTTGCATTTTGAGTGAAACTAAAGATTAAAGCCCTTCTCAATACAAAACCCCAACAGCAGCACAGCCAATTACACCTCCTAGACCTACCAGAGAGAGAGGGGGAGAGAAAAAGAGAGAGAGCGCAAGGAAAAGCAAAGAAGTGGACTGAGAGAGGTACAGAAAGAAAAGAAATGGACAGACATGCAGAAAACAGAAGAAAGAAGAAGAAAGGCGACAGAGGGCTGGTGAGGTAGAGGCCAAGACACTGTCTCCTCCAAGGAAACAGTCAAAGAGGAGAGATGAACTATGCTGAAATTATGAACTTACAGATTGCTTGGACAGAAAGAAAAAGGCAGAGGCAGAGAAACAGAGAGAGAGAGAGAGATTTAGCATTAGTGGTTTGTGTTGTTATACTGTGCCTATTACAAAAAACACTTATTCAGAACAAAGTCAAAAGACTCTGAAGTATGGAAAACCCAGCAAAGGAACCACTATTTTTTATGCTGTCAGTGATTACACAGTGGGTTTTTAGAGCAATCAACAAGTCTGATGCTCCAGACGCTTCCAACGCATTGAAAATGGAGGGAGATGAGGAATGGGAAAGATTAAACAAGTGCACTTCCACCATCTTTCAAGCTGTGGTTCAGATACAGGCTCATTATTGAGGGAAAGTGTGTGTGATGATGGATAAAGCCAGCATTAGTGAAGGGTTTAAGTTAGGAAGAGAGAGTAAGTGCTTCCGTAATGGTCGCAAGGTGTATATTAGTCTGACCTAGTATCGTAATGGTTGAACATTCTAAATTCTTGGTCGTGTCTCTAAAATGCAGTAAGCTGCCAAAGTTTTTTTTTTTTTGTGGCATCACAGATTCTTTCAGAATTTATGGCCGTCTTAAAATCTATTGAGCTGCCCACTTTAATAACATGTTCGGGCTAGTACTAATCCTCAATACCGCATCTTAAAAATCTAATGAGCTTCCTGCCTAGCATTATTGGGCGTCATTCAATCAGTATTTAAAGGATTAGTTCACTTTCAAATGAAAATTACCCCAAGCTTTACTCACCCTCAAGCCATCCTAGGTGTATATGACTTTCTTCTTTCTGATGAACACAATCGGCGATATATTAATAAATATCCTGACGCATCTGAGCTTTATAATGGCAGTAAGCGTTACCAAACGAGTATGAGCTGAAGAAAGTGCTTCCATCCACATCCATCATAAACGTACTCCACACGGCTCCAGAGTGATAATAAAGGCCTTCTGAAGCGAAGCGATGTGTTTGTGTAAAATAAATATTCATATTTAACAAGTTATGAAGTAAAATATCTAGCTTCCGCCAGACCACCTTCTGTATTCAACTTAGGAAGAAAGTGTAAACTGGCGTTGTTACACTTTTCCAAAAGTTGAATAGGGAAGGCGTAGGACGTTGTTTAAGCGTTTTGAACTGGGAGAGTTTTACACGTTCTTCATAAGTTGAATACGGGAGGCGGTCTGGCGGAAGCTAGATATTTTACTTAAAAACTTTTTTAATATAGATATTTTTTTTACATAAACGCATCGCTTCGCTTCACAAGGCCTTTATTATCACTCTGGAGCCGTGTGGAGTACGTTTATGATGGATGCATGTGGATGGAGACACTTTCTTCAGCTCATACTCATTTTGTAACACTTACTGCCATTATAAAGCTCAGATGCGTCAGGATATTTATTAATATTTCTCTGTGTTCATCAGAAAAAAGAAAGTCATATACACCTAGGATGGCTTGAGGGTGAGTAAAGCTTGGGCTAATTTTCATTTGAAAGTGAACTAATCCTTTAATTTGAGCTGGATCCTTGTTTTTAAATGGTCCAGCATTAACAAATGACAGTCCGTGCACATGTGTGCAAGAGAGCGAGCGCGGGTTTATACAAATGTATTTGGAGGTTATGTTTTGTTATTGGCCCTCAACATATATATTTTTGACCAATCAGTTTTTTAAACTTCAGAATCTTTGGAACCTCACAGTCCATTTGCTGTGGGATTATGAGACACTGGAGGTCTGGAGAGAGGATTTTAATCACCCTGTATCATCTCTAACCAGTTTCACATATATGCACAACTGCAATCAAAGTGGCAAGACAGTGGCAAGACATCTGGCGATATTCTAACGAGCCCCCTCTGTACACATTCTACCATGAAGACTAAACCAAACAAATATGCTTATTATTCTCTCTACCCTTCATCTTTTATTTCTCTCTGTCCCTTATTCTCTTCTCCATGTCTACCACCCTCTGGCTCCATCTACGTCACTCTTTCTCCTATCATTTTGCCTTATTTGTCTTATTCGACTTATTAGTAGAGGCCACAGTGTTTTACACTTACAATATTTGGGAACATCCTACAAATAGATTTTTAGTTTGTATACTAGAAAAAAAAAAAGGTTCAGTGATCAATTTTCACTCAATTTTAAAGAAAACGTTTTATGCCAAAAAGGTTTTATATGGAAGTCAGCATTCTTCAAAATATCTTCTTTTGTGTTCAACAGAGACTATACATATATTAAGATAAAATATTTTTTCTGTCTATATAATATATTTTTTTTTTTAGGTGTAGAGAGAGAGAGACCTCAAATTACAACCTTGACAACAATAACCAAAACAAACAAATATGAAAATATGAACCTTCAATTATTTAAGCAAGTAAAAATCCCATTTGCTGGAGACATACAAAAAAAAAAAAAAGGACAGAGGCGATAACAATACCTCCCCCTCCCTCATTCCATATCCCATCTATCCATCTTTCCTCGGCAGCATTATGCGTTTTGCTTCATTAGACTTGAATCTCATCTCCTGACTGCATTCGGTGCCAGCCAGTGTGGCATCCGCTGGGGAGATGCACATCGGGTTCAATGGCACACTTAATACGCACTTAATACGCACGTCTGCATCAGCTTCGCTACACACACACACACACTTATATTTGGCACAGCCATTAAACCCCAAAACACAATCTAGAGTCAGTGAAGAAGAGAAATCAGACTGGAGCATTCATCCAGGGTGAACGGTATATTTGTTTATATGCGTGTGGGATGAAGTAAGGAGGTAAATGTCGAAGAGATCAAATGAAATGTTTGGGTAATAAAAGGTATGAAAATAAATAGCAATGTGTAAAATGTGTGTGAGAGGGAGCGAGTACGAAACAGACATGAGGCCCCTGAGAGCGTAAAAGCGTCTGCTTTCATTACTTTTCAGAGGCTTTTAGTTTAATTGTATTCTTATGGTACGTCTCTGGTGAACGGAGGGGTTTGCTGAAGGATAAAAGTCTGTTTGCTCTCCATCTCCCACTGAGAATTGTGTGGGAAGAAAATTTGAAACATTTTTTTTTAACCGAAACTCAGATAAACTACTCAAACAAATACATAAATTACCTCTCAAATATCAACACTTTAAATATTCATTGAAATATTAAACAGTGCACTAAAATCTAGCCAAAATGGAGCGCAAATGGCTACCCACTGTGTCAGTGGCTTTGGTTTCGGAAGTTCTTCCCATTCATTTTCTCTAGAGGAATTTAAAAAGTTTTTAATAAAAACATGAACTAACAAACCAAATTCAAAATGAGTCACATCACAACCTTTGATATGAAGCAAAAAATTTTTTTGAGTCCGTTAAATGCATAAATGTAAATGCAAAATATATTTTGTACCTATTATCAATGATACTGTACAGTCTGATTCAAATATACAATTGATTCAATAATGTTATTTGAACTGCATACTGTATTCATTCCCTTTTATCTAATATTTTTAAGATGCTTACTGCCTTAATTGAAATCGCACATATCAAAATTGCTTATCACTTTTTTTTTTTAACGAAGTTGAAATCGTGAATATTGAAATTGCTTATCAAAGTGGAAATCATCAATGATTATAATCAAATCGCACATGAAAAAAATAATTTCATCTATGATGATAAAATGAATGGATTGTTTTACATTTGTGGAACCTGCTTGGCTCTAAGAAACAAACAGCAAACTGCTAATTTGTTTGTTTAGCAAACAGCATTAAATTAACTAGCATTCGATATCAGAGTTAGGGATCGTTCACACTAGATGTGTTCTTGAGTTCAAAAACGGGTCTAGATGGAGTGGCTGTTTTTTTTTTTAAACATGACACAGGACTTAAAAATAGATCAACGGAATCAATGGGAAAAAAAATATGTTGCAACAGCAACAAAATGGAAAGACACAAGAACACTCAGACTTGGAGGGTGATAACAGGATAGTAACATAAATACAGCTACCTTTTGGTTATTTTCAGTGGTGTAAACTATTTGAGTAAATGTAATTATTTACTGTACTTAATCTTTTTGGCTACTCTGTAGTTTTACTGAGTATCAAAGATATTAGCAACTTTTACTCTCTCCTTGACTACATTTAAGTATATGTAGCCTACTCTTTACTCCAATAGGCCTACATTTGTAATTAATAGAGCATGTACTTGTTACATTTTGGATGGCATCAAACTTCTTCTGCAGCAGTTTATTTCTGCTACAAAAGAAGTGATATCACCATCTACAGAGCATTGAAGGTACTATATCTTGTGCGTTTTGACCTTACTCACCCAAACTTGTCAACAAGGCTACTTTATGTGAATGCGAGGTCATTAGCAGGTAGTTGCTGAATTGCAGGTGTTTTATATATATGAGAGCCTGGTTTCACAGACAAGGCTTAGATTAAAGGGTTAATTCACCCAAAAATGAAAATTCTGTCATTAATTACTCACCCTTATGTCGTTTCACACCCGTAAGACCTTCGTTCATCTTCTGAACACAAATTAAGATATTTTTGATAAAATCCGATGACTCAGTGAGGCCTGCATTGCCAGCAAGATCATTAACACTTTCAAATTCCCAGAAAGGTACTAAAGACATATTTAAAACACTTCATGTGACTACAGTGGTTCAACTTTAATGTTATGAAGCAACGAGAATACTTTTTGTGCGCCCAAAAAACAAAATAACGACTTTATTCAACAATATCTAGTGAAGGGCGATTTCAAAACATTGCTTCATGAAGCTTCGAAGCTTTACGAATCTTTTGTTTCGAATCAGAGGTTCGGAGTATGAATCAAACTGCCAAAGTCACGTGATTTCAGTAAATGAGGCTTTGTCACGTCATAAGTGTTTAGAAATTTCAATGGTTCACGTGACTGTCAGTTTGATGCACGATCTGAACCACTGATTCAAAAAAAGATTCGTAAAGCTTCGAAGCTTCATGAAGCAGTGTTTTGAAATTGGCCATCACTAGACATTGTTGAATGAAGTCGTTATTTTGTTTTTTTTATGGCGCACAAAAAGTATTCTCGTCACTTCATAACATTGAGGTTTAACCACTGTAGTCAAATGAACTGTTTTAAATATGTCTTTAGTAGCTTTCTGGGCATTTGAAAGTGTTAATTATCTTGCTGGCAATGGAGGCCTCACTGAGTCATCGGATTTTATCAGAAATATCTTAATTTGTGTCCCGAAGATGAACGAAGGTCTTACTTGTGTGAAACGACATGAGGGTGAGTAATAAATGACAGAAATTTCATTTTTGGGTGAACTAACCCTTTAAGCCAGGATTAGGGCTTAGTTCAATTAGGACATTTAAATAGCTTTTATAAACATGCCTTAAATAAAATAAATAAATAAATAAATAAATCTTGAGACAAAATAATGGCACTGACTTAATTTAAGAAATCTCAGTGCAAGTTGCTTTCAGCTCAATAATCGATTTTAGTCTGGGACTAGACTTAAGCCTTGTCTGTGACTTTTTACTCAAGTCATATTGGAATTGGTGACTTGTAATGGTGTGATTTTCAATGTAAGGTATCTGTACTCTTACTTAGATGACAAGATCTTAGCGGATCCATTATCCACATTCTATCAGCTCTCTCAGAGAACACAAAAGCTGTGAAGAGGTCAAAATCTTCTCTCACATCTAGACATTGACAATAGTCTTTCATGGCTGACGGACAGCGCCGCTGGCCAGAAGCCACGAGACTAGTGGCATCAAAAGATAATGATCTACGGTCACATTGATTCTGCGCCATTGACTGCACTGCTGTAGTCTATACGTCTACTTAACTAACACGCGTCCCCCGAAAGAGATAAACAACCGCTGCTCTCTCCACATCCCTCTCCATACATCTCTGTCCCTTCCCCTTTCCCGAGCTGTCTCATCCGCCACCTTCTCTCTCTTGCTTTGCGTCACATTCTATCAGTTTATCTCTTCCCCTTTCCCTTAAATATCCATCCATCTCTTGTTCTATCACAAGGCCACAGTATCCTCCATTCATCATAGAAACAGGTCTGTCTGAGGGCATCTATCTGCAGTGTGTGTTGAGACAAGTGACAAATCAAATGTTCATATGTTGAGCCAAAGCAGAGACATAATAAGGGGGAGGAGACGGTTGTGAGAAATCATAAAACTCCATATGGCGGCTGTAGAAACGCAAGTCCCGCCTATCCGTTAAAAGAGCCAATTGCCTTTTTGATAAACCTGTCACAACATTCACCACGGTAGATGTACAACCAGTCCTGGCTTCCAATCCTGAGCTGTGATGGAAAGACAGTAAACAGAGAAAAGTAAGCAATGTGTGTTTTTTTTATTTAAAAAAAAAAAAAAAAAAAAAAAAAAAACACATTTAAGAGCCCTCAAAAAAGATATAACAGTTATATAAGAGAGAAAATATGAAAATTAAACATTTTATAAGCTTATAAACATTTTAGCAACAAATATATGTGTAGGAAATAATATATAATAAATTATATACATTCAGAAAGTCTTCCAGTGCATAAAATTGCACACAGACCAGCTACTAGTCAGTTGGCTATTATTTGCACAGAAAAGTGAGAGGCCACAAGCATTTGACCGCTGGATTTACAAAAATCATTTCATTTTTAAGGAGGATTTTCTCAACATTGCATCATTGCACATCTAATCAACTTCTGGCGAGCACATTAATTATTATGTGAATTACCACCCAGTAAGTCATTTAAGCATGTATGGCAATGTCTTTAGAAGGCTTTTGTTTTTCAAACACTTTTTTTATTATTATTATTTTCATTTTTATGATTTATTTAATTATTAACTTTTCATTAAACTCACAAAGCCCCTGTAGTTCCTTCACGAACCCCAGTTTAGGAAACCCTGACATAATGTAATATTTAATGCATTTCATGTTGTTGATAACAGAATGGAATATAATTTCTTCCACTTTTTATTTTTATATCAGTATGGTACAAAATTATCCCATTCAATGTGATAAACGAGTTGGGTCAAAAGTAATCTAAAAGTAATCAATAAATCCTCAGATTATTTTACCTAAAATGTGCAATGCAATGGATTACGTTACCAACTACAGTTTTTGTCATGTAATTTGTAAGTAATCTACCCAGCACTGTGTGTGCATGTGTGAGTATATACAGTGCATCCGGAAAGTATTCACAGCGCTTCACTTTTTCCACATTTTGTTAAGTTACAGCCTTATTCCAAAAGGGATTAAATTCATTTTTTTCCCTCAAAATTCTACAAACAATACCCCATAATGACAACATGAAAGAAGTTTGTTTGAAATCTTTGCAAATTTATTAAAAATAAAAAAAACGAAAAAAATCACATGTACATAAGTATTCGCAGCCTTTGCCATGACACTCAAAATTGAGCTCAGGCGCATCCTGTTTCCACTGATCATCCTTGAGATGTTTCTACAACTTGGAGTCCACCTGTGGTAAATTCAGTTGATTGGACATGATTTGGAAAGGCACACACCTGTCTATATAAGGTCCCACAGTCAACAGTGCATGTCAGAGCACAAACCAAGCCATGAAGTCCAAGGAATTGTCTGTAGACCTCCGAGACAGGATTGTATCGAGGCATAGATCTGGGGAAGGGTACAGAAATATTTCTGCAGCATTGAAGGTCTCAATGAGCACAGTGACCTCCATCATCCGGAAATGGAAGAAGTTTGGAACCACCAGGACTCTTCCTAGAGTGGGAGAGAGTGGAGAGAGGAGAACCTTCCAGAAGAACAACCATCTCTGCAGTACTCCACCAATCAGGCCAGTATGGTAGAGTGGCCAGACGGAAGCCACTCCTCAGTAAAAGGCACATGACAGTCTGCCTGGAGTTTGCCAAAATGCACCTGAAGGACTCTCAGACCACGAGATCGACAAAGATTGAATTCTTTGGCCTGAATAGCAAGCATCATGTCTGGAGGAAACCAGGCATCGCTCATCACCTGGCCAATACCATCCCTACACTGAAGCATGGTGGTGGCAGCATCATGCTGTGGGGATGTTTTTTAGCGGCAGGACCTGGGAGAATAGTCAGGATCGAGGGAAGCAATGTACAGAGACATCCTTGATGAAAACCTGCTCCAGAGCGCTCTGGACCTCAGACTGGGTTGAAGGTTCATCTTCCAACAGGACAATGACCGTAAGCACACAGCCAAGATAACAAAGGAGTGGCTACGGGACAACTCTGTGAATGTCCTGGAGTGGCCCAGCCAGAGCCCAGACTTGAACCCGACTGAACATCTCTGGAGAGATCTGAAAACGACTGTGCACTGATGCTCCCCATCCAACCTGATGGAGCTTGAGAGGCACTGCAAAGAAGAATGGGAGAAACTGCCCAAAAATAGGTGTGCCAAGCTTGTAGCATCATACTTGAGGCTGTAATTGGTGCCAAAGGTGCTTCAACAAAGTACTGAGCAAAGGCTGTGAATACTTATGTACGTGATTTTTTTTTTTTTTTTTTTTTTTTTTTTAAATTATATATATATATTTTTAATAAATTTGCAAAGATTTCAAACAAACTCCTTTCACGTTGTCATTATGGGGTATTGTTCATAGAATTTTGAGGAAAATAATGAATTTAATCCCTTTAGGAATAAGACTGTAACATAAAATGTGGAAAAAGTGAAGCGCTGTGAATACTTTCCGGATGCACTGTATATATGTGTGTGTTATATATATATATAAATATACACATATACACACACACACACACACACACATTATTATTAAGGAAAACAAAGATTATAAAATATTAATTGTTTGGTGTTAGTTATTTAATTATTATTTAAATAATTTAGTCCTGGCTTTCACTAGCTTCTATCCTGAGCTGTAAAGGAAAAGATGGCAAAAATGTGTTTGTGTGTGAGAGAGATTTTTATATTTTTTATATTATATATATATATATATATATATGTGTGTGTATATACACACGTATATAATTTGACTTAAAAGATGGCCAAAGTTGTCCTATTTCTGTGACAAGAAATGCAGCAAGACAGCACGTGTACCTGTTTATAGCCCTTTTAGTAGTATCAGACGTAATTGTGTTCTTGTTTTCACACCATAATAACCCACTCATCCTTTCTTTCTCTCCACCTTTTTAGACAGCTAGTGCACAACACCATCCATCCATCTCCCCCTCTCGCTGCAGCTTTCTCTGGGAGAGCGACAGCGACGCAGAGCTGTTCATCCTGTTTGCAGAGTTGACCTGCTGCAACCCTCTATTCAATAAAAGAGACAGAGTGATGGAGAGTCAGACGGAGCACTGGTGATTGGCCATTTGTGCTCTCGTATCTATCGATCAACAGATGTTGTATTGATCTCACGGTATAGCCACATAAATTGCACACTTGATTGCAAATTGGACACGTACAATAAGTACAGATTCACAAGCAAAAAAGGAACTGTGACATGAAGTAACTGTGCTGGATGTCTTGGTAAAGTGGTTCATAACTGAATGGGTTCAGAAACCTTGAGCAAGATCCTCATAATGCCAGAACTAAACCATCAATACACAAACAAATGTTTCATTCCACACGCTCAAGGACGATACACACACACACACACACACACACACACACACACACACACACACACACACACACACACACACACACACACAGTTTTTATGAGCTTAACTGCACACATGGCAGCACACATCTTTATAAGCTCACCCCTTCATAACACACAAACATGAAGATATAAGAAAACAAACACAAAACACACATTCCACCCACAGGGGATTACATGGGCCACGCGTATCTAATATTCGTAAGTGCTTTTTTTCCTGAGTCTTGTTAAACAGAGCAGAAAGAGTATTAGAATTTCAAGAGGTTTTGAGAAGAAAAAAAGAAACTCAATTAGAAGCAGCTCAGGATGTACTTGGGATAGAAAAAATATCCACACAAAACACCAGCCTGTACCACCTTCTTTTCACATCTAATCCACTGGTTAGCTCATCAGACCTGTTATATGAAACAGCCTGCAGGTAAGTTCTAGAAAACACTTCAGCCAAGCTTATTGCGATCAGTTTCCAGCTGGTAAATCATAGAGGAGCCAGTGACCTGAGTCTCATTAGAAAGAAGAAAAATTGGACTCTTAAAATGGTTAAGCATGAGATTTGTTCGTGTTTTTGGTTAATATACAGTGGGGTCCAAAAGTCCACACTGAAAATCTTAAACTTTTAAGAAGTTGAAACATTTAAAAGAAATATCATGAAAGCGAAGAAATATTTGCGAGTCGGCACTAATATCTAGGTCACTAACCAAATTGTTATACACATATCACTATTTGTAATGAAAAAATTGCATTTTCACTAGTGGCCTTTTGGACCCCTCTGTTCATATTGGTATATTACAAAATGGGTGGTTCCAGTTCTGGCATCTGATTGGTCAATTCAATGTTCAAGTGGTTTTGTTGCACAGCAACGTATTATGTCAAGGTCTATAAGCCCATTTACACCAAGGATGATAACTACAACTATAAAGTATTAATAATTGTTCTAATTCTATGAAAATATATCTTTAAGCAGAGGAACGCTACTTAATAGAGTGCTGCAGGGATGATGTGTTTTTGTAGGCCAAAACCCAGAAACGAGTCAGCATTTCAGCACTTCCTGTTTCATCGCCACGAAGTCAATGGGTTTTTTAAATGGGTTTTTGGTTAAATGCCTGAAATAAGGTCTGTAGTGAACAAAATACATCAGTAATACTCTGATTTTTCTTGTCTTGAAAAAAGCGGTTGCTAAAATGGGACTACAGAGGTTGTCTGGGACATTAAACGTCATCAGCCGAACAGGTAAACTCATCTACTCACTAGTCTGCTTTCACAGCATCGTTTATAATCGTGCTCTTGCAAACCTAACTCGAACTTTCAGGGAAAATGTTTTTAAAGAGTTGTCGGAAGCTTAGTGATGGCGACATCGAAGCCATGGTATAGCTTGTTTATGTTAATGTGTTTATGCTTCAAAATTCATAAAAGTTGTTCATTAGTTAAGATTATTACGATGAACAAAATGTTTAATAATCTTTTGTTAGTCACAGACCTTATTTTCTGCAATAATCCAAAAGCCAATGGAAAAACCAAAAACCTATTGGGCTTTTGTCGAGGGAACCAGTGTGATGCTAACTTCTGGGTTGGCCTACAAAAATATCATCACTGCACCAACCTATTAATTCGGATTTGATAATTTAGGTACGATTTCCCAAAACTGGGTTCAGACCAGTATAGTGTGAGAATCAGAACAGATCATGCTATGGTAAACAGTAAAACAGTCATTCATATATTAGAGAGAGAAAGAGATGGCCTAATTAATTAATTTCAGCAAGTGGCATCTCTGAATTAAATGTTATTTAACTATTTTTAAAACCCATTTTTGGTAAAAATCTTTCTTTTGGCAGTCTGATCCTAATGAGTCAACAAGGAAATGTAAATCACAAGTGATATTACTTGCGGCCCACTAGACACGCATAGAAGTAGAAGGTTAAATTGAGTGCATTACAGGATACAGTTTTCCACCCAGTGTGCCCTGCTGTATATTGCACATTTGGAAATGTAGTAAAGCATTTGAGAAATCCATAAATAAAACACATTTGAATGTGACAGAGTACACCTACTGCACAAATAATACAAGTAGTGTAGAAGAATGACATTCTGCAAAGAGACTAAGTCCTGAAGTATAGTATCTGGAGGACTAATCTGCAAAAAGTTTAGCTTAATAAGTAAATAAATTAAAAATTAAAAAGTTTACAAAAAAATGTAGTAGTATTTATGCTTTTTTGTCACTGTTGGTGATTATAAGTAATTCATAAAGTCCTTTTATGACTAAGAACCATCCAGTATATCACATTTTTCGTGAAGAATATTTATGACCTTTTAAGGCCCCAATATACTCAGCAAAGTTCTTCTTCTTTCTATGCTTAGGGGTAAAAAGTTTGAAATACGAGGTCAGCAGTATACATCCCGACGACGCCCACGCTGCTGAGAGCGACCTTTAGGTGAATATGTAAATATATGCTCCGCGCTTTCCTCTCAAAAAAGTAAACACAACTAAAATCACAGTTGTGAGAAAATGGTAGTTAAGAAAGCATCTGATCGTTGCAATGTGGATGTCTGCATGACCTCTGCAGGTCGGCACTTCAGTAAAGTCACGTCACATTTATTTGTATAGCACGTTATACAATAGATCGCTTTAAATCAAGCAGCTCTACAGTATTAAACATGAAAAAACAGTGTCAGTGTCTCTTTCAATTAGAATTACAAATTCAGTTTCTACAATAAAGTGACTCTCCAGTGTATTTATGTTTTTACTTGTGGACGTATGACCTCGATGGACTAAACAGAAGAAATGAACCAGAGAGGATTTCACATCAAAGCAGGCGGAGTCTCACAGACTTATGGTAGTTTTCGATAGCATTTCTCCGGAAAGTTCGCTTTGGCAAGCTGTTACAAACTCACGAAATGAACACAAAACAAACTTAATTTTGACACGATTTTGTTCGAAATGACGTCACACCATTTGTTCTTTGTTTTTACTTTACGTACTGTATATCGGGGCCTTTAGTCTCTGTATCTGTAGAACACTCCTCTTAGAGGGATAGTTCACCCAAAAATGAAAATTCTGTCATCATTTACTCACCCTCAAGTTGTTCCAAACACAAAAGAAGATATTTTGAAGAATGTTTGTAACCAAACAGTTTTGGGGCACCACTGACTTCCATAGTATTTTTTTCCCCCATATTAAGAGGTTTCATTTTATTTTTTTGGATACATTTCACCCAATTTTTGTGAGCATGCTCAGCAATTATTATGTGTGATTGGGTGCACTGTTTTTGTTTTTTTTTTTACAAACAAGATAAAGCCCCGTACAAAATTCCTTTTATGGAACCAAAAACCCTGTATGCTGTCTGTCAGACAGGCTTTTTATTTATTTAAAAAAGCCAATTCTCTGTTTCAGCAAGAGCTCCAGATTTGTCTAATCCATGACTGAGACCAAATATAAAGAGAGAATGAAATCAGCAGAAAGCAAAATAACCGCCAAGATATGCCCATAACACAAGCATTGTTGTGGCTGTTACAAAACAAAAAGAAATACACAAATGTAGACAGGTTTGAGTTTTTTGGGCTTTTTTTTTTTTTTCATACAGAAAGCCTGGATTCAAATACACAAGTGCTACAAAGAGGAAAAATCCCAAATAAACATCACAAGGGAAAAAAAAAAAAAAAAAAAAAAAAGTCTGATAAGCATTTTTCCCATTTTTACACTCCTCGCTGGATTCGTCAATTTATTCACCCTGTAAAAGGAGACCAAAGCACTGTAAGTCCATCTGAACTCCATCTCCATTTGGAAGCCAGGCTAGCTTGTGGGTCGTAAGTTCATAAAGGTGGCAAGTTCTAAGTTTCGATTTTCCCAAGAAACAAAGGACAGTTCTGGAAAAAGCTGTTTGTCGTCATACAGGATTCATAAAGTCACACAGGAATCTACTAAACGCTGATGTCGTCATTACGAAGACACATGCTACCTATTAAAAAGGTTCTTTTGCAATAACGGAGTTTGTCCTCTATTCCTTTCGAAAGAAAAAAACCCTCAATTCATGACAGTAAAGGGGAATGTCTACCGGCCAATCATTTTTTTGAAGGAGGGATGAAGCGAAGATGGAGAACCGGTTCACACAGTGAAGGAGAGCACAAGGTAGTGCCAGTGGAAGGAGTTACGTAAAAAGTCCAGTCTTAATCCATCTCATGTTTAACTGCCCAACCAAAAGCTCAACCTTGATCCATCCACCCACGCTCACGAATCCAGTCCAACAGGATCATTTCTCTCTGGAACAGACGGCCAGACTGGTGCAGAGGATGGCCACATTTTTGGACAGTAATCGACCTGCGTTAGCCTCCACACTCAACACTGAGGAACCCGACGGTAGGGCAGCAACAAACAGGGTCCTCTGCGCCGGAGGGGTCTGTCTGGATAACGTGAAGGGAGGGGCAGGTCAAGAGCTGGTTTAGGCATCTAAAGGGACAGAGCTTGGGGGGGATGTAAATCTAAAATAGCGCCCTCCCCCCCTCTTGTAGGCAGTTGTCTGTTGAGTGTGTGTAGGTGTGCGGCTTAGGTAACAGTAAGGGGCGGCACTAAGACTGTTTGAGGCGTTTGCGGGGAGGGCCCAGGAAAGGGCACTGGGCGGAGGCCAGGGAGCGGTATGCTTCGGCAACCAGGTGAGGATGGGACGCCACCATTGACTTCCACCCTGAGGTCTCCATCACATCGGACGCATGACTGAGAGAAAGAGAGAGAGAGAGAAAGAGGGAGAGAGAAAGAAAGAAACATTTAGAACACAACCCTCTTCGCTGAGCTCAGCATCGCGAGGGCACTCGCACTGCACTATCACGCACACCAAAAAATGGCCTTTAACGACATTTACCCGGAGTGTGTTTGTGTGTGAGATGTTGACCTCCCCCTAACCCCACTATGCTGTTGCCCCCAAACACTTGGCATTAATTGCAGCTCTTGCTCGCAGTGTCAGGCCTTGCGGGCAGATACCCATACCACTTTCCCCAATGCAAAAGGTCACTGCGCGGTCAACCATCCACAAAGAACAGGTTACAAACACAAGCTTTCCAAAATAAATGGGAAGTAAACAAGACAGGGGGGAAAGCAAAAACAGCTTTTATATGAAAAACCCTTGTTTGTAAATGCGTCAGTGGAAGAATAGGGAGACAATACACATATATTATATATATATAAATACACACACACACACACACAATATATATACACATACATATTTATCAAGCATTCAGGAGTTCATTTGGAAGTGTTTGCTCAGGATTCATGCAATGCACCAGTGTAATCCAATATTTTTGGGATTCTTTGCCACTTTATAGATACATGACCAGAAACAATGGTGATATGAGGCGGGAATAGCAATAGGACATGACTTAAAACCACATCTTTTGCGAAAGCACAAGCTTTCTAACAATGCACTGATATTACAATTCTAGCCAATACCTATAAGTCATGAATTTTTTTAATGATATGGCTGATTCCTGAAAAATTACTAAACAACACGGAAAACTTGCATTTAGAGAATTTAGGCATCACAACATTATAATGTACTGTATGAAAAATATATATTTAAATTAGTGTGTTTAAAGATTAACTTTAAATGAGCTAGACAACAGCAAAGGTAATCTAAATGTAAAAATAGGGGACATGATCACCCACTAATAAATATAAATTATTGAAACCAATATATTAGAAAAATCTCTACAATCTCCTAATAATTAATAAGGTATATATATATATATATATATATATATATATATACACATACATACACACACACACACATATATATATATAGAGAGAGAGAGAGAGAGAGAGATATATAGATAGATAGATAGATATTCCTTTGTATACATTGATACATCCCCAATTATTTTAGTACTTGCAATTCAGTAAATCAGATGTTAATCCATTATCCACTCCAAATGATTTTGTCAATGACTCATGTAAATGAGTTTGAGACCTTTCAGATTACCAAATAATTTTTTTTTGAAGAATATTCATAACCTTTTAGTCTCTATGTATACATCAAACAGCTTATTTCTCTTCAGTTTAGAAAAGCATTTCTTTTTTGGTTTTGCGTCTCTGCATTTTTGCAAAGATGCTCAGCAATTATTATATAATAAATAAAGAAATTCCTTTTATAGAACCCAAACTGTATGCTGTCTGTTGGAAAGGCTTTTATTTATTTATTTATTTATTTATTTTTAAGTCATTTGTTCTCAAATCGGACTACAGTGGCCTTGCTGTATGGTTGTAGCTTTGTTCAAAAAGCGAGGACAATGAAATAGAATACATCTTTCATTGTATTGCTTTAAATTTATTCACTTGCAAAATTTCACTTTGTTTTCCTGAGCAGTGGGGATGCTCCTGCTGGCAGCCCTGTCCTGTGATGACTGGACAAAGTCTGGCACTGTGGGAAAACTGCTGCACTCTGACTCTAAACTCCTACATGTAGCAATAAAACCGTTTGAGAAGAGAAAGACGAGCACATAAACCAATAACATAAGCAGCAAACATGAATGCAGGAAAAGAAGGGCAGAGAGGACGAATCATTTTGGGAGGGGGTGCTGGTGTGCATGTTTATTTTCTGTGTTGCCCTTGTTATTGATCTCCCTCTGTCTCTGCTGTTGTTGTGGCGGTGGGTGTTTTGTATAGAGATGGAGAGAGAGAGAGCTGAAATGAGATGGCCACAGTCCAGTTTCATGCCAGCCAAGTTACTGCCATCCACGAAATGAACTCAAAATTACACCATCCAATAAAGCTGCTGCAAAGACAGACTGAACAAGCTAGTTAAAAAAAAAAAAAAAAAAAAAAATCTACAATATAGAGCATGAAAGATAAGTGTGGAGAGAACAGAGAAGGGGCGAACAAGTGAAGATAACCGTAAATTGAAAGAACTCAAACAGAATTTGCTATTCTAAGAAGACTGAAAGGAACTGGTAAATGTATTTATTGCATAATTTTTATATACCTATAATAACTGATTTGATTTAATTTTCTTTTTTTCTTTAATGCCATTCCAGCTTCTATGGCTATGTTCATGACGAGTGCCAGGTTTAGTTATTCAAAAATAAAACTAAATAAGTTGTTTAATATTAAGAATATTTAAGATTTTTTCTAAAAGATTTAATTTAATTCAAATATTTATATATACACATTTATATGATATAGTATACAATTAAAAAAATACATATTCCCATGATAAACATTTAATAATGGCAATATTTAATTTTTTTTCAGTGGCTCCACTACAAAATTGATTAACATTTAACAATGGCAATATTTAAATGTATTTTATATTTATATTGTATATATGTACTTTTCACACATGCACTTGTTAATCTATTTTTTGGTGGGGCCACTGAAAATGTAGGCAGGTCAAGTACAATCTGAACTACTGACTGGAGTACCACTCACTAGTTGATGAAGTCGACGGCCTGCGTCTTCAGCTGGTCAGCGCTGTGCAGGTCAGCCAAGATCAGAATCTCTGCTGCGTTTTCCACGGACAGACTGGTGCACAGAGCGTCCTCACACATCACCTTCAGCCGCTCTAGAGCATACTAAAGACAGAGGCATGCACTTTAATAATAAAAATCTGTGTGCTAGTGTTGGCAAAACATAGCAAGTACTACTGGCAGCCATCGGCTCTGTTATAACACTTGATTATCATTTTTTCTTGCTGCTTACGACACATGCACATTCTGGTAATTTTATTGGTGTGTATGGCAAGAAAATAAAGGTGAATGCATGAAGTGTGAAGAAAAAAAAAAGTTGTCATCGTGCCATTTAAAGGGTTAGTTCACCCAAAAATGAAAATTCTGTCATTAATTACTCAACCTCATGTCGTTCCAAACCCGCAAGACCTTCGTTTATCTTCGGAACACAAATTAAGATATTTTTGATGAAATCCGAGAGGTATATGACTCGTCCATAGATAGCAATTTAACCACCACTTGCAAGGTCCTATATCATAATTTTTGTTCTGAAGATGAACGAATGTCTTATGGGTGTGGAACGACATGAAGGTGAGTAATAAATGACAGAATTTTCATTTTGGGGTGAACTAACCTTTAAATAAACGTATTTTTATACTTCCTCAGATGAGAGGATGTGCACAATACTCACTTTGTCAGCAGCAGCGAGCAGGTCGTCAGCCATCTTGTCCAGGTTGGGTGCTTTGCCAGTGTAGATGAAGAACATCATCTCTTTAAAGACCTCAGCCTCCACGTCATTTATCTCCACTCGGTTCTAGACAGGAAAAGAGAGCAGAATCTGGTCAAACTTTCAGTCTTGAGAACATCAGATCAGAAGTCCCTCAAGATTCCTGACAGTCTACTGACTGTGCTTTTGAAGTTTTAAGAGCTGATGTAATTGGACCTCATACAGTTCAGGGCGTTAAAACTGTTGTAGAAGCATAATGCGTAATTGTGTCAGAGTTTGGCCTTTCCACTCATGAGCTCCTATGGTGTCCCTTGAGCAGCCTACACCGAACTCACGCAACCACTGACCTCCACCGTACAGTGCATACTTGCACACAAAAGGACAGAGTGTCTCAAAGCAAATTAATATATATAGTTCAGAAAGACTCATTTCGTTTTCTGTTCCTGCCCTGACCAATGTTCCGGAAAGAGTGTCGCGAGTTTCTCTCTTCTGCCCAAGGCTGCTGGAGCACAAGCTCTTTGTCGTTTGTCGTGTTGGTAACAAAGGCTTTTCGTTCCCAGCCCGTCCATCACAGCTGGACTAATTAAGGCAGCTACAGTTAGGAACTCCACCCCACCCACAGACACAGGGCAAGGTCAAATGAAAAAGTTCACTTAAAAGAAAAACAATTTATTAAAAGCTACTAGAGAAAATAAAAATCTGTGTAGCCTGAAGGTGCAACAACAGTCACATCTCAGGCTTTTTTCACACAAAGTTTTACCTGACTCTCTCTGCAGATTGTATTTTGAACTCTGGTACTTTTGTGTCATCAATGTGAATACCATAATAAAAACTAGTTACAAATGTAACTAGGTAAAATTTAAGATGTTTTCGATTCTATGACCAAAACTACAAAGGCTTTACCATCACAGGAATAAATTACATTTCAAAAGATATTAAAATAGAAAAGTTTCTTTACATTTTAGTAATATTTCACAATATTACTGTTTTACTGTATTTTTGCCCAAATAAATGTAGCCTTGAAGAGACTTCTTTATAAAAAAGAAAAGAAAAAAAACATTTTTATTTTAGACCTGACTTTCAATGAAAGTCCAACAGGATTGGAACGACATGAGGGTGAGTAAATGACAACAGCATTTTCACCTTTTTTAAGTGAATATCCTTTTAACATACAGTAATGCTTGCATGTAACTACTGTGGATGCATCTCAAGAGATAAAGAATGCAGGCTTTCCACAGTTCCTAAAACAGCTCCACACCAACCAAAAAAAACTGAACTTGGACATCAAAAGTACTCTGGTCTACACCTGGAGCTCTGGTGAAGTATCCAGACAACCTCATGTGCAGATTTTCAGGAGTCTTTCTTTTAGATGTAAAGGGCAACTCATCTGTTTAGTCTCTCTCTGATGAGGCATTCCCTCTCTATTTTCTTTAGATTCTCTCTATTGGAGCATCAAAGCCATCAATATTCTACAGATGCCACAGCCAAATCACTGAGCCCCAACCATCATCTAAACCTGACGCATACATGCGGCCACAATCGCTTTCACACGTGCCTATACACAAACTGAGCCCCAGATCCCATCATTCATCTATTAATCACACTCACTCTCTCTCTCTCTCTCTCTCTCTCTCTCTCTCAACACTAAACTCAGTCTCACATATTTGCATGGATCCTCACAAAGCTAACAAGCCGCACAAGCAAAAGGAACAACAGGAAATCTCGCTGCTCCACAAACCCCAAAAGCAAGCACATCCTGTCCCAAAAAATGATGCATGATGAAACTCTGGGAAAGGGGGGATATGGAGAGAACAACAGGAGGAGGGAGGCAGAGGAATACTGGATCAGCAGATGGTGAAACATGGGAATATCATAGATGATGATAAGAGGAAGAGCAGGAAGCGTGTCGGGGGAAGTATAGGGGTGTCATTTCAGTATTATTTATATACTATTGCAGTACTTATTTGCTTTTATAATTATATTTATATCAGTGTTCTTTTATAATTTTTTCTTTATTTTTATTGTAGTTTGAGTAATTTATGTACTTCAACAAACTTATTTTATTACAGTTATCTAATTTTTAAGGTTTTATTTTTATTTAATTTTACTTCAATAAACAAAAATATTTTTTAATAGTTTTAGTTGCAGCTAACAATTACAACACTGCTGCGAATATGTAAAATATATTTCAATAATTCCATTTTTTAACATATTGCCTTTTAAGGTGCAAGAATTGGGTTCATTACACAGATTACATTCTAAACAACGAATGTCAAATTGAATAAACAAATAAATGGCATTAAACACTTCACTAATTGCAAGTGTTAATTTTGACAGCCCTAAAAATAACATACTGCCTTTTAAATAGGCATGTGCAGCTCTCTCAATTTACACAGGCAATCCTCACTGCTGTAATCTATATCAGGCCTAATAAGACTGCCGTATTAAAAAGCCACGTAAGAAAAATGGCAAACAGTGATTTATGATCAGCTATTGAAAACGAGCAGGAAGATGATACAGTTGAGCAATTGTGTAAATGCGGAGGTATTAGATCAAACACACACACCTGGACAGAAAATAAGACCTACTGAGAGATCACTAATACACTTACTGTATAAACTACAGAAATGAGACATCAGGAAAACACTAGCATGAAAAACAACATGAATGTAAAAGGTGTGAGGAGCTCTTTGATTGTGACAGTCTAAAAGGACGGGAGTTGTCTCACTGCTTTTGAAGTTTAATGAGAGAAAATTGGAGAAAGAAGGGAGGGAGCCAAAAAAATACACCCGACTCACCTTTTTACTCTCCTCCATCTCGTGTTCAAACATAGCGCTGAAAACTGGGGAACGTGCTGAGAAAGTAAAAGAGAAAGAGATTATTTAATACACAAACATATGACAAAAATGGAATAATAGAGCAAAACAGTGACAGGTCACTTTTTCAGCAGCCTCGGTTTCAAGTATTTTTCACCATTCATGCTCTCCAAAGGCAATTTCAAAATGTTCTTTGATAAAGAGTTTAAGCCATGAACCAAATCAACAAGCTCTGAGATGAATCACAACATTACAAATTTTAAAACTTTGAAAAATATATATATATTTTTTTTTTTTAAAAGTATTGTCTACTCTTTTATGAGGAAAAGTTCTGCTTTCATGAAGCTTGGCAATTGACATGATCAATTCCTTTTATTTGCATAGCGTTTTTTGTTAAATCATAAGATGGATGGTGAACAGGGATCCTGAAGAAATGTTTCAGTCATCAACATCAAAAACTATACATCTAACGGTGGTTCCTCCAATAGTTTGTGCCTTGGTGCAATTGCCAAACCTTTTGGCTGATTAACCCAGGGAATGGTGGCGGCTCAGACCTTCCTCTCTGTTAAGTCTGGATATGGAATCTGATCTGTCTAGGGCAACTTTAACTTGTTTAAAAGGATCGTGTGAAGTCTGGCACATTCTCTCCCTCACGCGCACACACACACACAGTCTAATCACAGCTCAGACACCAGCCGATCAGCTCCGTCTCCAAGGCGATTAATGAGCACTACCAGGTACGGCCAGATAACGAGGAATCCCGCCTCACCATGAGCGACAGCGGGAGAGTGAGGCTGCGTCTGAAACCTGAAAAACGCTGCCCTCTCAGGCAGTATACATCGGTAGGAAGGTATTCAAATATTCACCTAACATGTCTAAAATTCTTCTGTCTGGTTGATTTTTGAAGGCAGCACAGATGCGCCTTTCGCTGCCTATGATATACTACAATCCTGTGCATGTGGGTCGGCAGTTAGATGAAATGGCAGTTGAAAACAGCGAAATAGTTTATACATGTACATTTTCAGCTTATGATTCATTTTTAACAAGATATAAGCATTGTAGTCATTAAATATTCACTTGGTTATCTCTAAAGCTCTCATGAATTTGTTCTTGAAATGTAAAACCAGTTTTCATAAAAAGCGCCTTCATACTAAAAAGCTGTCTGTTGAGTCACTGACTGACTGGGCAATGAGACAGCTGTCTTATTTTTTGAACACAGCCAGAGAGAATCAGGACAGAGAGAGATCTGAATTTTATTTAGTGACAAGATTTTAACGATGCCAAAAATCTACAACTTGTAAATATTTTTATGTATTTAATAAATATTAACATAGTATATAAATAATACTAAAATAACACTGATCAGCCAACCCATATCAGTTGACATCTGCAATAATTTTCTTTAAACTTGTGCATGATCAAATCTCTAAGGAAGCTTGTTTCCACCACTAAATAAAAAAGGTAATTGTGACTTTCTTTCTCGCAATTGCGAGTTCTAAAGTCAGAATTGTGAGATATAAACTCGCAATTCTGATTAAAAACCTCAGTCTTTTTTTTCCTCATAAATTGGACATTATAACTCGCAATTGCAAGTTTGTCACAATTCTGAGAAAAAGTCACAATTCTGCCTTTTTTCTTGCAATTCTGACTTTATAACTCCCAATTCTGACTTCATATCACGCACTTCTGACTTTATAACACGCACTTCTGACTTTACAACTCGCACTTCTGACTTTATATCATGCAATTCTGACTTTATAACTCACAATTCTGACTTTTTTCTCGCAATTGCGAATTTTTATCACGCAATTCTGACTTTATAACTCGTTGCACCCTCAGTTTATATGAATTCTGTGAAAAAAAGTCAGAATTGTTAGATAAAAAGTCACAATTACCTTTTTTTTTTATTCCGTGGCTTCCATAAATCTCAGAATATGTGAATCTCTTAATAAAGTGCATGCGAGTATGTGTGTGTGTGTGTTTACCACATACCTGCCAGAATGGCTTTGTGTGCCTGGAACTCTTGCCCAGCGACACAAAGCGAGCAGTCCGTGAATCTGGAATGTTCCCACAGTCCGCCCAGTTCATCTGCCAGCCGGCAGTCAGGAACCTTCACCATGTTCATGGTGTTCTGACCCGAGATATTCACGGAGTCCTGCACCACACTCACCTAAAAAAAAAAAAAAAAAAAAAATCAGTGCTGCACGTGAAAAATGTGCATTTTAGATCTAGCACTTACAATTCTATCATACTAGAAAGAGATGCCTGCATATCAGCCCATGTATTGAAAGTATACATTGTAAAGGTAGTTAAAGACTGGTATATTGGCCAGGCCAATTAATCAGCTGATATTTGACCATTTTGAGATGATTGGCACCGTCTGATTGGCCGATTAACAGAACTGGTCTTTCCTCTGTCACTTTCAAAATCTGACAAAATTGTTAATGGATAGTTTACAATTTTAAATATTTTTAAGTGACTGTTGACTAAGTATTGAGTGAAAAAAAATTATTTAAAAAAAAAAAAATACTTAGTGTTCCTTTACATTGTTACATTTATTATTAAATTATATATATATTATATCAGTCATTAGCCACCCTGCTCTAGATAGTGGATAAAAATAAAAAACTTAGAAGTCAACTACTACTTACAGACACCAAATTCACGTGTACATCATGTGTCATATTTAAGGACAACCATATGAAAAAGTAAAGAATAAAACTGGTTTCACCTTGACACTGTTATATTAGTATTAAATTTTATGATTAGCCAACCTGATCTCAGTACTGGCCATTAAAAAAAATAAATAAAAATAAAGACACACACACATAAATCAACCACTACAGATTCATGTGTATTGGGTTAACTTTTGTATTTATTTTAAAGACACATTTAAGGACATCCATATGTCAGCCAAAATGGTAGATTCTGATTACAGTGGCACAGGAGGGACACTACAACGACTGTTCAACAAGGGCAGCCGTCTAGTTATCTCTTAATTTACACAAATTGCCTCAATTTGTTACTGGTCTCTGTGTGTGAGTGCGTGTATGTGTGTGTGTGTGGCTGGCCACCATGCTGACTTAGCCACCTGTTCCCGCAGACATAAGCAGGTTCATTTATCTCACTCCAGGAGTCACACACACACACACACACTGAAATGCCACAGGTTCTCACACCAAGTTAATTGCCGTATAAGGCACATTTCTTTAATGAGCAAAACTCCTCACAGACAAGCCTCAAGACTGAGGATTTTTTAAAACCTTGTGAGCTGCCTTCCTTTACAACATTTTGAGCATCATAATAAAAGTACTGTATATTAAAATTTATTTGAACTGTCAGTAATGGTAATGTTAGAAAACTGGAAATGTCTTATTTGCTACATAATGACATTCAAGCTCAATTTAGCCAATTAAACAATTAGCACTATCCCACAATGCTTAGAAGTGCAAATCTTGCGGTAAAAATCAAGGAAAATGAGCCGACTGGGGTGCAAAATGACACAAAAGAAGAGTGAAAGGGAGTGAGAATGAGATGGAGCTGGATAGAGACGGAGGAGAGCGAGTATGACACACAGAAAGAGGGTAAAAGAGCACCACAAACAGGAAATTAAATGTCAAGGACCCTTGTATGTTCTTAATGGAGGAGCAGACTTTCCCCTGAAGGAAAACAGGGAAGACAGCAGACGAGTAGGAGAGGGACAAACAAGGAAAGAGGGCGGGAAAACGAGCGAGATGAGGACCGGTTGGGGACCACAAAAGATGCTCTTTGTTTGTTCGTTTTTATGCTCCTACAGTTGTAAATGTTCCCATTTTATACGTAGGTGATTAAAAGCATTAGTCTCTTTAATTTCACCCATTTTTGGTTCATTTCAAATTAACATGAATCATGACAGAAAAAGTCTCAGGATAATGTTGTAACATCAAGTCGTATGGCTTAAGTCTCAATGATTCATTGATTTATTTATTTTTTAAAGCCTATGGAGAAAATGAATGGTGAAACATACTTCCCAAGGCTGCTGAAAAAGTCACAGGAGTTCTGAGTCAATCTGTATGTTCACAAACACAAGACTTTATCTTCAGCCTCAGAAATAGGATGGATCACTACTTTAAAGTCAAGCACATCACTTTAATGAGCAGTGTGAGATGGGCACTAGAGCAGCTCTGTGCTGTCTGGACTCAAGTATGAGTGAACTGTTTACTGTGTGTGTAAATCTAAACACAGGAACTAATGAGGGAGGAGGGTGCAAACTAGTGTGTGTACGCTATTCTCCTCCTGAATTTGATTAATGAACCTGCAACACACACTCAGACTCACTGAGTTAAACTCATGTGTGGAAATTCATCACTCACTCATTAGTGGCAGGCAAAACAGAAAGAGGAAGAGACGAGAAAAGAAAAGAAAAAAAAACAAACAACAATACTGCCAGGTGACTTCCTGCATCTATAAATACACACTTAAGGACAGCAGCAGTCCTGACTACTAGCACTGCATCAGCCTCATGCTAATGAGCTTGTCCAGGTCATAATGAATTCATTGATTAATCAAACCAAGCAGTGAGCAAATTACACACACTTTAATTAGAGAATTACCACGCAGTATCTTCTCACTTCATCTCTTAATAACAAACACACCTCCACTGTGCACCAATGCAAAAGACAGAGCACAGAATTTCAAATTTGTCCATATTTAACCCAAACATGTGTTGAAACAACCCAGCATTGGAAAAACAGTTATTTTAAATTGTAAAAATATTTCACAACATTACTGTTTTGCTTTATTTAGAGCAGGCTTGGTGAGCAGAAGAGACGTCTTTTAAAAACATTACTGATCTAAAACTTTTGAACAGTAGTATGAATATATTATATTATATTATATTAATATATATATATATATATATATATATATATATATATATATATATATATATATGGGTCAATGACGTGATGGGTAATTTTTTTGTCCAAAGGCCTTAATAATAATAAAAAACAAAGATATGACATCCAAAGTATGTAAGGTAGTAAAACTAGATCTCTTTTATTGAATCCAACAGGTTTTAATTATATTTTGCTACATATAAAGGTATTTTAAAGATTTTGAAGTGTCAAAAGGTCATTCGGTTTAACCGTCCAAAGGCCAACACAGCCATTTCATTTGTGATTAAAATATCTTAAAATGTAATAAATGTATATATTTTTATTCTGGCATGATTTTATAACATCATATATCAACATAGTGCAAAATGGTATTAAAATTATGTGTAGAAGTCATTGCTTTGTTATGAGAAAGAATGTCCGGAAAAATTAATTTCATTGATGTCATTCGGAGTAACCAATATTAAGGCACCATTTTGGATCAAGTTATGCGGTCAATATCATGTGACAGGATGTGACATCATGGTCGTAAGGCAAAGTAACTAACTCTCTTTTAACTATTTGAAAAATTCATGTTTTCACTTGCTTATACGCATGTCCCGAAACATCAGGTCATTCGGTACAACCACTATAAAACATGGAAAATGTTGCAATATTTTAAAAACTTGTACTAAATATAAAATGTTTGATGATTGTCCTTTTACTAGCTAGCTAGCTAGCTAGATATCAGCCTGTTATCATTGTTTGAAAATATCGTCATTCGGTATAACCAAATGTGTCATTCGGTAAAACCGAATGACTTTTTTGGTGACAAATCTTGTAAAAAAAAAAAAAAGGCAAAAGCAGTGTTAATTGATTATAAAAACCACATAATCTCATTGTTAACACTTACTAACCTTAATTTGCAACACCCACCGCTATCAGAAACTAATGTGTATATCTGATGTCAAAACTACGCAATCAATTTTACTCACTGCAGACCGACAGAGATGCGAGCTTTATTTGTGAACAGCTGTGTGTTTGTGTCAGAGAGTTTGTGTTTATACAGTCATTCTGTTTCAGACTACACATATGCTTTTACACGCATCATTTCCACTCAAGCTGTTCAAGTCTGGCCCTGACCGCAAACCTCCCTTTTTCTCCTTCACCTGATCTTATTCCTCCCTTTCCCTCCTTCTGACACCAGCATCTGCCTCTCGTCTCACTGAACTCTTTGTGATAATGTATGCGTGTGAGCTGACTCGTGTGCAGAGAGACTACTGACCTCATACATCCGCGAAAAGGGATTCCTGACATTTGTAGAGATACAAACACCACACAGAAGAAAAGATTGATGCATTTTGAGGTGTTTCTCAGAGGGTCGTAACGCATCAGTCTGTCACATGTTGTGTGAATGTATATAAAGAAACTTTCAGTGTTAAATACTAATGAAATCAAACCCTCTTTTACTTTCATTAGGGTAACATGGTTTAACACTTCTACCAGTCTCCTTCCCCTCCATCACACTCTCATCTCCACTGAGCCCTCAGTGTTTTGAGAGTGAAGAGGAACAAAGCAGATGCTGCAGGTACAGAACTTTCCTTCCTCTTAAAGTGACAGTTCACACAAAGAGCATCATTTCCACACCATCATGTCGTCCAAAAACTGTATGACTTTCTTCTGTGGAACATACACTACTGTTCAAAAGTCTGTGGTCATTCTTTTTTGTTTTTCTTTCAAATAAATTAATACTAATACTACTAAGGACACAGTAAATCAAAAGTGACAGTACTAGGGGTGTCCCCGACTACGGATTTACATAGATTACCTATATTCGCCTATAATAGTCGAATCATATATGTTTGAGCGGGGGGGAGGGGGGGTGCTTGAAAAACAGCAGTCCACTAGATAGTGCGCACAAACTCTTTCCGCGCTTAAGGCCAAAGTATAGGCTACTTGAAAGGCTCGCGCGCTCAACTGTGCACGAGATGGAGCGGGACGCAGAAAATGAAGTAAGGCCTATACCCGCACCTTAAGACAACTTTTATTTTCTTTCACACACAGCACAGAGAAACAACTTTCAAATAAAGCGACCAAACTGCCTGTCAAGTGATAGACGAAACTGACAATGATTTTTATCTTTTTTAAACTGAAATGAAAGGCAATGTGGATAAACATTCACAGCCACGATGTAGAGAACACCACACAAAGATATAGAAGAAAATGAATAAAAACATTTTGGATCAATAAACCTTAAAAATATATATAAATAACTGCAGAAAGGCCACACTGCAGATAGATATGCATTTCACGTCGTCAAATCAAATTAAATCGACTAAACTGCCTGTGCGAGCAAGCTTTAACTCTACAGCACAACATCGATGCACCGAAAAACAATCAAAAACTAATTTACAGAATTGAATTATAACAGAATATACTGTTCTAATAAATAAAAATAATTAAAAAAATGAAATAGAAAAAAATCAAGTCACAAGTGCAAAATGCCTAAAGTGCAGGGGAACTATATTCAAAACACAAGCCACAGATAGTTAAATTTGATAACCCAGAGTGATCAATAAATAAATTAAAATTAAAGAAATTATTGAAATAACGAAAGTATAGCCAGAATTGTCAACTTTGTCTTTTTAACTGCAGAGACAAAGCTAAACTGGAGCGGCAGTCTTTTTAGTTAAACATTCACAGCATCCAAAAATCAAATTAGAACCGGCTGAAATGTTTTGAAATCACTTGTAGCCTACCTGATCGAAAAAAAATCCAGTCTTTCACGCGATCTGCCTGTGTCCATTTGAATCTTTTCAAATAGCGCGCTAGTCAGCTCGTTAACGTTGGCCGGCAGAATCGCGCCGCAGTGGTTGTCGTTGTTGAGCGGTAGGACATGAGCTGTTGGCACAACTTGCATCTTACGTTTTTTGGATCATCTTTTACCATTTCAAAGTGCATCCAATTCTACACTTTAGATTTTCTTATCCCAGACATTGTTAAAGATTTAATCCCTGCCACCAAGATGCCCTCTGTTGGTCACGGATCATGGAAGTGAAACTTAAATCTGTCACAGGGGTGGTTAGATTTATTCACGCACATTAAAAATATTTATTAACAGATTCTTTCTTTTCACATTTTTTATTTACAGCATTATCATAATAGGCTGTATATTAACCTATTGGGAGAGAACCGGTAGGTCTATGTAAAATCAGATATTGAGCACCCCCATATCTCGTTTCATAACACCTCTGCAAAAATTCGACTGTGAGACTGGTAGTCGAATCAGGCTCTTCCTATCGAAGCATCAAATCGTCGACTATTCAGGGTCACCCCTAGACAGTACAGACATTTATAATGTTGCAAAAGATTTCTATTTTAAATAAATGCTGTTCACAAAATGTTTTCAACATTGATAATAATAAGAAATGTTTCTTGAACAGCAAATCATATCAGAATGATTTCTGAAGGATCATGTGACACTGAAGACTGGAGTAATGATGCTGAAAACTCAGCTTTGCCATCACAGGAATACGTTACATTTTTAAATATATTCAAATAGAAATGTTATTTTAAATTGTAATAATATTTTCACATTTTGTCTTGTTGAATAAAAGTAGAGAAAGTACTGACTTTAATTCTTTTGAACAGTAAAAACAGTATTTGTCACTCTTTCTAATGCAATTGCAATAAATGGATGGACTGAGGCTTCAAGCTTCAAAAAAGTACGAGAGTGAATAAATAACAATTTTCACTTTTCAGTGAACCATTCCTTCAACTTGCTACCATTTCTAAACTTTTGTGTGTGTATATGTGTGTACGTATATATCAGCAGCAGATGTTGCAGCCGTAGTGGATCTCGGAGATATCAGTGTGGCATATGGCTGCACTGAGTGAAAGATGGCTGCTGTCAGATGGAGAGAGAGAAGTGTAGAGCTCATTTATTTACTATGAGCAATCTACCTGCTGGAGGATGGAGGTGGAGTGAGGGAGCAATGGAGAGGTGAGAAAGAAAAAGAAGAAAGAGAAAGCAAGAACAGGTGAAGGAGAGAGACCTGAGAGAGAGAGTATAGAGAGTGAACAAAATTATAAAAAAAGAAAAAAAGAAAATGGAGCTTGGAAAGAGAAAAGGAACACAAGAAAATAGCTACCAAAGTCAACGAATCATTAGCTAAAACTGACGCGTTATCAATCTGATTTGTCGCCAATCTTTAAAGTGGGGGAAAAGGAAACCAGAATTAGAGCCTCATTTTCTTCCTAAATCCCTCCATCTCACTGGCCACAATGACACCAAGTACTCCACCTCTAATGGGACCCCTCTCCTCATTAAAAACACAGAGGGAGAAAAGGAGAGAGAGGAAGGTATGCTCAGGCCCTTATTTAAGGAGCTAACACCTAAAAAAGAAACTGCATTAGAGGACAGAGAAATAGAGAGAAACACCTCAAATGTAGGCAAAAAAAAAAAAAAAAACTATAAGAATGGAATTGTGGGAGGAAAAATGTGAGTTAAGAATGGTGCAAGAAGCAACACAGGAGGAGGCAATGCTAAAGTTCTAGGAAATAGCAATAAGATACAGGAAGAGAGTGGAGAGGAGGAGGAGGAGGAGGAGGAGGAGGAGGAGGAGGAGGAGGGGGGAGAGGAAAGAGTTCATCCATCTTGATTAGGGATGTGTAAAACTACGTATTTTCAAGAC